>JAUIMM010000375.1:3650250-4294500 GCA_031769625.1 Taudactylus pleione | reverse complement strand
TTCACAGGTGTTTAAGACTATGTTCCAGTTTCAAGTCAATATAGGAGATCGTTCTTCCTCCATTCCCAATTGCCTTCCTGATTACCTTATACTACAGTTTGCTGGTTTCTAGTAAAGGTATTGTTTCTGCATCAACATAGTCTCCTGTCTCCTTTGTTCTTAGGTTACAGGAATTAAGGCTATTTCACCCTTCCCAACTTCTCTCTGGTTCTAGTCAGGATTGCCATCTGTAAGCTTCTGTAAAATCTAACAGGGGGGGTGTGGCTCAGCCCTTTATACTGAGCGCGCGCACGTGCCCAGCGTGCGTGACCGGCGCATGCGCTTATAGTGCCTAGGACCCACGGTTTGCAGGTCTCCTGAGCCCCGCTCTACCCCTGGCTGTGAGGTAAGTGAAAGTTTTCTTTCACTTTACCTTCTCCGCGATCGTCGGGAGGCTTGCACCTAACCCACCAGCTGTTGCTAGGTGGCAATCCTATTCCCTAGAACAAAGAGAGTTTGCAGGTCATAGATTCCTGAAAACTAGTGTAATTTGAATACAAGTAATTCCAAGTATCCCTAATACTGATGTCAGTGTCTCACTCATACAGTATCTGGGGTACAGACCTTTGTAGAAATGTAAATTAATTAATGTGGTTTATAATGTAATCCCAAAAAGATAGGTTTTAATATTCCCTATTGTGCAGCAAATAAAAGACAACTCTCTCCCCTTCTTCACTGTTTATGTCCCAGTCAGGTGTCAGTGGTAGCGCCCCCTATACTCTGTAATGGGAAGTCTGGTGACTGTAATGTGAAAAAAGCTGTATTCAGATCATAAATGTGACATCATGTGTATACAGATCATAAATGTGACATCATGTGTATACAGATCATAACTGTGAGTCACATTTATAATCTGAATACAGCTTTTTTTCACATTGTTTGGGAATGCCGCCTCGTTCTTTGATATTGGAACCTTTGATGTGTATATAATATATATATATATATATAAATATATATATATATATATATATATATATATATATATATAATCACAGGGGCTCTGCACCACTCACCATAATAACAATAATAATAATACATATAATAAACAGTGGGGTTTTGGTTTTGGTTCATGAATTGATCAATGCATTTAAGCTTGCAGCCCGCTTCACGGGACCCCACTTTACTGCAAGTCCCTACTCTATTGCTCAGAATTATAACATGGACATAGCCATCGCATTAGTGTTAAACTCAGGGTATGCTATCAAGGTTTAAAGCTCACAGCAACTTTGCTTTTAAATGTAAGACAGTCGCCAAGCACACCTGTTGCAAAGCACCTAGGAAAAACAGCACCCCAAATCTAGGAATGGTGAGTGCTGTGGATTAGTGCTTTTTGTGTATATTGTATATATTATATATATATATTTATTAGGGATGTGCAGGCTCGGATAGGTTCGAGTTTGCACGTTGAGTTCGGATTTTTCCCTCCAAGAAAACAGAACTCAGAAAGAGGCAAAACGTCATCTTGCATGGACGAACATCATCATTCCTGGTCAAAAGTCCAGGAATGATGATGTTCGTCCATGCAAGATGACGTTTTGCCTCTTTCTGAGTTTCGTTTTTTTTGAGGGAAAAATCCGAACTCAACGTGCAAACTCGAACCTATCCGAGCCTGCACATCCCATATATATATATATATATATATATATATATATATATATATATATATATATATATATATATATAATTATATATACACACACACAATCTAGTACACCGGCACTCCGTGTAATTGGGCATATAGCCCTAACCTGCTCCGGTGCCCTCCAAGGAGGACAGCACCCCCAGCTTATTCACAACAGCAAAGTACAGGTGGCACTCGGAGTCTTATAACCATCACTACTATATACCTTGGGCATATAGCCCTAACCTGCTCCGGTGCCCTCCAAGGAGGACAGCACCCCCAGCTTATTCACAACAGCAAAGTACAGGTGGCACTCGGAGTCTTATAACCATCACTACTATATACCTTAAAAATTGCCATTTTTATGGTATACAGTGTTTAAAGTTTTTTTTTTTTACAAAATTGTGTTGAATAAGTTGTAAAAAGCTGTTCTTGACCTTATTCAATCATAAAAGAAACCCGACAATTTCAGAACGGTTTTGGAAAAAAATGTTGTCAGTTAAGTGGTTAAGGTGCACGTTTCCCTTGTAATTCCAGAACCAGGACTGGTTCAGAGCCCAGTTCTGGTTGTGCTAAGTACAGGCGAACAGTACACAATTTTTTCCCTGTACTTACACAACCAGGACTGGCTAGGAAATTTCCGGGGCTGATTGTGTATTTAGGGTGGGACCCCACATAATTATTTTTTTTTACTTTAACTCTTTCTAAGCATTTTACAGTAAGATACATGCATGCATCTCACTGATGTATGTATCAAAACGAACGGCTCATGCTGAAAATGAAAGCATGAAGCAGTTCTATTCAGTCGGGGCTTGGAAGTTCGTTTTGGTGTTCGATTTGTACATGAACATGCAAAATCGAAC
This sequence comes from Taudactylus pleione, assembly GCA_031769625.1. NCBI lineage: Eukaryota > Metazoa > Chordata > Amphibia > Anura > Myobatrachidae > Taudactylus > Taudactylus pleione. The sequence continues at coordinate 4,291,977 of JAUIMM010000375.1, read as the reverse complement.
ATTAAATCACTGTTCAAAAATGAACCAAATTGAATTCGATTTAAAAAAAGGCTTCTAAAAATGAATTTTAGTAAATGTGGAATTTGAAGAGCGATTTGTACTTTTGATGTGATTCAATTTGAGGTGAGCTTAATTGAACATCAAAACGAAAGTAAAAATGAACTTTGATAAATATACCCCCTAGTGTTTCTGTGACTTTGCCCTGTGTGATCTATGTACTATACTGAGAGAACAGATATATAAATAATAGGATAGGTCTTACGTTAGATCCTGTAGGGTACAGTCTGCATGTCTCAGTCCCTCACACAGAAGTTTTATTCCAGAGTCTTCCAGAGCATTGTGTGACAGGTCCAGTTTGGTTAGTGAGCGGTTTGTAGTAATAACAGAGCGGAGATCATCAAAGCAGGAGGTGGTCAGACGACAGCCGTCTAGCCTGATGAGAGATGAGGGATCTGCATTAGGTAATTTCTTATCATTCCCAGTCTCACACTCAGCATGATGTCATCACTGATAGAATAATACGGTGTAATGTATATACAATTATTGGTGTATGTATCAGTTATAAGACTGTAGGTATATGGCCCTGTTAATGATGATAGCAAATTACTGAATACAAAAATCAAATATTAAATCAGAACTTTCTTATATGAAAATAATTGACAGATATAAACAAGTTTCTCATTTTTCAAAATATACTTGCTTAGTAATTTATTTTCCAATCAAATGCATTTCGGTCCCCTCATAGTATCTGCACACCCAAAAGACAATACAGAATCCCTTAACTGGTGCCCCTGGGGACCCAATTTTAAGGATGGTCTATTGCGACACGATATGCAACCAACTATAACCATGGGGGGTAATTGGCTGACACAACAGACTGGCTGCTACAGATGTTTAGGCTGCACTACATGTCAAGCAATGCTAGTGTGTAAACATTTCAGTCACCCATATACCTTGTTTCTAGGTCAGAAACCTAACGGGTATTATCGGCTTATCCACAATATCAAATCCCTGAACAAATTCATCAGGGTGTCCAGGTTTTGTGGAAACCCTATGTTCTATTGTTCTAGCTATGGAGCCTGGGGGCTTTAAAGTATCTCTGGAAATTCAGGATGCTTACCTACACGTACCTGTAGCACCCTCTCATCAGAGATATCTCAGGTTTGCTGTCCTACAGCACCATTTCCAATTTCAGGCTCTGGCCTTTGGACTTTCTACAGCTCCACAGGACTTTAACAAAATTTTGGCTGTCATGGCAGCCTACCTGCGTTGTCAGGGAGTCAGGCTGCTACCATACCTGGACGACCTCTTAGCATGCTCCCCAAAGGTTCTTCAACTACATCTGCAGGTAACCATTGCCCTCTTGCAGAGGCACGACTGGTTGATCAACTGGAAGAAGTCATCCATGACCCCTTCACAAAGGATGGTCCATCTGGGAGCGCAGCTGGATTCTCAGGATCAGAGAATCTTCCTGACAACGGACAAGATTTCCACACTTCAACTATAACTGTGTAGATCTCCGCAGTCGCCGAGTGTTAGTTCATGCAGCAATGCAGATTCTGGGATCCATGGTATCCACCTTCAACATGGTGGAGTATGCTCAGTTCCACTCCAGGCCTCTGCAATGCCTAATCCTTTCCAGGTGGAATGGATTGCCCCAGCGTATCAGATCTCAGATACTGGTTCTCTCTCCAGAAATTCTTCTGTCCCTCTCATGGTGGTTACAGACGTTCCACCTAACCAAGGGTCACCCATTTTGGATTCCGGAATGGGTGCTTCTTACAACAGACGCAAGTCTCCGGGGATGGGGTGCTGTGACTGGTCAACACTCCTTCCAGGGTTGTTAGACATCGGTAGAGTTGATCCTGCCAATCAATGTGTTAGAACTAAGGGCCCGATTCAGACCTGTTTGCAAGGCTGCGTTCGCACACAGCCATCAGGAGGCAGAGTACCCAAATAACGCGATCGTATGGTAAGACATCAGGATGCCCTTTATGTCTTAGCGTGCGTCGGCAGTGCGATCGCAAGCCAGTCTAATGGTGCCCACTTTTCCTGTGCAGCACACGTCATCTCCAGGAAGTGTATAATACAAACGGTAACATCGAGACCATTAGAGGCATACGCAGTACTTGTGGTTGACCCTATCCTACCACAAACACTGCGAGTGCTTCAGTGTTTAAACATGCCAGGTGACGTGTACAATGACGCAGTCTTGTAATTATGGACACCCATAAAACGCCGTTTTGACGCTCAGACCCGCCTGAGTTCACACCACCACTCCCCTGTTTTCAGGAACCTTCCCCTGTCACCACCCACAAATGGCTCATTATGTCACTCAAACTAGCGGGCAGCCTGTGTGTTCTGTGCGAGCGCTCCCCGATCGCAATGAATGGTTCGCACACGCACACTGCGACACATGCGCTGATAGCATCAATCGGCAAGCAGCATGTGAATGCAGCCTAGTGAATAGGTCTGAATCGGGCCCTAAGAGCCATCTACGGAGCGCTCACTATGGCTCAGAACATTCTTCGAGACAAGCCTGTGCAGTCCGACAACGCCACAGCAGTGGATTATATCAATCACCAGGGAGGCACTCGAAGTCGGATGGCAATGGCAGAAGTGTCACGCATTCTCACATGGGCAGACGGTCACATCCCGGCCATCTCCGTGGTGTTCATTCCGGAAGTACTCAATTGGGAAGCGGACTTCCTCAACCGTCATGACATACATGCAGGGCAATGGTCTCTCCACCCAGAAGTCTCTCAACTCCTAAAGGACAGATAGGGCCTACCAGAGGTGGACCTCATGGCCTCCCCACACAATTGCAAGCTGCTGGTGTATGGGTCCAGAATAAGGGATGGCAAAGCAGCCTTTGTAGATGCCTTATCAGTTAAGTGGACCTTTCATCTTGCGCATCTCTTTCCTCCAGTCTCGAGTCCTTCGGAAGTTCAAGCAAGCTGGAGGCACGGTCCTGCTGGTAGCTCCAGCTTGGCCCAGATGGCATTGGTACTCCGATCTTCAGAGTCTCTCCATAGATGCTCCATTTTTACTGCCTCAATGGCTAGACCTGTTGTCTCAGGGTCCCTGCATGGGTCGTCTGTCTTTGACGGCATGGCTCTTGAGACATTACTCCTAAGGTCCAAAGGATATTCTCGCTCTGTGGTCCAGATTTGGGGGTGCTTTCCTGTCACTCTCCATTTCTAATTTTCAATCAGGACAGGGTTGTTCCATGGACCTGGTCTTCTTCCCAAGGTTGTTTCTCCTTTCCATTTTAATTAGGAAATTATAGTACTGGCCTTGCAATCACCAAACCTCTCAACAGGTGAGGCATCATTGGATGTGGTCCGGGCCCTTAGGATCTACGTGGATACTCTGTTTGTTCTTTATGGATTCCAGAAGAAGGGCTGGTCAGCCAACTTACTTGTTTTGATAACCAGATAAGTAAGTTTATTTTACTGCTATTATATATGATGTTTTATGTATTTTTTATTTATTTTATTATTCCTTCTATTATGTGTATATGTGGACTCTATGTGCATACCTCCCTACATGTTTAGGGTTCGGTCTTGTCTTAATAAAATTTGTTTTATATATTTTTGATAAAGTCCTATAAAATGTTTTTTTTATAGAAGTATTTATAGGTGTTGGTAATTTGCACAACTGATTGTATAATCAAATTTTAGTATACTGTACATTTTTCCTGCATTTTGTTTTGTTTGGACTTTCTCACAAGAACATACCTACTTGCTTTATTTCCAGATGCTTAGGACTTTAAGAATTTTAGTGGTTTAGTATCTTGCTACATGGTTGTATTTACTTTGCACTGCACTATAAATAGTTATTTTATGGTTTGAACTTTAGGGTTTTTGCATATATATTTACACAGGGTAATAAGCAGGGTGAGAGCTCTGTTTCAGTTCCAATATCCCCATTTCTTTACACATAACAGATTAGATTTTTAGTTTTTATTTTATCAAGGCTTCTCACTTCATTTGGCACTTTAAACCTCTGTGTATATATAGATATACAAAACAATTATGGTGAGCAGCGCTCAATTCGATAAGTTTGTTTTCCACACTTTTCAAAGTCTTAGGCTGGGTACACAGCTAAAGATTTTCTGTCCAACCATCAAACTAGTTGATTGGTTGGAATGAAAATCTGGTAAGGAATGAAAGCAAATGACAATCAGCAATTTGCTCCCAAACGCCGGAAAATGGACAAAAACTGTTGTTTGAACAAATTGTTTAGATCAAACATTTAACAAACTTGTCTGACGGCCATTTTCATCTGTTTTCTGGCATTTAGGAGCAAATTGCTGATCATCAGTTACTCCCATACCTTACCAGATTTTCATTCCAACCAATCAACTAGTTGCATGGTTGGACAGAAAATCTTTAGGTGTGTACCCAGCTTTAGTTACTGTCCCAAAAATGACAGAAAAGTTACACTCCTCACAATATGAGTGGCAGCTTCAAACATCTCCAAAGAGGACTAACACTCCAAAAAGTCCCAAGTACAGATTGTTCAGCAACTGTGAGACTACAGCGCCATCTAGTGTTTAAGATCTGAAAGACCACTTGTGCTTTATTCCAATTTCCTTTCAATTACGGCTCCAGAGAGATATTTTCACAGCCACAAGGGTAAAAAAAAAGATATAATAAAGTGCATTAGTTGTGTACCATTTACATAAACTTTATTTTTGAATATAATAAACCACCACCTCTATAGGTGCAATTCAATATTCGTCTTGTACGAAAGTTCTTGCACCCCTCATACAAGTTATATTAGTGCAAAAAATAACGAAACCTAAAGTAAATCCAAAGAATCACCGCAACAAAAGTGCACAGTGCTTTGTGCAACCATATTGTCTCCAGACCATGTGACCAAAACCATAAATAATAAAGTGCAAGTGTTCATACCAGCGGACTAATCTGGCAATGTCCTGATGTCCACTCTGTCACTCGTGTAGATTTTGTGGTAAGACATAAATGTGTAAGGATATAAATCAGTAGTATATATATAAAAAAAACATTTAATAAACAAGCATTTAAAACATACATCTAAGAGCAGGAAGTTGAGCCTCCTGAAGAAGACCTGCTATACGGTTAGCTGACGAAAAGTGTTGAGGTGGTCCTGGTGTTGTTGGTCCAGACTCTGATGTGGTGACCCCAGCCAGATAAGCTCAACTTCCTGCTCTTAGATGCATGTTTTAGATGCTTGTTTATTAAATGTTTTTTATATATACTACTGATTTTTATCTTTACTCATTTCTATCTTACCACAAAAATCTACATGAGTGACAGAGTGGACATCAGGCCAAATTTGTCTGCTGGTACGAGCAATTGCACTTTATTATTTGTGATTTTGGTCACATGGTCTGGAGACAATATGGTTGCGCAAAGCACTGTGCATTTTTGTTGCGGTGATTCTTTGGATTTTATACACAAATTGTGCACTTTAGGTTTCGTTATTTTTTGCGCTAATATAACTCGTATGAGGGGTGCAAAAATTCTCGTACAAAACGAATATTGAGTTTCACCTATAGAGGTGGTGGTTTATTATATTCACAAGATTTTATGCAAATGGTACACAACTAATGCACCTTATTATCTACTTTTTTACCCTTGTGGCTGTGAAAATATCTCTCTGGAGCCTTAATTGAAAGGAAATTGGAATAAAGAATAAGTAGTCATATGGATCTTAAACACTAGATGGCGATGTAGTCTCGCAATTGCTGAACAATATTTTATTTATATATATATATATATATATATATATATATATATATAGATATATATATACACACACACACGAATATCTGTATATGTCCAAGTTCTTTATACACTAAAATCCTGTTCTCACGGGGGCAGATCAAAGTTCTCCAATAAGACCGTTGTTGACGGATCCCGGATTTATGAGAAATAGAAGGGGGTATGAAAATCGCTCTATAGTGTAATAATTTATATAAATGTGGTGCACAGCTTGAAAATATAAATGCGTACCGTGTATACCTATTTATATAGGCATTTAATTTATGTCTTTTTCCTGGGTCCTCACCAGAAACTTCTTTGAAACATATAGTGTACAGTACAGTCATTGAGCCTTAGCAGTCATAAAAGAGAGGGAGAGACAAATACTCTCATGGTGTAGTATTTCAAACACATTTATTTGTACATATCACAAGCGAGTCGATGGTCCCCCACTGCGCATGCGCCGCCTCCAGCGTGCGCATGCGTGAGACCCGCCGAGAGACTGAACCTCAGTCGCTGCGGGTCTCGCTACAAGACGGGGAGCGGCTGTCAATGGTGAGTGACAGCTCGCCCCGTTTTGTAGGCAGGGAGGGGGGGTGGCTGCACAAATGCAGGCATTTCCTTAGGAACACTTGGAGTTTGTGGGCGGCCCTACTGACATCACTAGTGATGTCAGTAGTGGACGTCCTGCTCTATTAGAGCAGGGAGTCCACTCGGGCTTGCGAGAGCTGATACCCTACCACAGGGTCTCCTCGCAAGCCCGATGGTTGCGATAATCACGACGGGCTCCAGGCCACTCGCAAAAACTGTGGGTGGTCACCCACAGCGTAGCGAGCGGCCTGAAAAAAAAAAAAAACACACCCTGATTCAGCGAGCAGTTCTGAATCAGGCCCTATGTACAGTACTATACTGAGAGAACAGATATATAAATAATAGAATAGGTCTTACGTAAGATCCTGTAGAATACAGGCTGGATCTCTTAGTCCCTCACACAGAAGATTTATTGCAGAGTCCTCCAGTGGATTCCATGACAGGTCCAGTCTGGTCAGAGAGCGGTTTGTAGTAATAACAGAGCGGAGATCATCACAGCAGGAGGAGGTCAGATGACACAATTGTAACCTGATGAGAGATGAGGGATCTGCATTAGGTAATTTCTTATCATTTCCAGCCTCACACTCAGCATGATGTCATCACTGACAGAATAATACTGTGTAATGTAGATACAATGTTGGAGTATATATCAGCTAATAGACTGTAGGTGTTGTCACTGATAATGGTGTTAGTGATGTAATGCATATAGATGAGAGTAGGTGGATGTATGGCTGGATAATGTCTCCTTACAGTACTGATCAGTAAAAGATCACATGACCTCATAACGACCTTCTATAAACTGCAGGTGCTTTAAATTACCACTCACTTTAGCTGTGTGAATATAATTAATTTGATGCCTAAAGGTGGGTACACACCTGACAGATATATCTGCAGACTGAGTGATCTGCAGATATATCTGTAGATGATGGTCGTTCATACACACTGATGGCTATCATTTGTCTGGCAGCCGTGGGTCACGCTGGCCAGTGGGGCATGTTCGCCCACCTCTCTGAGGTTGCTGCTCCATGTGTATGGGCGGTCTGCAGACCACCCGTACACACTTGCCGATGGACAGTTATGTCTGCAGACATCTATCAATCGGCTGTACAGCACAGCCAAAGCGATATGTCTGTGAACTACGTCATTCACAGACATATCATCTGTACACACTGGCCGACGGGCAGCAAATATATTGGCCGATCAATTGATTGGCCAATATATCTGCCAGTGTGTACCCAGTTTTACACACAGGCAGAAAAAATAGTTTTGTCTCCTGGACAATCAAAATCAAAGCCCCCGACTGAAAAGAACATTATGTAACTACTGGAAAGACACCAGGTTGCGATGTGAAACATATGAGCAGAATAAGATTAAGATCAAACTTTGGGTGTCCATCTAAGCCGTGCCTGGTACTCACTGATTTCATTTTTGAAGAAATTTAAAATTCACAATGTGACTTGTATTTGTGTGTTTTAAAAATAAAAATAAATTATATGTTTTAAGTGAAATAAAAGTTAAGCTTGGTTTTTTTTATGTGTGAGAAAATTATTTATTATTATTATTAGCAGTTATTTATATGGCGCACACATATTCCGCAGCGCTTTACAGAGAATAGTTGGTCATTCACATCAGTCCCTGCCCCAGTGGATCTTACACTCTATGTTCCCTATCACATGCACACACTTACACACTAGGGTTAATTTTGTGTTGGGAGCCAATTAACCTATCAGTATATTTTTGGAGTGTGGGAGGAAACCCGGAGCACCCGGAGGGAAACCCACGCGAGCACAGGGAGAATATACAAACTCCACACAGGTAGGGCCGCGGTGGGAAATTTAACACATGACCTCAGAGCTGTGAGGCAGTAATGCTAACCATTACACCGTCTGTGCTGCCCTGTCATGCCCTCTATATATTTTTGGGTTATATAAGGATAAGACTCACCATTTTATATCTTATTTGGAACTCAGCACCAATTATGAATATTATTATTTAATGAGGATTAGTTTAAGGGAGAAGCTGTTGCTCCATTTATATTTGTAATGGCTGCTTTGTGAAGGGGTTTATAGCATGAATAATATCACTCATATATTATTATTGTATTGTGATTTGGACACCATAGTTTTATTGTATTGCTGCTAAAGATGTTTTCATATAGAAAATCTAGGAAGAATTATTTGAAAGATGTATTCTCCCCAGAGGGAGTCCTAGATTCGAACAAGAAGGATGAAGATTTAACAACCTTTTTTGGATAAATTAGAGAGACTTGTTAAGAGAAAACTGCCTAAGGTGGAAAGTGATTACTCTTGAGCAATATCAGGTTAATTATGTGGTTCCAAAAGGTCTGAAAATTATGAAAACTCCGTCTTTTGACTCAATAAGTAAAGGTTTTAAAAATGAGTGGGATATGATTTTTCAGAATTGCTCCCTTGCTTTGATTGATCTAAACTTAAGAGAAAGACATACAGATCTAGTTGAACTTAATCAGGAAATTGATACACTGAAGGTCTTAATTGAATCATTCATTGATTTAGAAGATGTTAAAAATAAAGGAGGAATTATTATAAGTAAATTAGAAAAAAAAACACCAATGAATTAAAAACCATAAAAAATATCTAAGGGATTTGGATAGTTTGAAAACAGAAACATCTAAATCGTTGATGGAAAAATCCATATATAAAAGGAAAATGAACAAGATAAATATCCCACCCAAAATTTTTTTTGGGGAAAGGTCATTTTAATAAAAGAGATCAAGAGGATTTTGAACCCACATGGGATAGATATAGAGGAGCCCAAAAACCTAATAGACCCAGGTACAGCAACTGGAGGTTGGAACCAGACAAAGAGAGATCCAAATCCAACTCCACCTATTCCAATTATAACACAGAAAGGTGTTATTATAAACTGCTAAGGAAGAGATTAGAAGTGAATGAAGAAAGAGAATGAAGAAAGAGAATATCATATACCACTAAAAAATAGATAAGAACATTACAAAAAGCAAATGGTTTTAAAGGGCCTCGTCTTTTTTAAGATGGTAACCTTGGACCCCAAGGAGAGAGTAAAGAGAAAATGGAAAAATAAATCTAATAGGGGGAAGTGGAGAGGCAGAAAGAACAATAACAAAAAGAGAAAAACCCAAATAGATTCTGGAATTATAACTACTATAATAATGAAAGTACAGACATAGGCAAAAGACATGGGGAAATAGAAATCAATATAAAGGGTTCTAATATGAGTAAAGTATTTATCTTGAGTGACAAAGACCTTTTAGAAGAGGAAGTAAGCATATTTAAAATAAAAGTTTAAAATTTGCCCCAATAGTTAACATTAACCAGTTTTAGATCTATGTCGATCTTCAAAAATTTATAAGGAAATTAAGTGTCAAGAAATTCTTCCTAAGAAAAAGGAAAATGATCCAAAAACAAACGAAGTAGAAAAAACTCTGTTTAAACCAAAGTCAAAATTTTATCCTAAATATTTGAAAAATGAGTATCAATTGTTTTAATTCTATTGTAACCAAAGAACTTAGAAAGGTCACAATCCCCTAAAGGAAGAATATTACTAAAAAAGAAACTCTAGCAATTAAACCCCTTTAGGAGAATGATAATATGATTTTTAATTTGGCGGATAAGGGGGTGGTGTGGTTATGATGAATAAAAGATTATGTGGATGAAATAGACAACTGGGTGGCCACTTAACATATAAGAAGTTGAGAGGTGATCCCACATCGAACATCACTAAGAATGTATTGGAATTCACAAAGAGAGCCCAGGAAAAAGGTTATATCCAAATATGAATTGGATTTAATTAACATTAGTAACCCCTCCACCCCACTTATTTATGTGCTACCTAAGATACATAAGTTTCTAAAAAGAAAAAAGCCAGGATGACCTATAATTATGGTGAGCAGTAGTATCTTGTCCAATTTATCAGCTTTGGTAGACTTTTACCTTCAACTGCTTGTCCAAAAGACAAACTCGTTTTTGAAGCATACAGGCGATGTCTTAATGAAATTAGATAATCTAAGATGGGATGAAAATTGTTATTTAGTAAGTGCAGCTGTAATCACTCTACACCATAATAAAATGGGATAGAGGACAAGAAGCCATTACATTCTTCCTGAAAACCAGTGAATATTCAGAAGACCTCAAAGATTTTATCATTGAAGCAATTGATTTCATTTGAAAAAATATATTTTTATTTTATTGGCATATATTTTGTTTACAAATCAAAGGAACAGCAATTGGCACTAGGTTTGTCCCCAGATATGCTAAACTTCATGTCTTATTGGAAAATGCTAACCATAGAGACTATGAGAAAAAAGAGTGGGCAAACCTGATGTGCTGGTGGCGTTTTATCGACGATGTCTTTTTCATTTGGAGAGCAGAAAACTCCCTAAATTATTTCTTCTCAAGCCTCAATTTTATTCTTTTAATATGAAATTTACTTTTAACATGAGCAAAACAGATTTAGGGCCTGATTCAGAGCCGTTCGCTATTTGCGCTCGCTCGTCCAGAAAATAGGGGTGGCTATTCAAATGAACCGTTCGCTGTTTGTGGTCTGTTCACGCCTCTAGGTCTGAACGAGCGAACAAAACTTGCGGTCGTTTTTTGGGAAACTACGCCCCCTGGCCGCTCGCATCCTACGTCATGTCCGCTATTTATTAGATTAATCGAGTACATCGAACAGGGTATGAACTGCTCGCTATTCTTGTGGTTGGTTTTTGCTACCACAATTTTGCGAGCAGTTCTGGCTAAAAAAAAACCCAGTGACGTGGTCAATGACGCTGCTGTTTTAAATATGCACACCCATAAAACGCCCGTTTTGACCTTTAAGCACGCCTGCGATCGGATCTCCACTCCCCGTTTTCAAGCACCTTCCCCTGTTACCACCCACATACGCCTCATTCTGTCACTCAAAATAGCAGGCATTCGCTATTTTGCGAGCACATGAATTTCGGCCGCACTGACTGGTTCGCGCATGCATATAACGATCCGTACGCATGCGCAGTTGGGCAAACATCGCTCGGAGCGAACGAGCTGCCGCTTACGAGTGGCTCTGAATCAGGCCCTTAGTCATTTTTAAATTTAGTGATTTATGTTGAAAGGGATAAAATCTGTACAAAAATACAGAAAATAAGCTGACTCAAAATCTTACATTGAGATCAATAATGAGCACCATAGAAGATGTTTCAAGAATGTACCCCTTGGTCAGTGTAAATTATTAAAAAGAAACTGAACACATCAAAGCACCTTAACGGAACAGATTGAGGAAATGAAAGGTAGAGTTGAACAACAAGGTTACCCACATCAGTTGTTGGAAGATGCTAAACAAAAAGTAGAAACAACTGAAAGGAGCCAACTTCTAAAGGAACTACCCAAGAGGGAAAATACCCATCCAAATTATAAATGGGCATTTATTACACAATATAGTGCCTATTATAGACATGTTTAAAATGTTGTTAAAAAGAATTGGAGACTATTGAAAGATGATTCGATGTTAGGGGATGTTATCACTAACAAACCAGTTTTATCAATAAAAAGGCAAATTTGCTTAAAGATATGTAAAAACTGCTTTACAAGAAAAAAAGGTTGCAAGCAATAAAATGAAAGGGTTCCATCGCCGTGGCACTTGTTTGATGTGTAGAACTACAAAAGACTATGGTCCTCATTCAGACCCGCTCGCAAGCGCTGAGTCCTCGCAAGCGGGTCCATGTTTGGCGCCTGCGCACACACAGCGGCTGCACTGCGTGTGCACTAGCCCCGGAGCGAGAGAGAAATTCTCTCGCTCCGGGGCTCACTACCAACGGGGTGGCTGTCGATGTTGATTGACAGCTCGCCCCATTTGGTAGGCGGGCCGGGGGGGTGGCTGACCAAATGGAGGCCGCACTTGAAAACACAAGCGGCCGCACACATTCAGAGCCAGCGCTCGCTTCTTGCGAGCACCTCTGAATGAGGGCCTATGAGAGGAAGACCACTTAATTTGAAATAAAAGGAGAAAAGCATAGAAGTCATGATTTTATAACTTGTCATTCAAGGAATGTAATTTATTTTTTAGAATGTTTATGTGGTTTTATTTATGATGGGAAAACATCAAGGAGCCTGAAAGTAAGATTACCAGAACATATTTATAATATTACAAAAGGTCTTGCCACACATCCATTGTCCCAGCACTTCTCATGTGAAATAAAATGGATCTTCTCATTAGACACACTCACCGCCAATGGCCTAAATGCCAATTTCGAACTCCAATGGTTTTAGATTAATCCTCCCTTTTAGTATAATTATTTTTATAAGATTGTCTTTAAATATTTTATAATGCATGTATGTATTTTTAATGCATTTTTTTATTATTTTTTTACTCTATTTTTACATGTATCATCCATGGGGCCACAAAGAAATTAATCCATATGTGGAAATCCCCCCCTTCTGGTATAGGGATGGACCATGTTGGAATACAAAGTACAAGACAGTTTGATGGTAAGGAAGGTGGAGATGACCACTAAAGAGAATTTATAATGAAGAGATGGGAATACCATATTTGGTAGATGGTCGCCGGGGATACAGTATGTCACTTCCAGGATGCATATCTTAGCAAAGAAAAGGAGTTTGTAAATTACACTTAACCGGAAGTCACTAATGAAGTGCATACATTACGCCCAGGCATTAACTTTTGGCCGTGAGGTAAAACACAAGTGGAAGTGGACGCTGGAACTCCAGCATCACTTCCAGATCATCGTGGACCAGAAATAGGATGTTTCTTCAAGAAGGATCTAACATCTGAAACAAATTGTACGGAGAAGCATGCCCAGAAAGTGGATAGAACCAGCACTGATTGCCTTAACTTGACTATTGAAAAGCTGACTGCGGTGGTGCCGAGCTTGAGGCCTGGGACCTTATGGTCTATTACTAGCACTAGCCCACCGCAGCACGTCTAAAGGGTGAGAGATTCAGGATCTATGCTTTCTCTTTTGGAATAGTGCTGTATATATCCTTTGGGCTGTATTTTTATTTGGTCTGTACATTGTCATTGTTTTTTTATGTGTGAGAAGATATATGTATTCTTTTATATGCATACCCTCTATATATTTTTGGGTTATATAAGAATAAGACTCACCATTTTGAGTACCAATTATGAATATTATTATTTTATGAGGCCCACTACCAGTATCTCACATCCGTAATACCTTGCAGTCCTGCAATACATCGGTAACATCGGGCCGCCATGCACAATTACAGCAGGTCTGACCTGACTCAGAAATTGCAGTGAGTCATGTCGTGCGACGACACTGTGCATGTCGTCGCAGTGGCTAATTTATGTATACCCATGCAACAGAGTTCAAATGAACAGGTACCTCTGTGTTTCGCCAACCACTTCCCCGACATCACCCCACAATGCTCACAGCCTGTCACTTACTCTGTGATGGCTTACTGTGTTCTGCATATTCGCAATGTGATCGCAATTCAGCCGCTGCTCAAGTGCAATGGAGTGCATATGCATGCATAGTACGCACTATCAACCGATCTGTGGGCCTGATTCAGAGCCGAACGCCCTGACCAGAGCGCTCGCTCTGAATCAGGGCCCTCCTCCCTAAAAATGGAGCGGCCTCTTGGACGCTCGCATAGCTGTGGGGGTCGCGATGGTCAAGACCATTGCGACCATCGGGCTTGCGACGAGACCCTGCGGTAGGGTCTCGGTGACCGCAAGCCCTGGAGTGATTTTGGCTCTATCAGAGCCAAAATCACTCCCACTGACATCACTAGTGATGTCAGTGGGGCCGGATCTAGACGGTAAGCATTCCCATGGGAACGCCTCCGTCTGGCAGCCACGCCCACCAAAGGGGGCGTGCTGTCACTCACCATCGACAGCACGCCCCCTTTGGTGCGAGACCCCGAGCGAAGTATTCCTCGTCGCTTGCCGGGTCTCGTGCATGCGCACGTCGGAGCTCCCTCCGTCGTGCGCATGCGCATTCGGCCACCATCGACCCGCTTGCGAGCGTCCTTCGCTCGCGAGCGGGTCTGAATCAGGCCCTGTGTACGCTGTTGTAATTGCGATTAATGCTGAATCAGGCCCTGAGACAGTGAGTAAGGGTAGGGAGGCTCTTACAGATGCCCTATACACTACTATATGGGAAATATACACCTTCATTATAAGAGCTGTCACATCTGAGATCACTTTTTACATGAACTATAAAACTAATACTATACTGTATCTATTACAAGACATTAATCTTTAAGTTTGGTCATTATGCAATACCACAAATGGGGACCTGGGTGTGTATTTAGCAATCACTGATTATACAGTTTTAAGGGAAACTGCTCTGTTAACCCCTTTATTTTCTCAGCAATCGGAAAACTGCATAACTTACCTGACAAGATACAAGATTTAAAAACACAAGATGGAATCCCTGTCTGAGACAGAGACATTTGTTCCACTGTCCTAGCAATGTACAGACACGTAGAATGCACAATCGCCGGTACTTGCCTGTTATCGGGAGATCGCATCAAAGTTATGATAACTTATCAGATGCTGTTTCACATGCAGAGTGTAGTACCTCAGAGCAGCCATGAGAGGGTAGGGGCCGCAGTGCACTGCTTCTACAATGCTGTCAGGATAGCCCTGGCATGTAATTAGACTATACAGGAGATACACAGTACTTGCCTACTTTTGAAAATAAGTTTCAGGGAGATTTATAGTCAGTGGTAGTATGTGTCATCAAGGGTTTTTTTTTGCTCCGCCCAAAGGGCGTGTCTAGCTTTACCCATGGGCGTATCTATTGCTACTCATGGGGTGGGGCGCTGGCAATAATGGGAGATTGGGGTTGGCTACTGCGGGATGCAGGTCCTGGGGGTTGTGGGTAAGAGTCACTGCTGTCCAGTTACTGTTGAAGCAGTCCAAGATGTGTCATATCATTGTAGTGTCTTCTCTCCCCTATATAATAATAATACCACATATAGTGTGTGCTGGGAGCTGTTATTACCTCTCATATATCACTGTACAGTCCCCTCTCCCCTATATAATAATAATACCACATATAGTGTGTGCTGGGAGCTGTGTTAATACCTCTCATATATCACTGTACAGTCCCTCCCTTATATAATAATAATACCACATATCAGTGTGTGCTGGGGGCTGGGTTATCCCCCATCAAATATTACTGTACAGTCCTCACTCCCCTATATTATAATAATACCACATATCATATCAGTGTGTGCTGGGAGCTGTGTAATCCCTCATCATATATCACTGTACAGTCCCCTCTCCTCTATATTGTAATAGTACCACATATCAGTGTGTGCTGGGAATACGGATTCCCTTAACTATACCATCCCGGGAAAGTGTGCAGTCTTCACAGTTTGTCACTCACAGGTTGCTCATGACTCTGCTGCTCAGACCTCACTGCTCTGACAATGATAGTGTGGCTGCCGTGGAGGAGGAAGCAGGTCCCACTACATTGTGATGAGGTGCCACCAGCAATTATTATGCCCACCAGCAATAGTATGCAAAGTAGCTAAGAGATAATGCTGATGTACAATATCTGAGTCTGTATAAGAACCAAAAGGAGAAGATATGCAGAGGCTTATGAAGAGTATCACTTATGTAATAATGGGTGTACGATGTGATCTGATGAACGTAGAATGATTGTGGGGCCCACAGCAGCAGTGAGAGCATTAGCAATAAGGCTGCACTGGTGACTTGTTCCAGGGCGACAGTTGTTACAGTGTACACAGAATGGGCCATTAGACAAACATTGGGTTTGAGATCTAGGCCTGTGGGTGTAAACAGCTGCAGGATGCTTTATTTCTTGTCTACTTTTGCAATATAATATACTTACTTTAGTTCCTGCATCTGACAGTGATTAAACATCCCAGATAAACTGAATTCAGCCCGAGATACGTCTTCCTCATTAACTGGAAACAGACAGTTACTGAAACTAAAGAAGACACAGAAACACATAAGTAATTACATGATGAGACCTTAAAGCACATGCAATGGTGATTAATAGTATATAGTAATAGTGTACACTGTGTGCCATAGAATAGAATATAATTACATGCACCTTATGCTGGGGCAGATGGCTATGGGTCTGGTATGATTTGTCCATATTCAGAAGGTTAACAGTTAGAATGCTGACATTTAACATGTCTATACAAGAATGTCGACATATGGTGGTTTGCTTATTTTAGCCCCATCCTAACCCTAAGCCAAACCCTAACCCAAAGCCAAGCCCTAACCCAAGCCAAACCCTAACCCAAAGCCAAACCGTAAAGCTAAACCTAAAATTCAACAAAAAAATAATCAACATTGTCAACATTGTGGGGTCAACATTGTGGTGTCAACATTCTGAATGTGTCTACATTGTAACCATGTAGAACTAAATGCAGGTCAACACATTGATTGTTGACCTAATGATCATGTCAACCTTCTTATTATTGCCATTCAGAACCAATGACTACCACTGGTGGATCACTAATTATTATTACAATCATCTTTTTTATATGGCCACACAAGGGTCCGCAGCGACATACAAAGTACATAGATAAAAACAATATGAACAAAACAAGAACAAAGTCACTTACAGTACAGACTATTGCAGGACATGAACATGGTATAAACATTGCTGCATCAGCAGTCATAATACCCAAGGGAAAGGTGCCATTGTAAGCAGTGGGGAGGAGATGATGGTATAAGTGAGGGAAGGCAAAACACAGGAGGGAAGAGGGTCCTGCTTGTAAGAGCTCAGGGAGGAAAAGGGAAGGAGTGAATTTGTTTTGACCAGATCCAAATAGGATTAAAATAGATGTGTGTATAGTGTTTAAGAAGCAACACAGAGGACATCACATAGTATGGTATGATCCTGCTACATCACAAGGTGGTGGTCCCTAGAGTCAGGTATATCATGTATTACCAAAGGAGTATGAAGGAAGTCTTTTTGTTGTGACATCACTCTTTTGATTTAAATTTTGTTTCATTAAAACTTTGTTATTGATCTGCACTAAGAAGGGAGAGGGGAAGAACATTTACTTTTTTTACTCAGGAGTCTATTTCCAGTAAAGGTACAATTATTAAAAAGGACACATTATAGTGAGTTATGTAATTAGTGTTACACAATTTATTGATAGATGTGAGAAGATACAAACAGTTCAATTATGTGATGTGGATCACAAACGCAAAAAATAGTCAAGTTCTATTTGTGATGGTGGAGTATAAAGTGGTTTCTACAGAATATAAACAATGAATACACAAAAAAAGGGGGGAAGGTTGCTCACAATATATACAGGGTAATTGGCATATCGAACATTAAACTAATAAATCATATAACAAAAAATCCCTGAAAAATATATCAATTGGTAAAGTCAGCAAATATCAGAACCACAAAGCTAACTAATGGCTCCCATTGAGTGGTCCAATAACCTGTGGGATGTAGTCCAATCACAGACATGAACAAAAAGATCTTGAGCAATTCATAAATGAACAATGGATTTCTGCTTCATGAACATAAAGTGCTAAGTGCTTACGTACAAAAACATATATTGATAAGTAAGAGTTTCAACACCTGTACGTAATCTGTGTCCCTGTGAGTGAGCAATCGTGGGTAGGTTATGCCAATATGTGCCTGATGGACCCAGTTTTCAAACTAATATGCCGATAATGAATTAATCAACTGACGAATTTAAAACATACATAAACATAATTATAAGCAATAGATAGATGGCGCTAGAGGAGAGATTAAACACACCTTTAGGGGTTAATGGAACCTCTGATTTTTCCTCTCCTTTTCTGCCTCTACCCCGTCTCCCTCTAACTCTGGATTTCTGACCCTTTTGGGGGACTGGAATATTGCTGCATACCGGTTTGTTTTTAACAGGGAATGAGTGGTTTCTAAAGGATCTTCCCTTCTTGCTGCCTGTTCTCTTTCTAAAAAATGCTTGTTGGATTTAGGCGGGGAACGATGTTTATTACATACAAAACTGCTATTTCTCCTCATAGTCTTAGGTCTCACATCCTGCCACCCACTCGTTGGATCTACATAACTCCTCCCTGAAGGATGAATAGAGGGTGTAATCTGGTCATGTTTATTAAAGGTATCTGGACTTTTGGATGGGACCTCTGCATAGCGTCTATGATTACGGTCTTGCTTATGTTTCTGATAATTATATCTATAAGGTGTAGGTTCCCTTATTTTGTTATATGTTCTTACTTTGTCCATATCATAATCCTGTAAATCCCACATAAAGTGCTAAGTGCTTACGTACAAAAACATATATAAATAAGTGAGAGTTTCAACACTTGTAAGTAATCTGTGTCCCTGTGAGCAATCATGGGCAGGTTATGCCAATATGTGCCTGATGGACCCGGTATTCAAACTAATATGCTGATAATTAATCAACTGACGAATTTAAAACATACATAAACATAATTAGATAATTAATTCATAGGTAATTAAGTGCATATGGTAAATCCATGCAAGACCAACAACGCTGACCTCTCAGTCTTATGATAAAATTTCGATTGAGACGTGTTTTAATTTAGTAAATTTCCAAAAAATGGTTAAACTCACCTAAGATTGCAATCTCAGACCAACACAATTCTTAGTATAATTACCCGTATAAGACAAGAGTGCTAAGAAATTGATTCAATTGCATAAGGGAAGGAGAAAGAAAATTGGGTGAAAATGTAATGTGTTGATATGAGACAGGTTACTGAAAAGTCAAAATTCAGATACTTATGAGGGTAAAAAGGAAAATAAAGATAAAGATAAACCTGTTAGAGGTTTCAATCTTGAAGAGTTGCTGTGTCTTGTAGGTAGGATGGTAGACCCAAGACAAGATGGTGTAGGTGGAGAGCACTGAATGTGCTGGCTTTCTCTAATAGCCCTCCAATTCCCGAGATCATCATAAGGTTTTTATGAACCTTAGGAAGAAGATAAAAAGTTGGGGTTTTGGGATGTATTGTTGTTAAGTAGTCATATTGCATGAATATTCCAGTTGCTAGTGCCTTATCCAGTATTCTTGTGAGTATTATATTGTAATTGTCAGTTGGATTGTATAGGATTCTTTTGTAGCAGGTCTGGGGCCAAATGTAATAAGGTGAGAGTTTAGAAATGTGAGTTTAGCAGCAAACTCTCACTCTTTTTAAACTCACCCAATGTAATAGAGTCCGAGAACATGCAAATTCGCATGTTTTTAGACTAAAAAAAAAATCTCACAATTTAAACGCTCATCCAGATGTTTTCCCATTTTGAAGATAAAACTCGTCCAATGTGAGAGTTTACTGCTAAACTCTCACATTTTCTAAACTCTCACCCTATTACATTTGGCCCCTGGTCTTCAAGCTGTCATGATGCTTCCTTGCAATACATATCCACAGGCCATGTGACAATGTTGCCTCCCTTGCCCGATGGTTTTATTAGGACATCTTTCCATTCTCATACTTCCATCATCATCTTCATCTCTTCTTTGCTGAAGTTGCCATTCTTGGGTGTTCAAGTTTTCTGAGGGAGTATGTCTAGATCTCGCGCTACCATTTCTTGAAATATTCTTACTTGTGGGCATACTGTTTTTGTTTCTGAGGAAAGAAATTAGATTTTTTTCTTGCAGATCGGTCTTTTCTGTGATGATATTGATAAAGTTTCATAGTTTTCCTCATGGAGTTCTTCCAGTGTTTGAAGAGCTATGCCTTTCTCCCAGCCTAAGTCTGTCATGGTGGAAGTTGTGTCTTGATATGTATGTTGGGCTAAATTATTTTGTTGCGTAAAGAATTTCTTCAAAAGGATTTTGCAGCCAAACAATTTAAAGTTCTTTTCACATATAAATCTGTTAAAGGATCTCATGGGTGAATACGATAAGCCTTTGCTGACAAAGGTACATTCTTGTTCCGTTATTGTTCTGGAGGAGAGATTGATAATTTTTAGACTATTAGTGTCTTCTAGCATCCCTTTCTTGTTCTGGTTGGGTATCTCAATGTCGATTGTGGGTCTCATTCTGGGCATTCTCTTCCTGCTCCTTCCAGTCTTGTTCGATAACATGTTCTGTCTCCCCTAAAATAGAGGGGTTTTCAACATAGGTTTCACTTCAATAGTCCTGGTTACTAAATCCTATGGAGTTTGCTTCTAGGAGGTCTTCCCCTCCTGATGACTCTGCTTCTGAGGAGGTATATGTGAAGTTCTCCTGCGGTTTGCGATGTCTTGTACCATTCAGGTTAGTGCATTTAAAGATGTTTCCCATCTCAAAATCTTTTTTATCACGGTTTAATTTATTTTTTTTTACAATCGATGATAGTTTGTTTGTACGTATCCAAGTCTATTTTATATTTTTCAAAATTCTTTTGGAATAAGGTGCTTTGTTCCCAACTTTCAAGTTTATGACCAAAGCTCTCTATTTCTTTTTCACAGTCGAGTAAGATAAGAGGATTGTGTTTAACTAATATAGATACCAGTTATTGAGAGCATTTCAGTAATGTTTTGTCCTGATTAGAAGTTGAACAATCCAAGATTTTTTGGATTGTATATCATATCTGACTTATATCAACACATTATATTTTCACCCAGTTTTCCTTCTCGTCCAATATTCACCCAAATTTAAATTAGACTATATATATGCTTCATTAATTTTTGCCCATTTCTTCAATGATGTCGAAACCCAGGGCCGGCTCTAGGGGTGTTTGACCTTAACGGTCGAACAGGGGCGCCACCCATAGAGGGCGCACCCTTCCCCAGCATCCCGATTTCAGCAGGACAGTACTGTCCCGCTGTTCCACCCGTGGGTCGCAGTGGCCCGCAGGTGGTCAAATTGGGGGGTTGGGGACCCCCATCACTGCAGCTGTGCGGCGGTGCCGGGACCCCAGAGTCTGAATGGATGCTGCGCGCATGCGTGCAGCATCCATTCAGTAACAGGAGAAGGCTGGGGGAAGCCCAGCTAGTGAGGCTCCCCCCAGCCTGACTTTATCTGAAGGTGTGCGATGCGGGCATGCCCTTCAGATAACGTCATGTAAGGAAGAATGGCCTATGGTAATTAGGCAACGCCCCCAATTTCAGTTGCACGCGATAATGAGCGCACAGCACTCAGCCAGAACAGGGCGCTATTAGCACTGGAGCCGGCCCTGCTTCGACCCACATTTTCACACCCATATTCATATTCTCTTATTCCCCACTTAAATACCAAACACCTTCCTATTACTCCACTACTTCACCTAATATGTATTACACAATTCCATTCTTCACCTTTATTACAAGTCATCCTTCCCTCACCCCTGCTGGTTCCCTTTATACTCATACACTATTTATAGATCTGTTCTTCAATAAATGACATCTATACTTTATGTTTATTCACATTTTCACATAATTGTATATATTCCTAATACCCACTATTCCCCACCAGGTCCCCATTGTTTAACATATATATTGTTTTATTCCCCAATATTGCGCTCCAATACTCAGCCTATATCAGGGTCGTAACTAGGGTAGTGCAACCTGTGCCATGGCACAGGGCACCACAGGGCAGGGGGTGCTGTTTGGACCTGTCAATTTTTCTGTTAATTATCATTCTCACTTGTAGCTTCCTCTTCTTTTATCCCCAGCATCTCCTGGCCTCCTATCTCTTCCCTGGCACTTCTCCATGAGGCCATGGCCCCTTTTTTGGGTGCACTATCTTATGTCCCTATTTGAAAAATGAAAGGGGGAGCGCCAATGCTCTCTCTGTCACAGGGCACCAAAAAGTCTGGTGACGGCTCTGACCTATATTATGGAGGACTGAGAAGTTTGCCCTGTGATTGCTCTATTCAATCCTTGTCCAAGCTCCAAAGGGACATTACTCAATCATCTTTGATAATATACAGTATATTGGATGCATAATACTAACTATGGGCTCTGAAGTTATTTTGCTCAGCAACAATCCACCTTATTTTAACCAAGTCCTAAAGTCTACTCTTGTAACCCCTGTATTACACATCCTACCATTATAATATAGCTAAGTATGCCTGACAGAAACACACTCCCCCATCTGACAAACAGTCAAACTACATTTCCCAGCCTCCCCTGCTGTCTTGTTAACGGTGCTGCCTAGCAACACTAGGAACGGACATGACTGGCACCTGAGGCTCATGATACCAGGGTCGAGAACACTTACTTTGCCCAGCCGTGATCCCCCCTATGGGTGTGGGAAATCGACACAGTGTCAGCACTCCCCGAAATCCGCATTTACCGGGAATCCCTATATAAACTGTCTAGAATCACTAGCGATACCATTAACGGACATGACCGGTGTCCACGGCTCCCATTTTTGGGACCGCAAACACGGATCATGCACACTTATGCCCAGTCATTTTCCCTTTAATATTTTGGGGAAGTTTTATACAGTGGCCGCACTTCTTAAACACCGGCATTCTCTACAAATACAGATGCTTATTGGGAGCATCCACATAGCAGTTGCACGGTCTTAATCACTAGCATTTTTTTCTTTAAATGAGGGCAGACTCTGCATGACAATAACATTTCCTGCACACACAGTAAGATCACTTACTCTGTATATGATTGTGTGTGTTTATTTCATTTACATTATACCAGTATGCTTAATACACATGGTGGCATATCAAGAGTTAACTTCATTATAGAACCAGCAATCATCAAGATTATATAACAAGCAATCATTGGCTCACTTAACGGTCTATAATACCCATATACTACATTTGTCTACATTCTCAAGTCACTCAGCAATACCCTTAACCAAGGAGTTCATAGGCTCACATAGGAGGATTTTCCTCCTATAGGTGGGACTATCATTTCCTCTTCCCACCCCCATTCTTTATGTGTAATAGTATAGGGTATATAAGGGAATACAGGTCACCTCCATGCCACACTTAGTGAACAAGCAGGGGCGTATCTATAATGGGTGTGGGATGTGCGAGGCACATGGGCACCTGGGTCCAGGGGGGGCCTGCACCACACACCCTGCACCCATAAAACTAACCTCTCCGGACTCCCACGTTGGCTCTGGTGTCTGTGCCTGTAAAAACGACTGGAAAATGGGTGCCGCGCCCTTTTTCCCAAAGTCTGCGCATGCGCAGCACAGGGAAATGGGCGCCGCAGCCATTTTCCCGGTGACCAGTGTATGTGCTATAGACTCTGGGCACACTCTAGTGCCCAGAGTCTATAAGTGCGGCGCTGCCCATGCACTGCTCAGTGTGCAGCCGGCCACCGGACGGAGAGGAGGGGGCCCAAGTCGGAGACTGCACACGGGCCCCCTCCTCTCTAGAAACGCTCCTGTTAACAAGCCTATAGATGGTGAAATATACGTTTAAGGAAGGAGTCTGAGTCCCGTGCACAGGACCAGGACAGACTGCAAAATACTCTGATAAGTACTCTATGTATTTATTATATAGGATTTTGTTGCCTCTCTCTGGATTATTATCTTGCTTTTTTCATAACAATTACTGCCTATATATTTTGAATCATCCAGTGTATACTCGTAACTTTTTACTAAATACTTTATATCAAGCAGCAAACAGATTAATTTAATTCCCCCTTCCCCCTCTCCTTTTCTATTCCCCTCCCCCACTCCCTTTTTTACTTTTTCTGGGACTCTCATTACACCTGAGTATAACCACACCCCCTGCAATGGTTATTACTAACAGGGGCTAGGTTTAATCTCTTTGTGTGTAGAAGCAGATCCCTTACACTTGTATCATCACTGACCCACATTTTCCACACTCTCACCCACCTGTTCACTGTTCTCAGAAACACGCAGGTGGGAAGTAGAAGTGGAATGTGGGTCATATGATTCGAACACATTCTATACAGTACCTACAAAGCATTATTGTAAAGCATCCTCCAGATAGGGCACCACCATTTGGGTTCAGGACTAATGGGGGGCATCCACTAGACGATTTTATCCCTGTCCAACCTCTTAACGATTTTCCCTTGAAGTTTCCCTTGAAATATGATCTTCCACTCTGAACAATTTGCAAAAGATTTGCAAAAGATTTGCAAAAGATCTAACAATAAACTATGTTGTTTTAATCTGTGATTGAGAGCTTTCAGCTATAGTGGGCAGATAGTGGTTCATCGTTTGATCGTTCAGCGTGAACGATGTGTAAACGATTTGTAAGCAATCAAGTGAAATTGACCTGCATGTTCAGTCGATGGAGGAGACGATCAAACGACCAGCGGGAGCGCGCATCGTACATCGCTAGAAACAATTTCTGCACGATGTTGAAACGATGTTTGAACGATTATCGAATGATTTTATCATTATCGTTCAATCGTTCAACTTTATCGTCTAGTGGATACCCCCCTTTAAAACTATCACAGTATTTGTGCAAATCGTGGATACTGCATTTCAATATATGATGATTATTTATGTGTGTAACTGAAAAATAAACTTCAGTATCTAATTTTGCCAAGTTTAATATCTTGTATTTGTATCTGTATAATTATTGTCTATTGTATATATTTTTCTCTCTACTTTCACTATACATGCTTTTGAACTGCAATAATTAAACTCATCCATTATATTCAGTGATTAACAGGATAGCATCCTATCCACATATTGGAAATCACTCTATAACTGGCTGATACATTTATTGCTTTTACATGTATCTGTATTTGCAATTTCTGTACTCTTATCCATATGCCAATTAACCTGTAAATATTGAGAGCAAACCCCCCTGTTTTTGTGTATTCATTGTTCATATTATTTTGTACAAACCACTTTACATTCTACCATCACAAATTATACTAAATATTTTTTGTATTTTTGATCCACATCACATAATTGAACTGTTTGTATCTTCTCATCTATCAATAAATTGTGCAACATAACTCACTGTAGCATGTCCTTTTTAATACTTGTACCTTTTACTGGAAAAAGACTACTTAGTAGAGAAAGTAAATGTTCTTCCCTTTTTTATTTTTTAATGCATAGCAATAAAAAAATATTCGAATGCTTAATAAGCTTGAGAAGATATAAGCACAGTGTTGTTTATTTGTTACAGTACTAGTTAGAGCTGGTTTTGTTATTAGTTTATAATTGGTAGAGGTCAGTTGCCAATCATTATCGGTTAGCCTATTAGCTGCCCCGTCGAGGTGGGGTTTAACAGTGGTATATTAGGGCTGGAGGAGGAGTCAACTGCCTCTTTCCAGTTTGTGATCCCGGACTGTTAAGTACTCTGTATCTTTATTGTCTGTTATAGCTTAAATAAGACCTTTATTTTACTTTACTTTCCCCATTATTTCCATAGCTCTTTCCTCACAGACAGCTCTTTCCTCTCAGATAGCACTTTCCTCACAGATAAGCTCTTTCCTCACAGATAAGCACTTTCCTCACAGATAAGCACTTTCCTCACAGACAGCACTTTCCTCACAGACAGCACTTTCCTCACAGACAGCTCTTTCCTCACAGATAAGCACTTTCCTCACAGACAGCACTTTCCTCACAGATAGCTCTTTCCTCACAGACAGCACTTTCCTCACAGATTAGCTCTTTCCTCACAGATTAGCTCTTTCCTCACAGACAGCTCTTTCCTCACAGACAGCTCTTTCCTCACAGATAGCTCTTTCCTCACAGATTAGCTCTTTCCTCACAGATAAGCTCTTTCCTCACAGACAGCTCTTTCCTCACAGATAGCACTTTCCTCACAGACAGCACTTTCCTCACAGATAGCACTTTCCTCACAGACAGCTCTTTCCTCACAGATAGCTCTTTCCTCACAGATAGCTCTTTCCTCACAGATAAGCACTTTCCTCACAGACAGCACTTTCCTCACAGATAGCACTTTCCTCACAGACAGCTCTTTCCTCACAGATAGCACTTTCCTCACAGATTAGCTCTTTCCTCACAGATAAGCTCTTTCCTCACAGATAAGCACTTTCCTCACAGATAGCACTTTCCTCACAGACAGCTCTTTCCTCACAGATTAGCTCTTTCCTCACAGATTAGCTCTTTCCTCACAGATTAGCTCTTTCCTCACAGACAGCACTTTCCTCACAGATTAGCTCTTTCCTCACACACAGCACTTTCCTCACAGATAGCTCTTTCCTCACAGATAGCTCTTTCCTCACAGACAGCTCTTTCCTCACAGACAGCTCTTTCCTCACAGACAGCTCTTTCCTCACAGACAGCTCTTTCCTCACAGACAGCTCTTTCCTCACAGACAGCTCTTTCCTCACAGACAGCTCTTTCCTCACAGATAGCTCTTTCCTCACAGATAAGCTCTTTCCTCACAGATAAGCTCTTTCCTCACAGATAGCTCTTTCCTCACAGACAGCACTTTCCTCACAGACAGCTCTTTCCTCACAGATAAGCTCTTTCCTCACAGATAAGCTCTTTCCTCACAGATAGCTCTTTCCTCACAGACAGCTCTTTCCTCACAGACAGCTCTTTCCTCACAGATAGCTCTTTCCTCACAGATAGCTCTTTCCTCACAGATAAGCTCTTTCCTCACAGATAAGCTCTTTCCTCACAGATAGCTCTTTCCTCACAGACAGCACTTTCCTCACAGATAAGCTCTTTCCTCACAGATAGCTCTTTCCTCACAGACAGCTCTTTCCTCACAGATAAGCTCTTTCCTCACAGATAGCTCTTTCCTCACAGACAGCTCTTTCCTCACAGACAGCACTTTCCTCACAGATAAGCACTTTTCTCACAGACAGCACTTTCCTCACAGATAAGCTCTTTCCTCACAGATAGCTCTTTCCTCACAGACAGCTCTTTCCTCACAGACAGCTCTTTCCTCACAGATAGCTCTTTCCTCACAGATAAGCTCTTTCCTCACAGATAAGCTCTTTCCTCACAGATAAGCTCTTTCCTCACAGATAGCTCTTTCCTCACAGACAGCACTTTCCTCACAGATAAGCACTTTTCTCACAGACAGCTCTTTCCTCACAGATAAGCTCTTTCCTCACAGATAGCTCTTTCCTCACAGACAGCTCTTTCCTCACAGACAGCTCTTTCCTCACAGATAGCTCTTTCCTCACAGATAAGCTCTTTCCTCACAGATAAGCTCTTTCCTCACAGATAGCTCTTTCCTCACAGACAGCACTTTCCTCACAGATAAGCTCTTTCCTCACAGATAAGCACTTTCCTCACAGACAGCACTTTCCTCACAGATAGCACTTTCCTCACAGATAGCACTTTCCTCACAGACAGCTCTTTCCTCACAGATAGCACTTTTCTCACAGATTAGCTCTTTCCTCACAGATTAGCTCTTTCCTCACAGACAGCACTTTCCTCACAGATTAGCTCTTTCCTCACAGACAGCTCTTTCCTCACAGATAGCACTTTCCTCACACACAGCACTTTCCTCACAGATAAGCTCTTTCCTCACAGATAGCTCTTTCCTCACAGACAGCTCTTTCCTCACAGATAAGCTCTTTCCTCACAGATAGCTCTTTCCTCACAGACAGCTCTTTCCTCACAGACAGCTCTTTCCTCACAGATAGCTCTTTCCTCACAGATAAGCTCTTTCCTCACAGATAAGCTCTTTCCTCACAGATAGCTCTTTCCTCACAGACAGCACTTTCCTCACAGATAAGCTCTTTCCTCACAGATAAGCACTTTCCTCACAGACAGCACTTTCCTCACAGATAGCACTTTCCTCACAGATAGCACTTTCCTCACAGACAGCTCTTTCCTCACAGATAGCACTTTTCTCACAGATTAGCTCTTTCCTCACAGATTAGCTCTTTCCTCACAGACAGCACTTTCCTCACAGATTAGCTCTTTCCTCACAGACAGCTCTTTCCTCACAGATAGCACTTTCCTCACACACAGCACTTTCCTCACAGATAAGCTCTTTCCTCACAGATAGCTCTTTCCTCACAGACAGCTCTTTCCTCACAGACAGCTCTTTCCTCACAGATAGCTCTTTCCTCACAGATAAGCTCTTTCCTCACAGATAAGCTCTTTTCTCACAGATAGCTCTTTCCTCACAGACAGCACTTTCCTCACAGATAAGCTCTTTCCTCACAGATAAGCACTTTCCTCACAGACAGCACTTTCCTCACAGATAGCACTTTCCTCACAGACAGCTCTTTCCTCACAGATAAGCTCTTTCCTCACAGATAGCTCTTTCCTCACAGACAGCTCTTTCCTCACAGACAGCTCTTTCCTCACAGATAGCTCTTTCCTCACAGATAAGCTCTTTCCTCACAGATAAGCTCTTTCCTCACAGATAGCTCTTTCCTCACAGACAGCACTTTCCTCACAGATAAGCTCTTTCCTCACAGATAAGCACTTTCCTCACAGACAGCACTTTCCTCACAGATAGCACTTTCCTCACAGACAGCTCTTTCCTCACAGATAGCACTTTCCTCACAGATTAGCTCTTTCCTCACAGATTAGCTCTTTCCTCACAGACAGCACTTTCCTCACAGATTAGCTCTTTCCTCACAGATAAACTCTTTCCTCACAGACAGCTCTTTCCTCACAGATAGCACTTTCCTCACACACAGCACTTTCCTCACAGATAAGCTCTTTCCTCACAGATAGCACTTTCCTCACAGACAGCTCTTTCCTCACAGATAGCACTTTCCTCACAGATAGCACTTTCCTCACAGACAGCTCTTTCCTCACAGATAGCACTTTCCTCACAGATTAGCTCTTTCCTCACAGATTAGCACTTTCCTCACAGATTAGCTCTTTCCTCACAGATAGCACTTTCCTCACAGATAGCACTTTCCTCACAGATAGCACTTTCCTCACAGACAGCACTTTCCTCACAGATAGCACTTTTCTCACAGATTAGCTCTTTCCTCACAGATTAGCTCTTTCCTCACAGACAGCACTTTCCTCACAGATTAGCTCTTTCCTCACAGACAGCTCTTTCCTCACAGATAGCACTTTCCTCACACACAGCACTTTCCTCACAGATAAGCTCTTTCCTCACAGATAGCTCTTTCCTCACAGACAGCTCTTTCCTCACAGATTAGCTCTTTCCTCACAGATAGCACTTTCCTCACAGACAGCTCTTTCCTCACAGATAGCACTTTCCTCACACACAGCACTTTCCTCACAGATAGCACTTTCCTCACACACAGCACTTTCCTCAGATAGCACTTTCCTCACAGACAGCACTTTCCTCACAGACAGCACTTTCCTCACAGACAGCACTTTCCTCACAGATAGCACTTTCCTCACACACAGCACTTTCCTCACAGATAGCACTTTCCTCACAGATAGCAATTTCCTCACAGATAGCACTTTCCTCACAGACAGCACTTTCCTCACAGATAGCACTTTCCTCACAGATAGCACTTTCCTCACAGACAGCACTTTCCTCACAGACAGCACTTTCCTCACAGACAGCACTTTCCTCACAGATAGCACTTTCCTCACAGATAGCACTTTCCTCACAGATTAGCTCTTTCCTCACAGACAGCACTTTCCTCACAGATAGCACTTTCCTCACAGATTAGCTCTTTCCTCACAGATTAGCTCTTTCCTCACAGATAGCACTTTCCTCACAGACAGCTCTTTCCTCACAGATAGCACTTTCCTCACACACAGCACTTTCCTCACAGATAGCACTTTCCTCACACACAGCACTTTCCTCAGATAGCACTTTCCTCACAGACAGCACTTTCCTCACAGACAGCACTTTCCTCACACACAGCACTTTCCTCACAGATAGCACTTTCCTCACAGATAGCAATTTCCTCACAGATAGCACTTTCCTCACAGACAGCACTTTCCTCACAGATAGCACTTTCCTCACAGATAGCACTTTCCTCACAGACAGCACTTTCCTCACAGACAGCACTTTCCTCACAGATTAGCGCTTTCCTCACAGATAGCACTTTCCTCACAGATAGCACTTTCCTCACAGACAGCTCTTTCCTCACAGACAGCTCTTTCCTCACAGACAGCTCTTTCCTCACAGACAGCTCTTTCCTCACAGATAAGCTCTTTCCTCACAGATAGCTCTTTCCTCACAGACAGCTCTTTCCTCACAGATAGCTCTTTCCTCACAGATAGCACTTTCCTCACACACAGCACTTTCCTCTCAGATAGCACTTTCCTCACAGATTAGCTCTTTACTCTCAGATAGCACTTTCCTCACAGACAGCTCTTTCCTCACAGACAGCTCTTTCCTCACAGATAAGCTCTTTCCTCACAGATAAGCTCTTTCCTCACAGATAAGCTCTTTCCTCACAGACAGCTCTTTCCTCACACACAGCTCTTTCCTCACACACAGCACTTTCCTCACAGACAGCACTTTCCTCACAGATTAGCTCTTTACTCTCAGATAGCACTTTCCTCACAGACAGCTCTTTCCTCACAGATAGCTCTTTCCTCACAGATAGCTCTTTCCTCACAGATAGCACTTTCCTCACAGATAGCACTTTCCTCACAGACAGCACTTTCCTCACAGACAGCACTTTCCTCACAGACAGCACTTTCCTCACAGATAGCACTTTCCTCACAGATTAGCGCTTTCCTCACAGATAGCACTTTCCTCACAGACAGCACTTTCCTCACAGACAGCTCTTTCCTCACAGACAGCTCTTTCCTCACAGATAAGCTCTTTCCTCACAGATAAGCTCTTTCCTCACAGATAGCTCTTTCCTCACAGACAGCTCTTTCCTCACAGATAGCTCTTTCCTCACAGATAGCACTTTCCTCACAGACAGCACTTTCCTCACAGACAGCTCTTTCCTCACAGACAGCTCTTTCCTCACAGATAAGCTCTTTCCTCACAGATAAGCTCTTTCCTCACAGATAGCTCTTTCCTCACACACAGCACTTTCCTCACACACAGCACTTTCCTCTCAGATAGCACTTTCCTCACAGATAGCACTTTCCTCACAGACAGCTCTTTCCTCACAGACAGCTCTTTCCTCACAGACAGCTCTTTCCTCACAGACAGCTCTTTCCTCACAGACAGCTCTTTCCTCACAGACAGCTCTATCCTCACAGACAGCTCTTTCCTCACACACAGCACTTTCCTCACAGATTAGCACTTTTCTCACAGATTAGCACTTTCCTCACAGACAGCACTTTCCTCACAGACAGCTCTTTCCTCACACACAGCACTTTCCTCACACACAGCACTTTTCTCACAGATAGCACTTTCCTCACAGACAGAACTTTCCTCACACACAGCACTTTCCTCACACACAGCACTTTCCTCACACACAGCACTTTTCTCACAGATAGCACTTTCCTCACAGACAGAACTTTCCTCACACACAGCACTTTCCTCACACACAGCACTTTTCTCACAGATTAGCACTTTCCTCACAGATTAGCACTTTCCTCACAGATTAGCACTTTCCTCACAGACAGCTCTTTACTCACAGACTTTTTCTCTTCCCTTCTGTTCTTTTGTTCCCCACCTTTTTGTACCTTGTCCTTTTCCCTCCATTCCCATCAGGCCCCCTCTTTTCGCCCCCCTCTTTGATCATGCCCCATCCACGCCGCAATGCCTCCCCGCCGTTTGGTTGGTGCTCACACCGTCGGCCGCTTCCCCATCCGGCCTCCGGACATGGCTGGCGAGGGGTGCGGCGGCCGGGCTTGGCACCCCCTGCCCGCTCAGCTCTCCAGCCCTAAGCGGAGCAGCGCGCCAGTCTTCCCCGGATGCTAGCCCTGCCCCTCTCACAGCGGTGGCCATTTTAGATGCTGAGGAGGTTTTAACCTCCTCAGATTCCCCCCTCCCGGCCTAATGGACTGGAGGCTTGGAGGATTTTTGCTGCGCCCAGTGCGCAGGCCTCCCCTGGGAGCCAAACTGGCAGCATATTAAGCCCCATGCAGCCTCCACCCATCCTGTGTTTCACTTCCCTGGGCCATTTTTACAGCAGACTAGAGCATCCCCTTCTGGGAGCGCTTGGCCCAGATAAATTGCGCCAATATTGCCCCCCCACCTGCCGCAGCTAATATGCTGGCAGGGCCGCAGGTTTGTAATTACGGGCCTAGCCCCACCCCCAATCCTGCTTTTTGTTTCGCCCCTTATTTCTATCCGGAAGCTTACCAGCAGCCATTCCCAAACCCATCCCACTTCCGGGGATGTCGTGGCAGATGAGCGTTTGTCTTCGTGTCAAAGTCTTCGTGTCAAAGCGCGGTGGGTGCACCGTACAACGAGGGACAAGCCTCCACTTCCAAGGACGCTCCTTTGATTCCATTGGCATCTGGAGCAGGTGAGATGCGCGCAAGCTTATGAAATACTTTGTGCCCATTGCTCAAACACGGCAATGTTGAGGTGTTAGGTCCAAGATCAGGGAGCGAATACAAAAAGGTCGATATATCGACATGTTCACAATCACACATGAAACTAAGAAGGCGCTAGACGCAGCGAAGAGGGGGGGTGGCAGCCGAGGAGGAGCTATCAGAATTGGCTTACTGGTATGTATGTGTTTGCTGCATGCTACATTGAGACTCGCCCGGCTGGATATATGAATGTGCTAAAGTACTTACATTTAGTACAGGGCATGCAGGTGTCAGCTAGGCTTGATGTTTGGAGGCAGTATGATGAGCTTTTTAGGAAAAAGTAGGATGGCCAGAAAGTTTTTAGTTTTGGGTTTAAGGATGTGGAGGTGTGGCTGGAAGTTACGCAGCAGGCCCGAACAACTCTTGAACCTACTGTTGGGCATAAACACCCTTTTCCAGCCTGCCCAGGATTTAATACCAGAGGAAAAGGGAAGTGCTACGCGTTAATAATGCCCAGTGTAACAGAGGGACTAGCTGCCGCTACCAGCACGTCTGCATGCTTGGTGGGGGAGGTTACCCAGCAAAGGACTGCAGTCGTGTCGGGGGTCATGCAGCAGGAAAAAGGGATCAGCGTGTGGGGGCTAAGTAGAGCTGTCTCTCCAATTAAGGTGGAAGTGTTAGAGCGTGGGTTTTAGGTTACCGTTGGTTCGTCCAGATCTAGTTGTAGCTAAAAGGAATTTGAAGTCAGCTAGGGAATTTTCAGAGGTCATGCCCCTTTTACCTCACCACGAGTGAAGGATCTTTGCATTTATCCGCTGGGTGTGGTACCAAAGAAGGAACAAGGAAAGTGCAGGTTGATACAACACCTTTCTTACCCGGAAGGAGGGTCAGTAAATGACGCCTTAGATCCAGTCGATTGTAGTATCACCTTCCAGTCAATTGAGGATGCACTTAGTTTTGTGCAGGATTTTGGGAATGGGGCTTTGTTAGCAAAAAATTGATAGTGAATCGGCTTGCAGTTGCCCCCTTTACATCCTGAGTCATTTAGGTACATGGGTTTTCGGATAGGTGTTTCATTTTACGTATATAAGTGTTGGTTGTTCTATTTCTTGTTCCTTTTTTAAGTGTTTTAGCTCTTTTTTTTTACAGTGGTGTCTCCAAGCGGGTAGAGGCCAGTTAGGCGTCACTCATTATCTTGACGACTTTCTTTTGGTAGGATAGTGCAGTCTGTAGCGAGCTGCTGTTTTCGGCTCAAGCGCTTTTTAAGTCAATGTGGGTTCCCATTGCGCACAAAAAGGCGGAGGGGCTTGTTACTAAGTTGGCTTACCTAGGTATTGAAATTTACACTGATTTGGGTTTGTGTAGGCTCATCTGTGAAAAGTACGCAAGATTAGCGAGTTGTTAGCGATTTTGTGTCCGTTAAGAAAATATATTTGAAGCAGCTGCAGTCCCTACTATGACTCAATTCTGCTTGTCGCGTCATTCGCAGGCTGGAGCGAGCCTCCACAGGCGTCAAAAAAGCTCACCATATTATCTGCCTTTCACCGATATATGAAGGAGGATTTTAAGGTATGGTTGAGTTTCCTACAGGAATTTCATGGGGTTTGTGTTTGGCTCACTTCGTCTGTGGCTAATTACGAACTTCAATTGTTCACAGACGCATTGGGGGCTTTGGGTTTAGGAGCATTTTTTGAGGGTGAATGGTGCACAGAGGCTTGGCCCGATTTGTGGCATTCGAAGTGTTTGACTCGTAACTTACTGCTGTTGGAACTATTTCCAATTGTGGTAGCAGTTGGGCTGTGAGGCTTAGCAATTGGAAAATCATATTTTGGTGCGACAACTTGGGGGTGGTTCAAGCTATTAACAATCAGAGGTTGGTCAGCCCCCAAGTGCTACGGCTAATTAGACATTTAATTTTTGTCTGTATGCTTAGGAATATTAATTTTACAGCTAAGCATGTCCAGGGTGTTGAGAATGAGGTTGCGGATGCGTTGTCTCGTTTCCAATGGGATAGGATTAGGTTATTGGCCCCGTCAGCCGGGATTCATGGTTTGCTTTGTCCTGATTCTGTATGGCAGATTATGAATCCGGCATTGAAGGACTCACTCTGAGAGCACTTGCTCCAGGTACGTGGAGGTCCTATGCCGCAGCGTGGGATGAATGGCGGGTTTTTCTGGCAAAGACAGAAGCCAGTAAGGATCCGCATGTCAGTATGTCTGAGCTTGTATGGCACGGGTGAATGGTTTGACTGATCCTACCAAGTAATCTATTATTTCTAAAGCGCTGAGGGGTTGGGTGAGGGATCAAGCGGCTTCATGAGCAGGCGTCTTTGGGTGATTCGTGTACGCCAAAAGATGTGGGTATGTTGAGAGATTTAGTTTTGGAAATAAGGCATAAGTAAGGGTGATTTTGAAGTGGCTTTGTTCAGTTTGTCCTTTGCGCTGGCATTTTTCGGTGCTTTACAGGTTGGGGAGTTAGTAGCAGCAGATAAAAAAACAGCCAACACAGGGTTGCTAATGGGTAATGTTGTAGTTAAGGCTAATTTAAATTTGATCAAAAACAGATCAGATGGGTGGGGGCATTGTATTTCTGTCCCCTCGCATCTGGAGCCGAGCATCTGCCCAGTAACGCTAGCTAACAGGTATAATCAGCAGCGTCTAAATGGGGGGGGGCTCATGGCTTATTCATGAAGATCTCCCAAGTTCCAGTATCTAAGTTCCAGTTTGTTTGCAAGTGTGTTCAATAGATGCCTGATAGCTTTGGACGTGTTGATTGAAGAGTACGGCACCCATTCATTTAGGATTGGGGCAACAAATTGTGCAGCAGCGTCAGGTTCTTTCGCGGAGGCAACCAAGCACTTAGGTAGATGGAAGTCTTCAGCTTACAAGAGATATATATATATATATAAGGGGCAATAAATTGCAGAAGTAATGGCGCTCCAGGCGAGTTTGTTTTTTGGGAAACCCAGTACCTTATGCTACCCGCCACTAGGGGGGATTGGAGTTCTTTTCACTTTTGCCCTCAAATCAGCATAAGAGGTTTTGTGTCGTTCACCTCCATCTGGGTAACCCAAACAACTCAATTTCCCTCCTTTTTTCCTGTTTGAGTTTGTATTATTATATTCTGTTAATGCTTAGGTATACAATTTTTTCCCATCACATGTTTTTTGAGGAGAGATTGCCAGGTGTGGACTGTTGGTCATTCTTTTGTGTACTGGGCTAAGGCATAGCTGTGCTACCTTAGCCCCTTTTAAGGTTCCCCTCCTTTGGATTGAGAGGTTTTAAGTGGAGAGGCTTTTTGGACCTTCTTTGGCAGTCTGAAAGCAAAGTGGGGGACCCCTGACTGTTTAGTAGTGCACTTAGGTGGTAATGACCTTGGCGCTTGTAAGGGAGTGGAACTGATACTTATAAGTTTATAACGGAATGCTGGCCACAGGTTAAGATTTGTTGGTCTGAAATAATTCTGAGGAGGTTCTGGAGTGGCACTCAGGGTGGGGCAGTCCTAAACAGAGTTAGAAGGAAGCGAGCGCTGCGGTGTCTAAGTTTGTGATGGTTTTAGATGGGCATTTTATCAAGCACCCTCATCTTCCCTATGTGGAGGCGCATTTATATAGGCCAGATGGAGTGCACCTCACCGAAGGAGGTTTGGAGTTTTTTGTCTCGGATATCTTTGCTTCTTTGGAATAGTTTGGAGGGGCTAGGTGTTCTTTTGTGGTGGTACGTGGCCATGTTGTCCACGTCGTTGGCGGAAAGCAGTGCTCCTCGGCGGCTCAATTTTGTGCAGCAGAGCTTGGCTAGCATTCCCCCTTTGAGAGAGGTGAGTCGGTTACTACTTTAGGGGGGAACCAGGTCTTCATCCTAGGGAGGGACCAGCACTGTGCCAGTTAAGGGGAGGTGGTACTACCCTGGATAGCTTGCGCACGGGGCAGAAAACTCCACCCCAATTTTGGTAAAGCGAATAATTATTATGAGCTGTAGACCGAGGTAGCACTGCTTTTGCGCCACCAGGACTAATTCATTCAATTATATTCCGATCTAAATAAATTTGGCTGTGACCTCTTTTTTCCAATTCTATACAGTTGTCTGTGTCTTATTTATTAGTTAAGTTAAGCTTAAGAGTAGTGTTTAAAATAATAAAACTATGGGTGACTTAAAATATTCGAATGCTTAATAAGCTTGAGAAGATATAAGCACACTGTTTTTTATTTGTTACAGTACTAGTTAGAGCTGGTTTTGTTGTTAGTTTATAATTGGTAGAGGTCAGTTGCCGATCATTATTGGTTAGCCTATTAGCTGCCCTGTCGAGGCGGGGTTTAGCAGTGGTATATTAGGGCTGGAGGAGGAGTCAACTGCCTCTTTCCAGTTTGTGATCCCACCCACCCGGCATATTGAGGAATTAATTTGTACCAATATTTATTCATTGTGAGAAATTGGTTTGTACCAATATTTATTCATTGTGAGAAATGGGTTTGTACCTATATTTATTGAAATTGGTTTGCACCAATATTTATTCAGTGTGAGCATTTGGTTTGTACCAATATGTATCATTGTGAGAATTGGTTTGTACCAATATTTATTGAAATTGGTTTGTACCAAGACGTATTCGTTGGAGTATATTATGTTCTTTTCTCCAGCAGGTGAGGCGCAGCAGGCGGAAAGCAGTGCTCCTCGGCGGCTCAATTTAGCGCAGCAGAGCTTGGCTAGCATTCCCTTTTTGAGAGAGGCGAGTCGGTTACTACTTTAGGGGGGAACCAGGTCTTCATCCTAGGGAGGGACCAGCACTGTGCCAGTTAAGGGGAGGTGGTACTACCCAGGATAGCTTGCGCGCGGGGCGGAAAACACCCCATTTTTGGTAAAGCGAATAATTATTATGAGCTGTAGACCGAGGTAACACTGCTTTTGCGCCACCAGGACTAATTAATTAAATTCTATTCTAAATTTGGCTGTGACCTCTTTTTTTTAATTCTATACAGTTGTCTGTGTCTTATTTATTACTTAAGTTAAGCTTAAGAGTAGTGTTTAAAATAATAAAACTATGGGTGACTTAAATGTTTTTCTATTTTTATTGTTTAATTATATATAATAATAATTTATATTATTTATTTGTTATTCTGTTGACAACATCGCAGTCTGTAATCAAACATATGAAGAATATAGAATCATTCTCTTGAGGGAAAATAAGCTAATCAATTCCAATAGCTCCCAGATGAGATATAGGCTATAAATAGAGAACACCTGGATAAAGTACAGCTAATAACAGAATCACCTAAAATATTTTAACAACTCACAAATAACATAATTCCAAAACGTGGAATGTCGTGATGATACACAATTGGTAACACTATCCTCTCTCAAACATTAGCCCAATTGATAAAAGTGACTTCAATAAATATATATAATATAATATAAAAAAATTAAGATGCAAAGAGATAAGGAAACACCAAAATAATCATAATCTGAAGAAGACAAGTGAAGGTCTTAGTTGCCTCCGGGATAAGAAATAGGCTTTTTAGTCTATTGGAGGGGAATGTTATCTTAAAACACATATAAGATTGAATAATCCATTCCCTTTTACACTTATAACTAGTTGAATGAACTCCTAAAATATCTCCATAACGTTATTCTGTTCCCACCACAACCTACTTTACTAAGTACAGTAACTTACTGCATCTAATTCTATATTAAGGTCAAACTTTAAATTTATTTCCAGAACAGCTACAGGTCACAAGGGAACTTTGCTCTCATTAATGAGCCAGGTACATACCTTAGTGTGGGACACATAGAAAGTGCTTTCAATACAACTTTCTGAGCCTTTGGTCCTATTGTGTAGTGCTCAAAAGTGACATTATGTTTTCTTGTACTTCTCTCCAAGCAGTAGGCTGCAGCACGCAAATCAATGTTCTTCTGGTCACCATAATAAGAATTTACTTTCATATTAAGAAAGTAAGACATCATTTTCTCCACATAGTCCTCATCCTGTGTTTCATACAGGCAGCGTAGTTTTGTATTATGGTACTGTGATTTACTTGTCTTTAGCCATTCCCCCAAAATCATTTTGCTAAAGGCAATGGTACTACCAATGGTTTCCTGAGTCTCTTGAATTTGTTTCTCACTTGTGAGGCCAAATAGGAATCGTACAGTTAAAGTTAGATGTGGCTGCCGTCCTAATGCCTTCAGTAAGCCTTTCACTTTTCTCATCTGTGAGTTGTCCTTCTTGCTCACGGCTTTCTCATCCAGGACATAGTAGAGAGCAGCAAAGAACTCCTGCACACTCAGATGGATGAAGCTGTAGCAGGTGTGGGTCTCAATGTCCCTGTGAAAGACGTTCTCATTCAGAAACACAGACTCCAGCTCTGACATAGAGAGTCCATGTCTATTGAGATCTGTTTCTTCAAATAGTATTCTCTGACCCCAAACTCCCTCAATGGCCAAAGCACACAGCTTCTTTATACATGTGCTTATAGGCTGGGCAGTGTCCCTTCCATGATAATTTATTAAACCCTTTAGGTACAACAGGTAAATGGATGTGGACGTTTTGCAATCAATCGCAGATAATCCCCCTTTTAGTAATGGTTTCATTACAGTACATACAATCCAGCAAGTTATAGGGACAGCACACATAGTGAACAGAGTGTCATTGTCTTTAATTGAACTAAGAACCAGGTCTGCTTGTTCTTTGCTTTCAAAGAAATGATAGAAATATTCCTCACGCTGATTCCCTGTAAACCCCAGAATTTCCACACATCGGGGATATCTAACAAGCTGCTTCAGCTTCTCCAATGACAATGGCCTTGTGGTGATGATTAGGGAGCTTCGCCTGAGAAGTTTTTTCTTAAACAAACTATACAGAAGGATTTCTTTGGAGATCTCCTGAAATGGATCAATACAAAGTTTCGTATCATTAATTGATGACAATTTTAATTCATCAAAACCATCAACAATAAAAAGTATTTCTTCAGAGGCACGGAAGATTGACTGCAACAAATCAGATGGTTCTGACAGTTCACAAAACTTTGATAAATATCCAGCCAGGCTTATCTCATAGGTGATGGTGTTGACTTCTCTACAACTAATGCAAAATACAAATTTAAAATGGTCTTTATACAGATTCCCAGAGGCCCAGTCCAGCATGATCTTCTGTGATGTCATAGTCTTCCCTATCCCGGCAGGTCCCTGTAACACCACAATCTTGGGGATAGTTCCATCTTTATCAGGATCAAACAGAGCCTGTATAGTGGTTGGGGAATATTCATCTGATGATCTGTCTGCCATAATCTGTAGATGCCTCTGGCCTAAAGCTGTTATTTCATGATGTCTCTGCTCTTCATCCCGATAATTTTTGATCAGTAAAAGACTGATGAATCTTTTCTCCAGACTGACAGTTTCCCCTAATCTTGCGTTTCTATCTTCCATAAGACGGTATCTCTCTCTCATGTCATCCACATACTGTATTCTGCAGTCTGTATAGGAAATAAAAGTACATATTAGTGATAAATACTTTGACAATTTGTATACTGTAAATATTTTTAGCTAATGAGACAACAAATCTAGTAAAACAGCACCACCTTAATTCTATAAGAAAAGTCAATAAGACATGTAACATCGGACACTGTGGTGTAAAAGAAAATGTACATTTGTCACACTCACATACATAAAATGGGGTTCACATGTATTTTCATCAGTGATGTAGTAGTGGGTCACATGCAACCAGTGATGTATGATGTAGTAATGGGTCACATGCAACCAGTGATAGATGATGTAGTAGGGGATCACATGTAACCAGTGATAGATGATGTAGTAGGGGGTCACATGTAACCAGTGATAGATGATGTAGTAGGGGGTCACATGTAACCAGTGATAGATGATGTAGTAATGGATCGCATGTAACCAGTGATAGATGATATAGTAATGGATCACATGTAACTAGTGATATATGATGTAGTAATGGGTCACATGTAACCAGTGATAGATGATGTAGTAATGGGTCACATGTAACCAGTTATAGATAATGTAGTAGGGGATCACATGTAACCAGTGATAGATGATGTAGCAGGGGGTCACATGTAACCAGTGATAGATGATATAGTAGTGGGTCACATGTAACCAGTGATAGATGATATAGTAGTGGGTCACATTTAACCAGTGATAGATGATGTAGTAGTGGGTCACATTTAACCAGTGATAGATGATGTAGTAGTGGGTCACATGTAACCAGTGATAGATGATGTAATAATGGGTCACATGTAACCAGTGATAGATGATGTAGTAGGGGATCACATGTAACCAGTGATAGATGATGTAGTAGGGGGTCACATGTAACCAGTGATAGATGATGTAGTAATGGATTGCATGTAACCAGTGATAGATGATATAGTAATGGATCACATGTAACTAGTGATAGATGATGTAGTAATGGGTCACATGTAACCAGTGATAGATGATGTAGTAATGGGTCACATGTAACCAGTTATAGATAATGTAGTAGGGGATCACATTTAACCAGTGATAGATGATGTAGTAGGGGGTCACATGTAACCAGTGATAGATGATGTAGTAATGGGTCACATGTAACCAGTGATAGATGATGTAGTAGGGGGTCACATATAACCAGTGATAGAAGATGTAGTGGGGGGGTCACATGTAACCAGTGATATATTATGTAGTAGGGGGGTCACATGTAACCAGTGATAGATGATGTAGTAATGGGTCACATGTAACCAGTGATAGATGATGTAGTAGGGGGGGTCACATGTAACCAGTGATAGATGATGTAGTAGGGGGTCACATGTAACCAGTGATAGATGATGTAGTAGGGGGTCACATATAACCAGTGATAGAAGATGTAGTGGGGGGGTCACATGTAACCAGTGATATATTATGTAGTAATGGGTCACATGTAACCAGTGATAGATGATGTAGTAGGGGGGGTCACATGTAACCAGTGATAGATGATGTAGTAGGGGGTCACATATAACCAGTGATAGGAGATGTAGTGGGGGGGTCACATGTAACCAGTGATATATTATGTAGTAGGGGGGTCACATGTAACCAGTGATAGATGATGTAGTAATGGGTCACATGTAACCAGTGATAGATGATGTAGTAGAGGGGGTCACATGTAACCAGTGATATATTATGTAGTAGGGGGGTCACATGTAACCAGTGATAGAGGATGTAGTAGTGGGTCACATGTAACCAGTGATAGAGGATGTAGTAGTGGGTCACATGTAACCTGTGATAGATGATGTAGTAGTGGGGTCACATGTAACCAGTGATAGATGATGTAGTAGTGGGGGTCACATGTAACCAGTGATAGATGATGTAGTAGTGGGGGTCACATGTAACCAGTGATAGATGATGTAGTAGGGGGTCACATGTAACCAGTGATAGATGATGTAGTAGGGGGTTCACATGAAACCAGTGATAGATAATGTATTACAGATGTGTCCACATACATCTTTCCTCCATGTGCTACAAATCCCGATAAACATAACATGTGAGTGACGTATTTACACTGTACTAAATAGCTGGAGATGCTAATTGATTTAATTATATAAACTTTATATTGAAAGTTGCCAGTGACACTTGTCTGACCCCTCATGGAGGGGAATATGGTGCAGCCTGACCTGGCTGGATTGAGAAACAATAGAGGCACGCCCCAGGGGCAGGTCATTATGGCCGCTACAGAGGGGAAACCCTGCTCCCTCTGACCTTTCAAAGGGGGCCAGTGGAGAGAGCGGCACGTGCGGTCAGCGGGAAGGAGCCCCGCATGCGACCGCTACTATAAAGAGACACCCACGGGGGCTGCTTGGAGAGTGTGTGTGAGGGAAGCCTGAGGTGACGGGACCCAAAGAGGAGTGCTGTACTTATCGGAGTACAGTGACTGGATCCGCGGCGGCTGTGGAGCAGACCGCCAAGGCTGAGACTCACAGGAAGCTGACCGGACGCTGTAGAGAGGAAGCAGCATCAGCGGGACCGCCCAGAGACCTGCCCATCTGAAGTGACTGACAGCCAGGAGGCGGGGAAGAGGAGGCACCACTGATCGTAGTACTGAAATAGGAGCTGAGAACAGGTCTATCAGCTGTATTTACACACCACCTTCATATAGCACATTGCAGCCTAAACCGTGAGCAAACTTCCCCTGCCACCTAGTGATATTTGTTTTCTGCAGGTTAATGTAGAAACTCACCTCCTCATCCTAATTGCTAATTATTAAGTAAACAGCTCCCGCAGGAGTAACAGAAATTTAAAAGATCCACAACTATAACGAGCGGCCATGATGATGGTCCTGATGGTCAAGACCATCGCGACCATCAGGCTTGCGACGAGATCCTTGTGGTAGGGTCTCGTTGACAGCAAGCCCTGGAGTGCTTTTGGCTCTATCAGAGCCAAAATCACTCCCACTGACATCACTTGTGATGTCAGTGGGGCCGGCCCCAGACGGTAGGCGTTCCCATGTCAGAGAAAAAAAGGACACTTAGGTTACAGAGACGATGTCAGTAAAGGAGAACGTATGCACCCATTCATTGGTCGCAAGGGACTGTATTATTAACGTTGCATATTAAAGATCAAAATTGGAAAAGGTTCAGCGTACTAAGCTGGGAACCGTGAGACAAGTTGGGATTTCACACTGAGGCTAGGCAGCGTCAGTTACCTTCCGAGTCAGTCAGCATCAGGGACAGCAACTCCCTTCCTATAGGAAAGATCAGGCCCGGGCTTGCTACATACAAGCATCAGTATCAGTAACAGCATCTGAGGTAGTGCCACCTATATACTTTCCATCAGGAATCAGGGGAAAAGAGTGACAAAGCAGCCATTATATCAAAGTTCAAATGTGCACCAACGCAAGTGGTTTGGCCAGATTTGGGGGATATTGGGAGAGCCTTAGGCTGTTTATTGCATGTAAGACTAAGGAAACACTGACTGGGTTCAGAACCAATAATTGAGTTAGGGTATTACATTTGTCGCTAACATTTGAAGAAGTGTTCCAGGTTAATAAAATTCCTGCAGGAACAGGGGCCCTGATTCAGAGCCGGACGCTCTGACAGAGCGCTCGCTCTGAATCAGGGCCGTCCTTGCTAATTTTAGAGCGGCCTCCTGGCCACTCATATAGCCGTGGGTGACCACCCACAGCTATAGCGAGCGGCCAGGAAGATGGTTGCGATGGTCAAGACCATCGAGACCATCGGGCTTGCGACGAGACCCTTGTGGTAGGGTCTCGTTGCCGCAAGCCCTGGAGTGCTTTCGGCTCTAACAGAGCCGAAAGCACTCCCATTGACATCACTTGTGATGTCAGTGGGGCCGGCCCCAGATGGTAGGCGTTCCCATGGGAACGCCTTTGTCTGGCCAGCCACGACCCCAGCATGCCCACCAAAGGGAACGTGCTGTAACTCGCCATCGACAGCACGCCCCCTTTGTAGCGAGACCCGGAGCAACGGTTTGGCCATCGCTATCCGGGTCTCGCGCATGCGCACGTCGGAGCCGGCTCCGTTGTGCGCATGCACACTTGGCCAACATCAATCCGCTTGCGAGCGCTCGCGAGCGGGCCTGACTCAGGCCCAGAGTGTGGTTATTGTGTTCTAACCTGTGCAATGTACTGTAATGTGCCCTGTTAACATGTTGTTTCTTGTGTAAAACTGTTTGTTTTGGTGAAGTTTGTGAAATTGTGAATAACTTCACATTGTTATTCAACCGGGAGCCTGTGATTTAAGCAACTGAATCGGAACAGTTGAAAGGTTAAGAAAGCAGGTGGATCTGGTAAGAACACTTCACTCCAACACCACGCTTTGAACAGTACACCCTTATAGGGGTGTTACATTAACGTAGCATTTCACATGGAGATACACAGCAGTCTCCTCTCTGGTCTTCTCCCGGTGACAAAAGATAGGAAAGTATGCATTATAAACCATGTTGGCTTTTCTTGTTGACTTGAGGCCCTGTTGTTCCAGATTTGCTGCCTCATTCATTTACCCTTGGGACTACTTTGGGAACCCATCAGTCCCATCCTGGTAGCAAAGGACTGATAGAGGATTTTGTTATTGTATGAACCAACTTTGATTAACGCTGGTCTATCTAAGGGCCCTATTTATCATGCAGCGCACCTCAGGTGCGGATGTGATCAAGTCGCCAGAATTCGCAATGCGATATTTGAATACGTTGCAAGGATGTATCAAATATTTCATGCAGGGACAGAGCTTGCCAGAAAGCTCTGTTCCTGTGAATCCTCTCCGCACACTTCTCAGGGATTTTTGAAAACAAAATACCCATTAACAGTGTCTGCTCATGCACCACCGGCTACACCGCCTCCCCCCACTGCTGCTGCCCGGTGATCAGTGCTCCAGTGAGGTCCTCTGGGGACTACAGTCAGCTGCCAGCATCTCAGTTTACAGCATAAAACAACTGACTCACCAAAAACACCCATCACTAGTCCCTGGGTGCAGGAAAGTGTTATTTATTTTTTTTATTCTCGTATTCTTATAGTGATCAGCTTGTAGTCTATTTAG
This sequence comes from Taudactylus pleione, assembly GCA_031769625.1. NCBI lineage: Eukaryota > Metazoa > Chordata > Amphibia > Anura > Myobatrachidae > Taudactylus > Taudactylus pleione. Next base: position 4,246,996 of record JAUIMM010000375.1, on the reverse strand, counting down.
GCACACAATGCTGATCAAAGGTGCCAGCTCCGCTCTGCATATCAGAGCAGAGCAGGAGTCAATGAAAGGTTGGAAAGCCCTAAAAACACCATCTCATAGTGGCATTATCATCACATGCCCCCCCCCTTATTATTTTACAATTGAAGCTTTGTAAAGCTGAGCAGATCACATTCACCATTAGATTTATGGGAAATGTGATCTGCTTACTAAAACATTTTTATAATTAGGGCTTGTAGGAGAATTTTGCAAATGCCCCTACAATTACCCCTTAGTTCATTTAGATGAAACTAAAATAATGTGAAAGTGTAAAAAACACCTGTTTTCACATTATTTTGGTAAAAATAACATTTATACATACAGTAGGGCCCTAAGTATCTCATGTATAGCTAATTGTCTGGCTCAATCAATTCAGATCATGATATCAATCTGAATTTTGCATAAGAAAATAGGTCTGTACTTATTTCTACACATAAATATTATATGGACTTCGATTAATTGACTATTTATCATCAGTATATATTTTACTAAGATATTGATGTAAGCTAACAACATCTCTTTATTCCTTCTATTAAATTATAAAATATATATTAAATACATCAGGAATTAAAGTATTTTATTATACTGTGTTGTATCAGATAGACAGAAGTGTAATACTTGTGTGGTATAAGGATAACTAAGATTTATAAAGAAATATAATGTTGTGTGTTCTACGAGAATAAGAGAACCTTGAGAAATTCAGCTATGGGGACACCCGGCTACTGATCAGTATGAGGAAAATAATAAGAAAATTACTTTCACTTTTAAAGAAGATATATAGATAGAAACTTCCTTTTATTACTTTGACTACATAAATGCATATGTGAGTACGATTAAAAGGCAATAACTGATGTTATAACGAAAAAAATATACTTTACTAAGATATATTAACAACATGAGAATATTAAGGTAGTTATGTTTTAATAAAAGAATAGATATTAAGAAATGGGAAAATGTAGAAATAATATAAGATATCTAAGTTCTAGAAAAGTTATTAAAAAACACATAACACTATAGAGCATATTTAATGATTAGGTGCAAAAATAGCAAAACCCCCGCACCTATGAGGTTATTCCCAAAAGTGTGGGATTTTTGCTATTTAATTAGGTGCTCTGTAGTGTTATTACGTGTTTATACTTAATACTATCCATTCCTTCTTTAAGCGTTAACCTAAGTAATACTTGAAGTCAGAACCTTATCGCACAAACAGGCTCTGTAAAGGCTCGCCCATCCAGTGCGAGTGTGTGACCCAGTGACTCCCTGTCACATGTGTGACCCCAATCATATGTGTGTGTGACCACCCTGTTATGTGTGACCCCATCCTGTGTTTGTGAGCATGTGTGACCCCAGTGTGCTGTGCAATCACTTTCCTCTCCCTGATTGGCTTCTCTGGTGCAGCAGCCAGCCGCAGCCAGTCCGGGCAGTGAGAAGCAGCAGCAGCCAGACGCAGCCAGTCCGGGCAGTGAGAAGCAGCAGCAGCCAGCCGCAGCCAGTCCGGGCAGTGAGAAGCAGCAGCAGCCAGCCGCAGCCAGTCCGGGCAGTGAGAAGCAGCAGCAGCCGAGCACAGCAGAAACCGGAGCCACCTGAACAGGTGCGTAATCATGCCTTTTTTCATGCACCGCAGGATTTTCAATGCTAATAACCCAGTTTGCATTTTTTTTTTTTATATTGGACTTTGCATGTATTGGGAGCGCGTATACCCATGGTGATCTGTAATTGGTTGCGAGATCCCCGTGATTTTTTTCAGTCAAAACTTGAGGACAATTGAATATGTTAATATAAAGTTTTAGACAGCAGAGTGTGAGCCATGAGTGAGAGAATAAGGTTTATTATAAATGTTTTCATTTTGACAAATAGGGATCTTATCACAGCAGAGATAATTTAAAATATAATACTAATATGCAACACAGATTAAGACACTCGAGTGCTTGCATAAGCGGGAGAGAATATAAGCACCTGTTTTTTTATGGGAGCAAAACGGATGGGGATTGGTTGATGTGTTTTAGTTGCAGATTGGTTTGCCGTGTTGTCAGGAAGTAGTTTAGCCAATAGATAGTTCTTGGTAGGCGGGGTATGTTAGGTGGTATATATTGGCTGGTAGAGGAGGGATCTTCCTCTTTCCAGTTTGTAATCACAGGCAGGCTAAGTACTCAGTGTCTCACTGATTTATCTAGTACAACATTGTTTGTCTTTCTGATCCCTGGGTATATTGCAAGTGTATCCTGGTATCCCTATTTCTATCCATTCCTTGCACCCCCCCCATTCACCTGTCACACCATTTGTGCATCAGCCCTCTCCATCAGGCCCGCCATTTCCATCGCTATGCCCCGTCCCCACCGCAACGCACCACCACCCCGCCGCCTCATGGAGGCCTCTCGCCCACTTACCACAGTGGCGGCTGCTTCTGCGCGCCGCGACTCCCGCTTTGATGCCCTACGTGCTCCTGCTCCAGCTTGGCATGCTGCGAGTGTTGCCGGGTCTGCAGCGGGACCAGCCCCCTCACTTTCCACCTTGCAGGCCTGGTTGTCCCGTGGGGCCACTAGCGTCGTGGGCACACCTGGCCCCGCTTCGCAGGTTGCATCCCCACGGGGCAGATCATGCTCAGCTCCGGCGCCTGGCCCGCACCTGTCCTCGCAGCCGCCATTTTGGATTTTCCCAGGATCCAAGGTGCCTTTGTTTCTCCTGCCCCTGTGTCCACAGCTGCCATTTTAGACCCAACCAGGACTCCAGGAGCCGGGGGTTTGCCCTCCACATTGAGGGATTTGTCTGCAGCATCTCCACTGCAGGGCCCGAGCATGTGGCTGTCACCTTCCCCGCTTGGTCATCGTCTGCGCAGTTCCCCGGCGCGAAGCAGGACTGGGTGGCGGTCGGTGATTCCGGAGGGTGTAGCATCACCTATGCCTAATTTTATAATGCCCGCTCCCCCACTGCTTGCCTTACCGCAAAATAGTTTGGGCTGGTCACCCTATTTCACAGGCATGCCGCAGCAGCAGCTTGGCTTTCCCATCATGATCTTTTTACAGCAGCAGCACATGTTTGCCCCTCCCCCTGCTCCATACATGGCGCAGGCGCATTTGCACCAATTGCAGCAGCCTTCTGGTTTTCACTGTGCCCCACCTCAGTTGGCGCAGCATTCATTGGGCATTTCGGTTGGCTCGCAGCAGGCATTCCAGCCCCCTCTCCCGATGATGCCCCCTCCAGTTCCACCACCTCCCCCTCCACCAGTGGGGCCAGTTCCCCCCTCTGCCCCATCCGCATTTATGGTTTCATCTAACACTGTGGCGCAGGAGGCTAACGTGCCTGTTTCAAGTTCGCAGGTTTCAGCCATGGTTACGACCGCATCGGGTTCGGAGGTGCCCAGCAGTGAACCAGCAGAATTGAAACCAGTAAATCAAGCCTGGCAGGCTCGCTGCGCAGCGGGGGACAGCATTCGGTTTCCTAAGAGCCTTCGGTGGGGCCTTCTATATCAGGAGCAGGTGAGCATGAGGTTACTGTTCCCAGCAGCGCTAAGCGTTCTTCAAGTTCTGATTATTCTACCGATTCGTCCAGCTCTTCAGGGAAACCTCGGAAGCTTATGCGTTATTTTGCTCAGCAGATTAGAGGAAAAGGTAAAAGTCGGGAAAAATCGGGTAGAGGGAAAAGTAGCTCTTTACCTGATGCTACAGGGGACATGGTACATTGCGCAAATACAGCTATATTGCGCAGCATAAGGTCTAAAGTTCGGGATAAAATTAGCAGGGGTAAATTCGTAGATTTATTTGCCATAACGCATGGTGCAAAAAAGGCCTTAGATGCGGCTAAGTCCAGTGGACCAGTAGCAGAGGAAAATAGGAGGAGTTATGCCAATTGGCTGAAAGGCATGTACTGTACGTGTTCGCAGCTTGTTATGCGGAAACCCGCTCTGGGGAGTATGTGAACATATTGAAGTATATGCATATGATTCATAGCATGTATATATCCACTAGGGACAATGTTTGGCGTCAGTAGGACGAGGTGTTTAGGAAGAAACAGGATGGGCAGAAAGTGTTGTCTTTAGGTTTTAAAGATGTGGAGGTGTGGCTGGAAGTCATGCAGCAAGGGAAGGTTGTCACTGAGGGGTCAGTTAACCGTAAGCAGCCTTTTCAGGCCAGGCCGGGCTTTAATGGGCCCGCTAGGGGACGAGGTTACGCCTTCAACAATGCCCAATGTCATAGGGGTGCCAGTTGTAAATACAAGCATGTCTGCATGTCATGTGGGGGAGGCCATCCTGCGAAAGATTGCAGTTGTCCCAGCGGTCAGGCAGCGGGTCGAGGGGAGCAAAAAGGATCTGGTAAACATAGCTAGATCTCCTTTTAATAGGGCTGTTTTGGAAGGTTGGTTAGGGTGCTATCCTCTGAAGGATGAGGCGGCCTTTTTGTTACAGGGTTTTTTACAAGGTTTTCAGTTGCCTCTGGTTCGACCAGTTTTGGTTATTGCTAGGGGTAGTCTTAAATCGGCTAGGGACTTTCCGGAGGTGGTGTTGGCTAAAATTAATGAGGAAATAGAGTTAGGGTGCATGGTGGGTCCTTTCCAATTCCCACCTCTTGACGGTCTCTGTGTGTCACCATTGGGGCTGGTACCAAAAAAGGAGCTGGGTAAGCTCCGGTTAATACAGCACCTGTCTTACCTGGAAGGGGGATCGGTAAACGACGCACTCAATACTTCAGATTGTTCTGTCAGTTATCAATCTTTCGAGGATGCCCTGAGTATTGTACAGGAATTTGGGAGGGGGGCGTTAATAGCCAAGGTGGATGTGGAGTCAGCCTTTCGGCTGCTTCCCTTTCATCCTGATTCTTTTCGTTACTTGGGCTTTAAAGTAGGTGGCCAATATTCTGTGGACAAATGTCTGGCGATGGGTTGTTCCATATCTTGTTCCTTTTTTGAATGAACGCCTGCCAATTGGGGACGGCCCTACTGACATCACGAGTGATGTCAGTGGTGAGCTTCTGGGTCTATTAGAGCTGGAAGCTCACTGGGGCTTGCGATGGACGAGACACTACCACAAGGGTCTCGTCACAAGCCCGATGGTCGCGACCATCACATAGCCGCTCGCAAAAGCTGTGGGTGGTCACCCACAGCTTAGCGAGCGGCCAGGAGGCCGGCTCCAAAAAAAAAAAATGCCCTGATTCAGAGCGAGCGCTCTGAAAGAGCGTCCGGCTCTGAATCAGGGCCTCTGTCCCTTCATATCAGGATCTCAGTATTTGTCCAGTGACCTTAATAGGGAGTTTCCTGTTGCAGCGTCCAAAAGGGAGTGTGCAGTGGTTGGTTCATGAGGATCTATCCCCTTTATCTCATTTCCAATTTACTAGCATTTTTAGGAAATGTTTGGTTGCACTGGTTTTGCCGCTAGAGCACTATGGGACACATTCTTTTCGTATAGGGGCAGCGGCATATGCAGCGGTTTCAGGAGCTTCTATTGCAGAAATAAATCGATTAGGTCGTTGGCGATCTTCTGCTTATAAGGCATATATTAGGGGGGGAAGTTGCATAGCACCTAGTGCTCCTTGCGAGTTGCTTTTTGGGAAACCCAATGCCTTAAGCTTCCCGCCATATAACGCGGGAGAGTGAAGTACTTTTCAATATTACCCTCACAATTAATGTAAATATATAAGAGGTTTTGTGTTTTTCAGCTTCATTTGGGTCACCCAAACAGCCTGTTACCCCTTCCTTGGCTAGTTATGTAGTTATGTTTACTTCCTTACACAATACTAATGTTTAGATATTTTCTTTTTGCAGGTATTCTTGGGGGATCTTGTCGGGTGTGGTTTATTGTCCACTCTTATATTTTTTGGGCCAGCAGGCATTTTTTGGCTGCTCGGGTACCGTTTGAGGCTCGATGGATTAGGGTGAGAGGTATGCGGTGGAATGCTTTGTTAGATCTGCTATGGCAGTCTGAGCAGAAGTGGGGGACCCCGGTTTGTTTAGTGATCCATTTAGGGGGGAATGACCTGGGAACTTGTAAGGGCATTGAGTTAATAAATGCTATCCGGAGGGATTTTACAGGTCATTGCAGATCTCTGGCCACAAGTCTTGTTGGTCTGGTCAGAGATGATACCACGTAGGCTTTGGAGGGGTGAGCAAAGTGGAGCTGCTTTGGACAGTTTCAGAAGGAAGCTTAATGCAGTGGTTTCTCGATTTGTGTTGAGTATTGGTGGGTGTGTTATTAAGCACCCTCGCATTCGTTTTGAGGAGGTGGAATTTTATTTTCCGGATGGCGTGCATATGACTGGCGAAGGCCTGGAGCTATTCGTCATGGCTCTTACCTCATTTCATTAGGCGGAGGGGTTGGGTTAGCTTCTTGTGGCGGTACTTGGTCTTTGACCTGTACGTGGCGGAAGGCTGTGCTCCTCCGCAGCTATAATTTTGCATAACAGGGCTTGATTAGCATTTCCCCTATGGGAACGGCGAGTCGGTCACTACCTTACAGGGGGGGACAAGGTCACCATCTCATGGAGGGATCAGTACTGGGCCATGTAGGGGGAACTGGTTCTACCCAAATTGGTTATGCACAGGGGGTTGGATTTCCACCCCCAGCGGTTATTTAATAATGTATTCATAGAGCTATGGCCGAGGGCACTGCCTTTCACCACCATTGCTAATCAATAATTAATAATTCAATTCGATTAATAAATTTGGCTGAGACCTCCCTTTTTGCAAACTTATTCACTTGTACGTGTCATTATTTTATCTGGTTTAGAAAGGTGAATAGTGATTAACAAACAGTTAGGCGTGTCTGTTTCATTATTCTATTTACTCAAGTAAGTGAAGTGTGAATAATAAAACCTATAGGTGGCTTATTTGGATTATATTGTAGCACTAAAAGAAACAATTCAATGATCTACAGAGTAATGAAAACAAGACAACTTTATTGAAAATCCCTCCAGGACACAAAGAACAAGATCCCACATGTGCAAACAGCAGCATATATTATACAGTGACCAGTTGGTGGGGATGGGGGTGGAGCTTATCACAAAACTTGTGATGCCTGTTATGGCACCAGTGAGGGGGAGGGGATTTGTGTTCCAACATGAAGGGAGGGGCCTATTTGGACAGCAGTGGGGGCTTGTTGTACAATAGAGTTCATGTTGGTTCTGCTGGGAGTTGGAATGTAGTAATGGGGTCTGGGCAGGATAGTACAGGAGACGGCTGCTGGTAAGAGGACAAGTGCTGGGTAATTAGAAGGTATATTGTGTATATTGTGTGTGCAGGGAGATCTGGTGCAGGAGAAAAGAAAGGAAGCTGTTATGATTTGCGGCAGTGGATCATTTTGTTTGTAGGTCCCAGCCTTAGATTCTAGTCCTGGCTGTTGCTAGATAGCTGGGACTCTGTCTATGGGTGGAATTCAATTGTTTACACGGACGGATCTCCCGTCTAAAGTGATAGGAGATCACGAGCCGCTATTCAATTGCTGCCATTTTCGCAACTGAACTTCAGTCACTCGCAGGGGCTCGCGCATGCTGGACGGGCGCACAGTGCTTGCGAGCGGCCCTGAATCAGGCCCTAAGTGTCTTTCCCTGTGCTCAGGTGCCTGAGTTTTAGCCGATCTCACCTGGTTCTGCAGTTCCTGCATTCAGTAGTTATTGTCACCAGTTTCCTGAACCTGTCTTCCTGATAAGAAGTCGCCCTGATTTCTTCTGCCATTTTTATACTTGCTCACATCCTTGCTGTTGGTACCATCCAGAGCAGCGACTTCTGCAGCCGCACCTACCTGTCCGCAGCTAGTGGCATTTCCACACCACAGCCTATGCTGCGTCAGTCAGTGATCAGTTGCTTCAAGCCAAAATCTCACTGCCTCCAGTCTGTGTTCTAAGCTGCACCTGTGATTATCTGTCTGTCATACCTCAGTCGGTCTCTTGTCGCACCTTAGACCTTAGTCTGTTACTTCAGTCAGTGGCCTAGCCCCATTATAGTGCTTGTCCAGTTGTTCTACAATCCACGGTATTGGCCGCATCACCGTCTACAGACCAGTTGTCCTGCGCAGCTTAGTCGCATCATAACCCTCACTCTTGTCACTCTGTAGCCTGTGGCCTGGTCACTCCAGACCATGATCCAGGCACTCCACAGCCCGTGGTTCAGCCGCACAGGAATCCATAGCCAGTCATGCCATAACCCGAGACCCTGCTTTACCACAGTCCCGGTCGCTCCTGCTCCATAGCTAGTGACTATCCACCCAGTGTTTAGCCGATTTATCCCTGGTGACCCAGTAGCACCATAGTTCCTAGACACACCTCAGACCATCACCACTTTCTGCTGGCGGTGTACTTTTACCATCATTCCTGTACAAGTTACATTCTGCCTGCAGCTTCGTTCCAGCTAGTTCCTGCAGTGCTAAGACTGCCACTTCATAGTGTCACACAGGCTGTGTGAGGAGGGGCTCACTGATGTCCTCCTGAATAATATTTGTAGTGTTAAGATAAATGTTGGGTGCAAATTTGCCTTGAGCTGATCTTCCTTTGGCAGATGGAAATTGTGTGTGGATTACCATGGTGTCTACCCCATAGGAAAGTTACTGCCTGAGGTCTACAGAACTTTACTCTGCCGCCCCCAAGGTAGTTTCATCAAAGTTTCACTGGTCCAAGACCCAGACACTACATCTATCAATATAGATATGTGTATTCTCCTTGTCCATGCATTTAAAGAGAAAATGTCACTAACCTTCCAGTTCTACATCTGAAGACGTCTTCTTTAATTTTGCTAATAGAAAAAAGCATAAAAAAGAGTAATTATAGAGGGTACAATGTGCCCCAGTGTAAGTAGGTAATAATATTAGATGTCACTGAGGATTATAAAGTCCAGATAACAGGAACGAGGCAGCAGGTGATCATTATACAGAACTCTGAGGGGATTCATAATATCCTTCTATATTACATTAGCACCATACGTAACCCTTATACATAGTACAGTGATGTCATCACTAGTCACCATTTATGTAAATGATCACTCACTGATTGTACAGGCCTTTATATATGGCATAACAAGCTCCCTACTGTAAGTTCTAGGGATATTAAAGATTATGGAGTATAGATTTGTCCTCATACATTTAGCCTCAATACACCACACGGTACAAGATGCCTGGCATGAATGAGTAACCAGGTCCTGTGTGTCTTTGTTAATGCTGGGCATATTTTTTGCATCTTTTTGTGCTGAAAATGTTACTACAGTAAGTCGCAATGTTATGTACTAGGACGCACACCAGGAGACTGTGCTGATTAAGTGGTGTGCAACTGAGTCTGTATATAAAGCACAGCAGCAGGGCCATAACTAGGGTGGTGAGACATGTGCCATGGCACAGGGCACTGTAGAGCAGAGGGTGCTGCTTGGACCTGTCAATTTTCTGTTTATAATCATTCTCACTTGTAGCTTCCTCTTCTTTCATCCCCGGCATCTCCTGGCCTTTCCTATCTCTTCCTTGGCCGACTTTCCTTCCATCTGACCACCTCTCCAAGCACCTTCAGTCACATACTCTTTTATTTATGGCAGTGAGACACCTTACACATGGAGCCATCTGCCCCACAATTTCTAATGGCAGCCCTGAACATAGCCACCAATTCCTGACCCAAGTGTTCAGCACACCTAGAGTACCCTTGCCGGTAAGTTCAGCTGCCGGCGCAGGATACATACATTCACCTCCCTGACACTGATATTTGCTGCATATACACTACAAGTATCATCCTTTCTATACCTTCAGTCTGTGATCTACACTGCTGGCACCGGGCTTGTGTCTGGTTGTTCTGATGGACAAATCCTGCTGCAGATGCAGCGTCACCAGAGCTCTCCTACATCTAGTGCTGGTGAGTTATACTGTGTAGTTATTGTGTATCATCACTGCAGCCATTGTAGTCACATTGTATTTGGCACCGACACCTGGATAACTGTGGTACAATGGGATTGGTACTCCATCATTGTACGGGGCAAATCAGATTTGTCATAGCCCTTCCCCATTAGGTCACATCCCTTTCTTAAGTGTGCATCTTATGTCTGTATTTTAAATACAGGGAGCTGGGCGCCAATGCTCTTTCTGGACTAGGGCACCAAAAAGTCTAGTTATGGCTCTGCACAGCACAACTTGGCATGAAAAAAGCTGCGGCTGATGCATCTTAACACTTCGTATATAGATTCCTAGACTCAATCGTACAGATATACAAGTATCGCATATCAAATTAATCAGTGCAGTCTCCTGGTGTCATCTCACTGTAACTCAGATGCATTTGCAGGAGAAAAAGACCCTCAGTACAAGCTAAGTCACAGGGGACCTGGTGCACCAAGAGGGGCTTTTTGGCACGACTTGAGCAATGATGTATAAGGACAAATCTGTAGTTCTGTGTCCATATAAATGCACAAGGGACAAGTTTTCCTAAGGAACACTGAAGTGATGACATCAGAACTCACTAATCATACAGATAATATATACATCCGCCTATACATATATTAGCAAACCTTTATGTATTATGTATATATTAATGGGATTTCTGCATTATGTCAGAATATTCTGTACAGTGTGAGACCAGTCTTCTCCACTTATGCTAGAAAAGTATCTCTCAAAGTCAGTAACTAAAGCATCTTCTCACTTTATAATTATAGTACAAATGATACAGATAAAAAACAGCATCCATGTGTTACTTAATAATATGGTTCTCATTTATTTTTTATCTGTATGTTTTGTAATAACACCTGGCAAGTGCTTATTAAATAGTCCAACACAGCCAGTATTCAAACACTAATAATATCCCCACTAACTATGCTGGTACTGCACAACTAACTACATAAGCATTACTCATGTGTAAGTACACAGTGATTGTATTATATGACAATTCATTCTGCAGTCAGTTTAAAGAGGAAGAGCACAATGAATGCCCTGTGTGTGATGCATACTTGCGTACTCTCCCAATATGGTCGGGAGCCTCCAGAAAATCGGGTGTCACTCCTGACCCCCTGAAATAGTGGGCAAGTCTCCCGGCCGGGGCCACCTGCCCGCAGTCCCCAGCTCTCACCTTGCATAGATGGCCGGTCTGGGTGGAACGGATGACGTGATTTGCGCTGAATTGAATCATCCTGGCTCCGCTCTGCCTACACAGTGCCGTTAATCTTGGCAGTGTGTAACAGGGCGGGGCCACAATGATGTGATCGTGCGGTCACGCCCTGCCCCCACCCACAAAACCATGCCATGCCCCCTTGCTGTGCCGAGCTTGTTGCCTCTCCCGGAAGACAGCCAGATTGTCTGCAATCCTGGTGTGATGTTTCCTCCTGCAGTCAGTATAAGTGAAAGTACAGATATGTCCACGTACATCTATCCTCCGTGCGCTACAGGTTGCGTTACACATAACACATGAGCGCCCTGTGACTCAGGAGTGCAGAGCGTCTTTTCGTGTTAATTTTTACCATCCAGTGCGTCTTATTAGCACAGCAATGTGAATAGGAGGCACAGGCAGCTTCTGCTGAAAATAAGGAAATGTGGCATGTCTATATTCTGTATGCACCTGCGGGTGTATCTGTATGTGAAAAGCTACATTACAGTGTCAGCAGCTGTAACACTGCAACGAAAGGTTTCACATACACATACACCCAGAGGCGCACAGAGAATATAGGCATGCCACATATCGTTTTAATCAGCAGAAGCTGCCTGTGCATCAGATTCCCATCGATGTTCAAATAAGATGAACAGGAAGGTAAAAAGTCACATGAAATGATGCTTGGAGCTACCAAGACACACCACGGTATGGCACGACTAGAAGGGCTGTTTAACAATCTCTATACAGTGATTGTCCTGTGTGTGATGTTCCTCCTACAGTCAGTATAAGAGGAAGTGCACAGTGATTGTCCTGTGTGTGATGTTCCTCCTACAGTCAGTATAAGAGGAAGTGCACAGTGATTGTCCTGTGTGTGATGTTCCTCCTACAGTCAGTATAAGGGGAAGCACACAGTGATTATCCTGTGTGTGATGTTCCTCCTACAGTCAGTATAAGGGGAAGCACACAGTGATTGTCCTGTGTGTGATGTTCCTCCTACAGTCAGTATAAGGGGAAGCACACAGTGATTGTCCTGTGTGTGATGTTCCTCCTACAGTCAGTATAAGGGGAAGCACACAGTGACTGTCCTGTGTGTGATGTGTCCTCCTGCAGTCAGTGTAAGAATGTGCACAGTGATTGTCCTGTGTGTGATGTTCCTCCTACAGTCAGTATAAGGGGAAGCACACAGTGATTGTCCTGTGTGTGATGTTCCTCCTACAGTCAGTATAAGGGGAAGCACACAGTGATTGTCCTGTGTGTGATGTTCCTCCTACAGTCAGTATAAGGGGAAGCACACAGTGATTGTCCTGTGTGTGATGTTCCTCCTACAGTCAGTATAAGGGGAAGCGCACAGTGACTGTCCTGTGTGTGATGTGTCCTCCTGCAGTCAGTATATGAGGAAGAGCACAGTGACTGTCCTGTGTGTGATGTGTCCTCCTGCAGTCAGTGTAAGAATGTGCACAGTGATTGTCCTGTGTGTGATGTGTCCTCCTGCAGTCAGTGTAAGAGGAAGTGCACAGTGATTGTACTGTGTGTGATGTGTCCTCCTGCAGTCAGTATATGAGGAGTGCAGTGACAGTTGGATTAGATATACTGGGTGGCTGCTGGTACTGCATAAATACCACCCAGTCTGTCAGATTTCCAGCACACCCCATCACAAACTCAAACATGGATTGCGCTCATCATTGTGAAGTGCATTGTGATTAGTTTTTATGCTTCTTAGAAAACAATCACTGACAAGCCATATAGGATAAAGACACTTCACCACCACGTGTGACTAGAACTCACCAGTTTGTGTCACTTGCTGTTGGAGATCCTCTGCAGGTCCCATAAAACCGATCAGTTTTAAGACCTCTATGGTCACTTCCAGAGCTGCTTCCTCTCCATATACTTTTATCAGCTGGTCTTTTGTGTTAATACAATCTGCATTCTCCAGGTGCCCACGTGGGATGGGGTCTCGTCCTCCATAGGAGAAATCAGACAACTCAGACTTAAACCGCTTGAAGTCATATCGCTCCAGGTCTTCCAGAGCCTGACATAGAATATTTCCAGGTCTCCTGCTCCTCTCACACTGAGCCCCTGGTGGGAACAGAGTAATATATAACTGTTATACAGAGAAACACCATCACCACATGACATATATAACACCCAGCGGACTCATTTATTGCCATTGCCCTGAGATAGAGCTGTTCCTGATAATATAATTACAGGGCTAAAGTCAGAAATAACAAGGAATTAATTTAGTAAAAGCTGCAGGAGGGCGCATACAAGCTACAAATGTAAAATTATCTAATTTACATGGTGTAATATCTATGTAATGACCTCCTGCAGAATGTAACTAATTATAAATGAGTAGAGTAATAAAACAGTTTGGTGTAAGACATTCCTTACAGAGAACCTGTGTATATTATATTTACTAACAACAGTAACAGTTACAATAGTGCAATGTATCTCACTTCAAGGGAAATATCACCTATAAGCAATAAATATATCCACATATATAACAACCATTCACTAAGTATTAAGGGATATTTACCACAACATTACTACTGCTGAGCTGCTGTTCTCTATGGATGCAAATACTCTTATTATTAATGATAATGAATTGTTTCAAAAGCTGTCACTCACTTTTTAATGAGGATGTGGCCATCACACAGGAGACAATCAGATCCTACGTGTCCTAGTGGAAAATAAAACCAGATTATATAAGATAAAACTTTGATAAGCTGGGTCAACTCTAAACAATTTTTGGACTGACCGGTCAGATATTGGGTCATTGGCCTAATAAATGATTAGTGTGTGTGTATGCTGCACCAAGGGCTGATGATTGGTCTCCTGATAGAACATGTGTTGCACACACTGTGCTGTTTATGTTGTTTTGGAACCAGTTGGAGATTGCTGTATGTATAGATCTCTGCCCAATTTCTGCTGATAGCTGTATGGAGACACTGATCACTGAGATGACTTGGAATTGAAGGAATCATTTAAATCTAAACGATTATTGGGTAGTGTGTACGCTGTATATCGGCCATTATGGCAGGCGAAGGCTGTATAGGCTTGAGAATAGATAAGAGTCCTGGGTTTTTTGCTGATTGGCTGTCTTGACAGCCTTGTTACTAGGCAGATTAGCTGGGTTAGTGGTCAGGTGGTTGTTATCTGACCAATGGAGTGAATTGCGGGTGTGTTTGAGAATTATGTATAAAAAGTGGTTGTGCATGTGATCAGCCTCTTTGTCATTTCTGGAGGATTGGATGAGTATCCTGCTGTTTGCAGCTTTATTACTTTCTCTTTCATCATCTCTCTCCTGCTTTTCCCTGTAATGCCCCCTCCTCTTCCCCTTGCTCATTTATTTCTCCCTTTCCTTTCCTTTCACCTTTGTTTCTCCTCTTTGTCATTTCTGTAGGACAGTACAAGTATCACACCCTGTGGTCTTTTACTCGTTTCTGCCTTTCATTTCTGACTGCTTTAGCCACTGATTTATTCTCCCTGCCTTAGTGGAACCCAGCCCCAGCATTCAGCCCCAGGCTATTTTTTCAGCTGCGCAGACAGCTAGAACATCCCTGCTGCCTCCTTCACTGGCCCCAATAACCCTCATCAGGCCTCCCCCGTTTCTTTCCCCCCCTGGCCTCAGGCTTCTTGGAGCTTTGGCTCTGCTCCCCCTATTTTTTCCTCATTTTCATCTGCCCCTTTTTCATCCATTTATTCTTCTTTTGCACCCGCTACCCTGCCTTATGGTTACCCTTATTGGCAACCTGCCCCCTTTTCCGGTCCTACTGCCTGGCAATTTCGCCCCCTTCCAGCTTCTTTTATTCAACATTCTTCCACTCCTGGTTTTCCCCCTGCACTGCCTGTGCCTGCTCCCCCTGTTTAGGCAACTCCTGTGCCTGCACCCCCTGTGCCTGCCCTCCCCATTCCTGCACCACCTGTGCCTTCAACCTCTTTTTCTACACCTCCTGTGCCTGCTCCCCCTATTCTTGCTCCTGCGGTTTTTATCCCCCCCCTTTCTGTCACCACCCCGCCTGCCCCTGCCTCACCCCCCAGTCCGTTTTTCCCCCGGTTTCTGTTTCGGCTCCAATTTCTCAGGATTTTGTGATGGTCTGACAGACTCTCAGTGGCTGCTGATTACACCAAACACGCAGCTGCTGGCTCCGGCGGCTGTGTGTTTGTGCTGTGTAGCGCTGACCGAACTCCGTCCGGTCAGCGCTACACTTCACTCGAGTATAAGCCGAGGGGGTACTTTTTCAGCACAAAAAAATGTGCTGAAAAAGTCGGCTTATACTCGAGTATATACGGTAGTTAGTTTTTCTCTGGGTGGTGGGCCAGTCTCCTTTTGAGTCTGGCTGTGGCAGGAGAATTGTCAGAGTTCAGCCGGGGATCGGCCGTCCCTTACCGTCCCGCAGGCTTCCTCTGACTTCCCGGGCAGTCGGGCGGCTGGTGCTGCGACGTGGGAGGTGCTGAGCATTCTCGCTGATGCTGGTGTCTCGGGCGGCCTGGTGCGTGGGGATCGGAGTTCCTGTCATGGGCGCCGCCATGACACTTCCTTCTCTGACTATCCTTCCTTCCCTGACAGTCTGGCCGGTCAGCTGACGCTGTGGACCAATCAGTGGGCTTCCAGGGGTATATATCCAGCTCCTGTGTATCAGGTAGTTGCCTGAACAACCATTGTCACTGCTAGTGTTACTAGTGGTCTCTCGTTCCAGGTTCCCTTGCTTCCAGTGATCTATTCCTGTGTGCAGCTATATCATTCATCTCATCAGTGCTTTACCATCTCAGCCTCTGAGCAGCTATATCATTCATCTCATCAGTGCTTTACCACCTCAGCCTGTGTGCAGCTATATCATTAATCTCATCAGTGCGTTACCACCTTGCCTGTGTGCAGTATACCTCCATTCCACCAGTGCGTTACCACCGCCGCCTGTGTGCAGTATACTATCCATTTCACCAGTGCTTTACCATCACAGCCTGAGTGTAGTTATACGTACCCACCTCTCCAGCGTCATAATCTCTGGCTGGCTCCAGTACCACTACCCACCTCATTACTGGACTCTGTGGTCCCTACCTACGTGTTACAGTATTGCACCGTGGTGCTCTCTTTCTAACCGGCAACCCGGTAGAGTGTGTCCGCAGTGCACACTTCCTTGTACCTCAAGTACAGTGTCCCTATGTGCCCCTTACTGGCACAGACCCTTTGGGCCACGAGTGTTCGTCTCTCCTTTTCCCGCAGGCTTTGGTCACCTAGTCAAAGGACCGCGACCTGCTTACGAGGTGCAGCTCAAGCCCATATCCCGATTGGTGGGGTCACTGGCGAACACCATCTCATGGGTTAGATTCCGCACCTTTGACTAGGTATCGCCAACGACCAACCGTGGATGCGGAGGTCGTACATTCAGGCCCCTCGCCTCCGTTTCCTCCAGCAGCCTCAGGCCTCAGCTTCCAGAAAACCGCCTCCCAGCGTGACAGTTTGTTCAGGCCAAATGGAAGCTACAGGCTCCCCAGGTACTGGGAATCTCCAGGAGCTAACGACTCGCATGGATAACCAAGAGGCGGCAGAGCAGCATGTGGCCCAGTACCTACAGGAATTATCTGGTCAGCTCCTGTCTATTCAGAACACTCTGGCAGCTATGTCTCATGCTCCACCTTCTGTCGCTCATACGGTTTCTCCTGTATTACCTTCGGGGGTCGTTCCTCAAAAATCCTGTTTGCACTTGGCTACTCCCGGGAGGTTCGATGGTACTCCTCAACGATGTCGTGGTTTCATAAACCAGTGTGAGATCCAGTTCGAATGCCTACCACAGAATTTCCCTACCTCCCGGTCTAAGGTGGCCTATGTAATTTCATTACTAACCGGGGCAGCTCTGGATTGGGTCTCCCCCTTGTGGGAACGAGCAGATCTGCTCGTATCTAGATATGAAGAGTTCGTGGCAGCTTTCAAAAGGATCTTCGATGAACCCGGGAGATCTGTCTCTGCTTCTTCAGATTTGCTTCGTGTCCGTCAGGGTACCCGGTCCGTCGGCAATATGTAGTACAATTTCAAACCCTGGAGTCCGAACTAAAATGGAACGAGGAAGCACTTAAGGCAGCCTTCCTACATGGCTTATCTGAGAGGATGAAGGATGAATTGGCATCTAGGGATTTACCTCCCACCTTCTCGGATGTTATATCCCTCTGTATAAAAATTGACCTTCGCCATAGAGAGCGGTGGGGAAATAGGGGGCGTGGAGATCGTCCTCTGGATCGGCCATCCTTGGGAGGTCATTCCTCTCCTTCCTTCTCTAGCAGTGAGGAGCCGATGCAAATGAACAGATCCCGGTTAAGTACCGCCGAACGGAACCAGCGTTTTCAAAATAAATTGTGCTTGTATTGTGCTGCTCCGGAGCACACATTAAGGAATTGTCCTGTGTTGACGGGAAACGTGAAACCCTAATTGATGTTGGGAGCATGCAATTGGGGGTTATTTCTGACTCCTCCCAAATAAATGACAGTTTATTGCCTGTGTCGCTCTCCTACCAGTCCAGGACAAGGATTGTTAAAGCCCTTGTGGATTCTTGGGCTGCCGGCAATTTTATTTCTAAGTCACTGGTTCAGACCCTAGGCATTCCGGTGGTTCCATTGCCAAACAGATTACTGCTCTCTGGTGTAGATGGCAAGACCTTGCTAGGGAGATCCATTTCCTCAAAAACCCTGCCAGTGTTCCTCCAGATTGGATGTCTGCACCAGGAGACTATTGAATTTTTTGTTCTTCCCGACTCAGCCTATGAACTAGTTTTAGGCCTCCCCTGGCTACAAAAGCACAAGCCTACGTTTGAGTGGTCCAGTATGCAGATTTTATTGTGGGGTCCAAGTTGTTTCCATGGATGTCTCATCCAAGTACTCCCTGTCCGCACTAACGCGGTGTCCTCCAGTGGAAATATAATCTTCCCCCCATCTGACAAGCACAAGTGTTCCTCTGTTCCCGGTCTACCAGCAGCTTATCAAGATTTTGCCGATGTATTTTGCGAACAGGCTGCGGATAAACTTCCACCTCATCGTTCCTGGGACTGTGGTATTGAGCTCCTGCCAGGGACGAACCCTACTCGGGGTCGAACCTACCCATTATCAGTTCCTGAAACAGCTGCTATGGCGGCATATATAAAGGAGAATCTAGCTAAGGGATTTATCCGGCCCTCCACTTCTCCAGCAGGGGCGGGGTTTATTTTGTTAGCAAGAAGGACGGCGGGCTTCGGCCTTGTATTGATTACCGGGGTCTCAACCAGATTACTGGAAAGAATCGATATCCTCTGCCTCTGATTCCGGAGCTTTTTAATAAAGTTTGCGGGGCCTCTTTGTTCACCAAACTTGATCTGCGGGGTGCGTATAATTTAATACGTATTAAAGCTGGAGATGAGTGGAAGACCGCTTTTAACACCAGAGACGGCCACTTCGAATATCTCGTAATGCCCTTCGGACTCTGCAATGCCCCAGCGATATTTCAGGGTTGTGTGAACGAGATCTTCCGGGATGTCCTCTACAGTTTTGTTATAGTCTATTTGGATGATATTCTAATTTTTTCCAAAAATTTGCAAGATCATCGCCAGCATGTCCGCGAAGTCTTTTCACGCCTCTGGAAGCATCATCTTTATGGAAAAATATCCAAGTGCCTTTTCGAACAAACCTCGGTACCCTTCCTAGGGCACATAATTTCTGGAAAGACCCTCCGGATGGATCCGGAGAAGTTAAAAGCCATTTCTGACTGGCCGTTACCAAAATCCTTGAAGGCTACTCAACGCTTCTTGGGTTTTTCAAATTATTACCGGCGGTTTATACCAAATTTCTCCACACTGGTGTCTCCTATCACAAATCTCACAAAGAAGGGTGCCAATCCCATTCGCTGGCCAGATACTGCCATCCAAGCCTTCCAAAAATTAAAAGAAGCCTTCTCCACTGCACCTATCCTGTGCCAACCCCAATTGGACAAACCGTTCACAGTTGAGGTAGATGCTTCTTCAGTAGGGGTAGGGGCAGTACTGTCTCAAATCTCAAGTGATGGAAAGTACCATCCCTGTGGGTATTTTTCTCGTAAGTTTTCCATTGCCGAAAAGAACTACGGAATTGGTGACCAGGAACTACTAGCAATGCGGTTAGCTTTAATGGAATGGCGGCATTTGTTGGAAGGAGCCAACTTTCCAGTTACCGTGATCACAGATCATAAAAACTTAATCTACCTCCAAACGGCTCACCGTCTAAATGCTAGACAGGCCCGTTGGTCCTTGTTCTTTTCAAGATTTAATTTAAAACTTCAATTTCGTTCTGGCAGTCTAAACAGAAAAGCTGACGCCCTCTCACGGTCTTTCTTGTCCAGCACTCAGGAAGAGGATCATCAATGTTCCCGACCAATTTTAGATCCTGTAGTCTTCGCCTCTACTCAAATGTTGACTCCTCCCCCAGGGAAAATTTTTGTGACCCCAGAACTACGGGGAAAATTACTAACTTGGGCTCATAGCTCTCTGTTTGCTGGCCATTCTGGTATCCTCAAGACTTACAAGTTCCTTCAGCGTTCCTATTGGTGGCCCACAATGAAAGGGAATATTCGAGAATTTATTCTTTCATGTGTTAAATGCGCTCAGCATAAGACTCCCCGCAAGAAGGCAGCAGGTCTCCTGCGACCCCTGTCCATTCCTAATACTCCTTGGACCCATATATCCATGGATTTCATCTCTGAACTACCATGCTCCCAAGGATACAATACCATATGGGTAGTGGTGGATTGCTTTTCTAAGATGGCACACTTTATTCCATTGATGGGTCTCCCTTCTGCTCCTCAGTTGGCAAGAGTCTTTGTTAAGGAAATATTCAGGTTGCATGGACTTCCTAAAGAGATCATTTCCGACCGCGGAGTTCAATTCGTAGCTAAATTTTGGAGAGCCTTATGTAGCACTTGTGGAACCAAGTTAAAATTTTCTTTAGCCTACCATCCACAAACTAATGGGCAAACCGAAAGAGTTAACCAAGAGCTGGAGACTTTCATAAGACTCTTCATTTCTTCCTCACAAGATAACTGGCTGGATCTATTACCTTGGGCAGAATTTTCACACAACTTCAAATATAACACTTCCTCCAAAGCCACTCCTTTTTTTACAGTGTTTGGGAGACATCCTCGAGTCCCAGATTTTCAAAATTTGCCTACAGTAAAGGTCCCTGCAGTTTCTGAATTGGTGGAGTCTTTCGCAACCGTTTGGAAGAGGGTTCATTCCTCTCTGAAGCAGTCGTCCAAGAACTACAAAAAATTTGCGGATAGACGACGTGTCGCTGTTCCACTGCTGAGAGTTGGAGATAAAGTCTGGGTATCCTCCAGGAACATCCGATTGAAAGTACCCAGTATGAAGCTAGCCCCACGCTTCATTGGTCCTTACCGTGTTCGCAAGGTCATCAACCCAGTTGCGTATAAGTTGGAACTCCCTCCTCAACTAAGAATATCCAATACCTTTCATATTTCTTTGCTGCGTCCTCTAGTGCTGAATCGTTTTCAAACTTCTGCTCCCAAGTTACCTCAAGTGCAAACTTCTCAAGGTACAGAGTTCGAGGTAGGGAGGATTTTGGACTCTCGATTTACCAAATCTAACAACCTCCAATATCTCATTGACTGGAAAGGGTACGGTCCGGAAGAAAGGGCATGGATCAGAGCCACAGACGTTCACGCGCCTCAAATGGTTCGAGCCTTCCATATTAGATTTCCTGGTAAACCTGGTGGGTGTCCGGTGTCCACCCTGAAAGGGGGGGGTACTGTCAGAGTTCAGCCGGGGATCGGCCGTCCCTTACCGTCCCGCCGTCTTCCTCTGACTTCCCGGGCAGTCGGGCGGCTGGTGCGGCGATGTGGGAGGTGCTGAGCATTCTCCCTGATGCTGGTGTCTCGGGCGGCCTGGTGCGCGGGGATCGGAGTTCCTGTCATGGGCGCCGCCATGAAACTTCCTTCTCTGACTATCCTTCCTTCCCTGACAGTTTGGCCGGTCAGCTGACTCTGTGGACCAATCAGTGGGCTTCCAGGGGTATATATCCGGCTCCTGTGTATCAGGTAGTTGCCTGAACAACCATTGTCGCTGCTAGTGTTACTAGTGGTCTCTCGTTCCAGGTTCCCTTGCTTCCAGTGATCTATTCCTGTGTGCAGCTATATCATTCATCTCATCAGAGCTTTACCATCTCAGCCTGTGTGCAGCAATACCATTCATCTCATCAGTGCTTTACCATCTCAGCCTGTGAGCAGCTATATCATTCATCTCATCAGAGCTTTACCATCTCAGCCTGTGAGCAGCTATATCATTCATCTCATCAGTGCTTTACCACCTCAGCCTGTGTGCAGCTATATCATTCATCTCATCAGTGCGTTACCACCTCAGCCTGTGTGCAGCTATATCATTCATCTCATCAGTGCTTTACCACCTCAGCCTGTGTGCAGCTATATCATTCATCACATCAGTGCGTTACCACCTCGCCTGTGTGCAGTATACCTCCATTCCACCAGTGCGTTACCACGGCCGCCTGTGTGCAGTATACTATCCATTTCACCAGTGCTTTACCATCACAGCCTGAGTGTAGTTATACGTACCCACCTCTCCAGCGTCATAATCTCTGGCTGGCTCCAGTACCACTACCCACCTCGTTACTGGACTCTGTGGTCCCTACCTACGTGTTACAGTATTGCACCGTGGTGCACTCTTTCTAACCGGCAACCCGGTAGAGTGTGTCCGCAGTGCACACTTCCTTGTACCTCAAGTACAGTGTCCCTACGTGCCCCTTACTGGCACAGACCCTTTGGGCCACGAGTGTTCATCTCTCCTTTTCCCGCAGGCTTTGGTCACCTAGTCAAAGGACCGCTACCTGCTTACGAGGTGCAGCTCAAGCCCATATCCCGATTGGTGGGGTCACTGGCAAACACCATCTCGTGGGTTAGATTCCGCACCTTTGACTAGGTCTCGCCAATGACCAAGACCCGTGAATGCGGAGGTCGTACATTCAGTTTCCTCCAGCAGCCTCAGGCCTCAGCTTCCAGAAAACCGCCTCCCAGCATGACAGAGAATGCTGCATCTCAGTGGCTTTATTGTGGCACAAGAGAGCATTGTGAGGGCGCTGGACCTCAATGTATCATGGCGAGTTTGTCCTTCTCTGTGCGAGGGGTCTAGGCCCAGGAGGGAGGTGAGTCCTTTGCAGCATGAGTGCATCTGTAGGGGGAGCATTTCAGTCATTCCCCGTGTATGTCTCCAACTTGAACGCTAGAACTGAGTATGCAGTGTCTCCTGGCCACCTCGGTTTGGTGAATTCATTAATTGATAAATAAAAGCTGTGACCTTTAGCCAAGCTGTTATAATGTCCATCTCTTTATTTATTAGATAAGTTAAGTTAAGTAAGGATGTTCAAGGTATTCATCAGCAATAAACCAATGGAGGTCTTATTGGGATGATTTTGTTCTGTCCCAATGGGTCTAAAAGTTACCTTCATTTGGAAATCTTACAGTGTGTACCCAGCTTTACTTTCCCAATTCCTTTGGAGCTTTTAAGTGCTCACTGACCTGTTGCAGAGGTGATTATATAACAATTAGCCATTATCTAAGTAGGTAAGCTAAATAATGCTAGAATCATTTTAATAAACCAGAAATTAAATCAGATGGTCAATATTTAAGATACATAAGGAAGAGTATAACCTGAGGCATTATAGTTATAACACAAGACAGACAGCTTTGAAGTGGGTGTGTTGATAAAACACATGGGACAAATATTAGTAAAGCTACATTTAAAAAGAATACAAGCAGAGCAACAAAATGTACATGAGGAAGATAATACAATACAGCTCATACATGCCAGAGGAGGACGAAACACAGCATCTGATTATTACAGAAAATGATCAGCACACGTTTTACTGCAATCAGTTCTACTGACTCTGCAAACCTCACAGTACTACTGACAGTGCCATCCTCACACAGTACTACTGACAGTGCCATCCTCACACAGTACTACTGACAGTGCCATCCTCACACAGTACTACTGACAGTGCCATCCTCACACAGTACTACTGACAGTGCCATCCTCACACAGGATTACTGACAGTGCCATCCTCACACAGGACTACTGACAGTGCCATCCTCACACAGCACTACTGACAGTGCCATCCTCACACAGCACTACTGACAGTGCAATCCTCACACAGCACTACTGACAGTGCTATCCTCACACAGCACTACTGACAGTGCTATCCTCACACAGTACTACTGACAGTGCTATCCTCACACAGTACTACTGACAGTGCAATCCTCACACAGTACTACTGACAGTTCAATCCTCACACAGTACTACTGACAGTGCAACCATCACAATTTGCTTTCTTCATATTTTCTTGGGAAATTGAGTGTAAATAACACGCACACACACACATATATTATATATATAAAATTATTGTACAATTGTAGCATATAGTAAATAGAGATGTGCACAGACCCTCGTATTTTCGTTTTGGTTCTAAATTAATCTTAGCATTTTGGTTTCACATTTGATTTCAGTTTGGTAGTTTTGGCAGATAGCAGACAAATAGCATAGCCATGTCCTGGCACAAGGTCAGTGGCAGATAGCAAACAAATAGCACAGCCAGGTCCTGGTACAAGGTCAGTGGCAGAGAGCAAACAAATAGCACAGCCAGGTCCTGGCACAGGGTCAGTGGCAGGGAGCAAACAAATAGCACAGCCATGTCCTGGCACAAGGTCAGTGGCAGAGAGCAAACAAATAGCACAGCCATGTCCTGGCACAAGGTCAGTGGCAGAGAGCAAACAAATAGCACAGCCATGTCCTGGCACAAGGTCAGTGGCAGAGAGCAAACAAATAGCATAGCCAGGTCCTGGCACAAGGTCAGTGGCAGAGAGCAAACAAATAGCATAGCCAGGTCCTGGCACAAGGTCAGTGGCAGAGAGCAAACAAATAGCATAGCCAGGTCCTGGCACAAGGTCAGTGGCAGAGAGCAAACAAATAGCATAGCCAGGTCCTGGCACAAGGTCAGTGGCAGAGAGCAAACAAATAGCATAGCCAGGTCCTGGCACAAGGTGAATTATCACAAGATGAAACAGGTCACAATCAGCAGAGGAATGGAGCTCAAAACAGTACCTATAACAGACACCATGCAAAGGTACTGCTGGGTATTAAAAGTACAGGTATAGAATAGGAAAGCAGCTGCATAACTGAGCCCTCTTCTTGTAGGCACCAGTGCGGTTATTTGACAGCTTACAGTCAGGGATCGCAAAATACACGCTATAGTGCATGATCTACACACTGTAGTACATCCTGGGCAGTGCTGCCATAGCAGCAGGTGCTACCTCCCTATATAGAAATATAACCAGCTCACCTACATCCCCAGTGCATGATCTACACACTGTAATACATCCCGGGCAGTGCTGTCATAGCAGCGGGTGCTATCTCCCTATATAGAAATATAACCAGCTCACTTACACCCCCAGTGCATGATCTACACACTGTAATACATCCCAGGCAGTGCTGCCATAGCAGCAGATGCTACCTCCCTATATAGAAGTATAACCAGCTCACCTACACCCCCAGTGCATGATCTACACACTGTAATACATCCCAGGCAGTGCTGCCATAGCAGTGGGTGCTACAGTACCTCCCTGTATAGAAGTGTAACCAGCTCACTTACACCCCCAGTGCATGATCTACACACTGTAATACATCCCGGCAGTGCTGCCATAGCAGCGGGTGCTACCTCCCTATATAGATGTATTACCAGCTCACTTACACCCCCAGTGCATGATCTACACACTGTAATACACCCCGAGCAGGGCTTCCATAGCAGCAGGTGCTACCTCCCTATATAGAAGTAGCGTTCCTGCTAGGCTGTTTCAGCGGGGCGCCGTGCCCTGCCCTATTTCTGAAGAGCAGAAAGCAACCTGCCCTCCACGGCAGCGCCCCGCTGAGACAGCCTGCAGGTTCTGTCTCCCCCCACGTGTCGCAGTGTCCCGTGGGTGGTCAAAATGGAGGCACAGCGGTCACCGCAGGTGAATGGATGCCGGGCGCATTCGCCTGGCATCCATTCACAGTGACCGCAGTGCTTGGGGGCTGCCCGGCATGTCCGTAAGTGCCGGGCATGCCCCCAGGACTGCCAAAAAGGGGACGCGTCATAAAAACACGCCCCCTTTTCGGCCGTGCGCAGAAGTGCCCTATCTGTAGGTCTGGCGCCCTGCCTGCTGCTGGACCTAGAGTGAACACTATAGAAGTATAACCAACCACAATGTCTAAGCTAAAGGGGGCCTTACATGCAGAAAAATAACAATTACATATAATTACAATCAAAGTGCCACATAAAAAGCACAAACTCCTGAATTGTTTAGAAACAAAGCAAATATAAATATTGAAATACTCCGTTCATGATATTATTCTTGTTGTAATCAGGGGAATCAGCACAATGAGCATGGGTGACAGTTTTCCTCACTCTCCATAGAGGTGTGTAGGAATATAATTGATGACTGCCTACTGTAATTAGTAATCTAATGTATAGTATAAAGAAATCAGCTACATTGCTGTGTGCATATATATTACAAGATTGATGTGCACTAGCTTACCTCCCAACTGTCCCGCATTCAGCGGGACAGTCCTGTTTTTCTGGGACTGTCCTGCTGTCCCACCCGCGGGCTGCAGTGTCCCATGGTGGGTGGGATGGGGAAGTTGGGGGGAGCATACAGCGCTGTTCTGCATAGCATACAGCGCTACATAGCAGAGCAGCAGGTATGCAGAGCGAGAATAGTAATGTTATTCACAGTGCTGGGGCCCCTTAGTGATGTAAACGGGGGCATGACATCAGGCCACATCCCCTTTTTAAGCGTGCGCACCTCAGGCACACGGAAGTCCAGATTCATTTGGGATAAATGTTGGGGGGTATGCACTAGTAATATTTTATATACTGTACATATAAAAATATTCATATTAGTTACAATATAAGACAGTTACATTTCTTTGTCTATATACATTATAGTATATTAGGTTTCTTAACATAATATATAGTATCATACAGATCAGTTGTCACATTGCTGTGTATATACAGTATATATATATATATATATATATATATATTACAGTAAGTGAAGTATATTAATAATATAATAGGTCTGTTATTACTTTGCTGTAGGTGTTTACATTAAATCATATGAATTTTAATGAAACATACATAGTACAATGTATAAAAGTTATTATATTACCTCCTCCAGCTCAGTAAACTTCCTGCATTGTGATCGACCTGCAAATATCTGTGTCTGTGGGTGCTTACATAGAGGATCACAATCTGTACAGTAGGAAAACAGAGAGAGAGAGGTACTAATTTACATATCTGTCCTTCCTCTGGACTATTTGAACACAATTTCCCGACATAACACTATACACACACTGTCCCCGTCTCTATAACCTAGACACGTACTGCAGCCAACACCCACACAGCTTCCTCTTACATTACCCGCCTCCTGTCTGACACTTCCTGCTTCCAAGCCTCATTTCTATATCTAACAACCACCTGACTGATACTTCCTGCATCCAAGCCTCATTTTTATGTCTAATAACCTCCAGATACTTCCTGCATCCAAGCCTCATTTCTATGTCTAATAACCTACTGACTGACACTTCCTGTATCCAAGCCTCATTTCTAGGTCTAATAACCTCCAGATACTTCCTGCATCCAAGCCTCATTTCAATGTCTAATAACCTACTGACTGACACTTCCTGTATCCAAGCCTCATTTCTAGGTCTAATAACCTCCAGATACTTCCTGCATCCAAGCCTCATTTCAATGTCTAACAACCCTTTACAAGCTCCTGTAAAAGACTATTAAGTTAATCTAGGCAACCACTATTTTGTGTTTCTGTTCTGAGAGGCATGGATGGGACCAGCATTTGGAGGGTGTGCTGGCTCTTGTAGTGCTATTTGGAGCTCTTTGTGGAACCTCCAGGTGAGGTGGCTCTCAACTTAGATATATCATTGTATGTGCTGTTATTATTATTTTTATTATCATTTATATGGTGCCAAAAGTGTTCCGCAGCGCCTATCAAAGTACATAAACAAATAGATTGATTTTCAGTGACTTACAGTACAGTACAATACGATACAATACAGGACATGGATAATATACATTGCAACATTCATGACCATAACACCCAGATAAGCAACAATGCAAAGCAACCAAGTGTTAGGTGCCCTGGTAGAAAGTAAGAAGAAGATGAAAGTAGAGTAAGGAAAAGCACAAGAGGGTAGAGGGCCCTGCTCATAGGAGCTTACATTCTAAAGGGGAGGTACAGACAAACAGGTGTGACACAGATGGGGTAGGCAGGGAGAATGCAAGATGTAGCAGCAAGTTAAGATGAGAGCTGGAAGGCTGTGATGAAGTAGTGGGTCTTGAGAGCCCATTTGAAGGATTGAAGAGAGGTGGAGAGTCTGATGGGAAATGGGAGAGAGTTCCAAAGGTGGGGAGCAGCGCGGGCAAAATCTTGGAGGCAGGAGTGGGAAGAAGTAATCAATTGGCATGAGAGGCGGCGTGCATTTGTTGAACGAAGAGGGCGGACAGGAGAGTAAAGGGAGATAAGATCAGAGATGTAAATGGGATAGGAATGGCTGAGGGCTTTGTAAGTGAGTGTGAGAACCTTAAATTGGGTTCTAAAAGGGAAGGGGAGCCAGTGGAGGGCTTGTAGGAGAGGGGAGGCAGATGCAGAGTGTTTTGAGAGGAAGATGAGCCGAGAAGCAGCATTGAGCACAGACCGGAGAGGGGAGAGAAGGGAGTTGAGGAGGCCAGATAGGAGGAGGTTACATTAGTCCATTCTGGAGATGACCAATGAGTGTATAGGGTTTTAGTGGCATCCTGGGTGAGAAAGGGTCTAATTTTGGAAATATTTTTAAGATAAAAACGACAGGACTGTGAGAGATTCTGGATATGTGGTTTGTAGGAGAGGGAGGAGTCCAAGATAAGTCCAAGACAGAGCACTTTGGGGCTAGAGGAGATAGTTGTGCCATCAATTGATAAAGAAATGGTGGGAAGTGTGGTTATGTAGGGGGGTGGGAAGATGATTAGCTCAGTCTTAGACATATTAAGTTTAAGAAATTGCTGGGACATCCAGGAAGAGATGGCAGAGAGACAGTTGGAGACACGAGTGAGGAGAGAGGTCAGGGGAGGAAAGGTAGCATAACATCATATTATTATTATCATGTGGCACAACAGTATGCAATTACAGTATAAGACCCAGAGTGGGTACTTTTATCATGTAGCGTTAGGGACACTGGTATAGAGACGCCTTGATACGGTAAAGTGCCTAAACATATATTTGCAAATATATGCAACAAAGATCTCTGAATTTCTATTATCCTGTATTATTCAAATCTGTCACATCTGAGGGTTGGTGTGAATAGGAACAGGCATAGGAGGTTGAAGGAGAAGTATAGAGAACCTTAAATGGCTTCAACCAGGACCTCCTCATATAGGAATATGAGGGAATGGCAATGCATGAGGTGCCCGAAGGCAATGAGAGAACACGGAAAGTCTATTTAGTTAACAAATTAGATACTGTAACTTACTTTGATAGAAGTCTGATGTAGAGAAATAATAACTGGATTTGTTATACTGATAAAAGTCTGATGTTAAAAAAGAACAACTTGATATAATATACATTGATAAAAGTCTGATATTTGAAGAACAATAAATTTAATTTGATATACTTAGCTAAAAGTTCATATTGAAGAATTTGATAAAGATCCGATGTTTGAAGAACACTTGACTTAATGAAGATCTGATGTTTTCAAGAATAATATTTAATTGGATGAGGATCCGATATTTGAAGAATAATATTTAATTTGATGAAGACCTGATGTTTTGAAGTATAATAAAGTAAATCGGTAAGGACCGATAATGACACTTTAATATAGTTGATTGGTGAGTACCGATGGGGAGGCTTTAATATAATTGAACGGTAAGAACCGATGGTGATATGAGAATTCTCAGTGGCAATTCCAGACTCCAGCAGATGACACATAAGAAATAACTCCCAATGGCAAGTCCAGACTGCAACTGATGATAAATGAGAGCTAATTCCCAATGGCAAGTCCAGACTGCAGCTGATGATAAATGAGAGCTAATTCCCAATGGCAAGTCCAGACTGCAGCTGATGATATTGGAGTCAAGTTCCAGGTGAAGGAAATGGAATAGGATGGACTGCACCGTACAAATAAGACACAGAGCTCAGCACTTGAGCTATAACTTCAGCATGAAGTGATGTACTGGCAATGAAGGCCAGTCAGGAAATGGAATTTATAGGACAGGATCCCATATGATAGGATAATGCATCCAGCAGGTCAGAAGATAGTGTTCTGAATGGAAGCATAGTGTCAGGTGACAGAGTCCAAGATGACCGCGCTCATATCCCTGTTCAGGAGGGAACTCCGGCGTGTGGCCTGTATGTCCACATGCTGGAGAAGCCTGTTAGGAGTAGAAGGCCACAGAGAGCTATCGGACGGACCTCTGCACAATCCTGGACAAGCACCGGAGAGGTAAAAAGCTATCTATGAAAGGGCGGATCGTGACAGAATCTTATTGCTGGTCTTTTGCAGTGTGCTGGAGGGAACAGTTTTTTCCTAGTCTAGAGTAAATCCCTCCCATTACAAGCACATGTGAAAGACTATTACATTGATCTGAGCGACTATTATTTTGTATTATATGTCTAACAACCACCTGACTGACAATGCCTGTATCCAAGCCTCATTTTTTTCTGTATTTAAAAAAGGGATGGCCATTGGTGAGACCACCATCGATGTAAAGAATAAGCAAAGGAACTGTACATGGTATCAAACTATAAAGTTGTCTACCATGGGTAGAATGCACATGTGCAGAAGAGACGTAGCTGGCACGGATGTCAGAACCAGAACCAGCGGGCAGTGGGCCTGATTCATCACAGATCACAACTACAACAGAGCACACAGATCAGTTGATGGTACGTACTGTGCATGCATATGTACTGCAGTGTATGCGTATGAGTTAGCATAGCAATGGCACTGCAATTAACTATGCGGCTACGAAACCAATGCAGATGGAGGGACAGGACGTTAGCGTTGGTGGTGGTGATGGGGGAGTGGTCAGAGAAACACAGGTGTGCCTGTCCATTGGAACGCCACTGCGATTGCGTATGCAGCCTGAGTACTCACTGCATGCTATGAGGTTAGTAATTTCTGAGTAAGGTCAGGGCTGCTGTACTGTGCGTGAGGGTCCGATGTTACTTGATGGTACTGATGTGCACGCCGAGCAGAAAGGGCATCAGAGGACAGAGCATGAGATGGGAGCGATAGCAGGTGCCATATATCAGTGACTGTAAGCAGAGAGGATGACAGGTGCACAGATCACCTCTGAGCAAGTTATGTTACACAGGTATGAGCACATGGACACGTCTGCATTATATACTTTTACATATTTATACACACTGTGACCTGTATTGTGAGGTTTTCTTAGTGCACTTTTATGTCAGTGCAAGTTGTTAGCCCCTCTCTGTAATATTATATTTCTAATCTTGTTAAAAAATATGTTTGTTATTTTAATTTAAATGTTACCTTCATTGTCTTTGTTATAGTATCATTACTTTAAATAGAGGCACATTTTTTGGTTATAATGTAGTATGTATGAAGCCAGACATGTATAAACCAATACCTTGGTAAAAACACTAGGGAATGTGTCACTATTAAATGTCATCCATATATAATAGTACAAACACGGTAGAATTATTGATTTTTAAAACAAAAATCACAGACATATCTGAGTGTTTGTGCCAATGTTTTATTTATGTTATTATTACATTGTTTTTCACTACAAAAATATCATTTAATTACAAAAAAAATTGAAATAAAAAATATTGGGCATTTTTCCATACAAGAATTTCTAGAAGGATGTGTAAGAGGAACACACTTGCAGATGTGTGATGGAGCTGATTCTGGGCCTGATTCTGACCCGCTCGCGAGCACTGTACGCTCGCAAGCGGGTCGATGGTGCCTAAGTGCGCATGCACACGACGGAGGGAGCTCCGTCGTGCGCATGCGCGAGACCCGCCGAGCGACGGGGAATCCGTCGCTCGGGGTCTCGCACCAAAGGGGGCGTGCTGTCGATGGTGAGTGATAGCACGCCCCCTTTGGTGGGCGTGCCGGGGGCGTGGCAGACAGACGGAGGCGTTCCCAAGGGAACGCCTACCGTCTGGGTCCGGCCCCACTGACATCACTTGTGATGTCAGTAGGAGTGATTTTGGCTCTGAAGAGAGCCAAAATCACTCCAGGGCTTGCGGCAGCGAGACCCTACCGCAGGGTCTCATCGCAAGCCTGATGGTCGCGATGGTCTTGACCATCATCATGGACGCTCGCATAGCTGTGGGTGATAACCCACAGCTATGCGAGCGTCCAAGAGGCCGCTCCAAGAATAGGTAGGAGGGCCCTGATTCAGAGCGAGCACTCTGGTCAGAGCGTCCGGCTCTGAATCAGGCCCTCTGCACCAAATGTTCCTCCTCCACTTCCTCCAACACAATAATCACCTTCAAATGTGTCTGCCAGAACTATAACAGACCCAACATACAGTATGATGGCAACGTATCAGTGCCAAGTCTTAGTAAGAGGGAGGTGCATCAAAGAGGTAATGTCCAGATTTCATAGTAGTCCAAAGTTCTAATAGATCATGGAATGATCAGGATTGAAATTGCCAAAAAAGATAATTCTGTGCATTGACGATTCACAGCAGACTCAGGACCTGATTTATCTGGGATCCGGGTGGACCATTATGTACCCTACTCAGAGCTGGTTCCTGGCTGGTTAGGGCGCAGGTCCACCTCTTGAGAGCTTACACTTGGGCCAGGTAGTCTTTTTCTTTTATCTCCCTCAAATCTTGATGAATTTCCTTTAGAACAGAGGTTCTCTCTCACATGCTGGCCCAGATGACGTCATGCATTAACTCAGTGGCTGCAGTCACACCATTTGTCACTCACATCTCCTAGATTCTGCCCATGCTAACAAATGTACAGGCATCTGGTTAGACACACGTGTCAATGCGTTGAGTGGTGATAGGAATTTGAAATAGAGGGTGCTGTAGCCTACCTAATGAAGTGTCGTAATCTGCCATTTTAATGTAGACAGCCAATCAGAAAGTACCAGAGTTAAAGTATGTAAAGTATGCTTGCTTTAATAATCACCATTGCCATAATTAGAGCAGCATGTTTCAGCCGGCGGGAGCTCCACATCCTAACGGAGGTCACGGACCGTAATCTGGGACATGTGGTGCCCTACATATGCAACACTATGAAAATCACAGCCTACCACCTCCGCAGAAAGGGGTGCAGACGTACCATCGTTTAATTGGAAAGGCAGTGGAGTGACCTGTGGCGTCACCAACCAAATCTCCTGACCCGCTTACTGAGCGCAGTAAGTATGTATAACCAGCTATATGCATAAAAGTGAGTAAGATGGTATGTATGTGCTTATGTAAGCACGCACCTCGCGGGCGTACTGCGGAAGCCTGTATATGCACGTGTATGATGCTGGTACTGGTAATATGGTGCTTCCATTTTATATTTTGTGTAACTATTTTTAAATATCTTTTATTTGTTGTACTCCATATTCCAAATGTATTCTCCCTCATAACACATTTATGACGGCTATAAGCTATAGAATTTCTTAGAGCATATTTACATATACCTATGTGTGGATATGTATAAAGGCTGCTGATCTCAATCCCGACAATGGAATCCCAGCAAGGGACTTAAGGTGCGTACACACTGGGTGATAAAGTGGACGACTGAATGATAACGATATCGTTATCGTTCAGTCGTTCACTATATCGTCCATTTTTTACACCAAAATGATGAACGATAACGACGATGCGCGTTCCCGCGGGTCGTTCGTCATTGTCGTTCATCGGGCAAACATGCAGACCAACCTGACTATATCGTCAGGTTGCTGCATGTTGGGGAATGGGGGAGAGAGCCGGGCGCTGTTCGATATCGTTAATTATATCGTTCGCTCAATGTCATGAATGACATTGAGTACACTCTGCCTGGGTGCATATCGTCTAGTGTGTATGCTCCTAAAAGCTAGGCATCAAAATACTGATGCCTGTCTTAATCGTGATGCCGGAACACCGAGGGCGCCAGCATGAGTGAGGTAAGTCTAGGGCACCCTTAGTGTTAGCCGTGGGGGGGGGAGTTTTTGGGGGGAGATTAGGGTTAGGCACCCCCGGGGAGAGGTTACAGTTAGACACCCCCCTTGGAGGGCTAGGTTTAGGGAATGGTAGGGGGGTAGGCACTAGTGGGGAGGTTAAGGTTAAGCACTAGTGGGGAGGTTATGGTTAGGTTCCACTAAGGGAGGGTTAGTGGGGAGAGGGGTAGGGTTAGTGTTAGGGGGGGGAGAGGGGTAGGGATAGGTTGCTTACCTGCCCTGTCGGGATCTTCTCCCTTCGGGCTGCTGATGTCGGGATATGAACCGGTGCCTATTCAGCTGCCGGAACTTCATACCCATTCCATATAAATTATATTGATCTTGCATGATATTTTAAATATTTCATATACACAAAACTTAGAGAAAAAAAATATTAAAATGATGTTAGAAAAATTATAAAATTTTTGTTTTCAGTATTTCATTCCTAGGACAACAGCAAGCACTTCAGGAAAAGCATCGGAGGAGACCAGAAGTGCCAATCTCCCCCTCCCCTAAACCTTCTTTCTCCTCTGCCCACTCTGAATTCCATGCCCATTCCAACTATCCTACCAACTCCCACACCCCTGCCCACTCCCCTGCTCCCATCCACTCCCCTGCCCAACCTACCCCACCCTACCCACTCTAATTCACCAGGGGAGTCATGCTATGCCACCTCCTCCACACCAGGGTGAGGTGGCATCTAAGAGCCTGCTAGGGATTTTTTCGATGGCCAACATGTGGCTGAAGGAACATGATAAAGCCATCATAATTTACCTCACACGTAGAAGGAATGTTTGTATTTGGCAGCACTTACATTGTAAAATGTATGGTGAAGATATACAGTTATCAGGTCTATCTTAGGGCAGCTGTACAAATCCATCTATCTCAGATGCAAATGCAGAAGGAAGTATCAGACACCTCCATGCTGCATCTGTGTGATACCATTGCTGCAACCAAGGTTGCAGTCATCACAATCATCTATCGGGATTGTTGTCCATTTGCCTAGGCTGTGGGAGAAAATGTTTCCAGCAGCCTGGCCAGTGCCTGGTCACACAAGAGGCCAGGAATCTGCCTTCAGTCACGCAGACCCTGGCCTCTTGCCTCCAGGAAAATAGAGGCATCACACCTCCATTTCTGTGAATGGAGCCCAAACAGGCACCTATGCCGCAGCTTGTCAATCATGCTACAGGTTGGGTTGTCTGCAAGGGAGACTGCAGAATTCATTCTGCACATGTGCTTAACATATGTTATAACGTATGCTGGGATGAACATACATCTCTGTATCAGGCCCTTAGTCTATAGTCATATAATCATAAGTTACTTGTACAGTATGTGCCTCATTTATCACCAAGCTTCAAACATTCACAAGAAGTGTCTAAACGTGTGTTTAATAATGTTACTCCAGCTAATCAGCTACTAAGGGCCATATTCAATTTGAGGCGAAAACCCGTCATTTCCGCCGATTTCAATTATCCCCGTATTTAATTACATAGACTTTTCACATAAACGGGGATAAATTTTCTACAGCCTTTAGCTGGCAAAAAAAAGTGCAAAATTGGGGTTTAGGGGTGCAGGCTTAAAATAAGTAGCCTGCACCTCTGGGAA
This sequence comes from Taudactylus pleione, assembly GCA_031769625.1. Taxonomy (NCBI): domain Eukaryota; kingdom Metazoa; phylum Chordata; class Amphibia; order Anura; family Myobatrachidae; genus Taudactylus; species Taudactylus pleione. The sequence continues at coordinate 4,212,123 of JAUIMM010000375.1, read as the reverse complement.
TGGCCCCTAAAATTAATGTAAGTCAAATAAAGTAAAAAAAAAAAAAAAATCGTGACACCCCAAAAAATGTTTTACATTTTGGGGTTAAAAAAACAATATATAGGGTGTTCCAAAGTATGTGGCAGGTGTTTTCTTCAATGCAGGTGATAGCGGCAGGTGCATTTTTGCAGAATTAAAAAAAATAATTTTATGGACTTAAAAATATGCTTGCACCCATTTTCAAGTACCCCAAATTTGATGGCCATACTTATTTTCCCCCCAAAATTGCTAAATGCTCTTCTGCATCACCTATTCAAAGCCGCATTTATGCACCTTCCGCGGCTATTTAAAAACGCGACTTCCTTTCAGCATGCAAAAACGTGGGTACCCATAGTGATCCCCCATGTCTGGACATCTTTAGGGGGGTCCAAGGATGATTTCCCAAAAATTTCCTTTTTTTTCACCGCTCCATGTTTCGCCGGGTCCCGATTTTGCGTCCTTTGAAATTGAATACGGAAAATATAGGGCACGCGCACAATATTTTCCACCTGGAAAACAGGTGAAGGTCTGGCAGGTGAAAAGTCTGGACTTTTCGCCTGAAATTGAATACGGGCCTAAGTGTCATTTGTTTGCTTTGCACCATTTATCAAACGCAACAGGTTTCATGCATGTAGAGTGCATACAGGTCCAACGGGCAATGTCAGTGACAACGTGTGGGAGCGCACATTGTCAGCGACATAGCTGGCACACACTGACCAATGCAGATAATATTTTATCAAATCCGCCTGATCGGATGGAATATGTCCCCAGCATTCCACTTATTGAAATTGTGATTTTTTTTTTGTTTTGTTATTTTTAATCTTGTGCATAAGTTTTTAGTTTATGTTATTATTTGCATTTGTACATAAAGTGATAGAAATATTCTGATATTCGTTTTTTTTTTATTTTTTATTTCAGATGCAGAACGTCAGAGGCGAGAGTGGCAAAAGGTGCTTCTAAATGAAATGAGGTGCATGAGTGACTATTTGGTCCAGATGAAGAAGCCGATGGACAGGGTCTTAAATTTATTAGAAGAATAAAAAATGTTTTAATAATAAATATTGAATAATTGAATATATCACGTGTTGTGTAATTATTATAGGTTAGCTAAGTATAGCTTAGAAGTGAGTATCTATTAACAATACACACAGGAATAAAACACACATATTAGACACATAACTTTTATTAAAATAATAACAAATAATACACATCAATTAAAATAAAGGCACACAGGCAGTTATGCAATTTTGTCCTTGCAAATGCAGCAGGAGGTGTCTGGTGTCTAGGTCACCGGCTGGGATCACCATGCCACTATTGGCCGCGATGGAGAATGTTGGCAGCTGAGTAAGCCTTAACTTTCTCAGGCTGGCCAGCTTGCGATACCAGAAACTACGTCTACTGACGCAGTCCTGGCCCTTTCCACTCCCAGAGAATAGGGTGGACATACACCAGTTTGGTGGCACACCAGCCAGCCCAGTTTCCTCACCAGCCATTAAATGCTTCTGCCCGTCAATCAGACAGAGGCATCAAAGTGGCTGCGTGACTTTACACAGGAACCCATCAGTACACTCACAGTAAGGGTCCTGTGTATACACAGATTTCAGATTATTGGGAATCTGCATTCAGCATTGTACACAAGTGCAATACTGTATCACCCCAATACATACAGGGGAACAAATATAATCTTGTATTTAATTAATTGAAAACGATAAACTTTAATTTAATTTTTTTTTTTACTTTTGTCTGTCTATCATCTTATACCCCTTTTCCACCTAAATTCCGGGTTTGACCCGGAGTTGGAACAAAGGTCCTATCCGGATCAGACCCGGAATTTTGCCGGCGCTGACTCGGGATATTCCCGAGTCAGCGCCGCTCACACCGCAGTCGGCTCTGCATAGACCCGGCTTTTGCGGAGTGAAAGTGGACGCTTGGAGATGACGTCAAAAGTGTGTAAAAGGGGTATTAGACACATGTTGTACACATTGCACACTACAGATTGATAGGGAAAATAAATGCCTTCGTACAGGTCTTCTCATGTAGCTCATTAGCCTAAATTAGTAAATGAGTCAGATCAAAGGTATTATTCACATTAAATATGTGTGCCAAAAACAATTACTACAACAAGAACCTTGAATGCTGTAAGAAGACGGGTTCAGATCCTTCGCTATACAGGATCTGCATTCAGTTGAAAAATTACAGGAGCTGATTGGTTGGTACTTTGTGACTCTCCAAGGCTTAGTGCATCTCCCCCTTTATCCCTATTTTTAATACATACTGGGTTTACTATAATGCAGTCTTTCAGTGAGTAGTATTAATAACTTTCTGGTGGAAGGTGCTGAATGGTGTTTGCCAGTTTTGGACAGACAAGTTGTCAGACAGCTGAGCTCAGTAAATGCCAAGTCAGTTAGGTGAGCCAGCCTGTAGCCCTTCCCCACCCATATCAACACACACTGGCTGCTGTCAGCCTGTCACCAGTTTAATGTAAACAAGCTCTGTAGACCTGCTGGTGTGGCACCGCTGTGCCTGAGGAAGTGGTCAGCATACTGAGACAGGCGTTGCTAAATATTTCCACTAAGAGAATTTTTTTTAAACTTTAATATTTTTATTTATTTTTATTGCGTTTGCTGCTTTTCTCTGTTTAGCAGATGAAACTACATATCATTTTGGTTCCTAAGTGTAATTGTATGTGTTTTAGATCTTCTTTATTTTGCTAAAACACTATCTTGCACTTTATATGTTTGACCTCCAATAATATTTAAATACAGCCAATAATTACAAACAAACATAGAAATCAATATAGTTCACTGCCAATGTTTGTTAATACAGGTAAAAGGTGATTATTGTAAGTGGTTAGATTCAACACATTATATTTATCTATTATTGATCATTCAAAAAACATATCTTGTTATTGAAAAAAATACACAGTACCAAAGAAGCCTTCCTTCTAATTTTGAAAAAATATCAGATAAACATATCTACATAGATTCTAGCATATTTGAAGGAGTATTTTGGCAGATGGTTTATCCTACATATATACTGTTATAGGAGATATCACTGTATCCATTTTGTACCAATATGTTGCAGCATGTTGCAGTACAGTTGCTAGCAGAGATAATTAGTACCAATATGTTGCAGCATGTTGCAGTACAGTTGCTAGCAGAGATAATTAGTACCAATATGTTGCAGCATGTTGCAGTACAGTTGCTAGCAGAGATAATTAGTACCAATATGTTGCAGCATTTTGCAGTACAGTTGCTAGCAGAGACAATTAGTACCAATATGTTGCAGCATGTTGCAGTACAGTTACTAGCAGAGATAATTAGTACCAATATGTTGCAGCATGTTGCAGTACAGTTACTAGCAGAGATAATTAGTACCAATATGTTGCAGCATTTTGCAGTACAGTTGCTAGCAGAGATAATTAGTACCAATATGTTGCAGCATTTTGCAGTACAGTTGCTAGCAGAGAGACAATTAGTATCAATATGTTGCAGCATTTTGCAGTACAGTTGCTAGCAGAGATAATTAGTACCAATATGTTGCAGCATGTTGCAGTACAGTTACTAGCAGAGAGACAATTAGTATCAATATGTTGCAGCATTTTGCAGTGCAGTTGCTAGCAGAGATAATTAGTATCAATATGTTGCAGCATGTTGCAGTACAGTTGCTAGCAGAGATAATTAGTACCAATATGTTGCAGCATTTTGCAGTACAGTTGCTAGCAGAGATAATTAGTACCAATATGTTGCAGCATGTTGCAGTACAGTTACTAGCAGAGAGACAATTAGTATCAATATGTTGCAGCATTTTGCAGTACAGTTGCTAGCAGAGATAATTAGTACCAATATGTTGCAGCATTTTGCAGTACAGTTGCTAGCAGAGAGACAATTAGTATCAATATGTTGCAGCATTTGCAGTACAGTTGCTAGAAGAGATAATTAGTACCAATATGTTGCAGCATTTTGCAGTACAGTTGCTAGCAGAGATAATTAGTACCAATATGTTGCAGCATGTTGCAGTACAGTTACTAGCAGAGAGACAATTAGTATCAGTATGTTGCAGCATTTTGCAGTACAGTTGCTAGCAGAGATAATAGTACCAATATGTTGCAGCATTTTGCAGTACAGTTGCTAGCAGAAAGACAATTAGTATCAATATGTTGCAGCATTTTGCAGTGCAGTTGCTATCAGAGATAATTAGTACCAATATGTTGCAGCATTTTGCAGTACAGTTGCTAGCAGAGATAATTAGTACCAATGTGTTGCAGCATTTTGCAGTACAGTTGCTAGCAGAGATAATTAGTACCAATATGTTGCAGCATTTTGCAGTACAGTTGCTAGCAGAGATAATTAGTACCAATATGTTGCAGCATTTTGCAGTACAGTTGCTAGCAGAGATAATTAGTACCAATATGTTGCAGCATGTTGCAGTACAGTTACTAGCAGAGAGACAATTAGTATCAATATGGTGCAGCATTTTGCAGTGCAGTTGCTAGCAGAGATAATTAGTATCAATATGTTGCAGCATGTTGCAGTACAGTTGCTAGCAGAGATAATTAGTACCAATATGTTGCAGCATTTTGCAGTACAGTTGCTAGCAGAGAGACAATTAGTATCAATATGTTGCAGCATTTTGCAGTACAGTTGCTAGCAGAGATAATTAGTACCAATATGTTGCAGCATTTTGCAGTGCAGTTGCTAGCAGAGACAATTAGTATCAATATGTTGCAGCATTTTGCAGTGCAGTTGCTAGCAGAGATAATTAGTACCAATATGTTGCAGCATTTTGCAGTGCAGTTGCTAGCAGAGATAATTAGTACCAATATGTTGCAGCATTTTGCAGTGCAGTTGCTACCAGAGATAATTAGTACCAATATGTTGCAGCATTTTGCAGTGCAGTTGCTAGCGGAGATAATTAGTACCAATATGTTGCAGCATTTTGCAGTGCAGTTGCTAGCAGAGATAATTAGTACCAATATGTTGCAGCATTTTGCAGTGCAGTTGCTAGCAGAGATAATTAGTACCAATATGTTGCAGCATTTTGCAGTGCAGTTGCTAGCAGAGATAATTAGTACCAATATGTTGCAGCATTTTGCAGTGCAGTTGCTAGCAGAGATAATTAGTATCAATATGTTGCAGCATTTTGCAGTACAGTTGCTAGCAGAGATAATTAGTACCAATATGTTGCAGCATTTTGCAGTGCAGTTGCTAGCAGAGATAATTAGTACCAATATGTTGCAGCATTTTGCAGTACAGTTGCTAGAAGAGATAATTAGTACCAATATGTTGCAGCATTTTGCAGTACAGTTGCTAGCAGAGATAATTAGTACCAATATGTTGCAGCATTTTGCAGTACAGTTGCTAGCAGAGATAATTAGTACCAATATGTTGCAGCATTTTGCAGTGCAGTTGCTAGCAGAGATAATTAGTACCAATATGTTGCAGCATTTTGCAGTACAGTTGCTAGCAGAGATAATTAGTACCAATATGTTGCAGCATTTTGCAGTACAGTTGCTAGCAGAGATAATTAGTACCAATATGTTGCAGCATTTTGCAGTACAGTTGCTAGCAGAGATAATTAGTATCAATATGTTGCAGCATTTTGCAGTACAGTTGCTAGCAGAGATAATTATTATCAATATGTTGCAGCATTTTGCAGTACAGTTGGTAGCAGAGATAATTAGTATTAATATGTTAGTATCAATATGTTGCAGCATTTTGCAGTACAGTTGCTAGCAGAGATATGTTGCAATGCAGCAGCTCAAGAGCTGGCAGAGAGACAATTGTTATTCATGTAGCAAAAACAGAAAAACAGATCCCTACAGTTTTTTTCACTCAGTAGATAGAACAAAGGGGCCTCATTCAGACCGATGTTTGCCCACTGGGCATGCACAAATCGAAGCTGGCTCCGACATGTACATGTGCGAGACCCGGCTAGCGACGGCCACTCCGTCACTCTGGGTCTCGCACCAAAGGGGGCGAGCTGTCGATGTTGATTGACAGCTCGCCCGTTTGGAAGGCAGGCTGGGGTGGTGGCCAGCCAAAGGGAGGTGTTCCCAATGGAATGCTTGCCGTTTGGGGGCGGCCCCACTGACATCAGCAATGATGTCAGTGGGGAGCTTGAGCAGGAAGCTCCCTGGGGCTTGCGAGTGCCGAGACCCAACCTTAGGGTCTCGTCGCGAGCCCCGATGGTCGCGATGGTCCTGACCATTGCAACCATCACCCTGGTCAGTCGCTAAGCTGTAGGTGGTAAGCCACAGCTTAGCTAGCGACCAGGAGGCCGCACGTCAAGATGCAAGCGGCCGCCCTCAATCAGAGCGACTGCTTGCATTTAACGACCGGGTCTGAATGAGACCCTCAGTCCTGCTGAAAGAAATATACTGCATGAAATTAATCAGCAGTAGAGATATATTTTATACCACTTTTACACCGAAATTCCGGGTCTGACCCAGAGTTGGAACAGAGTTCCAATCCGCATCAGACCTGGAATTTCCCCGGCGGCGACCCAGGATATTCCCGAGTAAGTCCTGTTCACACCGGAGCCGGGTCTGCATTGACCCAGCTTTTCCGGCATTGAAGTGGACACTTGGAGATGATGTCATTCCAAGTGCCACTGAAGCCGGGCCAATCGGCCAGCATGCGGCACACTCCAGGTCATCATGACGCAGAGTGCGCCATTCACACTGCAGGGTTTCATGGGTTACTCCCGTGTTAAACCCTGCAAGTTACCTGGGTGGGATTGCTGGGTCACTCGACCCGGCGATCCAACCCTCTCCCCTTTTACACCAAGGCGCTACCCGGGTTAACCCTGCAATAACCCTGGTTTTAGCTCTGGTGTAAAAGGGATATTATTCTCACATTTATTCGATCATTGAACTGGGACAAAGGAGGAACATTGAGGAACAGGCATAGGTATGATATAATCACAAGGTGCTATCCGAGCATTCAGTGTCTCATATACCAGAAAGTTAGTTCCAATTATTAAAAGAGTGTTCAATGCTATTAGCCCCCTGCACGCCATTTCAGCCATCTGCACTAAAAATAACTATGGCCATAAATTGCGTTGCTTGGGCAGAGATATGTGAAGAAATCGGATAACACTAGATAAAATTTCTGGTTATTTAATATAAGCTAAGTGCTTGGTAATATCTAAGCATATATAGTGAGGTAATATGCTCAACTCTTTACAGCAGTTGTCCACTGACATCATTACCGATATAGTCGTAATCACAGATTAATCCTCTATGATAGAATCCTTAAAGCAAATTACATGTAGTCACTGGTCATTCTCTTTGCTAGAATTCTTAAAGCAAATGTCTACTGACACCATTCCAAATATGGCCGTGATGACAGCTTAATATAGAAAAATATATACTTCCATAGGAATGTTTTAGTGAGGATTATAAGTCTGGATACCCATCAAGAATGCTGAATATTCTATGTATACAAGGGAACCATATTAGGGTCCTGCAAAATAGGGGATTATTGTGCAAAGAAGTAGTATTCGATAGAATCATGATATATATGTGTGATATGATGTTAGTTCTTAGTATCCATCCCGTTGGTAAGCATGTGTCTTATACCCCTTTTCCACCAAAATTCCGGGTCTGACCCGGAGTTGGAACAGAGGGCCTGATTCAGGACCCGCTCGCGAGCGCTATGTGCTCGCAAGCGGGTCGATGCTGGCCCAGTGCGCATGCGCATGACGTAGCTGGCTCCGTCGTGCGCATGCGTGAGACCCGGATAGCGACGGGCAAGCCGTCCCTTCCGGGTCATGCTACAAAGGGGGCGTGCTGTCGATGTTGAGTGACAGCACGCCCCCTTTGGTGGGTGGGCTGGGGGCGTGTCTGCCCAGACGGAGGCGTTCCCATGGGAACGCCTACCGTCTGGGGCCGGCCCCACTGACATCACAAGTGATGTCAGTGGGAGTGCTTTTGGCTCTGTCAGAGCCGAAAGCACTCTTGGACTTGCGGTAACGAGACCCTACCGCAAGGGTCTCGTCGCAAGCCCGATGGTCTTCACCAACGCGACCATCTTCCTGGCCGCTCACTATAGCTGTTGGTGGTCACCCACAGCTAGGCGAGCGACCATGAGGCCGCTCTAAAAAAAGAGGATGGCCCTGATTCAGAGCGAGCGCTCTGTCAGAGCGTCCGGCTCTGAATCAGGGCCAGAGTTACTATCCGGATCAGCCCCGGATTTTAGCCAGCGCCGACTCGGGATATTCCCAAGTTGGCGCCGCTCATACCGGAGTCAGGTCTGCATAGACCCGGCTTTCCCGGTGTGAAAGTGGATGCTTGGAGATGACGTCATCTCCAAGCGCCACTTAAGCCGGACCAGTCGGCCGGCTTGCAGCGCACTCCAGGTCATCGTGACCCGGAGTTTGCTGTTCTCACAGCAGGGTTTCACGGGCTGCGCCCGTGTTAAACCCTGCTATTTACCTGGGTTGGATTGCCGGGTCACTCGACCCGGCGATCCAACCCTCTCCCCTTTTACACCAGGGAGTTGCCCGGGTTAACCCTGCAATAACCCGGGTTTTAGCTCCAGTGTAAAAGGGGTAATAGATAGGATTATGCTCTGACTTTTCATAAGGTTCAATAAAAGAATTGTCCTCTGCATCTGAACAGTTTAGGTAGAGTAGTGATTCCTATAATTATTAGTAGAACACCAGCACAGACGGGTGGTTACTGTCACAACAGCAGAAGTGCATTTCCAATTATCTTTCATCCCAGGCAGGGCCTCCTCACTCTCTCATTTATCACCCTCTACTATATGTATGGTGTCAGACAGCAGAAGTGAAAGGGGATTCACCTGCCTGGATTCTGTCAAACTACTAAAGGTTTAAATGGTGCGTTCCTTGCAGTGAGTCAAATCTTTATTTACCCAAATCTGTGTCAATTGTGCTTAATGTGTATTCTGTACAGCACATTTATTAAGGGTAAAAAAATATTGACCCTCCTGCTCACTAAGCAGGGTGAAGCTCCACCATGAGCAATTAGTACATACCTAATAAATGTGGTTACTACAATGCACTCTGCATTACCAGTTTTTGAGACTAATACCCCTTTTACACCGGAGCTAAAACCCAGGTTATTGCAGGGTTAACCTGGGTACCACCTTGGTGTAAAAGGGGAGAGGGTTGGATTGCCGGGTCGAGTGACCCAGCAATGCAACCCAGGTAACTTGCAGGGTTTAACACGGGAGTAACTTGTGAGACCCTGTAGTGTGAAAGACGCTCTCCAGGTAACGATGACCAGGAGTGTGCCGCATGCCAGGCGATTGGCCCGGCTTCAGTGGCGCTTGGAGATGACATCATCTCCAAGCGTCCACTTCAATGCCAGAAAAGCCAGGTCAATGCAGCCCCAGCTCTGGTGTGAACATGGTGCTGACTTGCTGGGTCAGCGCCGTGGAAATTCCAGGTCTGATCCGGATTGGAACTTAGTGGAAATATTTAGCAACGCCTGTCTCAGTATGCTGACCACTTCATCAGGCACAGTGGTGTCACATCGGCAGCTCTACAGAGTTTGCTTACATTAAACTAGTGACAGGCTGACAGCAGCCAGTGTGTGCTGATATGGGTGGGGAAGGGCTACAGGCTGGCTCACCTCACTGACTTGACATTGACTGAGCTCAGCAGTCAGTCAACTTGTCTGTCCAAAACTGGCAAACACCATTCAGCACATTCCACCAGAAAGTTATTAATACTACTCACTGAAAGGCTGCATTATAGTAAACCCAGTATGTATTAAAAATAGGGATAAAGGGGGCGATGCACTGCCTTGGAGAGTCATAAAGTACCAACCAATCAGCTCCTGTAATTTTTCAACTGAACGCAGATCCTGTATAGCGAAGGTTCTGAACCCGTCTTCTCACAGCATTCAAGGTTCTTGTTGTAACAATTGTTTTTTGGCACACATATTTAATGCTAATTATACCTTTGATCTGGCTCGTTTACTAATTTAGGCTAATGACCTACAAGAGAAGACTACCTGTACAAAGGTATTTATTTTCCCTATAAATCTGTAGTGTGCAATGTGTACATGTTTCTAAGATGATAGACAGACAACAGCAAAAAAAAATTAAGTTTATAGTTTATAGTTCAATTAATCTAAGGCCCGTATTCAATTTGAGGCGAAAACTCCAGACTTTTCGCCTGCTGAACTTTTCACCTCCTTCGCCTGTTTTCCAGGCGGAAAAGTATCGCATGCGTGCCCGATATTCCACATATTCAATTTCAAAGTACGCAAAAACGGGAACCTGCAAACCTTTGAGCAGCGGCAAAAAATCGAGAATTTCCGTGAAATCATCCTAGGACCCCCCTAAAGATGTCCAGACATGGGGAATCACTATGGGTACCCCTGTTTTGCCTGCTGAAGGAAGTCAGATTTTTAAATAGCCGCGGCAGGTGCATAAATGCAGCTATGAAGAACGTGATGCAGAAGAGCATTTAGCATTTTTGGGGGGGAAAAATAACTATGGCCATCAAATTTGTGGTATTTGAAAATTGGTGCAAGCATATTTTTAAGTCCCTGAAGTTATTTTTAAAAATTCTTCAAAAATGCACCTGCCGCTACTCCCGCAATGGAGAAAACACCTGCCGCATATATGGGAACACCTTTGGAATCAATTTTGCTAATTTAGTGTGTTCCCTATTTTTTTTTTTTTTACCCCCAAATTAAAAAATTTTTGGGGTGTACCTATGTTTTTTTTTTTTTTTTACACAGATCATTTTTAGGGGCCATTCCTAGGGGTGCAGGCTATTTCTTTTAAGCCTGCACCCCTAAATCCCAATTCTGCACTTTTTTTCGCCAGCTAAAGCCTGGCAAAAAATTATCCCCGTCTTTTACATTGACTTTTCGCACTGAATACGGGGATAATTGAAATAGGCGATAAAGGACTTTTTGCCCCATATTCATTATGGCCCTGTGTATTGGGGTGATACAGTATTACACTTGCGTGCAATGCGGAATGCAGATTCCCGATAATCTGAAATCTGTGCATACACAGGACCCTTACTGTGAGTGTACTGATGGGCTCCTGTGTAAAGTCATGCAGCCACTTTGATGCCTCTGTCTGATTGACGGGCAGAAGCATTTAATGGCTGGTGAGGGAACTGGGCTAGATGATGTGCCGCCAAACTGGTGCATGTCCACCCTATTTTATGGGAGTGGCAAGGTCCAGGACTGCGTCAGTAGATGTAGTTTCTGGTATCGCAAGCCGGGGAGCCTGAGTAAGGTAAGACTAGTAAGGTAAGGTAAGGCTTACTCAGCTGGCTGGCAGCCACCACTATCGCGGCCGATAGTGGCATGGTGATCCCAGCCGGCGACCTAGACACCAGACACCTCCTGCTGCATTTGCAAGGACAAAATTGCATAACTGCCTGCATGCCTTTATTTTAATTGAAGTGTATTGTTTTTCATTAATTTAATAAAAGTTATGTGTCTAATATGTGTGTTTTATTCTTGTGTGTATTGTTACTCGCTTCTAAGCTATACTTATCGAACCTATAATAATTACACAACACGTGATATATTCAATTATTCAATATTTATTATTAAAAAATTTTTTCATTCTTCTAATAAATTTAAGACCCTGTCCACCGGGTCCTTCATCTGGACCAAATAGTCGCTCATGCGCCTCATTTCATTTAAAAGCACCTTTTGCCACTCTCACCTCCAAAATTCTGCATCTAAAAAGAAAAAAAAAAAAAAACAACAACGAATATCAGAATATTTCTATCACTTTATATACAAATGCAAATAATAACAAACTAAAAACTAATGCACAAGATTAAAAAAAACAAAAAAATTACAAAATTTCAATAAGTGTAATACTGGGGACATATTCCATCCGATTAGGCGGATTTGATTAAATATTATCTGCATTGGTCGGTGTGTACCAGCTCCCACATGTTGTCATTGACATTGCCCGTTGGACCTGTATGCACTCTGCATGCATGAACCCTGTTGCATTTGATAAATGGTGGGGAAGCAAACAAATGACACTGAGGGCCGTATTCAATTTGAGGCGAAAAGTCAGTTTCCGTTTGTTTTTGGCGGAAACTTTTCAGGTGCTTGCGGCAGGTGGATGTTTCCCAATTTTTTCAACTTCACTTTAGCAACTTTTAAATATGCTGACCCCCATTTTCAAGTACCCCAAATTTGCTGGGATAAATTAATTTCTGGAAAAAAACCCTCCAAAATACTATTCTTCATCATGTATAGAAGAACGCTATTTAGCAGCTATTGAGCCCGTTTCAAATCACCAAATACCTTCAACGAGCAAAATTGGGGAGTACCATAGGGAACCCCCATGTCAGAGCATCATTTGGGGGGTGTCAGGCTGATTTCCCCAAAACTAACAGTACTTTCCGCTTGTTTAAGTTTTGCCGGGTCCCGTTTTCGCGTACTTCCATATTGAACGGGGTCAAGCCGGGGCGGCCGCGATACTTTTCCGCCTACAAAACAGGCGAAGTAGGCGGAAAGTCCGGCCCGCGAATAAGTATCGACAGGAACCAGCTCTGAGTAGGGTACATAATGGTCCACCCGGATCCCAGATAAATCAGGTCCTGAGTCTGCTGTGAAGCGTCAATGCACAGAATTAACTTTATTGACAATTTCATGATCTATTAGAACTTTGGACTACTATGAAATCTGGACATTACCTCTTTGATGCACCTCCCTCTTACTAAGACTTGGCACTGATACGTTGCCATCATACTGTATGTTGGGTCTATTTATAGTTCTGGCAGACACATTTGGAGGTGATTATTGTGTTGGAGGAAGTGGAGGAGGAACATTTGGTGCAGCATCAGCTCCATCACACATCTACAAGTGTGTTCCTCTTACACATCCTTCTGGAAATTCTAGTATTTTTTATTAAATGATATTTTTGTAGTGAAAAACAATGTAACAACATAAATAAAAATTGGCACAAACACTCAGATACGTCTGTGATTTTTGTTTTACAATCAATAACTCTACCGTGTTTGTACTATTATATATGGATGACATTTAATAGTGACACATTCCCTAGTGTTTTTACCTAGGTTTTGGTTTATACATGTCTGGCTTCATACATACTACATTATAACTAAAAAATGTGCCTCTATTTAAAGTAATGATACTATAACAAAGACAATGAAGGTAACATTTAAAGTAAAATAACAAATAAACATATTTTATAACAAGATTAGAAATCTAATATTACAGAGAGGGGCTAAAAACTTGCACTGAAATAAAAGTGCACTAAGAAAACCTCACAATACAGGTCACAGTGTGTATAAATATGTAGAAGTATATAATGCAGACGTGTCCATGTGCTCATACCTGTGTAACATAACTTGCTCAGCGGTGATCTGTGCACCTGTCATCCTCTCTGCTTACAGTCACTGATATATGGCACCTGCTATCGCTCCCATCTCATGCTCTGTCCTCTGATGCCCTTTCTGCTCTGCGTGCACATCGGTACCATCAAGTAACATCGGACCCTCACGCACAGTACAGCAGCCCTGACCTTACTCACAAATTGCTAACTTTGTAGCATGCAGTGAGTACTCAGGCTGTGTACCCAATCGCAGTGGCTAATTTATGCACGCCCAAGAAATGGCGTTCCAATGGACAGGCACACCTGTGTTTCTCTGACCACTCCCCCATCACCACCACCAACGCTAACGTCCTGTCCCTCCATCTGCATTGGTTTCGTAGCCGCATAGCTAATTGCAGTGCCACCACAATGCTAACTCATACGCATACACTGCAGTACATATGCATGCACAGTGCGTACCATCAACTGATCTGTGTGCTCTGTTGTAGTTGTGATCTGTGATGAATCAGGCCCACTGCCCGCTGGTTCTGGTTCTGACATCCGTGCCAGCTACGTCTCTTCTGCACATGTGCATTCTATTGATGGTAGACAACTAGTTTGATACCATGTACAGTTCCTTTGCTTTTTCTTTACATCGATGGTGGTCTCACCAATGGCCATCCCTTTTTTAAACACAAATAAAAATGAGGCTTGGATACAGGCATTGTCAGTCAGGTGGTTGTTAGACATATAATACAAAATAATAGTCGCTCAGATCAATGTAATAGTCTTTCACATGTGCTTGTAATGGGAGGGATTTACTCTAGACTAGGAAAAAACTGTTCCCTCCAGCACACTGCAAAAGACCAGCAATAAGATTTTAAGATTTTGTCACGATCCGCCCTACAAAGCTACCTCTTTATCTCTCCAGTGCTTGTCCAGGATCGTCCATCCAGGCTTACCATTATGTATCATCTGCTGGAGTCTGGAATTGCCATTGAGAATTCTCATATCACCATCGGTTCTTACCATTCAATTGTATTAAAGCCTCCCTATCGGTACTCACCGATCAACTATATTAAAGTAATTATCGGTCCTTAACGTTTTACTTTATTATTCTTCAAACATCGGCTCTTCATCAAATCAAATCGTTTTCTTCAAACAACGGATCCTCATCCAATTAAATATTATTCTTCAAAACATCTTCATTATGTCAAGCATCCTTCAAACATCAGAACTTTATCAAATTCTTCAACATCAAACTTTAATTAAATCAAATTGTTGTTCTTCAACATGAACTTTTATCTAATTACTGTATATTAAATTGTTATTCAAATATCGCAGTATATTAAATCAAGTTATATCAGTATAACAAATCCAGTTATTATTTCTCTACATTGGACTTATCAAAGTAAGTTACATTATCTAAATTATACTAAATAGACTTTCCGTGTTCTCTCATTGCCTTCGGGCACATCATGCATTGCCATTCCCTCATATTCCTATATGAGGAGGTCCTGGTTGAAGCCATTTATGTTTCTCTATACTCCTCCTTCACCCCCTCCCATGCCTGTTCCTATTCACACCAACCCTCAGATGTGACAGATTTGAATAATACAGGATACTAGAAATTCAGAGATCTTTGTTGCATATATCTGCAAATATGTGTTTTGGTTACTATACCGCATCAAGGCATCTCTGTACCAGTGTCCCTAATGCTACATGATAATAGCACCCACTCTGGGTCATATAATTGCATACTGTTGTGTCACATGATAACAGCACATGCATTGATATATCTAAGTTGAGAGCCACCTCACCTGGAGCTTCTCCAAATAGCACTACATGAACCAGCACACCCTCCAAATTCTGGTCCCATCCATGCCTCTAAGACAGGGGTTCCCAACCACGGTTCTCAAGGCACACTAACAGTCCAGGTTTTGAGGATAGCCATACT
Organism: Taudactylus pleione; assembly: GCA_031769625.1. Lineage (NCBI taxonomy): Eukaryota > Metazoa > Chordata > Amphibia > Anura > Myobatrachidae > Taudactylus > Taudactylus pleione. The sequence continues at coordinate 4,196,847 of JAUIMM010000375.1, read as the reverse complement.
GGAGCACAGGTGACTTAATTAGTACCTTGGTTATTTTGATTTAACCATCTGTGCTCAAGCCTGGATATCACCAAAACCAGGACTGTTAGTGTGCCTTGAGGACCGAGGTTGGGAATCACTGCTCTAAGAACAGTAATACAAAATAGAGCAGAGGTTCCCAATCATGGTCCTCAAGGCTCCCCAACAGTTCATGTTTTAGAGATATCCATGGTTGAACACAGGTGACTTAATTAGTACCTCAGTCAATTTGATTTAATCACCTGTGCTCAGCCATGGTTATAGCTAAAACCTGAGCTGTTGGGGAGCCTTGAGGACCGCATTTGGGAGCCTCTGAAATAGTGGTTGCTCAGGAAGTATCAGTCAGGAGGTTATTAGAGATAGAAATGAGGCTTGGATGCAGGAAGTGTCAGACAGGAGGCGGGCAATGTAAGAGGAATCTGTGTGGGTGTTGGCTGCAGTACGTGGCAAGGTTATGTAGACGGGAGCAGTGTGTATAGTGTTATGTGGGGATATTGTGTAATCATCTCCTAGAGGAAGGACAGATATATAAACTAGTACTCCCCTCTCTCTGCCTTCCTACTGTATGTGATCCTCTATGTAACCCCCCACAGACACAGATATTTGCAGGTCCCTCACAATGCAGGAAGGTTACTGAGCTGGAGGAGGTAATATAATAACTGTTATATATTGTACTATATATGTTTCACTAACATTCATCATATAATTTAATGTACACACCTACAGCAAAGTAATAACAGACCTATTATATTACTAATATACTTCACTTATATATATATATACTGTATATACACAGCAATGTGACAACTGATATACTGTATGATACTATATATTACATTTAGAAACCTAATATATCATAATGTATATACACAGAAAGAAATGCAACTGATGTCTTATATTGTAACTAATGAATATTTTTATATATACAGTATATGAAATATTACTAGTGCACATCAATACTGTAATATATATGCACACAGCAATGTAGCTGATTTCTTTATACTATACATTAGATTACTAATTACATATATCTCTCTACCAGTTATTACAGTAGGCAGTCATCAATTATATTCCTACACTCCTCTATGGAGAGTGAGGAAAACTGCCACCCAGGGCTGTAACTAGGGTAGTGCAACCTGTGCCATGGCAAAGGGCACCGCAGGGCAGGGGACGCTGTTTGGGCCTGTCAATTTACCTGTTTATTATCATTTTCACTTGTAGCTTCCTCTTCTTTTATCCCCAGCATCTCCTGGCTTCCCCTATCTCTTGCACAAAAACAGACAAATCTCAGGTGCACAACTCCCAAATTATTAATAATATATAAATGCAATAAAATTTTGCAATCAATAGAGGTTTTTAGCATAATCTTGGCCAAGGTTATGGGCTACCCACCATATCCAGGTAACCTCTGTAGGGTAGGTCCCTAACATACGTACCAGTGGCAAACGCAGGATTTTGAAAGGGGGGTTTCCAAACTGATTTAGATATATATATATATATATATATATATATAATATATACATACATACTGTATATCACTATAGTACTTGTGTACTTTACAGACTTATTACTTTATTAAGTGTCCAGCGTCATTCCCTACCATCCAAGTGGGCACAGAGTGGGCATATAACCGTGTGGCGAGCCACCGAGCCCGAAGCGTGGCAAGCCTGCGAGGGGACAACTTTCACCGAAAGTTCTCTATAATAAGGCAATGAGTCCGTAAAGTACACAAGTACCATTATATATATATATATACACATACACAGATATATATATATATTTTTTTAGACCGTTCAGCATTGCAGACACACACAAACACTGACACACTACATACTGACACACACACATTGACAAAGACTACATACTGACACACACACACACTGACAAAGACTACATACTGACACACAGAAACTGACAGACTACACAATGTCATACACACATATACTGACACACGCAAACTGACAGACTACACAATGTCACACACTGACAGACTACATACTGCACACACAAACTGACAAAGACTACACACTGTCACACACACATTCTGACACACAAACTGACAAAGACTACACACTGTCACACACACATTCTGACACACAAACTGACAAAGACTACACACACCTCTTTCACTTAAAAAGTTAATGTAGGCAAATATAGCGTCATGTATTAAAGATTCCCACCTCCCCCGCCAACAACCTCCGTCCCCTCACCCGACAACCACCCTGTGCTGGCAAGACACCACATACACATCCCCGCCGGCACCTCCTTTCCTTTGTCGCGCATCCCCACATGTAATTCACACACCTGTGGGGCTCCGGGGGAAAGCGAGATGGATACAATCAGCGGCAGCCTCTCACCATGCACCATCCTCGGAACAGCCTGGGAGGAGCTGCGCACTGTGCAGCTGCAGCTCCCCCGTCAATCAGCCCAGCCCAGTCCCAGCCTGTGTACAAAGTCGGCTGCTGTTGTTCAGCTGCCCGTTAATAGAGCGGCGGCCAGGGGGGGTTTCTAGGTACTCGGAAATCCCCCCTGCATGCGCGGGTGCGTACCATGATTCAAATCCAGAGCGCAGGACCCCCCCAAACTAGCCCAGCTAAGTTGCCCCAGGGCACCGCCATTGTAAGAAAAGTGCAGTGAGAAAGAGATAGTTAGGAGCAGCTACTGCTGCATATAAAGAATGAAAATAAAAAGTGAGGTACATAATTACATATATAATAAACAGTGAAGGGTTAAAATGTGTTATAAAAGAAAAATGTGTTATAATGCGGTGCCCTGAAAGAGATCAAAAAAGGCAATCCAGGGGGACCCATGCCCCAAAAATGGGGACTTCATGCTTTTAAACCAATAAGGTAGGGGTGCTAATCAAATTCTAGGTAAGTCCTACAAGTTTTATATACTGTAGTGCAACTTTGGATAATCGGGAGCAGCTCCCATCCCCCCGGAAAGGCAGGCAATCCCTCCGACATCCCCCGCAATTTACTCTTAACCCCCGCTGCGAGGGCAGCCAGTGACGCGATTTGTGTAATTTTGTCCCCGTCCCCTGCCTCACAATGCCTGTATTATCGGCATTGTGTAGCGGGGGCGGGGTCAAAATGATGCGATCATGTGACCCCGCCCCCGTGATGCCTACAAACATCTGGCACCCATCCGGACAGGTCCCCTTTTTCAGCCAAGCCCCCCGCTGCCCTGTTGATCTGGCTGCTTCCTCCCGGAAGGAGCAGCCAGAAAGTCGGCAACTATGCTATGGCAGCATTTCCTAGGATGTATTACAGTGTGTAGTTCATGCACTGGGGTGTAAGTGAGCTGGTTATATTTCTATATAGGGAGGTAGCACCCGCTGCTATGGCAGCACTGCCCGGGATGTATTATGGTGTGTAGATCATGCACTGGGGGTGTAAGTGAGATGGCTATATTTCTATATAGGGAGGTAGCACCCGCTGCTATGGCAGCACTGCCCGGGATATATTACAGTGTGTAGATCAAGCACTGGGGATGTAAGTGAGCTGGTTATATTGCTATATAGGGAGGTAGCAGCCGCTGTTATGGCAGCACTGCCCGGGATGTATTATGGTGTGTAGATCATGCACTGGGGGTGTAAGTGAGCTGGTTATATTTCTATATAGGGAGGTAGCACCCGCTGCTATGGCAGCACTGCCCGGGATATATTACAGTGTTTAGATCATGCACTGGGGGTGTAAGTGAGCTGGTTATATTGCTATATAGGGAGGTAGCACCCGCTGCTATGGCAGCACTGCCCGGGATGTATTACAGTGTGTAGATCATGCACTGGAGGTGTAAGTGAGCTGGTTATACTTCTATATAGGGAGGTAGCACCCGCTGCTATGGCAGCACTGCCCAGGATGTATTACAGTGTGTGGATCATTCACTGGGGGTGTAAGTGAGCTGGTTATTCTTCTATATAGGGAGGTAGCACCCGCTGCTATGGCAGCACTGCCCGGGATGTATTACAGTGTGTGGATCATGCACTGGGGGTGTAAGTGAGCTGGTTATACTTCTATATAGGGAGGTAGCACCCACTGCTATGGCAGCACTGCCCGGGATGTATTACAGTGTGTGGATCATGCACTGGGGGTTAACGATACAGAATTTGAACCTCTATACACTCCTTCCTATACATTCTAATATCCTTCCTATACCTTCTAATGTCCTGCCTATACCTTCTAAGGATGACGCTATTTTGCGTACGCAATCATACAGTAAATAAAGACTTCAGACCTAGAACATGTGGTTCCAAAGCACAAAGTATTATTAAAGTAAAAGTACAGTCAGTTACATGCTATTGATCCAAATACAATTCAGCGCAAAGGAATTATACAGACCCAAGTACAGTATACATACGCAGCGCTTCTGGTCCAGATGTAGGCATCAGCAAGAAACCCTCGTCAATCAGCATTCAGCAAGAAGACTAAGACCCAGGGTTGGAGCACACATTTTTATACCCCCCAGAAATAGACAACACAATAGAGAAGTTTGTTGCTGATGCCATTGGTCCTCATGGGGGATGCATCTGTTACAGAGCATTTAACAGGTTGGTTCAAATGGACACAGCAGCCTCTAACAGCTGCTGGTCTCTAGTTTCCCGCCTCATGCAACAGTTGTTCATAATATGTACATTTTGTTGCTTGAAGTCTCTGCCGTCCATAAGTTGAGAATGCATGATGCGATCTCCACAACGATGATACCGGAATACTGTTGAAAGAGAACGCATCAGTACAATACCAAACATGGCTTACTTATCACGTATAAAACCTTAGTTGCCAAATAATCTTTATTTCACAGCAATTATAATAAATGAACATACTTAAATCTTATACCTTAAAGCTTATTAAACCTTTTATATGAATATGTAATGTGTAAGTATGCAGGGTGTGATATAAAGATGCTAGTTAACTTGGGGCAGATGCGTGCGCATGGAGCTAATAAACAGCGTTTTCATACAAGATCTTATGCATTCGCTAATATGCGACTAGTTAACAGCGCAATTTAGCGTATTAATGTGTATATGAGAAATGGTGAAAGATGCAATCGTATGATGCTAATAGTAATATCGCCATATGTACTTAATTGTGAGTTTATCTAAAATGGCGCTTGGGCGGCCATTCGCAAAATGGCGTCTTGCGATCTCATTTCCAAGATGGCATCTTGCGGCCAATCGTAAGATGGTGTCCCTGCGATTCAATTTTAAACTGATCTTGTCTCAGCCAATTATCCAGCTTCGACAGTCCACCCTTTGATAGCGAACAACATGCTATCACAATCTGTTTTTAAAATTTAATTTTAGGCTTACATTTATATACCATTTAGTGTTATTATGGGATGGCACAAGGTGGTTCTTAATCCATCAATAATGTGTCTCTGAGTGGGGACATAAAACTACTATTATACGCACACCGCGGATCTTGGAAGATCATTGTGAAAGGTGTGGGGATGCACCATAAAGGCAGTCTTGAAGGGGAAATTAAGACTTCACATTATCTGAGGTGTTGTAAAAATAACATTTAAATAATACATTCTATGCAGGTCTAATTACAATACATTAAATGATGGTATTTCCTAGTTCAGGGTTGTAATGCAGTTCTATATTTACCTTGGCATTCATATTGTCATTACTGACCACCATCATTGTTTCATTCTTTCGTTTTACTCTATTTTTACATTTTCCACACTTCAACACAATAGGAACACACCGGACGCATATGCCAATTAGTATGATGACAATTAGTATAAGGATCAAGAATTTGCCTATGCTGGCGATCACTTCCTGGACCCATTCCCCTAGACCTGAGAACCATTTCACTGGGTTCAGCCATGAAACCCATTCTTCTATCTTCTCCCCTACTTCAGCCACTGAAGCATTATGGTTCTTACGAAACTCCCATTTTAGCTGCAGAATTTCATCCATCTTCTGGTCTATCACCTCCTTGGGGTCGCTGGTATCATTGGTGACATAGGTGCAACATTTTACTCCAAATTGGTTGGCTAGAGTTACGCAGTACCCTCCAGTAACAGCAGTTAAATAATTTAACACTAGCCTGTGTTGCACCAGTTCTTTCTTGTACGCTTGCAATTCTCTCACTGTATACCTAAATGTGTCATCGTACAGCTCGGTAATATTATCTATCAATTTAGCAAGTTCCTGAATATATCTAAAATTTAATGTACCCCGAGCAATCCTGGTGGGATCCAGTGCGACTAAAACTTGAAAGCCAGTTGTCTCATTAATTAACTGAGTGGCTTTATGCACGTCACCAGGTATCATGTTTCATTTGTCTCTGTGTTCATATTGCATGTAAAGATATGGTGATGGTGTGTTTTTATGTATACCAAGCATTTCAACATGTGTGAGGGTCATAACTTCTGGGACTACTCTTCCCAGGTAACACAAACCTTCGGAACTCGGGGAGAGCCACTTATACGCTTTTCTTCCACATATAAAATATACATTATCAGGGAGAACATAAGGAATGGTATGCATCATTATCATTAAGCACATTTCCCTTGCAAACAATCCTATTTCTGGGTCTTCCATCTGGTACATGCAAGTCTCTGGCTGTATTATTTTAGCACAATAACCATCTGGCACCTTACCAATAATTTCTTTGGTGGAACTCAATGTATACCAGTACCTAAAATGTCTCCCACTAGATTTAATTGAGCGTAACAGATCATGGTTTATGGACTCACTATCAGCTCTTTGTGAGAAGGTCATCGTCTGATTATTCCCTGTCACTTCCCAACTCCTGGGTTTATTGGGGTTGGTTATGTTCAAACACAAAAGTGATCTATCTACTTGGAATTGATAGAGTTTAAAATGAGGTGGTTTGGATGAGAGGAATTTTCCATCCAACGTTTTCCCTTTTTGTAATTCTAACATTTCCGTGATATTCAGCGGAAATGGTACCAACCTTATGTTATGCTGTCCCTGTGGCACATGTGAACACACCCAGCAATCAGTTTGATTTAACACTTTGCCTACCATGCTATGATAATCCTCCAAAGGATACCCACCCCAGTACGGGTTATATTTAGGTTGGCACTGTTGGATACAGTTCTCATCAACTAGGGACCCACAAAGCTCACAAATACAGGAATCTTCAGACGATAAACTTCCACACCTTCCCCAAGTATCCGGAATAACAGCTCTTTTAACAATAACAGTACTAAGATTGGTCAGACACTCCCATGATTGGCATAGCACTCCTCCTGACTCCACTCCATCAGCACTGCCATCAGCTCCCATCTCCTAAATCGGTCTCCTGTCACAGAAACCGGATATCCCAGAACCAACCAGAATGGTGAACACTCTAAAAGAGAATATGAAAATAAACACAGCAGGCCCGTCCATTGCCACAACAAGACCTGCAAAATTTCTTTTAGTTCAGGTATCTCACTATGACCTTTTCAATCCTCCCGGAACAAGTTCGCTATCGACAGGTCCACGCTATCAGCCTTGTCTCCGACTTGTTTCTCCACCAGTTGATTGACCTTTTTGCAGTGAGTGGAATGGACCCAGGTATCTCAGCCACCTTCAAAGATGTAGTACTTGTCAGCAGCACCTGGTACGGACCTTCCCACCGATCAGTCAAACAACCTGAACGCAAGAAATTTCTGATCATAACATATTCTCCTGGTTCAACATCATGACAGTTAGTTTCAGGCATATCATTGGACAACAATTTCAGTTTCTGCTGTTGCTGTTTCAACTGTCTACTCATTGATATAAGATACTTTACAGTTACCTAGTTGTTACCTTTCAAGTTTTCCTGTGGGGTTATAATCAAGTTAGGTTGTCTACCAAACAGTATTTCAAAGGGCGACAGATTCAGAGGGAATCTGGGAGTGGTCCTTATGCTATGTAGGACCAAAGGTAATGCTTTTGGCCATCCTAGTCCAGTCTCTGCCATGATTTTACTTAACTTATTTAGTGTTCACTCTAGCTCTGGCGCGAGGCAGGGCGCCGGAGCTAGAGAGGGCACGTTTGCACGCGACCGAGAAGGGGGCGTGGTCATCGGAAAGGGGGCATGTCTATAAGACGCGTCCCCTTTTCGTCACTCTTGGGGGCGTGCCCGGCACTTACGGACACGCCGGGCAGCCCCCAAGCCCTGCAGACAGGGAGAATAGATGCCGGGCTCATGCGTCCGGCGTCTATTCTCCGGCAGTGACCGGGTCACCGCACATTTCTTCACCCGCGGGACAGTGCAACCCACGGGTGAAGACGGCTCCCGCAGGCTGTTAGGGCAGGGCGCTTTTTGCCCTTCTTCTGGAGGGCAGGGCGCTTTTTGCCTTCCAGAAAGAGGGCAGGGCGCAGCGCCCCGCTAAAACAGCCTAGAGGGAACGCTATTATTTTTAATAGTCCCATTCATCCTCTCTACCTTGGCACTGGCTTGCGGTCGGTAGGGGATATGAAGTCGGCTATTAATACCCATCAGCTTACACATATTTTGAAAAACATCACCTGTGAATTGAGTACCCCTGTCACTCTCAATGCTTTTTGGGATACCGTACCTGCATACAAATTCCTGAACTATTTTATTGGCAGTAAACACAGCAGTATTAGTGGCCGCTGAGTAGGCCTCAATCCAATTAGAAAATATGTCAGTGCACACTAATACATACTTGAGATTCCTGCAGGGTGGTAATTGGATGAAATCAATTTGTATCACCTGGAAAGGTCCATCAGTCGGTGGAATGTGGGACGGTTCAGTAGGGATCGCTTTCCCTATGTTCTTCCTCAAGCAGGTCAGACAGGACATTGCTATCTTTTCTGCTTGTGAAGAAATACCTGGTGCACACCAGTATGCTCTTACCAATTTGCAAATACCTTGCTTTCCCAGATGAGTCAGACCGTGTGCTGCCTCAGCCAGGCTGGGGTAATATGCCTTGGGGGCTACTGGTTTACCTTGTCCGTCCCTCCAGAGCCCAGAGGACTCTTGCCCACATCCCTTGGACTTCCACATGGATTTTTCCTGAATTGAACACAAATTTTGCATCTCAATTAATTTCAGCATATCAATTGTTTGGAAAGACATAATTTTTTCAGTTGGAGAAAACATTTTTAACCCTGCTGCCCATTTTGCGGCTTCATCGGCTCTGTTGTTGCCCAGTGACACCGGATCATCCTCACATGTATGGGCTTTACATTTAATTACTGCCACCGCTTTAGGTAGTTGGATTGCTTCTAAAAGATGTTTTATGTGTTGGGAACGTGCAACTGGTGTGCCTGCTGCTGTCATAAAATTTCTCAGACGCCATAGAGCCCCGAAATCGTGCACCACCCCGAACGCGTACCTCGAGTCAGTGTAAATGTTAGCAGATTTGCCTGCTGCCAATTCACATGCTCTAGTTAGTGCTACTAACTCTGCCACTTGGGCTGAGTGAGGAGGACCAAGAGGTTTAGCTTCTATGATGTCTGTGTCACTTACAACAGCATAACCTGTACATAATTCACCTGTGTCTGTTTGTCTATGACAACTCCCATCCGTGTAAAAAAGGTGTGTCATGTATGTCAGGTCTAGCAGTAAAGGTCTGATTCAGATATTCCATACAATCATGTGCATCTTTATGTCCGCTGAACTCACCTCCCGCCAGCAATTCGTCTCTTTCCACCCTTTGTACATCATGTTGTACATATGGTAAATACGTTGCTGGGTTCAGCGTGCTGCAACGTTTAACAGTGATGTTTGGTGGTGCGATTAGAGCTAGTTCCCATTTGGTAAATCTAGCCGAAGAGACGTGTCTGGTTTGAGCAGAGTTCAGTAGAGCAGATACAGCATGGGGAGTATAGACAATCATATCATGACCCAATACTACGTCCTCACATTTACTCACCAATAGAGCGGTAGCTGCTACACTTCTCAAACAGGTGGGGAGTGATCTTGCCACAGTGTCCAATTGGGCACTGTAGTATGCTACGGGCCTACTGGCATCACCATGTTTTGTGTGAGGACACCTGCAGCACAACCCTCGGCTTCCGTACAATATAAATCAAAAGGTTTTTCATAGTCAGGTATTCCCAATGCAGGTGCTTTTGTCAGACTATCCTTAAGATTAAGGAAAGCCTGCTCTGATTCCTCTGTGTGTATGACACGATCGGGCTTTGAGGAAGATACTAAGGCCCTCATTCAGAGGCGGTCGTAGGATGCAAGCGGTCGCTCAGAAACTGGGCGGCCGCTTGCATCCTGACCAGCCGCCTTTGTTTCGGTCGTTAGGCTGTGGGTTTACACCCACAGCTCTAACAACCGCTAGGGTGATGGTCGCGATGGTCAAAGACCATCGCGACCATCGGGGCTTACGATGAGACCCTAGGGTAGGGTCTCACTTGTCGTAAGCCCCGGAGAGCTTCTGGCTCTGTCAGAGCCGGAAGCTCTCCACTGACATCACTAGTGATGTCAGTGGGGCCTCCACCAAACGGCAGGCGTTCCCCTTTGGAAAGAGACCCACTACGACCGGCGCTGTCGGTCGTAGCGGGTCTCATGCATGTGCACGAAGGAGCCGGCTCCCTCGTGCGCATGTGCACTGGACAAACATCGAGGTGGCCGTGCGATCGTAGACCGTACGGCCACCTTTGAATGAAGCCCTAATTCCTGTAAATCCAAGGCCAAAATAGAAAAACCTGGGATCCACATTCTACAGTATCCACACATTCCCAAGAAGGTACAAATTTGCTGCTGGTTCTGCGTCAGTGTCAGGTTCTGTATGGCCTTGATTCTATCATTTGTAAGATGTCTTAACCCCTGAGTTAGGCAGTGTCCCAAATATTTTACTCTGGATTGGCACGGCTGTAGTTTGTCCTTAGCCACTTTGTGTCCTGTATGCGAGAGATGAAGCAACAAAAGTTTAGTATCATTCAAACATGACATAAATGAGTCAGAACATAGCAATAAATCGTCCACATATTGAATTAGAACAGATCCATTGGCAAGTTGAAAAGATTGTAAACAGTCATGCAATGCCTGGGAAAAGATACTGGGGCTGTCTATGAAACCTTGGGGCAACCGTGTCCATGTATATTGTACACCTCTGTATGTAAATGCAAATAGATACTGACAGGGTGGAGAGGCACAGAGAAGAAAGCAGAACAGAGGTCAATGACAGTGAAATGGGTTGCATTTGGTGGGATCTGCATCAGGATGACAGTTGGATTTGGCAGTACGGAGAATTGGCTCTCTAATACCTTATTAACACCTCTAAGGTCTTGTACCAGCCTATAACCCCTCCCACCACTCTTCTTTACTGGAAAGATGGGACTGTTGGCTACACTAGCTGTATGAACTAAAAGTCCCTGTTGCAATAGTCGCTCAATTATTGGAAAAAACCCTAATTCTACCTCCTGTTTTAGTGGGTACTGGGGAATTTTTGGAGCTTGCCTACCGCTTTTTAAATTTACCTTTACAGGGCTTACGTTTGTCATTAATCCAGTGTCCTGTCCATCCTTAGTCCAAAGGGAATCTGGAATTTGGGACATTTCATCCACCTGTGATGGATTTTCATTTAAACTTGTAGAGTGATACATTATCCTTTGGGGAGTGTCCAACATATCATGCACCTCATGCGCAACTCTCTCTGGGATATCTAGAAATACACCATCAGGGGTGCAATATATAACACATCCCATCTTACATAACAAATCTCTACCCAGCAGGTTAGTAGGAGTCGCAGCAGCCAGAAGAAAAGAATGCCTGGTATGCAGCTGCCAAATAGTAACCTCTGTGGATTTTGTTAAAGGATAATGTTCCACTTTACCTGTTACACCCATTGTTGGTACTGTCTTGTTGGTCACCTGTAAATTAACGGGAGATTTCATCACTGACCTGGTCGCCCCTGTGTCTACAAGAAAAGGATATTCAGTACCAGCTACATCAACCATCATGACCGGTTCTTCCCTAGTACTTCCCATTAACCTGACTATCTGTAGACTACAGGTATGACCTGACCCCTAGCGTTGGCTACCATTCTCCAATAAAGCATTAACGGCCACAATTGGAGCTGGTGCCTGCTGAACATTTGCTGGTCTCTGTGCATATCCCTTGTGGGGATATCCAGGTCTTCCCTGATTTGGGGTTCCTACTCTTTTTACTAGACAGTTTCTACTTACATGTCCTGTTTGTTTACAATTAAAACATGTTCGTGGATCGGGTGAAGACACGGGTTGTTGTGAGGTTTGAGCAGAGGGTAAAGGTGGTGGATATGGGTAAGGATAGGGAGGGTAAGGGTATTGTGGGGGATATGAAGTTTGTGAGTAGTATGGGACCTGTGGTTGTATTGGGTTAGTGGACTAGAGCTGTGTTTGTTGTTGAGTGGGGTTAGTGAGGGCATATATCTGTTCAGGTGTAAGTGTGTGTGCAGATGCAAGTGTGTCTGTTGGCTGTGATGTTACTGTCATTCCCTCCAGAGCTTGGATACTGACAGCCATTAGTTTTTTGCTCTGGGTCTCTCTCTTCTTTGAGATGTTTTTATCATGTTCTATGGCAGATTCTATGAGTGTATCTATTGTGACTCCCATCCAGCCAGGTTGTGAGGTCTGAACCCGTCTTTAAATTCTCTTTAAGACCGTCCATGAGTACTGTGACTATCATTCCCCTGTGGTGAGTGCTATCTTTAATATCTTCTCACCCAGTGTACTGGGTGATAGCCTGCAGAGCCCGGTCGCAATAATCTTCTGCAGATTCACTCTCCTTTTGTTTAATGGTGACAATTTTGTTCCAGTTAACTACTACTGGAAAATATATACCCAATTGAGTTACAATGCGGGAAATGTTACCTTGGTTTACTTGGTCTGTTAAGGGGACATCACCATCCAATACACAATCCGTGATAAATTTTGTCACGTCGGTATTGCGTGGTAGACAGGCACCAATCTTTATTAGTTGGCTCATGAGAACTACCCAAATTCCTCAAAAATCTTTGACATTTGGCTAGTTCCTTTTTGGGATTGGGGAAATCATTTATGATGGAATTTAGTTCTGCTCTTGTCCAAGGACAATGCATTACTACTTCCCTCGTGGGCACTACACCGTTCGCATCTGCATTTCCATTCTGGGGGTTTAATCTGTTGCTGCTACGTATGGTATTAACAATTTCCTCTACGGGTGCAGAGCGTCTTAGCACTTCGCTTGCTGTTACCGGTGAAGATGGTGGCACCACTCGTGATTGTTGTGATGCAGCATCTATCATTTGTACAGCATGGGAAATGGCAGACATTACAATAGGCTCATCATCCACATCATGAACATTTTCTTTATGGTTGCTTAAGAGAGGGTACAAATTGCTTGTTACATTTTTATGGGTATTTTTGGTAACTGTACCTGCACCTCCATCCACATAAGTGGAGGTGGTGAGCGTGAACTGCTGGCAATACTCTCCACAACGCTACCTTGCTGCACGTGCGCACCATTTTGCGGCCCACCCGTATTGCAATTTAGCGTCGCGGATGTATTTTCTGGCAATGCGCTCGCAACGCTAGTTTGCGTCGCTTGCACATTTTTAAGCCATGCATCCCCTTCATGCTGTCACAATTTTAAACATTCATAATATTTTACCTTTTTCTCTCGGGAGCGCATCAGACTGATCCCGGACATTATCTAATACATCCTTATCAAAACTACCAATTCTGGGAAACGGTCTAACACTCTTCATCGTCATTTTAAACCATACATCACAATACCTTATTGCATAAGTACCGTACTTAGTATGCATAATACGACGGGCCGATCCGATCGGCGCTTCCATTAGCAGCACATCATTGTCTAACATCTCTATTGTTTGCGCGCCTCCCATTCTGAGACAAATCCTACGCTTTTCAATAAAGATTTAAACTGGTGAAAGACAAGCAATTATAATAAATGAACATACTTAAATCTTATACCTTAAAGCTTATTAAACCTTTTATATGAATATGTAATCTGTAAGTATACAGGGTGTGATATAAAGATGCTAGTTAACTTGGGGCAGATGCGTGCGCATGGAGCTAATAAACAGCGTTTTCATACAAGATCTTATGCATTCGCTAAAATGCGACTAGTTAACAGCGCAATTGTGCGTATTAATGTGTATATGAGAAATGGTGAAAGATGCAATCGTATGATGCTAATAGTAATATCACCATATGTACTTAATTGTGAGTTTATCTAAAATGGCGCTTGGGCGGCCATTTGCAAAATGGCGTCTTGCGAACTCATTTCCAAGATGGCGTCTTGCGGCCAGTCGCAAGATGGCGTCGCTGCGATTCAATCTTAAACTGATCTTGTCTCAGCCAATTATCCAGCTTCGACAGGGTGTAAGTGAGCTGGTTATATTTCTATATAGGGAGATAGCACCCGCTGCTATGGCTGCACTGCCCGGGATGTATTACAGTGTGTAGATCATGCACTGGGAGTGTAAGTGAGCTGGTTATATTTCTATATAGGGAGGTAGCACCCACTGCTATGGCAGCACTGCCCGGGATGTATTACAGTGTGTAGATCATGCACTGGGGGTGTAAGTGAGCTGGTTATATTTCTATATAGGGAGGTAGCACCCACTGCTATGGCAGCACTGCCCGGGATGTATTACAGTGTGTAGATCATGCACTGGGGGTGTAAGTGAGCTGGTTATACTTCTATATAGGGAGGTAGCACCCACTGCTATGGCAGCACTGCCCAGGATGTATTACAGTGTGTAGATCATGCACTGGGGTTGTAAGTGAGCTGGTTATATTTCTATATAGGGAGGTAGCACCCGCTGCTATGGCAGCACTGCCCGGGATGTATTACAGTGTGTAGCTCATGCACTGGGGTGTAGGTGAGCTGGTTATACTTCTATATAGGGAGGTAGCACCCGCTGCTATGGCAACACTGCCCGGGATGTATTACAGTGTGTAGATCATGCACTGGGGGTGTAAGTGAGCTGGTTATATTTCTATATAGGGAGGTAGCACCCACTGCTATGGCAGCACTGCCCCGGATGTATTACAGTGTGTAGATCATGCACTGGGGGTGTAAGTGAGCTGGTTAAACTTCTATATAGGGAGGTAGCACCCACTGCTATGGCAGCACTGCCCAGGATGTATTACAGTGTGTAGATAATGCACTGGGGGTGTAAGCTGGTTATATTTCTATATAGGGAGGTAGCATCCGCTGCTATGGCAGCACTGCCCGGGATGTATTACAGTGTGTAGATCATGCACTGGGGGTGTAAGTGAGCTGGTTATACTTCTATATAGGGAGGTAGCACCCGCTGCTATGGCAGCACTGCCCGGGATGTATTACAGTGTGTAGATCATGCACTGGGGTTGTAAGTGAGCTGGTTATACTTCTATATAGGGAGGTAGCACCCGCTGCTATGGCAGCACTGCCCGGGATGTATTACAGTGTGTAGATCATGCACTGGGGGTGTAAGTGAGCTGGTTATACTTCTATATAGGGAGGTAGCACCCGCTGCTATGGCAGCACTGCCCGGGATGTATTACAGTGTGATGCACTGGGGGTGTAAGTGGGCTGTATATGACCGGCACTGCTTGTCTCTCTATTTGTACATGGTATTTTGCTGTAATTAAGAATCTTTTAACATCTGTATACAACCATAGACAAAGAAGTTGCATCCAATCAGTTTATACCTATCATTTGATAGAATGTACTTAATAAAAGCTAGCTAGAAGCTGATTGGTTGTTGTGAGTAACGTTTCCATTTGTCCACTTTCCCAACTATAATTAGAAGGCTTGATACATCTCCCCTATAGTTTGTGTAGCAGTGATGGCGGAAAAGTGTTTTCTTGGATGTATCCTAACAGTGCTATATTATTAGGGTTATTACCCTGATAGATTAGTGGATGTAATGTACAGATTTTGTTTTTCTATTATCTTTGATTAACAAGTGCCGTATAGTAAGATGGTTGGTAATTGGCTGTAATACATGGAAGAGGGACTCTTAGTGTATGTAAGTGCTGTCTGCCTGATACTACACATAGATTTGCAGTGGTGGTGATAGTGCTGATGGCAACAGTCTTTCTGTTTTGTATATATCATATGGCATCAATATTGCCACACAGCTGGTCCACGTACAATATAGTTAAAACCAACCACAAACATATATAATGAGTGTGTGTGTGTATATATATAAAATGTTATTTTTATTATGGGAATGGATGGAGTAATGGTTAGCATTGCTGCCTCACAATGCTATTGTCCTGGGTTCAATTCCCTGTGTACAATTTGTAATATTCCCCCTGTGCTTGCTTGGCCCTAGTGTATCTGTATTTGTGTGTGTGTGTGTGTGTGTGTGTGTACATGTGGTAAGGAATATAGAGTGTATGCTCCACTGGGGCAGGGACTGATGTGGTGGCCAAATATTCTCTTTGAAACTCAACGTAGTGTGTGTGCACTATATAATTTGGTAATAAATAAATGGTGTGATGAAGGTGAGTGTGTCTGTATTATATGTGGTGTGATGAAGGTGAGCGTGTCTGTATTATATGTGGTGTGATGAAGGTGAGTGTGTCTGTATTATATATGTGGTGTGATGAAGGTGAGTGTGTCTGTATTATATGTGGTGTGATGAAGGTGAGCGTGTCTGTATTATATGTGGTGTGATGAAGGTGAGCGTGTCTGTATTATATATGTGATGTGATGAAGGTGAGCGTGTCTGTATTATATATGTGGTGTGATGAAGGTGAGTGTGTCTGTATTATATGTGGTGTGATGAAGGTGAGTGTGTATGTATTATATGTGGTGTGATGAAGGTGAGCGTGTCTGTATTATATATGTGGTGTGATGAAGGTGAGCGTGTCTGTATTATATGTGGTGTGATGAAGGTGAGCGTGTCTGTATTATATGTGATGTGATGAAGGTGAGTGTGTCTGTATTATATGTGGTGTGATGAAGGTGAGCATGTCTGTATTATATGTGATGTGATGAAGGTGAGCGTGTCTGTATTATATATGTGGTGTGATGAAGGTGAGTGTGTCTGTATTATATGTGATGTGATGAAGGTGAGTGTGTCTGTATTATATGTGGTGTGAGGAAGGTGAGTGTGTCTGTATTATATATGTGATGTGATGAAGGTGAGCGTGTCTGTATTATATATGTGGTATGATGAAGGTGAGCGTGTCTGTATTATATGTGGTGTGATGAAGGTGAGCGTGTCTGTATTATATGTGGTGTGATAAAGGTGAGCGTGTCTGTATTATATGTGATGTGATGAAGGTGAGCGTGTCTGTATTATATATGTGGTGTGATGAAGGTGAGTGTATCTGTATTATATGTGATGTGATGAAGGTGAGTGTGTCTGTATTATATATGTGATGTGATGAAGGTGAGCGTGTCTGTATTATATATGTGGTGTGATGAAGGTGAGCGTGTCTGTATTATATGTGGTGTGATGAAGGTGAGCGTGTCTGTATTATATGTGGTGTGATGAAGGTGAGCGTGTCTGTATTATATGTGATGTGATGAAGGTGAGCGTGTCTGTATTATATATGTGGTGTGATGAAGGTGAGTGTGTCTGTATTATATGTGATGTGATGAAGGTGAGCGTGTCTGTATTATATGTGGTGTGAGGAAGGTGAGCGTGTCTGTATTATTTTTGCTATTATATTTTTACTTAGTATTTCTTTGTCTTGGTCCCAATATGTGAAAGGAAGGCAGCACTCATAGCATACAGAAGTCCTTTCCCTGTGTATGGTAACTTAGAGTGCCCACCAGGCTGTTTTAGTGGGGCACCGTGCCCTGCCTTTTTAGTGGCGCTCCGCTAAAGCAGCCTTCCTTCTGCCATTCCCAACCATAGGTCGCAGGTGGGAAAATGTATGGTTTCTGAGAGAGGGTCTCAGGTATGCATCGGCTTTCCTATTCTATACCTAGACTTTTAATACCCGGCTGTACCTTTATATAGTGTCTGTTACACTGTAAGTTCTGTTTTGAGCCCCAGTCCTCTGTTGATTGTGACCTTTTTCATCTTGTGATATTTCACCTTGTGCCAGAACCTGGCTATACTATTTGTTTGCTCTCTGCCACTGACCTTGTGCCAGGACCTGGCTATACTATTTGTTTGCTCTCTGCCATTGACCTTGTGCCAGGACATGGCTATGCTATTTGTTTGCTATCTGCCACTGACCTTGTGCCAGGACATGGCTGTGCTATTTGTTTGCTATCTGCTGAAACTACCAAACTAAAACCAAATCTGAATCCAAAATGCTAAGTTGAATTGAGAACCAAACACAAAACATGATAGTCTGCACACATCTCTATTTGCTGTATGCTACAAATGTGTGTTTCATTCATATCATTTTTTCACTCAATTTCCCAAGAAAATATGAAGAAAGCAAATTGTGACCCTTCACGTTGGTAACCGTACTGTGTGAGAATTGTACTGTCAGTAGCACCGTGTGAGGATTGCACTGTCAGTAGTACTGTGTGAGGATTGCACTGTCAGTAGCACTGTGTGAGGATTGCACTGTCAGTAGTACTGTGTGAGGATTGCACTGTCAGTAGCACTGTGTGAGGATTGCACTGTCAGTAGTACTAAGTGAGGGTTGCACTGTCAGTAGTACTGTGTGAGGATTGCACTGTCAGTAGTACTGTGTGAGGATTGCAGTGTCGGTAGTACTGTGTGAGGATTGCAGTGTCGGTAGTACTGTGTGAGGATTGCAGTGTCGGTAGTACTGTTTGAGGATTGCACTGTCGGTAGTACTGTTTGAGGATTGCACTGTCGGTAGTACTGTGTGAGGATTGCACTGTCGGTAGTACTGTGTGAGGATTGCACTGTCGGTAGTACTGTGTGAGGATTGCACTGTCGGTAGTACTGTGTGAGGATTGCACTGTCGGTAGTACTGTGTGAGGATTGCACTGTCGGTAGTACTGTGTGAGGATTGCACTGTCAGTGGTACTGTGTGAGGATTGCACTGTCAGTGGTACTGTGTGCGGATTGCACTGTCGGTAGTACTGTGTGAGGATTGCACTGTCGGTAGTACTGTGTGAGGATGGCACTGTCGGTAGTACTGTGTGAGGATGGCACTGTCGGTAGTACTGTGTGAGGATGGCACTGTCGGTAGTACTGTGTGAGGATTGCATTGTCGGTGGTACTGTGTGAGGATTGCATTGTCAGTGGTACTGTGTGAGGATGGCACTGTCAGTGGTACTCTGTGAGGATTGCACTGTCAGTAGTACTGTGCGAGGATGGCACTGTCAGTAGTACTGTGTGAGGATGGCACTGTCAGTAGTACTGTGTGAGTATGGCACTGTCAGTAGTACTGTGTGAGGATTGCACTGTCGGTAGTACTGTGTGAGGATTGCACTGTCGGTAGTACTGTGTGAGGATTGCACTGTCGGTAGTACTGTGTGAGGATTGCACTGTCGGTAGTACTGTGTGAGGATTGCACTGTCAGTAGTACTGTGTGAGGATTGCACTGTCCGTAGTACTGTGTGAGGATTGCATTGTCAGTGGTACTGTGTGAGGATTGCACTGTCAGTGGTACTGTGTGAGGATTGCACTGTCAGTGGTACTGTGTTAGGATGGCACTGTCAGTAGTACTGTGTGAGGATTGCACTGTCGGTAGTACTGTGTGAGGATTGCGCTGTCGGTAGTACTGATTTCAGTAAAACATGAGGTGATCATTTATGTAATAATTAGATGCTGTATTTTGTCCTCCTTCGGCATGTATGAGCTTATTGTATTCTTTTCCTCATGTACATTTTGTTGCTCTGCTTGTATTCTTTGTATATGTAGGTTTACCAATATTTGTCCCATGTGTTTTTTCAACTACCCCACTGCAGTGCTGTCTCCCTTGTGTTAGAGTATTACCTGAGGCATTATAGTTATTTCTGTTTTATCTTTAAATATTGACCTTGTGATTGAATATCTGGTTTATTAAAATGATTCTAGCATTAATTAATTGACATAGTTAGATAATGGATCATTGTTATATAATCACCTCTGCAATAGGTCAGCGAGTAATTAAAGGCTCCAAAGGGATTTGGAAAGTAATTGCCCCCATACATGAGACGATAAAGCTGGTGATCTGACAGATTGGTGCGATTTGCCTGCTGTATTTGCCTGATGTCAGGTCGAGCGCGCTCCCATGGGGTCGTACATCGCACCCCCTGATCTTTCTGCAGGACCATAACATCAGGGGATGCGATGTGTGATCCCATGGATTCCTATGTGGGTGAGAGAGGGGGGAGCCAGCATTTCGGACGGTCGGCCACCCCATCGCACCGTGTGTGCAGACCGCCCGATATGTCAGACAACGGATCCCCTGTCACCTTGCACCATTTATGGGGGCCTTAAAGCTGGGTACACACTGTAAGATTTCCAAATGATGGTAACTATTAGACCCAGTAATGGCTGATCTATAGCATACACACAGTACCGGCTCCAGGCACGGGCAAGCCGGTCCGTCGCCCGGAGCGCCACTGTATCTGGAGGGCGCAGGAAACACCCACCCTCCCTCCCGCCGCTATTCTTACTATGTAACTTCAGGGGGAGGGAGCGGAGGTGGGAAGGGGCGGCAACACAGGACGACGCTGGGCGCAGCAAAGCCTAGCGCCAGCCCTGCGTACACACACTGCCCAATAATTATTTAGATTTAAATGATTCCTTCAATTCAAAGTCAGTTATCAGTGTCTCCTTACAGTTATCGGCAGACACTGGGCAGAGGTCTGTATATAGTGTTCACAAATACCCGGTATAGCCCGTATTTTACCCGGATTGAGCAGTGGGGACTCACTTTTAAAAAGCAGCCGGGTCCCCGGGGACGTGCTGTGCTGTGGCCAATCCCTGACAGCTGGCTGCAGCACAGCGTGTTCTCCTGTAGAGAAAGACACAACGCTGTTTGTTATAGCAGCCAATGAGAGTCAGACAGACTCTCATTGGCTGCTGCTGTGGAAAGCCATCCTGGGATTAAGTGTCTGATCCCAGCATTGGCACAGCTGCAGGGGCAGGCAGAGGAGATGTGTCCCCTGCGGGACACATCCGTGGCCAATGCTGGGACAGTGTGTTTGTTCCTAGTGTTGGGTAAGCTGCCGTGGCTGGTACCTGGTGAACGGACCACCTGGTCCCTTCCACCAGCATCGGCGGTAAAGTGGCGGCAGGAGAAGCTTGGCTCCGGGCACAAGCTAAGCGTAGCTCGCTGCCTGGAAGCCAAGAAGAGGTGGTGGTTGTTTGGCACTGGGCGCGAGCCAAACACAGCTCGCGGTGCAGCAGCCAATAGGAGGCAAACGCGACGAGCCAATCGCAGCTCACCGTGTCATATTCCCGCCCACATGCGGCATCTTGTATTAGACGCCGCTGAGCAGGAAAGTTCATTTTGGCGGCGGAGGGGGGGGACTGAAAACCTCTTGAAGATAAAAGCATTGCGGCAACAGTTCCGGCGGCCATGCAAGAGGCCAGAAGATGGTGTGATCAAGGAGGAAGAAAGGAAGAGGCGGCACCGCTGGCCAGGACGGGCCAGCGGCAGAAGAATGAAGCTGAGGACTGGAGAGGACTGCGGGGGTGGAAAGAAAAAGAGCTAATGAAGCTCCCCCTCACAGCATCTTCCTCCATACTAGTAGGCAGCCTTGGGCCATCGGTATTTAACCCCTCCCAGGGTTGTCGGGCAATATGTCCATGGGATAAATTCAGGCAATAGGCCTGTGGGTATATAGGCGGGCACAAAGCCCGGGCTACATATGGGGCATTAGGCCAAATTGAAGGTATCTGCCCCACAAATAGGTGTGAGTGACCTGGGCATTAGGCCCAGGTCACTAAAGGGCAAATAGGTGGACCACTACAGGGGGCAATAGATAGGGGTTAACTACTAGGGGCAATGCTTAGGGGACTGCTACTAGGGGCAATGCATAGGGGGTCAACTACTGGGGGCAATGCATAGGGGGAGGATTACTACTGGGGGCAATTTATAGAGGGATTACTAGGGGCAATGCATAGGGGACTACTAGGGGCAATGCTTAGTGGACTGCTACTAGGCGCAATGTATAGGGGGTCATCTACTGGGCGCAATGCATAGGGGGAGGATTACTACTGGGGACAATGCATAGGGGGACTACTAGGGGCAATGCATAGGGAGTCAACTACTGAGGGCAATGCATAGGTGGAGGATTACTACTGGGGGCAAGGCATAGGCGGACTACTACTGGGGCATTGCATAGGGGGACTACTAGTGGCAATGCATAGGGGGACTGCTAGGGGCAATGCATAGGAGACTGCTACTAGGGGCAATGCATAGGGGGTCAGCTATTGGAGCAATGCATAGGGGGAGGATTACTACTGGGGGCAATGCATAGGGGGACTACTACTGGGGCACTGCATAGGGGGACTACTAGTGGGAATGCATAGGGGAACTATTGGGGGCACTGCATAGGGGGACTAAAGGGCATTAATGTGCAGCATAATGTGTAAAGACCAGGCATTTAGAGTTCAGTCTAGGGAGTAAATTTACTAAGATGGGAGTTCAATTTAAGAAGTGATGTTGCCCATTGCAACCAATCAGATTCCAGGTATTATCTTCTAGAAGGTGCTAGATAAATGAGAAGTAGAATCTGATTGGCTGCTATGGGCAACATCACTTCTTAAATAGAACTCCCATCTTAGTAAATTTACCCCTAGGTCCGGCAGGAGGCAGGGCGTGGGACCGAGAGATAGGGCACTTCTGCGCGTGCGCTGCCAAAAAGGAGACGTGTCCAAAGAAAAGGACATGCCGGGCAGCCCAAAGCACTGCTTTCACTGTGAATGAATGCTGGGCGCATGCTCCCGGCATACATTCACCGGTGGTGACCGCTGCACCACCGGTTTGACCACTATCGGGACACTGCGAACCGCGGGTGGAGACAGAACCCGCAGGCTATCTCAGCAGGGAGCTGGAGGGCAGGGTGCTTTCTGCCCTTCAGAAATAGGGTAGGGTGCGGCACCCCGCTGAAACAGCCTAGCGGGAATGCTAGGGCATTAATGTGCGACATAATGTGTAAAGGCCGGGCATGGCTGTGTGGCGTAATTAGTGCTCACTCTAGGTCCAGCATCAGGCAGGGTGCTGGACCTAGAGATAGGGCACTTCTGCATGCGCCCAAACAGAAAAGGGGCATGTCTTTAAGACACATCCCCTTTTCGTCACTCCTGAGGGCGTGCACGGCACTTAAGGACATGCTGGACAGCCCCCAAGCACTCTGGTCACTGTGATTGGATGCCCTCTCTAGCTCCGGCGCCCTGCCTTCCGCCGGAGCTAGAGTGAACACTAAATGTGCAGCATAATGTGTAAAGGTCGGGCACTACTGTGTGGCATAATGTGTAAAAGGCCGGGCATTAATATGTGGCATAATGTGTAAAGCGCATTAATGTGCTGCATAATGTGTAAAGGCTGGGCATTGCTGTGTGGCATAATGTATAAAGGCCGGGCATTAATATGTGGCATAATGTGTAAAGGGCATTAATGTGCTGCATAATGTGTAAAGGCCGGGCATTAATATGTGGCATAATGTGTAAAGGGCATTAATGTGCTGCATAATGTGTAAAGGCCGGGCATTGCTGTGTGGCATAATGTGTAAAGGGCATTAATGTGCTGCATAATGTGTAAAGGCCGGGCATTGCTGTGTGGCATAATGTGTAAAGGGCATTAATGTGTGACATAATGTGTAAAGACCGGGCATTACTCTGTGGCAAAATATGTGAAGGGCATTACTGCATGGCATGAATGTGTAAAAGACATTACTACAGGGCACTACTGTGTGACGTAATGTGAATTAGGCCTACTATACAGTGAAAAGCTAAAACAGCCATCGCCACTTGTGGCCCGCAGTGACCGGCATGGCATGGCATGGCATGTATTCACACCGCAGAGAGAGCTTGCCTTGAGGGCAGCCCAGCATTTCCATGAGTGCTGGGCATGCCCCCTACAGTGATGAAAAGGGGATGCATCACAAGGACACGTCCCCTTTTCTAAATCACCACACCAATTTTTCGGCCGTGCACTAAAGGCGCGCGGAGTGTCCCTTTCTGAAAGACGCCCCCTGCTTGCCCTAACAAGACAACTAGGGCATTATAGCAGATATCTGGAATATCTGCTGTGGTCTCCTGTACATAAATCCTGGTAGTTTCTAATATTTGTATACCACCTCAGAAAATGATTGCTTTCTAGGATATACCACATATATCCTTTGATAAATATTATTACCTAAAGCGTTATTTATAGGATAACCATACTATCGCTTTAAAATGGGAAACTCATGAATTAATTACAAAGGTTCTGTGACTGGCTGACCTCATGCCTGGATTTCACCTGGTTCTAATGAGCCACAGAACCTGTGTAATCCATGAATGTCCCAGTGTAAAGGGATGATATGGTAAGCCTATGTATATATAAAGGGATGATATGGTAAGCCTATGTGTATATATAAAGTGATGATATGGTAAGCCTACTTATTCACTATGGGTTTTGTGAACAGACAAGTCATATTACCTGAAAGATCATGGAGGCATTAAAACATGCAATTAAAAGGCATGTGAGGATATCTAATGCTGTTGGGGGTATCATCTGGGCATTTTAAGGGCATGTGGAGATGTGTGGTGGCATGTGGGGAGGTCTGAGGCATATGGAGAGCTCTATAGCATAAATTATGATGGGACCCAGAAATGGTCAGGTAGGACCCCATTTTTTTTTTAAAGTGGAGGGTCCCTGGGACCCACATATTTTGTTACTCACCGCGATCACTGGTATACACTGCAATCTCTGAATGGTTCCAAACCAACATAAACAGCATAGTGTGTGCAGCACACGTTATATCAGGAGACTATACATTATACACGTTATATCAGGAGACTGATCATCAGCCCTTGGTGCAGCGTACACACACTAATCATTTATCAGGCCAATGACCCAATAGCCGACAGGTCAGCCCAAAAATTATATAGTGTGTACCCAGCTTATCATAGTATTATCTTCTATAATCTGGTTTTATTTCCCATTAGGACACGTAGGATCTGATTATCTCCTGTGTGATGGCCGCATCCTCATTAAACAGTGAGTGACAACTTTTGGAACAATTCATAATCATTAATAATAATAAGAGTATTTGCCTCCATATAGAGCAGCAGCAGTAATGTTGTGGTAATTAGCCCTTTATACATAGTGACTGGTTGTTACATCTATCAATTTATTTATTGCTTATAGGTGATATTTTCCTTGAAGTGATTGTACAATAATATCGGGCAACCTCTTTACCTTCCCCCTATGAGGCTTAGACAAAAGCCAAATCTTGCAGCACTACAAGTCCCAACATGACCAGTGCTTCACTATAGCCTAAGAGCCACAGATTGCCTAACTGTACTATAATTTATATTTTATTTAATGCGATCAAGCAGTATTGTAACTGTTACTGTTATTAACCACTTAGTTGTTGTTTAGCTGACAATTTTTTTCCCAAAAACCACTCAGAAATTGTCGGGGTTTTTTATGACTGAATTGGGCCAAAAACATCTTTATAAACTTATCCAGCATGATTTTATAAAAAAAAAATATGTTTTTAAACAACGTATACCATAACAATAGCAATTCTTATGGTACACTGGGCCTGATTCAGAGCCGGACGCTATTTGCGGATGGTCGTTCTGAAAAAGGGGCCGGATATTTAAATTAAGCGCTCGCTCTTTGTGGTCTGTTGACGCCTCTATGTCTGAACGAGCGAACGAAAAAAAACGCCCTGTGGCCGCTCGCATCATACGTCATCTCCGCTCTTTATTAGATTAATCGAGTACATCGAACGGCGTATGAACTGCTCGCTATTCTTGTGGTAGCATTTTCCTACCGCAATCATGCGAGCAGTTCAGAATAAAAGACAACCAAGTGACGTGGTCGATGAAGCTGCTTTGTTAATTATGCACTCCCATTAAACGCCCGTTTTGACCGTTTGGCACGCCTGCGTTCGGATCTCCACTCCCCGTTTTCAAGCACCTTCCCCTGTTACCACCCACAAACGCCTCATTCTGTCACTCATATTAGCAGGCATTCCCTATTTTGCGAGCACACGATTTCTGACCGCACTGACTGGTTGGCGCATGCGCATTACAACTAGGGGTGTGCACCGGCCACTTTTCGTGTTTTGTGTTTTGGTTTTGGATCTGGATCTTTCTTCGTGTTTTGGATCTGGATTGGTTTTGCCAAAACCACCCTTCCGTGTTTTGGGTTCTGGGTTTTGTGTTTTGGATCTGTATTTTTTTGAAAAAAAGCATAAAAACAGCTAAAATCACAGAATTTGTAGGTTTTTCTGCTCCTATGCTATTATTAACCTCAATAACCTTAATTTCCACTCATTTCCAGTCTATTCTGAACACCTCACACCTCACAATAGTGTTTTTATGTCCAAAAGGTTGCACCGAGGTAGCTGGATGACTATGCTAAGCGACACGAGTGGGCGGCACAAACACGTGACCCATCTAGGAGTGACACTGCAGTGGCAGACAGGATGGCAGTTAGAAAAACTAGACCCCAAACTGTACATAATGCAAAGAAAAAAAAGAGGTGCAAGATGGAATTGTCCTTGGGCCCTCCCACTCACCCTTATGTTGTATAAACAGGACATGCACACTTTAACAAACCAATCATTTCAGCGCCAGGGTCTGCCACACGACTGTGGCTGAAATGATTGGTTCGTTTGGGCCCCCACAAAACAAGCTGGCAATTAATGTGTCCCTGCACAAACTGGCTCTACGGAGGCAAGATGTCATCCTCATCCTCCTCATCCACCGATTCCTCACCCTCTTCAGTGTGTACATCCTCATCCTCACAAAGTATTAACTCGTCCCCACTTGAATCCACCACCACAGGTCCCTCTGTACCATCTGGAGGCTGGTCTCCCTGGAAGAGCTGATAATTCATTTTGATGAACATCATCTTCTCCACATTCTGTGGAAGCAACCTCCTATGCCTTTCGCTGACAAGGTTCCCGGCTGCACTAAACACTCTTTCGGAGTACACACTGGAGGGGGGGCAACTCAGGTAAAATAGAGCCAGTTTGTACAGGGACCTCCAAATTGCTTCTTTTTCCTGCCAGTACAGGTATGGACTGTCTGACATGCCTACTTGGATGCTGTCACCGATGTAATCCTCCACCATTCTGTCAATGGTGACAGTATCATATGCAGTGACAGTAGACATGTCAGAAATTGTTGCCAGGTCCTTCAGTCCGGACCAGATGTCCAAACTTGGTCCTGCCTGCCCTGCATCACCGCCAGCGGGTTGCTTAGGATACCTAAGTTTTTTCCTGGCAGCCCCAGTTGCAGGAGAAAATGAAGAAGGAGCCGTTGACGTGTCACGGTCCGCTTCAGCGGACAGTGTGTTCACCAGCAGGTCTTTGCACCTCTGCAGGCTTGTGTCAGCCGGAAAGAGAGACACCACATAGGCTTTAAACCTAGGATCGAGCACGGTGGCCAAAATGTAGTGGTCTGATTTCAACAGATTGACCACACTGGAATCCTGGCAAAGCGAATGAAGGGCTTCATCCACAAGTCCCACATGCCGAGCGGAATCGCTCCGTCTTAGCTCCTCCTTCACTTTCTCCAGCTGCTTCTGCAAAAGCCTGATGAGGGGAATGACCTGACTCAAGCTGGCAGTGTCTGAACTGACTTCACGTGTGGCAAGTTCGAAGGGCTGGAGAACCTTGCACAACACGGAAATCATTCTCCACTGCGCTTGAGTCAGGTGCTTGTATGGCCTTTTGCTGCTCCTCCATCCTCTGAAGCATATAGAGGGTTGAGTTTCACCGCGTCACAACCTCTTGCTTCAGGTGATGGCGGGGCAGGTTCAAGAGTGTTTGCTGGCGCTCCAGTCTTCGGCACGCAGTCGCTGAATGGCGAAAGTGGCCAGAAATTTTTCGGGCCACCCAAAGCGTCTCCTGCACGCCCCTGTCGCTTTTCAGAAAATTCTGCACCACCAAGTTTATTGTGTGAGCAAAACATGGGACGTGCTGGAATTTGCCCAGATGTAATGCCCGCACAATATTGGTGGCGTTGTCAGATATCACAAATCCCCAGGAGAGTCTAAGTGGGGTAAGCCACTGGGCAATGATTTCCCTCAGTTTCTCTAAGAGGTTGTCGGCGGTGTGCCTCTTACTGAAACCGGTGATACACAGCGTAGCCTGCCTTGTAACGAGCTGGCGTTTCTGAGATGCTGCTACTGGTGACGCTGCTGCTGTTGCTGCGTAAGGTGATACATCTACCCAGTGGGCTGTCACAGTCATATAGTCCTTAGTCTGCCCTGTTCCACTTGTCCTCATGTCCGTGGTTAAGTGGACATTGTGTACAACGGCATTTTTCAGGACACTGAGGACACTTTTTCTGACGTTTCTGTACAGTCTCGGTATCACCTGCCTAGTGAAGTGGAATCTAGACGGGATTTGGAACCGGGGACACACTACCTCCATCAATTGTCTAAATCCCACTGCACTAATGGCGGATACCGGACGCACGTCTAACACCAACATAGCAGTCAAGGCCTCAGTTATACGTTTTGCTTCAGGATGACTGCTGTCGTACTTCATCCTCCTCGCTAAGGACTGTTGGAGGGTCAATTGTTTAGTAAAAGTAGTGGTGTTCCTACTTCCTCTCTGGGATGATGAACGACTCCCAGCAGCAGCAACAGCAGCAGCAGCGGCAGCAGTAGGCGTAGCAATGCAGGATCCTCCGGAGGAATCCCGGATAGGAGAGTCAGTCATGCCAGTGACATGGCCTGCAGGACTACTTCCGATCCTGACTAAGGAGGAAATTGACGAGGAGGGAGTTGACGGTGTGGTTTGCAGGCGCTTGAATACAACAGGACAACGGGATTTAGGTGTCCCTGGACTGCTTACGGTCTTAGCCAAAGTTTCTGAACTTGACAGTAACTTTTTATGAACGCGCTGCAGGTGCCGTATAAGGGAGGATGTTCCTAGGTGGTTGACGTCCCTACCCCTACTTATTTCACCTTTACATATGGTACATATGGCAAGACAGTTGTTGTCCGGATTTGGATAGAAATATTGCCAGACCAAAGAGGGGGAATGTTTGGTCTTCTGCCCAGGCATGACCGTGATGGGCTTTTTCATCCCACGGACAACTGTCTCCCCCGGAGCCTGATTTAAACAAACCACATCACCATCAGAATCCTCCTCGCCAACTTCCTCCTCAGCGCCAGCTACACCAGTATCCTCATCCTGTTGTACTTCAACAGTGACATCTTCAATTTGCATATCAGCAAGTGGACTGTGGGTGCTCCTTTCAGCACTTGCAGGGGGCGTGCAAATGGTGGAAAGAGCCACCTCCTCCCGTCCAGTGCTGGGAAGGTCAGGCATCGCAACCACCACCACACTTGGACTCTCCTTGGGGATTTGTGATATCTTCTTAGAAAGCACAGTTCTTCGCTGTGCTTTTGCCAGCTTAACTCTTTTGATTTTTTTAGTGGGAGGAGGGCTTCCATCGTCATGTGAAGCTGAACCACTAGTCATGAACATACTAGGGATCGACCTTAGCCATTCCTTGCCACTCCGTGTCGTAAATGGCATATTGGCAAGTTTACGTTTCTCTTCAGCTGATTTAAATGTCTTTTTCAAGGTCATTTTCCTGAACTTTGCCATTTGGGATTGTATGTGCCCTCTACTATGACATTGGGCATCGGCCTCGGCAGACGACGTTGATGGCATGTTATCGTCTATGTCATGACTAGTGGCAGCAGCTTCAGCACTAGGAGGAAGTGGTTCTTGATCTTTCTCTATTTTATTTTTATCGGAGAAAGTTTGGTCCTCCATTTATGTTATATCGATTTGATATATACGTGCGGCTAAACACAGAAAATAATTTTTTTTTTGGTTTGGACTGGAGTGTACTTTTGGGGGTTACAGCACCCTTAACGGTCAAGCCAGCCGACCCTTTACTTATGACACAGGCGCACGCTTGGCACTACTTTGTTGATGCACGTGCGGCTACTGCGCACACAATTCACAAACACAGAAAATATATAATTTTTTTTTTGGTTTGGACTGGAGTGTACTTTCGGGGGTTACAGCACCCTTTAACGGTCAAGCCAGCTGGCCCTTTACTTATGACACAGGCGCACGCTTGGCACTACTTTGTTGATGCACGTGCGGCTACTGCGCACACAATTCACAAACACAGAAAATAATTTTTTTTTTGGTTTGGACTGGAGTGTACTTTCGGAGGTTACAGCACCCTTTAACGGTCCAGCCAGTCGGCCCTTTACTTATGACACAGGCGCACGCTTGGCACTACTTTGTTGATGCACGTGCGGCTACTGCGCACACAATTCACAAACACAGAAAATAATTTTTTTTTTGGTTTGGACTGGAGTGTACTTTCGGAGGTTACAGCACCCTTTAACGGTCAAGCCAGCCGGTCCTTTACTTATGACACAGGCGCACGCTTGGCACTACTTTGTTGATGCACGTGCGGCTACTGCGCACACAATTCACAAACACAGAAAATATATAATTTTTTTAGCACTTGGGGGGAGCACCCCTGATGGACAGAGCACCCCCTGGACAACACTACAGCACTCCTTTAGGACTGGGACACTGCACAGGACTTTGGAGTGGACACAGCCCCTATGGAGAACTGACTGCACAACACAGTCCAGCCAGCCCCTATGGACTTTGAAGTAGTGGACACAGCCCCTATTAACAACAGCAGCACAGCACAACACAGCCAGCCCCTATGGACTTTGAAGTAGTGGACAACAGCAGCACTACACTACACTACACAGCCCAGCCAGCCCTAACTCCCACCCTCCCTCTTCACTGTCCACAGCCGAGTGAGAAAATGGCGCCGACGCGGGTACCTTATATAGGATCCAAAACCCGCGAGACTCGGAAGGCGGGATGATGACGTTTTGCCTCGATTTCAGATCCGAGTCAGGCGGGAAAAGTCGAGCCTGACTCGGATCGGACTCGGATCGGGGGGGCTCAGGGGGGTTCGGATTTCAGAAATCCGAACCCGCTCACCCCTAATTACAACCCATACGCATGCGCAGATGTGCGAACATCGCTCGGAACGAACGAGCGGCCGCTTACGAGCGGCTCTGAATCAGACCCACTGTAATGATGGCCATTGACAGCTGTACCATCGATGGCCGAGTGGTTCAACAATCAGTAGAACCCATCAGTTGTTTGAGACTGTAGCTACCAATGTTTCCTTAACATCGGTTGAGGGGCTTACATTGTTGGTGCAGCAACGGTGCCCCTCAGCGATGGCAAAACCACTTGTCATAGACTACCGATGGTTTACAAAATATCGATGGTCATCCCTTGTATACTGTAGAAATGGCCATCGACCATTCAAAATAATCAATGGTTTATGGCCAATGTCGAAATGTTTTACCATCAATGACAGAGAGCCAATGGTTCTTTTCTATCGATTTACAAGGAGCCAATTTCTTTTTTTTTCTTAACCTTGCCCCCCAATGCCCCGCTCAGCTCTGTCCTTTTTTTTTGATCATTCCATGGCCTCCGTCCCCACCACAGCTGTGGCCATCGAGGTGTGCAAACCGTTGATGGCTCACCATAGATAGTTTGTGTGCCATTGATGGTAACCACTGATGGAGCCGGCCACTTTTCGTGTTTTGGATCTGGGTTGGTTTTGCCAAAACCACCCTTCCGTGTTTTGGGTTCTGGGTTTTCTGTTTTGGATCTGTATTTTTTTAAAAAAGCATAAAAACAGCTAAAATCACAGAATTTGTGGGTTTTTCTGCTCCTATGCTATTATTAACCTCAATAACATTAATTTCCACTCATTTCCAGTCTATTCTGAACACCTCACACCTCACAATATTGTTTTTAGTCCAAAAGGTTGCACCAAGGTACCTGGATGACTATGCTAAGCGACACGAGTGGGCGGCACAAACATGTGGCCCATCTAGGAGTGGCACTGCAGTGGCAGACAGGATGGCAGTTTGAAAAACTAGGCCCCAAACAGTACATAATGCAAAGAAAAAAAAGAGGTGCAAGATGGAATTGTCCTTGGGCCCTCCCACCCACCCTTATGTTGTATAAACAGGACATGCACACTTTAACAAACCAATCATTTCAGCGCCAGGGTCTGCCACACGACTGTGGCTGAAATGATTGGTTCGTTTGGGCCCCCACAAAACAAGCTGGCAATTAATCTGTCCCTGCACAAACTGGCTCTACGGAGGCAACATGTCATCCTCATCCTCCTCATCCACCGATTCCTCACCCTCTTCAGTGTTGTGTACATCCTCATCCTCAAAGAGTATTAATTCATCCCTGCTGGAATCCACCACCACAGGTCCCTCTGTACGTTCTGGAGGCTGGTCTCCCTGGAAGAGTTGATAATTCATTTTTATGAACATCATCTTCTCCACATTTTGTGGAAGCAACCTCCTACGCCTTTCGCTGACAAGGTTCCGGGCTGCACTAAACATACTTTCGGAGTACACACTGGAGGGGGGGCAACTCAGGTAAAATAGAGCCAGTTTGTACAGGGGCCTCCAAATTGCCTCTACGGACTTGTCTGACATCCCTACTTGGATGCTGTCACCAATGT
Organism: Taudactylus pleione; assembly: GCA_031769625.1. Lineage (NCBI taxonomy): Eukaryota > Metazoa > Chordata > Amphibia > Anura > Myobatrachidae > Taudactylus > Taudactylus pleione. Next base: position 4,164,309 of record JAUIMM010000375.1, on the reverse strand, counting down.
AATCCTCCACCATTCTGTCAGTGGTGACAGTATCATATGCAGTGACAGTAGACATGTCAGAAATTGTTGACACGTCCTTCAGTCCGGACCAGATGTCCAAACCGGCGCTTGACTTATGACACAGGTGCATGCTTGGCGCTGCTACTGTGTTGATGCACGTGTGGCTACAGCGCACACAAGTCACAAACACAGAAAAAAAAATGTTTTTTATTTTTTGGAGCACTTTGGGGGTTACACCACCCTTTAGCAGACTTATGGGACACAAGCGCACACTTGGTGCTGCTCCTTTGTTGATGCACGTGCAGCTACAGTGCACACAATTCACAAAGACAGAAAAAAAAGAATTTTTTATTTTTTGTGGAGCGCACTTTAGGGGTTACACCACCCTTTAACAGACAGATGCACGCTTGGCGCTGCTGCTTTGAGGATGCACGTAGAGTGCAGACAATTCACAAACACAGAAAAAAAAAATTATTTTTGTTGGAGTGCACTTTGGGGGTTACACCACCTTTTAACAGACAGATGCACGCTTGGCGCTGCTACTTTGAGGATGCACGTACAGTGCACACAATTCACAAACACAGAAAGAAAAATATATTGTTTGGAGTGCACTTTGGGGGTTACAGCACCCTTTAACGGATGAGCCAACCGGCCCTTTACTTATGACACAGGCGCACGCTTGGCGCCACTTTGTTGATGCACGTGCGGCTACTGCGCACACAATTCACAAACGTAGAAAATTATTTTTTAATTTTGTTGGAGTGCACTTTGGGGGTTACAGCACCCTTTAAGAGATGAGCCAGCCGGCTCTTTACTTATGGGACACAGGAGCACGCTTGGCGCTACTTTGTTGATGCACATGCAGCCACAGTGCACACAATTCACAACAACAGAAAATATTTTTTTACTTTGTTTAGAGTGCACTTTGGGGGTTACAGCACCCTTCAATGGACAAGCCAGCTGACCCTTGATTTATGAAACAGGCGCACGCTTGGCGCTTAATGGTTGATGCACGTGCGGCTACTGCGCACACAATTAACAAACACAGAAAAAAATAAATTTTTGGGAGTGCACTTTGGGGGAGCACCCCTGATGGACAGATCACCCCCCGGACAACACTACAGCACCCCTCTAGGACTACAGCCTTTATGGGACACTGCACAACACAGTCCTGCCAGCCCCTATAGACTTTGGAGTGGACACAGCCCTTATGGACAACTGACTGCACAGCACAGCCCAGCCAGCCCCTATGACAGCAGCACAACACAGCCCAGACAGTCCCTATGGACAACAGCAGCATAACACAGCTCAGTCAGCCCCTATGGACTGAGTGGACACAGCCCCTATGGACAACAGCAGCACAACACAGCCCAGCCAGCCCTAGCTCCCACCCTCCCTCTTCACTGTCCACAGCCGGAGTGAGAAATGGCGCTGACGCGGGGACCTTTTATAGGATGCAAAACCCACGAGATCCGGAAGGTGGGATGATGACGTTTTGCCTCGATTTCAGATCCGAGTCAGGTGGGAAAAGTTAAGCCTGACTCGGATACGACTCGGATCGGGGGGGCTCGGGGGGGTTCGGATTTCAGAAATCTGAACCCACTCATCCCTACTGTGTACACAGTGCCTGATCACTGTGGGCAGCAGTGATTGAGGGTGAACTTCGGCTTCTAGTGCAGATTCAGATGCACAGAAACCTGAAGGAGGTGGCCCCGGGGGTGCCCCTAGCTGGATTATGGAGACATGCCATGAGAGGGGGTGATGCAGCCTCAGCTGCTTATGGAGACATGTCGGCTTTGCCGGGAGAGGTGGGTAATACAGCAGCAGCTGCAGCCGGCTTCCAGAAGCCGCTGCTGCAGCTTCCATGGAGGACATGGCTGCCTTGCAGCCGCAACAGGCGGGTACTAATGCTGGCTTCCCTATCACTGCTGGCCACAATAATTGGGACACGGCAGCAGCTTCTATGGAACACACGGCTGCCCTTGCAGCCACATCAGGAGGGGGTGCCACCGAGTACCCGATCATTGTGGCCAGCAGTGATCAGGACCCAAAGGATGGGGAGCAGTGGGTGGCTGTGGGGAGGTTAGCTTCCCACAGCCGCCTACTGGCCATATCTGACTAGATATTACACCCTTTAGATGAGATGGTTTTAAATTAGTGGCTCATATACGTCCTCCTGCAGCTTTTACTAAATGCATTCCTTGTTATTGCTGACTTTTACCCGCTATTTATATTATCAGGAACAGCTCTATCTCAGGGCAATGGCAATAAATGAGTCTGCTGGGTGTTATATATGTCAGGTGGTGGTGATGGTGTTTCTCTGTATAATAGTTATAGATATTACTCTGTTCCCACCAGGACCTCAGTGTGAGAGGAACAGGACACCTGGACATATTATTTATCAGGCTCTGGAAGACCTGGGGGAATATGACTTCAAGCGTTTTAAATTTGAGTTGTCTAATTTCTCCTATGGAGGACGAGGCCCCAACCCACGTTTGCGTCTGGAGAATGCAGATTGTATTAACACAAAAGATACACTTGTAAATGTATATGGAGAGGAAGCAGCTCTGGAAGTGACCACAGAGGTTTTAAAACTGATCAGTCTTATGGGACCTGCAGAGGATCTCCAACACCAAGTGACACAAACTGGTGAGTTCTAGTAACATGTGGTGGTGAAGTGTATTTTTCCTATATGGCTTGTCAGTGATTCTTTTTTAAGTAAAAAAACTAATCACAATACACTTAACAATGATGAGTGCAATCAGTATTTGTGTCTGTGATGGGGGTTGCTGGAAATCTGATGAACTGGGTGGTATTTATTCAGTACCAGCAGCCACCCAGTATATCTAATCCCACCGTCACTGCACTCCTCATATACTGACTGCAGGACGACACATCACACACAGGACAGTCACTGTGCACTTCCTCTTATACTGACTGTAGGAGGAAAATCACACACAGGACAATCACTGTGCACTTCCTCATATACTGACTGCAGGATGACACATCACACACAGGACAATCACTGTGCACTTCCTCACATACTGACTGCAGGATGACACATCACACACAGGACAATCACTGTGCACTTCCTCATATACTGACTGCAAGAGGTAACGTCACACATAGGACAATCACTGTGCTCTTCCTCATATACTGACTGCAGGATGACACATCACACACAGGACAATCACTGTGCTCTTCCTCATATACTGACTGCAAGAGGTAATGACACACATAGGACAATCACTGTGCACTTCCTCATATACTGACTGCAGGAGGAAACATCACACATAGGACAATCACTGTGTACTTCCTCTTATACTGACTGCAGGATGACACATCACACACAGGACAGTCACTGTGCTCTTCCTCATATACTGACTGCAAGAGGTAACGTCACACATAGGACAATCACTGTGCTCTTCCTCATATACTGACTGCAGGATGACACATCACACACAGGACAATCACTGTGCTCTTCCTCATATACTGACTGCAGGATGACACATCACACACAGGACAATCACTGTGCACTTCCTCATATACTGACTGCAAGAGGAAACATCACACACAGGACAATCACTGTGCTCTTCCTCTTATACTGACTGCAGGATGACACATCACACACAGAACAATCACTGTGCACTTCCTCATATACTGACTGCAAGAGGTAACATCACACACAGGACAATCACTATGCTCTTCCTCTTATACTGACTGCAGGATGACACATCACACACAGGGCATTACTGTGCTCTTCCTCTTATACTGAATGCAGGAGGAAACATCACACACAAGACAATCACTATGCTCTTCCTCTTATACTGACTGCAGGATGACTCATCACACACAGGACAATCACTGTGCACTTCCTTTTATACTGACTGCAGGATGATACATCACACACAGGACAGTCACTGTGCATTTCCTCTTATACTGAATGCAGGAGGAAACATCACACACAGGACAATCACTGTGCACTTCCTCTTATATTAACTGCAGGATGACCCATCACACACCGGACAATCACTGTGCTCTACCTCTTATATTAACTACGGGATGACACAGGACAATCACTGCGCACGTCCTCTTGTACTGACTGCAGGATGACACATCATCACACAATCAATGTGCTCTTCCTCTTATATTTACTGCAGGATGACACATTACACACAGGGCCTTATTCAGACCCACTCTCCACAGCGCTGAGCACTCGCAAGCGGGTCGATGTTGGCCCAGTGCGCATGTGCACGATGGAGCCGGCTCCGTTGTGCGCATGCGCGAGACCCGGATAGCGACGGGCAAGCCGTCGTTCCGGGTCTCGTACCAAAGGGGGCGTGCTGTCGATGTTGAGTGACAGCACGCCCCCTTTGGTGGGCGGCCCGGGGGCGTGGCTGGCCAGATGGAGGCATTCCCATGGGAACGCCTACCGTTTGGGGCTGGCCCCACTGACATCACAAGTGATAGAGCCAAAACCACTAGGGCTTGCGGCAACAAGACCCTACCACAAGGGTCTCATCGCAAGCCCGATGGTCGCGATGGTCTTGACCATCGCGACCATATTCCTGGCCGCTCGCTATAGCTGTAGGTGGTCACCCACAGCTATGCGAGCAGCCAGGAAGCCGCTCTAAAAAAACAGAGGGACGGCCCTGATTCAGAGCGAGCACTCTGTCAAAGCGTCCGGCTCTGAATCAGGCCCACAGTAAAATCACTGTGCACTTCCTCTTATACTGAATGCAGGAGGAAACATCACACACAGGACAATCATTGTGCACTTCCTCTTATATTAACTGCAGGATGACACATCACACACAGGACAATCACTGTGCACTTCCTCTTATACTGAGTACAGGATGACACATCACACACAGGACAATCACTGTGCACTTCCTCTTATACTGAGTACAGGTTGACCCATCACGCACAGGACAATCACTGTGCACTTCCTCTTATACTGAGTACAGGATGACACATCACACACAGGACAATCACTGTGCACTTCCTCTTACACTGACTGCAGGATGACACATCACACACAGGACATCACTATGCACTTCCTCTTATACTGACTGCAGGATGACACATCACACATCACACACAGGACAATCACTGTGCACTTCCTCTTATACTGACTGCAGGTTGACACATCACACAGGACATCACTGTGCACTTCCTCTTATACTGACTGCAGGATGACACATCACACATAGGACAGTCACTATGCACTTCCTCTTATACTGACTGCAGGATGACACACACAGGACAATCACTAGAGTCATACCAAGCTGTTCCTCCTGGCCACCAGGTCCCGTGTGACTACTTGTGCTGAGCATCTTTTTACCCTGAAAATGCTTTTTAGTTGTGATGCGATGTTACCAGGACCCAGCATGAGACTGCGCTGATTAATGTGATATGTGACACTTGTATGTCTGGGTTGGGTATGGGATGCCAGTGCTCAGGATCCCGTTTGACAAAATCCTGATGGGTTTAGGATACCGGCACCTGTCTGTAGGTATTCTAACCATTCTCCTAACCCTAACTCCCTCTAGTGCCTATACCCAACCTTCCTCTTCTCGCACCTTAATCTCAACCCTCCTCACTAGTTCCTAACCCTCCCCCTAGTGCCTAACCCTATTACCTAACCCTTCTACTCACCTTTAGGATGCCAGCGCCGGGATTCTGACAGGTGTCCGGGATTGTGAACGTATCCCGTATGTCTGTGACTATGTCTATAAATCTATATATGATGCATCAGCTGCTGCTTTTTCATTCCAAGTTCTGTTGTGCTTTGTATATAGACTCAGGGGGCAACTCAGCTGTGGACACAGTGACAGGGTACACTCAGATTCCTGATTATCATGGAAGGGAATCTGTGCATGCACCTGATCCATACTGCGCATGTGCAAAATGGGTCTACAATCCCGCACGCAGTCTGGCAGCATCGGGTCAGGTTACGAAAATAGATGCATGTTGCCGCCATTGGGAGGGAGTGGAGAGACCAGGATCTCTGTCGGCTGATGGAGATTTCTGGCTTCTTTTACTCCTCTGTAATAGCAGGCTTACATGTCCCCATCGTCATTAGCCATCCGATAGCCATGCAGATGATCCGATGCTGCATCCTTGGGTGCATCGTGGATCAGTAATACATTACCATATTACAGCTATAGCAGCTGCGATAGCATCTCCGTCTGCAGCTGAATCACTCCCTCAGTTGCGCTCACAATAATCAGCAAAGTCTCCTGGTGTGTCTTAGTACATCACATTGCAACTAAATCACATTTTCAGCTCAAAAAGATGCCCAGCAATAGCAGAATCACACAGGACCTGGCGGCTCACTCACACCAGGCATCTCGCACCATGTGGTATACTGAGACTAGATGTATGAGGAGACATCTGTATTCAATAACCTCTAATATCCCTATAATATACAGAATGCAGCTACTTATGCTATATATAAAGGCCTGTACAATCGGTGACTGATCTTTTACATAAATAGTGCCTAGAGATGACATCACTGTACTATGTATAAGGGATACATATGGTGCTAATGTAATATAGAAGGATATTTTGAATCCCCTCAGAGTTCTGTATAATAATGATCACCTTCTGCCTTGTCCCTGTTATCTGGTTATACTCCTCAGTGACATATAATAATATTACCTACTTACACTGGGGCACATTGCACCTTCCATAATTACTCTCTTTATGTTTTTATCCTTCAGCAAAATTACAGAAGACATCCTCAGATGTAGAACTGGAAGGTTAGTGACATTTTGTCTTTTAAATGTATCCAGAAGGATTTTAAATATATCTATAGTGATAGATGTAGTGTCTGGGTCTTGGGCCAGTGAAAGTGTCTTTGATGAAACTACCAGGGGGGCAGCTGAGGAAAGTCCTATAGACACCAGGCAGTCACCTTACTATGGGGCAGACATTGTGACCCATGTGAGGATTACAGTACAGTGAGGATACACCATATTTCTCCACATCAACATTTATACCCCTTTTACACCGACTGAAATATCCCGGGTTGATGTTCATGAGCGCGCATAATCCTGGGAATTTAGTCGGTGTGAACGGATCAACCCGGGTCCAGAGACCCGGGGATCCGACCATTCTCCATTGCAGGGTTGAGCGCGGGTTGTTCCCGTGTCACCCTGCAATGTAAACGGCGCGGCACGGCTCACGATGACCCGGGTCGCACCGCATGCTGCCTGATTGGCCGGCTTTAGTGGCGCTTGGAGATGACATCATCTCCAAGAGGCCACTGCAAGCAGCGCCTGCCCGAGCGGCACGAAGCAGCGCATCCCACCTGCTCTCCCTGCCTCCGGACCACTGCAGGCTAAGGTAAGTAGGTCGCGGTGGAGGGAGGGAGGGGAAAAAGTGCTGGTCACCTTCGCCGGGCAGCCGGGTCAGTGCTGACCCGGGTCAGGTGTGAATGGTGCCGACTCGGGCATAGCCCGGGTCGGCGCCGCAGTGTAAAAGGGGGTTGCCCCGGGTCTGATCCGGGTTGGAAACGTGTTCCAAATCCCGGGTCAGACCCGGGGATTTTGGTGTAAAAGGGGTATTAGTAACCTGTGCCTCCTTCCTTTCCCCCTAGTATTCCCAGCTGGCTGCCCCCTCCTGGAGGGACCACCCAATAAACCAGTCATGATCTGACACACTGAGTCTGACAATTAGCTACACATAAAATCTTAGAGACCAGCATCAGTATAATGGTTGGGAACCCCTGGTTTACTAAAAATAAGTGATACTTAGGGCTTGGAGTAGAATTTTACGAATTCTACTTCAATTGCCCTGTAATAATTATAGGTGATACTAAAATAATGTGAAAAGGGTGTGAAAACACGCTTTTTCACTTTATTTTAGTAAAAATAATGTTAATAAATAGAGCCCTAAGTAACTTTGCACCCGGACAAACCATTTTGCACAGCAGGGGGTACAATAATTTTTTTTATTATTGAATTGTAACAAATGATCCACTATTACAAATATTTAATTGGTTATAAGTTTAACTGGCGAGACACAGCATTGTCTGTCATTGGTTACAAGTGAGCCACTAACACAGCATCTATCACTTGCTACATGTGACCCTTTACTACATCCCCTATCACTGGTTACATACGGTCCACTACTATATAATCTATCACTGGTTACATGTGACCCATTACTACATCATCTATCACTAGTTACATTTGACCCCCTACTACATCATCTATCACTGGTTACATGTGACCCACTACTACATCATCTATCACTGGTTACATGTGATCCACTACTACATTATATATCCCTGGTTACATGTGACCCATTACTACATCATACATCACTGGTTATATGTGACTCCCTACTACATCATACATCACTGGTTATATGTGACTCCCTACTACATCATCTATCACTGGTTACATGTGACCCACTACTATTTCATACATTACTGGTTACATGTGACCCACTACTACATCATCTATCACTGGTTACATGTCACCCACTACTACATCAACTATCACTGGTTACATGTGACCCACTACTACATCATCTATCACTGGTTACATGTGACCCATTACTACATCATACATCACTGGTTATATGTGACTCCCTACTACATCATACATCACTGGTTATATGTGACTCCCTACTACATCATCTATCACTGGTTACATGTGACCCACTACTATTTCATACATTACTGGTTACATGTGACCCACTACTACATTATATATCCCTGGTTACATGTGACCACCCCTACTACATTATATATCCCTGGTTACATGTGACCCATTACTACATCATACATCACTGGTTATATGTGACTCCCTACTACATCATACATCACTGGTTATATGTGACTCCCTACTACATCATCTATTACTGGTTACATGTGACCCACTACTATTTCATACATTACTGGTTACATGTGACCCACTACTACATCATCTATCACTGGTTACATGTCACCCACTACCACTGGTTACATGTCACCCACTATCACTGGTTACATGTGACCCACTACTACATCATCTATCACTGGTTACATGTGACCCCCTACTACATCAACTATCACTGGTTACATGTGACCCCCTACTACATCAACTATCACTGGTTACATGTGACCCACTACTACATCATCTATCACTGGTTACATGTGACCCACTACTACATCATCTATCACTGGTTACATGTCACCCACTACTACATCAACTATCACTGGTTACATGTGACCCCCCTATTACATTATATATCCCTGGTTACATGTGACCCACTACTACATCATCTATCACTGGTTACATGTGATCCATTACTATATCATCTATCACTGGTTACATGTCATCCACTACTACATCAACTATCACTGGTTACATGTGATCCCCCTATTACATTATATATCCCTGGTTACATGTGACTCCCCTATTACATTATATATCCCAGGTTACATGTGACCCTCTACTACATCATCTATCACTGGTTACATGTGACCCCCTACTACATCATCTATCACTGGTTACATGTGATCCATTACTATATCATCTATCACTGGTTACATGTCATCCACTACTACATCAACTATCACTGGTTACATGTGATCCCCCTATTACATTATATATCCCTGGTTACATGTGACTCCCCTATTACATTATATATCCCAGGTTACATGTGATCCATTACTATATCATCTATCACTGGTTACATGTGACTCACTACTATATCATCTATCACTGATTGCATGTGACCCCCCTATTACATTATATATCCCTGGTTACATGTGACCCCCTACTACATCATCTATCACTGGTTACATGTGACCCCCTACTACATCATCTATCACTGGTTACATGTGACCCCCTACTACATCATCTATCACTGGTTACATGTGACCCCCTACTACATCATCTATCACTGGTTACACGTGATCCATTACTATATCATCTATCACTGGTTACATGTGACCCACTACTATATGACAGCAGAACACTTATGATAGGTGAGTGTGACAAATATACAGTTTCTTTTACATCACAGTATCCTATGTTACATGCCATATTGACTTAATTAATTATATTATGTCCATTAAAATCTTATACAGCATGTAGACAACAGTATGTGAATGACATGAGAGAGAGACACCGTCATATGGAAGATAGAAACGCAAGATCAGGGGAAGATGTCAGTCTGGAAAAAAGATCCATCAGTCTTTTACTGATCAAGAATTATCGGGATGAAGAGCAGAGACATCATGAAATAACAGCTTTAGGCCAGAGGCATCTACAGATTATGGCAAACAGATCATCAGATAAGTATTCTCCAACCACTATACAGGCTCTGTTTGATCCTGATAAAGATGGAACTATCCCCAAGATTGTGATGTTACAGGGACCTGCCGGGATAGGGAAGACTATGACATCCCAGAAGATCATGCTGGACTGGGCCTCTGGGAATCTGTATAAAGACAAGTTTAAATTTGTATTTTACATTAGTTGTAGAGAAGTCAACACCATCACCTCTGAGATAAGCCTGGCTGGATATTTATCAAAGTTTTGTGAACTGTCAGGTCCATCTGATTTGTTGCAGTCAGTCTTCCGTAACTCTGAAGAAATCCTTTTTATTGTTGATGGTTTTGATGAATTAAAATTGTCATCAATGAATAATATGAAAGTTTGTAATGATCCATTTCAGGAGATCTCCAAAGAAATCCTTCTGTACAGTTTGTTTAGGAAAAAGCTTCTTAGAGGAAGCTCCCTAATCATCACCACAAGGCCATTGTCACTGATGAAGCTGAAGCAGCTTGTTAGATATCCCCGGACTGTGGAAATTCTGGGGTTTACAGGGGATCAGCGTGAGGAATATTTCTATCATTTCTTTGACACCAAGGAACAAGCAGATCTGGTTCTTAGTGCAATTAAGGACAATGACACTCTGTTCACCATGTGTGCTGTCCCTATAACTTGCTGGATTGTATGTACTGTAATGAGACCATTAATAAAAGATGGATTATCTGTGATTAATTGTAAGACAACCACATCCATTTATCTGTTGTACCTAAAGGGTTTAATAAAGTATCATGGAAGGGACTCTGCTCAGCCTATAAGCACATGTATAAGGAAGCTGTGTGCTTTGGCCAATGAAGGAGTTTGGGGTCAGAGAATACTATTTGAAGAATCAGATCTTGATAGACATGGACTCTCTATGTCAGAGCTGGACTCTGTGTTTCTGAATGAGAACATCTTCCACAGGGACATTGTGACCCACACCTGCTACAGCTTCATCCATCTGAGTGTGCAGGAGTTCTTTGCTGCTCTCTACTATGTCCTGGATAAGAAAGCTGTGAGTAAAAAAGTCAAAGTACACATAAGAAAAGTGACAAACTTACTAAAGGTATCAGAACATCAGCCACATTTAACATTAACTGTACGATTCCTATTTGGCCTCTCAAGTATGAAACAAATCCAGGAGATTGAGGGAACCATCGGTTGTACCATTTCCTTCAGGGAAAAACCCAGTTTGGAGGAATGGCTAAAGGGAAAGACATCAAAGTACCATAACTCAATATTATGCTACCTGTACGAGACACAGGATGAGGACTATGTGGAGAGAATGATGTCTCACATCCTTCATATAAATACAGGTTCTTATTATGGTGACCAGGAGAACAATGATTTGCGAGCTGTAGCCTACTGCTTGGAGAGAAGTACAAGAAAACATAATGTCTATTTTATCAAAAACAGAATTGGACCTAAGGCTCGGAAAGTTCTATTGAAAGCAGTTTCTAAGTGTCCCACACTATGGTATGTACCTGGCACATTACTGAGCACAATGTTCTCTTGTGTCCTGTAGCTGTCCTGGAAGTAAATCTGAGTTTGGCCGTAATATATATATAAGTATGAGATACTATTTAAGTTACTGCATTTAGAAAATTAGGTCATGGTGGGAACAGTGTAATGTTCTGGAGATATTTTTTGATAATTGAACTAGTTATTAGAGTAAATGGGAAGAGCTGAATGAACATTCCCCTCCCTGCAGCTAGAAATAGTTCCAACATGAATGGAGATGGCCGCACTGCTCTAATGTGATTGTCAGTGTTAGAAATGCACTTTTATATCACCCCTTGTAGTTGTTAAGCAGTCAATGCATTTAATATGGAATTATCCTTTATTAGTATAATGTTTGGATGTACAGTTGCCATAAAGAGACTACTTCCCCCAGTATACAGAACGTTATTCAGCAGCCTGTTCATGCAGATATGTCACTTAGTTGCCAAAAAAGGGGCATTTGGTGGAGGTTTCCCTTCCCTGTACTCTTCTCTCCTCTCTGTCCCTGTAGCTCCTCCTCCTACTTACCTAACCTGGAAGTAGTACCACTCCTCCATACCTGCCACCATTTTATTCCCAAGAGACCCACCCCACAAATATGGTGGTACTGCCAGCATATCCCAATGCAGAGAGCCTGGGGAGGTGGTCATCGGTTGACTGGTCGACATTCAGAAGACCGACAGTTAGAACTTCGACAGATTCTGATGATGACATTTTGTTGTTAACATGTTGAATGTTGACATTATGCAAGTGAAATTTTAACCCTACCGACCTAAGTGCATGTTGACATAATGGATGACTGTGTTTTGACTGTCAACATTCTGGTGTAAACATACTGAATGTCGACCTTCTGAATGTAGACAAGTCATAGCACATCGTCAGACCATTATACATGGTTTCTGAGAAGACACCTCCCCCATTTATAGTATGTTTTTTAATCAACAATTACCAGTATGCTACATATGCCTCATCTGTCAGCATGATATATAGCCTCTTGTGATAAGATGTTACATAGCCTGCAGTGTCCTACATGTTGTTATATTGCCCCCATTTCTTCTTCCTCCATTAGGGGGGCACAAGTATCACTTTGGGTATACCCTGGAGAGGAGATTCTGGACACTAAATAGTTACTTATTATCTTTCCAGTAGCCCCCAGGCTTCCTCTCCAGTATACTCCACCCCAGCCACCCGCCAGCCAGTTTTTTGGTGCCGAGCAGGAGCGAGGACCATTTTGTGGCTGCTGCTTTTAAGCTTTTAATTTATTTTATTTATATCAATTTATTTTTTATGAGCAGGCAGTGCAGGGCACTCTATGGGATGCCATCACTGCCGCTCCAACTACATGAGCGCCGGTTGTGGCAGTACTGGCGACTTGGTTGGTGACTTCTGCTGCGGGACTCCAGGAAGGGATAAGCACACCACCACTCCAGGAGCTTGCAGCCACAGCCACTGCCGATGGGGACAGGTAAGTGTGACTCCCTGCTTACAGTGAGCCGCATGCTTGCGGCTTAACACTGCCAATGTGGAGACCACTGGCAGTGCTGGTAGCATTGGTCCTGGGGTTCCCCATTCACACACTAGACCACCAACGGCTAACAGGATGCTGCTGGCAGTGGTGAGGGCCATATTTTATTTTATTTATTTTATTTATTAACAGTTTCTTATATAGCGCAGCATATTCCGTTGCGCTTTACAATTGGAAACATTGATAGAACAAAACAGGGTAATAACAGACAGACATAGAGGTAAGAGGGCCCTGCTTGCAAGCTTACAATCTATAGGGAAACAGGCATTGATACACAAGGATAGGTGCTATATATATTGCAATTTGGTCTGGCCAGAATGCAGAGTTTCTTGGTGGGCTGCTTGATCCAGTCACATAGGAATGTCGGCAAAATGTCAGGAGTATGTGAAAGAAAGACAATATGTGAGGTTATGTATGGACTGTGAGAGGGGATGTAATAAGACATGGAAGCTATGAAGGTTATGTGGTCGGTTCTGGAATCTGATAAGCTTGTCTGAAGAGGTGAGTTTTCAGGGAACGCTTGAAGGATTGAAGAGTAGAGGTAAGTCTTATTGTGTGTGGTAAGGCATTCCATAGAGTAGGTGCAGCCCGAAGAAAGTCCTGTAACCGTAAATGGGAGCAAGTAATGCGTGGGGATGAGAGACGCAGTTCTTGTGCTGAGCGGAGAGGTCGGGTTGGGAGATATTTTGAGATGAGTGAAGAGATGTATGTTGGTGTAATTCGGTTAATGGCCTTATGTGTAAGTAACAGTATTTTGTATTGAATACGGTAGAAAACCGGCAACCAATGGAGGGACTGACAGAGCGGGGCAGCAGATGATGAACGTTTGGCAAGGAAGATAAGCCTCGCAGCTGCATTCATAATGGATTGTAATGGCGATAGCCTGTTTTTGGGAAGACCAGTAAGGAGACTATTGCAATAGTCAATGCGGGAAATAATGAGTGCATGGATTAGAGTTTTTGCAGTGTCTTGTGTGAGATATGGTCGAATTTTGTATATGTTTTTTAGATGTATGTAACATGATTTTGAGACAGATTGAATGTGGGGAACAAAGGACAATTCAGAATCAAGGATGACACCAAGGCAGCGAGCTTGTGGGGTGGGGTGGATTGTTGAGTTATCAACAGTGATAAAGAGATCAGATTGGTAACTGTTATTGGCCGGTGGAAATATAATTAATTCTGTTTTAGAAATATTAAGTTTCAGGTAGCGAGATGACATCCAAGATGAAATGGCAGAAATACATTCAGTGACACGGACCAATACAGATGGTGATAAATCTGGAGAGGATAGGTAGATTTGAGTATCATCCGCATACAGATGGTACTGAAATCCAAAAGAGCGGATTAGTTTGCCAAGAGAGGTGGTATAGATTGAGAATAGCAAAGGACCTAAGACAGAGCCTTGCGGTACTCCAACTGATAGAGGTAGCGAAGAGGAGGCAGAATCAGAAAAACGAACAGAAAAAGAGCGATCAGATAGGTAGGAAGAGAACCAAGAAAGGGCTGTGTCCTTAAGACCTAGGGATTGTAATGTTTGTACGAGAAGAGAGTGGTCAACAGTGTCAAAAGCAGCAGAGAGATCTAGAAGAATTAGAAGTGAGTAATGGCCTTTAGCCTTGGCAGTGACCAAATCATTTACTACCTTAGTCAGTGCTGTCTCTGTGGAGTGCTGGGAACGGAAGCCAGACTGAAGTGGGTCCAATAAGTTGTGGGTGTTAAGAAAGTGTGTGAGGCGGGTGTAGACAAGTCTCTCCAGTAGCTTGGAGGGGCATGGGAGCTGGGAGATAGGACGGTAATTAGAGAGAGTGTTAGGGTCAGAATTTTGTTTTTTCAGAATGGGAGTAATCACTGCATGCTTGAACAGTGATGGAAAGATGCCAGTAGAAAGAGAGAGATTACAGATTTTAGTTAGGGTTGGGATGAGCACAGGAGACAGAGCTTTACTAATTTGTGAGGGTATAGGATCTAGAGGAGAGGTAATAGAGTAGGAGGATGAGAAGAGTGTAGATACTTCATCTTCATTTGTGGGGTCAAATGAAGAGAATGTGCCAGAGGGTTCAGGTAGGGAATTGAGTAGGTCACTAGCTGAGGAAGAGAATAACATTTCATTTCGGATATTATCAATCTTGTCCTTGAAATAGGAAGCAAGATCTTGTGCACAGATAGTAGCAGGTGGCTTGGGTGAGGGAGGGGTAAGAAGCAGTTTAAATGTATTAAAAAGTCGCTTGGGGTTAGAGGCTTGAGCAGAGATTAGAGATTGGAAATATATTTGCTTGGCAGTGTCCAGAGCAGTACGATAAGAGTTGTAGATAGACTTATATGTGAGGAAGTCACTTGGAGTGCGAGACTTTCGCCACTGACGTTCTACTTTACGTGAGAGTTTTTGTAGATGCCTTGTTAAGTTAGAATGCCACGGTTGACGTCTGAGTCTACGCGGAGTGTGATGGGTAGCTGGAGCTACTTCATCAAGGGCTTTTACTAAGATCTGGTTTAGCTGTGATGCAGCATTCTCAGGAGAAGTGAGTGCAGAAATTGGTGAGAGTTGTTGTTGTAGAGAGGTAGATAGTTGTTGAAAGTTAATCACATTAATATTTCTGCGGGTTTTAGTAGGTTTGGTTGATTTCACTGACATTGAGGTTGATGTAATGGAGGAAAGTGTGCAGGTGATAAGATTGTGATCTGAGAGAGGGAAAGGAGCATTAGTGAAATCAGAAACTGAGCATAGTCTGGTAAATACAAGATCAAGGCAGTGGCCCTCCTTATGAGTAGAGGAGTCAGTCCATTGGGAGAGGCCAAGAGAGGAGGTTAGAGAGAATAGTTTGGTGGCATGAGGAGATTGTGGACTGTCAATGGGGATATTGAAATCACCCATAATGATGGTGGAGATGTCTGAGGATAGGAAGTGAGGGAGCCAGGCTGAAAAATGTTCCAGAAATTGGTGCGGTGGCCCAGGCGGGCGATAGATAACAGCAACTCGCAGAGAGAAAGGGGTGAAAGTCCTGATAGAATGTACTTCGAATGATGTAAATGTGAGTGAAGGTACCTGTGGGAGAACTGTGAATGTGAAAGATTGGGAGAGTAATATTCCTACCCCACCTCCTTTACAATTGCCAGGCCTGGAGGTGTGTGAGAAGTGTAGGTTACCATGTGAAAGTGCAGCAGGGGAGACAGTGTCTGATTGTGTTAGCCATGTTTCTGTTATTGCCAGAAGGTTGAGGTTGGTTGAAATAAAGAGGTCATGGATGGATGTTAGTTTGTTGCAGACAGAGCGTGCATTCCATAATGCACATTTTAGTGACTTGGATGGTGAAGGGAGGCATGCAATATTTATGAGGTTAGCTGGATTTATAGTTTGTTGTGGGTGTGGCATGTGAGTTGGGCCTGGATTTGGAGATATGTCACCAGCTAATAGAAGCAACAGGAGCGAGATATAAATATATTTGTGGGATTTGACAGAATGTTTGTTATGGCGAGAGGTTGTGGATGTTATTGTCAATGTGTTTAGATAAGTTAAAAGCTCATATGTGTTTGTAAGAGAAGAGGAAAGTACTGAGGCAGCAATATGTACAAAAGGAGGAGCTGCAGGGAGAGTAAAGGATGTAGTAGTCTTAGAGATGATTCCATGGAGTGAGATCATTAATAGAAGTTTTTGATACATTTTTGCAATACATTCAATAATGCACAACACACAAACTACTGGTAAGGAATGATATTGTAATTACCTTGTTGTAGATGTTGTTCATTGTTTGTTCTACTGTTTTTTTTTAACTGTTATATAATTACACTTTGTGTTATAACACACTTAGTGCTTATAATACACGGCTGCCATCGACATCCACGGCTGCCTCTATACTGATTCTAAACTTAAAGAAAGTCTGATTGAGACATGCTACAGCTGACCACAAATGCTAACTAATCAATGAAGAAATTTGGCACTGGGTTTGTGTAAACACAAGCAGTATCCTACCATAAACTAGGCATCACTGAACAACATCCCCCACCCAGGTAATCCAAAATACAATCAAGTCATTACATCTAAATCTTTGCTAACAGAAATAAAATCCATTATGCAGAAATGTAAGAGCAATATGTTGCTTGCTAGATGGGAATGGGTAACATACTTTTTAAAATCCAAACAGCTGATCTGAGTGATTGCAAAGCACTAGTTAGACTATGCAGCTTGTAGAATGGGTAACATACTTTTTAAAATCCAAACAGCTGATCTGAGTGATTGCAAAGCACTAGTTAGACTATGCAGCTTGTAGAATGGGTAACATACTTTTTAAAATCCAAACAGCTGATCTGAGTGATTGCAAAGCACTAGTTAGACTATGCAGCTTGTAGAATGGGTAACATACTTTTTAAAATCCAAACAGCTGATCTGAGTGATTGCAAAGCACTAGTTAGACTATGCAGCTTGTAGAATGGGTAACATACTTTTTAAAATCCAAACAGCTGATCTGAGTGATTGCAAAGCACTAGTTAGACTATGCAGCTTGTAGAATGGGTAACATACTTTTTAAAATCCAAACAGCTGATCTGAGTGATTGCAAAGCACTAGTTAGACTATGCAGCTTGTAGAATGGGTAACATACTTTTTAAAATCCAAACAGCTGATCTGAGTGATTGCAAAGCACTAGTTAGACTATGCAGCTTGTAGAATGGGTAACATACTTTTTAAAATCCAAACAGCTGATCTGAGTGATTGCAAAGCACTAGTTAGACTATGCAGCTTGTAGAATGGGTAACATACTTTTTAAAATCCAAACAGCTGATCTGAGTGATTGCAAAGCACTAGTTAGACTATGCAGCTTGTAGAATGGGTAACATACTTTTTAAAATCCAAACAGCTGATCTGAGTGATTGCAAAGCACTAGTTAGACTATGCAGCTTGTAGAATGGGTAACATACTTTTTAAAATCCAAACAGCTGATCTGAGTGATTGCAAAGCACTAGTTAGACTATGCAGCTTGTAGAATGGGTAACATACTTTTTAAAATCCAAACAGCTGATCTGAGTGATTGCAAAGCACTAGTTAGACTATGCAGCTTGTAGAATGGGTAACATACTTTTTAAAATCCAAACAGCTGATCTGAGTGATTGCAAAGCACTAGTTAGACTATGCAGCTTGTAGAATGGGTAACATACTTTTTAAAATCCAAACAGCTGATCTGAGTGATTGCAAAGCACTAGTTAGACTATGCAGCTTGTAGAATGGGTAACATACTTTTTAAAATCCAAACAGCTGATCTGAGTGATTGCAAAGCACTAGTTAGACTATGCAGCTTGTAGAATGGGTAACATACCTGCAGGGATGACAAGAAATAGAAGATGTTCAGTCCAGTTGCAAATTTATGTAGATTACTGTTTTTTTTTAACTGTTATATAATTACACTTTGTGTTATAACACACTTAGTGCTTATAATACACGGCTGCCATCGACATCCACGGCTGCCTCTATACTGATTCTAAACTTAAAGAAAGTCTGATTGAGACATGCTACAGCTGACCACAAATGCTAACTAATATATACCTGAGATCCATACCAGAAGGGGGGAGTTGGGCTCTTCCTTCCTCCAGACCTGGGCACACTCACTCATAGCAGACAGCCTGCTCCAGTGTGATTTCTCTTTCTCTCACTCTCCCCTCCTATAAAGAAATGCTGGGAAGCCATTTGGCAAAATGCATGCCTCACCACATCTCCATAGAATTGTTTGGTCTATAGACGGGTCTATAGTTGGTCTATAGGCAGGGGCTCACCGCTGTCAGCCAAGGAACACTCAGATATGACTCTATAAAGGCAGAAGCCGCATCTGAGCATTTCACTCAGGAGATCTCAACCATCCTGTTTGGTACCTGTTGTGTGAATCAGGATTTTCTTTTTTTTAGTTTTTTTTAAGAAGACCTTGGATGCCTACTTTGGACAAGGGGACCACTCCTGGTAATGTAGGTGAGTATATGTACGTGTGTGTATGTGTGTAATAAAACTGTACTTTCATGGTGTGTGTGTCTTGTGTTTTTAACACATTTCTTTACAGGTGAAATACAGGTACCAGCGGGCCCTTAATGCCCTGCATGCTGGAACTTGTGGTTCTCCAAGTACCAGCATGTGGGTGAGGCTTGCTGGGACCTGCAGTTCAACTGTAAAGACAATGTTGATACTTCTATTTTTATACACCACACCTACACTATCAACCTGCCACCCACTGCCCAGGGTTGGCAGAGATAGTCCCGGGCTATCACCTAGGCCAGGGGTACCCTGGAGAGGGGGACCCCTTTATTGGGGGGTTCCCAACTCCCCAGGGGGATCCCTGGTCTGGGCTGACTAGCGGTCAGGGCTGATGCTGTGGCTGGGGGGCCCGGTGAAAGGGCTCCCCTGGCCGTGGCATCAGCCCCCTGCTAGAAAGGGTCCGGTGCTGGTATTAATATAGGGGGAATCTCATGAATTTTTTTTCTCCTATATTTAAAACCAGGACTGGCCCCGCAGCTAGGTGTTCATTCATAAATTATGGTGGAACCCTACTAATTTTGTTCCCCGCAATTTTAAGAACCAGGACTGGCTGGCAAGTCCGGGGCTGGTTAGCCTTTTGGGGAGGGGGATCTCACATAATTTTTTTTTTAAATGAACCCTTCTAACACACTTTCCATTCATAAACATACACAAATCACACTCTTTTGTGTATGTTGGATGGCAAGTCGCAGCTCTGGAGGCGATGCATTTAAAACTTCTATTGAGTCCCCGATTTGAGTGTAAAATGCCTGACTTTTGCAGAACGAATAATGGTAAATTCACGATTTAGGCAGAGATAAGTGAAAAGCACTTCCGAATTGAGCCGATGGTGATATAATTTCTATTGTTCAAAACAGCCAAATTTGTGGCATCAAATCACCTGATTTCAACACCAAAGGATGAAGAAATCACCTGACTTTAATGATAGTAAATTCACGATTTGCAATAAAGTGATGATATCACCCGAAAATTCAAATCAGGACCAACACGAATCTTATTAAATTTACCCCTTAGAGGCTTTTTATATTTAGAGAAGGTCCTCATGGTCTGGACAGTCTCTAGGCACCCAAATTAATTGTCTGCCTTTTGCAACAGACCATCTACCTTCTAGAATAAGGAGTTCCTCCTCTATGGGTCCTGGGTCCTGACATAGGTGACCTTGATCTGCCAGAGAGCTGGCAGGTCTGTTTCCACAGGTTGGGGTGGAATTCCACCTGAGGAACCCCAGTGTGGGTGACAGTTTCCTGAGTTTTCTTGTAGTGTACAAACCATGAATAATGCCTAACAACCTGGCTGGCTAGCCACTCAGGGGTAATATTCCCGTATATATAGACCAAAAATGCCCATGTTCGAGTCCCATCCGGACTCGTATATACTTTCCCAAGCACTCCCAGGACCAGCCAGAGCTCTCGGAGGCTCTGTTCACTCCCCTGTGGCCTTCAGGGTCATTGTCCTGTTCCCCCCATCTCTGAAGGTGCAAGTTACTATATCAGGTGCCTACTGGTTAGACACAGGACTGCTTGTTTAAGTCCTTACACATGGGCGCTGGCAGGAACTTCAGGATTCTCAGGTTCTGCAAGGGGTCGCTCCGCTCCATCATTCACTCAGACTAGGTGATCTTAGAGCATGGTTCCTTTCAGGATGCCTACTATATATATTGCCATCCATGTCAGCCATTAGCACTTCCTTGAGTATGCTGTACAGAAGAATAACTTCCGGTATCACCTTTAGGGAAGGGCTAAAGCCACTTGTTTTTTCATGAGGATCAGGATAGTCATAACATCTTTTCTTATCTTGGCTCAGTCACTGGATATCCATCTGTCTCAGGATATATCTTTATTAATCCCATGGATGGATATTTACTTGGAAGCTTTTCTCCTGGATTCCAAGGTTAGGCGGGTATTCCTCCCTGCCATCATACTAAGGGTCTTATGGTTACCATATAGTTTGGCATCTCTACCCAGTGTTATTATTCTCCTGCAGACAGATCTATAATCTACCCCTTCGATGGGGTAGGGTTTTCTGCAGTTTACTTAGTTTGGTTCCCTGTCTCACAGGGAAATGTGGGCCCTATGACATAGATCCCATCTGCTTTTTATGATGCAAGCTACCATCCTTATTGTGTGGTAGCTAAAGGGGACCCACTTGGATATGGGCCACTCTCTTTGGGATCCAAGACAGGGGTCCTTCTCTTCACTGATGCACATCTTTGGTTGGAGAGCAGTTACCCATCATTAGACCTTTAGGACCGGTCAGTGGCTTAGGTGTGCCTGTTACCAATCATCATTCTACAGCTCTGGATGGTTTACAGAGCTCTTTGTTGCTATCACTGCTCCAGCCTAATCTGGTCTTGGTCTGGTCTGACAGCGCAACACCTGTTGCCCACATAAGCCATCAGGGTGGTGCTCTCTATTGCTGTTCCATTAAGATTTTTAGCTACTTCCCCAGTTGGGCAGAGCATCATCTTATGGCTCTGAAGGCTGTCTTCTTCCCCACAGTTCTCCTTGAACAGTGGACTCCTAGGCTACCAGGCAAGTGTACTCTACATCCTGTTGCTTTTCAGCACCTAGTGATCACTGGGGCCTGATGGACATTAAGATTATTGGGTCTTGCACAACTACTAGTTACCAAGATAATGTTCCTGCCCCAGAGAATCTGGAGCTCTCCTATTGGTCACTGTGGCTGTACAGTGGAAGTTTCCGATCTTATTTTTCTTTCCTCTACTTTCCATTCTCTCGTAGGCTGCAGCTTGGCCATGGCAACCATAGTACGCAGCTCTTTCCGTCTATCTGGCAACGTGTCACTGTATTTTCCTTTATGGTCAGTTTTTTTGGTCTCTGGGCCCATATTTCCATCAGATTCTGGCCAGCCTCACTTTGCCAGAGTGGTTCTTGATAACCATCCTAGAAGCTAGGAAGGTGTTTTCCAGAGGGGTCATTTGTACCCTGCTGCATGCCTAGTAGAACACTTCATGACTCCTACCAGAGGTTCAGGCATTTATTTCAGGGCATCCTCTATGTGCAGCCACCATTTGCTCTACCAGGTTGTTCCATCTAACCTGTCCTGGGTTCTTCATACTCTTCCATAAGTTACCTTAGGAGCCCTTCATTTGTTGATTGCTGTGCACATTGCGCAATCATTTGTTTACCTGGACACCTGTTTGTCCTACTTACCATCGCTTGGTGCAATGACTGTCTGTTTGACTGCCTGGTATTGTCGCTCCCCCTCTCTGATCTTGTACTTGGATCGGGCCGTTCTGCGGTTTCGCTTGGGTTTCTTTCCTGTTGTAACAAACTGCTTAACGCATTTTAGTGTGACATGCACCTTCATCATATTGCTTCTGCATGTCTTCACACAGCCACTGCTGGAGGCCTCTAGGTACTTAGCAATGGTATTTATATGAGAGTACTTATATGATATACTATAATTGTTTTCGTCCACAGGCCTTTTTTTCCTGTAGGAATCAGAAATGTTGTTTTATGGCTATGGTTTTATTTTCTTCTTTGCAGAGACTAAAAAAATTGTTTTTGTTTTAAAAGAAGAGACTTTTAGTGTTTCTGTACAATTAACAGTAAAACAAGCTTAGGTCAATAAAATGCTCTCTATTTCTACTGGTATATGAGGGCTCTATATCATACAGGATACTACAGGCTTAGTAACATCCTATCACTAGTATCTGTATATCATACAGTATACTTACAGGCTTAGTAACATCCCATCACTAGAGGCTGTATAACATGCATGATACTACAGGCATATTAACATCCCATCACTAGAGGCTGTATAACATGCATGATACTATAGGCTTAGTAACATCCCATCACTATAGGCTGTAGAACATGCATGATACTACAGGCATATTAACATCCCATCACTAGAGGCTGTATAATATACAGGATACTATAGGTTTAGTAACATCCTATCACTAGAGGCAGTATAACATGCATGACACTACAGGCTTAGTAAATTCCTATCACTAGAGGCTGTATAACATACAGGATACTATAGGCTTAGTAACATCCCATCACTATAGGCTGTAGAACATGCATGATACTACAGGCATATTAACATCCCATCACTAGAGGCTGTATAATATACAGGATACTATAGGTTTAGTAACATCCTATCACTAGAGGCAGTATAACATGCATGACACTACAGGCTTAGTAAATTCCTATCACTAGAGGCTGTATAACATACAGGATACTATAGGCTTAGTAACATGCTATCACTAGGGGCTGTATAACATGCATGATACTGCAGGCTTAGTAAATTCCTATCACTAGGGCTGTATAACATGCATGATACTATAGGCTTAGTAACATCCTATCTCTAGAGGCTGTATAACATGCATAATACTACAGGCTTAGTAAATTCCTATCACTATAGACTGTACAATATGCAGGACACTACAGGCTTAAGGGTATACGTTTAGAAATCACTAAAACATATTGTGTATCACTGTGCTATGCTTTCTAAGCAGCTCATTGAAGTTCAAGCATAAAAAATAAATAAAGTTATGAGCGCTATGTATAAAAATAAATAGTGGCACCTGCAAGAAAATACACAGGTTAGTAACTTATGTTTATAGCTGCTTTATGGAGAATGTGGTTTGAGGTGAGACCCGGTTCAGGGTCGCTATTGCCGTGTTGCTGTTAGCCCTGACTGTCCCTACCTTGTCCCACCAGTGGGCGCTCCTTGCGGTATGAGTCCGGGCGTTAATGGTAGTTGGTGGAGCTGAGTCTGGCCTTGACTCCTGCTCCACATGTGCCGCTGGCACATGGCCGAGTGCGGCCGCTGGTGATGATGTCAACGGGATACAGCAGACAATTACGGACGCCTTTGTAGCCAGTATGCCTCGATGCCGGATGTGAATCACCTACTGCCTCCAATGCGTTTCATGCCCTCCAGCACTTTTTCAAGGATGGATTTAAGTCTAATACTAATGGTTTAAATGGCTAAAAAACTTTATTAATTTTCATTAAAAACCGGAAGTTGTCACCGCAAGTATATAAAAAAGAGCGGTTACCATGTGTTGCACTGCCATATTGTGGATAAAGTTAAAATTAATTTGATAAGGTGCCACATAATTATAAAATATGTTAAATTATTAATGTATATACGATATGTTAAAATGTTAATATAAAAGTACAAGTGTGAAATAAAATAAATTATATAATTTAAAATATGAAGTTTGGAAGTTTAAAACAGGATTATAAAAATGCATTAGTTCAATATCTATATTTAGACCAGATGGTTGCAAAGTTTTAAGATCGTAGATCCATTTTGTTTCTATTCTTTTTACGCTATTTACGACTTTTCCACCTCTCCAGTTTCTATGAAGTTTTTGTATTGATATAAATTTCAGACCTACTGTTTTTTTTTTATGTATTTCTGCGAAGTGCTTCGAAACACTATGGGTTTGTAAGCCTCTTTTTATATTATAAATATGTTCCGCCAGTCTCGTCTTCATTTTTCTCTTCGTTTGACCTACATATTGAAGCTCACAGGAGCATTCTAGTAGGTAAATTAGTTCTTCACTTTTGCATGAAATAAATTATTTTATTTTGTACTTCTTTCCAGTTATATTTGATTTAAATTCATGTATTGGTTTTGTTGTTATTTTTTGGGTCTTGCACGCTTCACATTTAAGGCAGTAATGGTGTCCTTTATTGAGAAGTGAAGATTCCTCATTCAAGACAACAAAACTTTTTACTAATTCCTGTTTCATATTTCTTGCTTTTCGGTATATAATACGTGGGTTCTCTGAGATATGGGGAATCAGATCAACGTCCAGCCTCAAAATATGCCAGTGTTTTCTTATTAGGTCTTCTATAGTTTCAGTGTTACTATTAAACTGTGTGATAAAAGAGAGGTTTCTTTCTTCATTCTTATTCTTGTTTTTATAAGTAATTAGATCTTTCCTTTCAAGTTGTTCTATTTTCATTAGTTGGATTTCAAGATCTTTGGATTTATAGCCTTTGTTGATAAACTCAGTCTTTAATGTCTCGCTTTGTTGATGATATTCTGAATTCTCTGTGCAGTTACGTTTTATTCATCTGAATTGTCCTCCAGGTATATTACGAATCCAATTTCTGTGGTGATTGCTTGATACTGGTAAGGCATTGTTCCCATTTACTTCTTTGATATATGTTCTTGATTGTATTTTGTTTTCTCTAATATAAATTTCCAAGTGTAGGGAATACGACACTTTCCTTGCTCGTCATGGTTGTGAATTCCAGATTGATGTCAATCCTATTGATATACTTGATTAAATTTTGTAATTCTTCATTCGGTCCATCCCATATGAAGAAAATATCATCGATATATCGTTTCCAACAGATTATATTGTTTATATATTCATTATTTTCCCATATATGGTCATCCTTCCATTTCGAGACAAACAAGTTTGCATAACTAGGTGCAAATGAAGTTCCCATCATGGTTCCTCGTTTTTGGAGATAGAATCTACCTTCGTACCAAAAATAATTGTGTGTTAGGATAAACTCAATATTTTCCATAATAAAATTGATTTGTTCATTCTCAATTTCTGTCATCGTGGAAAGGAAATATCTAGTACTTTCACATCCATTGTCATGGGAAATACATGTATGCAGGGATTTCACATCGCTTATTCCCAAAGTGTAATCCTCCTTCCAGGTCACCTTTTCTAATACTTGTAGTATATTTATGGTATCTTTAAGATGGCTTCTTTGCTGAGATACCAAATCTTGGAGAAATAAATCAATGTACTTGGATAAATTGCTTGTGATGGAATTTAGACCCGATATTATCGGGCGACCGGGACACTTTTCTAAAGCCTTGTGGATTTTCAGTAAGAAATAGAATGTCGGGATTTTTGGATCTTTTTCCCAAACATAATAATTTTCTTGATAATTCCCATCTCTAAACCTTCATTAAGGATTTCTTCTAATTCTTTTGTGAATTTGGTTGTTGGATGCATAGGTAATAGATCGTATGTCTCTGTATCACCTAGTAATCTTTTGGCTTCTTGTTTATATTTTTGTTTGTCCATCAGCACGATTCCCCCTCCTTTGTCGGCTGGTTTAATTTCAATCGAAGTGTCTTTTTTTTAATTCTCTCAAACTTCTTTTCTCTTCAGGAGACAGATTATTCTTTATATTTTGTTTTTCTGGTAAAGTAGAAATATCTTTTTCCATCAATTTCTGGAAGGTCTTTATATGTGGTCCTTTGCAGTGTATAGGATTGAATGTTGATGATGGTCTAAATTCCGTATGTTTGTAATTTTCTTCTGATATTTGATTTGTTCTTATCGGTATTTCCTTGGAATAAAACTTCTTTATACAAAGCTTTCTCACAAACTGTTGGACATCAATATAAAGATCAAATTTGTTAATAGTGGACTGTGGTGCGAATTTGAGTCCCTTTTCTAATAATGAGGTTTCTGATAGTGTTAAAAATTTTTTGCTTGGATTGAAGATGGTGGTTTTTGAGTTTAATTGTTTCTTTTTTTGAGACTTTTTCTGTTTCCCTCCTCTTGTCCCTCTTCTTCTGAAAGGGGGTTCTTTCGCACTTTTTTGTTTTGTGAAATCTGTATATGGTCCGGAGGTTTTTTCACGCCATGCATCAATTCTAAAAAATCATCCTCATTAAATTCCTCTTCTGAGTCTTCATGTAGATTCCTTTTAAAGGAATTTTTTCTAGGTTCATAGGAGATTGTTGCTTCTTGTTTTTTCTCAGATATGTTCTGTATCAAGGAGTTACATTCTGTCTGGTCTTCTCTTAGAGCTGTTTCTCTTCCAGATCTGTATGAATCCTTTATCATTTTGTAGGGATTCTCTCCAAATGAAAAATTCCTTTGATTATATGGTTTATAATCTTGTCTAGTATTTCTTAGTTGTGGTGTTGTTTTAATAAGGGGTTCTCTTCTTTTTTGTTATTGTTGGTATTGTATTCCAGATTGAGGATTTGTTTGTGGTTTATTGTTTCTATATTTATGTTCTCTTTGTAATTTCTGGTTGTAAGTGAATTTTTGTCCATATTGTTCAGATTTATGGGCTGTTTGTTGTGTATGTATAATGGTTGTTCTCCTTTCATTTTTCTTTTGTTGGTATATAATTAATTCCTTCATGTCTTTTCTAAATTTTTGTTGTTTCTGTGTAATTATCATTTCTTCCAATTTTTCTATCTTGTCATTGGTCATTCTTATCAAGTTTCTAAAGTCTTCCATTCCTGTTAAACTTTCAAATCTTTTTTCATATAACTCTATGTTGTCGTTAGTTTTTTCTAGTGTCATTTTTCTATCTTCCACAATCAACTTCATGAGTTGTATGGAACATGAATATAAAATAGTGTTCCTCTTCTCATACAAATCACTTTGGATTGGTTGAAATGTTGCTACTTTATTAATTGGTAAACCTCTTGGTATCATGTCATTTTCAATATATTTATTAAGGGTGGTGATTTCCCACCACCGTTTCACCTCTTGGGTGTAGTGTTTCTCTAATTTCAGAAATTGACTACAGAATCTTTCATCATTAGTATTATCTTCTGTTTCTTGATAATTCAGATTATCACTAAAAACATTATCTAGATTATTCCTTAGATTTTGGTGTGTGACATGTACTGAGGTGTATTTGGACATGGTTTTACAGCTGCAGTATACTGGTTAGGTAAATCACTAAAACGTATTGTGCATCACTGCGCTATGTTTTCTAAGCAGCTCATTGAAGTTCAAGCATAAAAAAATAAATAAATAAAGTTATGAGCGCTATGTATAAATAAATAGTGGCACTCGGCCAGATGACAGCGGCACATGTGGAACAGGAGTCAAGGCCAGAGTCTGCTCCACCTACTACCATCACCGCCCGGAGTCATACCGCAAGGAGCGCCCACTGGTGGGACAAGGTAGGGACAGTCAGGGCTAACAGCAACACGGCAATAGCGACCCTGAACCGGGTCTCACCTCAAACCACATTCTCCTTAAAGGAGCTATAAACATAAGTTACTAACTTATGTATTTTCTTACAGGTGCCACTATTTATTTTTATACATAGCGCTTATAACTTTATATGTTTAGGAAGCCGGCGGACCCAATGCCGACTGCCAGCTTCCAGACTACTTAATCCTGGTGAGGGTTAAATGACAGGCATCTAAATCTAGATGGGCGACGCTGGGAGACCGGCACCCGGTATCCCGATCGAAGGGATGCTGGGCGCGGACAGCCGCGGCGGGGGAGGGTTAGGTTTAGGGCTCCCGGGGGGACTTAAGGTTAGGCACCCCCCAGGAGGTTAGGGTTAGGCCAGGGGGAGGGAGGGTTAGGCTAGGGGGAGGGAGGGTTAGGCACCCCCCTGGCGGCAGGGAAGGGGGATTAGGTTTAGGCACTTAGAGGGGGCATTAGGGTTAGGCACAGGGGGGAGGTTAGGGTTAGGCACAGGGGGGAGGTTAAGGTTAGGCACCCTAAAGGAGAGTTAGGGGGTAAAATTAGGTTAGTTTATACTTACCTGGGGACTATCGGGATTTCCTCCTCTGTCGGGCTGTCGCAATTTGAACTGCCGGCCATGCGGCCCGTAGTGAATCATACCGATTCCGGATTAAGGTGTGTATCTACTAGCAGACTGTGAAACGACTGCACGATTACGACATTGTAATCATGCAGACATTTCACAGTCTGTGCTGTGCCTACACTGAATGATCAGTCGTCCAGTGTAGGCACCCTTCCTCATCCCCGAACATGGCCAATCTGTCATTATCGGCAGATTGACCAGCATGTTCGGGCGATGATTGATGTCGGAAATGACCAGCGGGAGAGCGCATCGCTGGTCGTTTCCAACATTTTCATACCCGATTTGTGCTCAATTAATGAGCAATTGCACGTTTACGATGTCATAATTGTGCAATCGCTCAGTTTAATTGGGTAGTGGATAACCGTCTGTATTAACATCCTATCACTAGAGTCTATATAACAATTTGACAGATGGGACATATGTAATATACTGGTAAATGGGGGCCGTTTAAAAAAATGATCCATCTATTAGCACGTTATACAGCTTCCAATAGTAGAAACGTACTGTATGTAGCTTATAGTATCCTGCATCATTTATAGTACTGTTTGTTATACAACAACCCGCATTTACCAGTATATAATGTGCCTGTCCTATCTGTCAGCCTGTTACGTATATATTTACCAGCATTTTATACAGCCATGTGCAGACTATGCTACATAATATGTATCATAATAGCTCTGTGACCACTATAATAGCTACAAAGATCAGCCTAATAGCCCACAAGACCAGCACAATAGCCAGTGTTACAGCCCGCATACCGCAGAATGAAACTCCAATGTCCAGGACTGTATTTGTGTGTCCAGCCAGGATGTAGTTAATAAACCGCCAGATGCCATGCCGCCGGTCTAAATCCTGACTATACATGCCCGACACAGGACTTAAGATAGGCGTAGAATTACCGACGCCTACTGTATCTTAATCCCGATGCCAGAAACCCGACCCCCACCATCCCGATCGTCAAGAGAAGGGTAAGTTTTTACATCTTAGCCCGGGGATGGGGGGTTAGGTTTAGGGATCCCGGGGGGTTTAGGGTTAGGCACCCCCCGGGGAAGGTTAGGTTAGGGGAAGGGGGGTTAGGGTTAGGCGCCACTAGGTGGAGGGTAAGGTTAGGCACCCTCCCCCCACAGGGGGTGCCTAGCCGGCATAACTCATTCTTCATTCATGGAATTCAGCACTGCAACATCATTTCCAGTGAAAGTAATTAGAACCAGTCAGTGAGGGATTTAAAGTAACTACTTAATCTTGCAGCTATAGGGGATTTGTAGCCATATCACATACAGTACAAGCTTTTGGCTTTGACTTCTGCCTCTCCATCTAATCCTATAAATCTATACTTTTGGGAAGGAGTTCCAATTCTCCACATGTCAAGGCTGCATTTATATAGTGGGGAGCTCTATTTCATATACTAACGGGACTATATAATTACATTTTACACTGCCTGGGGGGGATGTAGTTATGTCGGTCACAATCCCAACAGCAGAATTCCGGCTAGGAATTGATGATAGACCTCAAAATACCGACGCCTATCATAATCCCGAAATCCAGGACGACGCGTGCCCGAATGAGGTAAGTCCAGGGCTCCTGTCCTGTTAGCCGTGGGGGGGAGGGTTAAGTTTAGGGCAGTTAGCGGGCTTAGCGTTAGGTTTTGGGGGGTTGTGGATAGGTACCCCTAGGGGGCAGGGCTAGGGTTAGGCACCCCCAGGAAGTGGTTAGGGTCAGGCACCCCCCCCAGGGAGGGTTAAGATTAGGGAGCAGTAAGGGGGGGGGTTAGGGTTAAGCACTAGGGAGGGAGTTAGGGTTAGGCACCCCTAAGGGAGGGTTAGCTTTAGGGGGGCGACAGGGGAGGTTAGCATTTCTACCTGCCTCTGTCAGGATTTTCATCCTGTCAGGCAGCCACTGTCGGGATTTGAACAAGCGGCCAAACAGCCACCGGAATTTCAATCCCATTCTGCCTGGGGAGCATAAATTGGGACTACTGTAACTATAACTGGCAATGATAGACTCCTCCTGAACTGATACAAAGACATTTCTGTTACTGGACTCTTGGGGGGGTAAATAGGTCTATATACGTAAGTAATTGCTAGAACATTGTAGAAGGATTGGTATAGTTAGTTATACCCTCAGAGGGTGATGTAATAAAAAAATATATAGTTATAAGCATTGTATGATAATACAAGGTATAGAGTAGGTAATAATATAACAAATGTAAATCAAAATGTTGCAGAAGAAAGAATATGTACTGTTGCAATTGTGTATGTTATTCTTATTTTATAAATTAGTAACTGAACTATAACTGGGGTGGTTTACTCACCCAAAAACCTGAAATAAAGCAGAATATTACAGTGTGATCAGTATATAAATTGTGTTATATTTATATGCCTTACACTGACATCAAATGGTATATTAGTAAATACATTCAAATAGTATTCTTCTTAGGCTTTCCCAAGTTAGCCTAGACAGCATTATCAAATATAATCTGGGTGGAGGGACTATTACCTAGAAACCAGGGTTACATAGTGATCCAGCAGTAGTAGTCATTGGTTTCAGGTCAACTTGTCGACATTCAGAATGTCGACAGGTTCTGAGTGTTAGAGAAGAAAAGAGTGTACACTATTACTATATACTGTTACTCAGCATTACATGTAATTACATTCTATTCTATGGTACACTGTGTACACTATTACTATATAGTATCATTCAGCATTACATGTAATTACATTATGTTCTATGGCACACAGTGTACACTATCACTATATAGTATCATTCAGCATTACATGTAATTACACTATGTTCTATGGCACACAGTGTACACTTTTATATACTATTACTCAGCATTACATGTAATTACATTCTGTTCTATGGCACACAGTGTACACTATTACTATATACTATTACTCACCATAACATGTAATTACATTATGTTCTATGGCACACAGTGTACACTATTACTATATACTATTACTCACCATTACATGTAATTACATTCTGTTCTATGGCACACAGTGTACACTATTACTACGGTATATACTATTACTCACCATTACATGTAATTAAATTCTGTTCTATGGCACACAGTGTACACTATTACTATATACTATTACTCACCATTACATGTAATTACATTATGTTCTATGGCACACAGTGTACACTATTACTATATACTATTACTCACCATTACATGTAATTACATTCTGTTCTATGGCACACAGTGTACACTATTACTACGGTATATACTATTACTCACCATTACATGTAATTAAATTCTGTTCTATGGCACACAGTGTACACTATTACTATATACTATTACTCACCATTACATGTAATTACATTCTGTTCTATGGTACACAGTGTACACTATTACTATATACTATTACTCAGCATTACATGTAATTACATTCTGTTCTATGGCACACAGTGTACACTATTACTATATACTATTAATCAGCATTGCATGTGCTTTAAGGTTGCATTGTATGCAATAATTACTATTTGTGTTTCTGTGTCTTCCTCAGTTTCAGGTGGTGCCGGTTTCCTGATAATGAGGAAGACGTATCTCAGGCTGGATCCAGTTTATCTGGGATGTTTAATCACTGTCAGATGGAGGATCTAGAGTAAGTAGTTTATATTGCAAAACTAGGCAAGAAACAAAGCCTTCAACAGTAGGCCTAGTAATCTAGTGAGTCCTGTGTATTATGTGACACACAATACAGTATGTTCTGTACCACTTATTCGCCCCTCACTAGCCTGTAACCTGCTGCCCCCAGATCCGACTATGGATACCAAGGTGCATACACAAGTTTCCCATTAGATAGGCTCACATGAGATGGGGGATAGGTATGGGGCAATGATACACCCAGTAAGAAATAAAGGTCTTGTTATTAGTTACTGCTGTACTCAATGGAATCACACAATTACA
This sequence comes from Taudactylus pleione, assembly GCA_031769625.1. NCBI lineage: Eukaryota > Metazoa > Chordata > Amphibia > Anura > Myobatrachidae > Taudactylus > Taudactylus pleione. Next base: position 4,131,498 of record JAUIMM010000375.1, on the reverse strand, counting down.
CCTTGTTACTTGACCAGGATGGACAGTCACTGTCACACTATCATTATCCTACATTGTACACACTTGAACTCAATAAATGTAGAAATGGTCACACATCTATAACTAAATAGCAGATCCCTTGGATGATATATCAGATAATATGGTGTCACTGGGTGTATTCTACATCCATCCGTTCCACTGTCTTGTAGGTTAGCTATGGATGCCTGGGCAGCAGGTAAGTAGCTCAGACATTATGCCAGTCAGCATCTCTATCAGGCAGTACCAGGGTATGGCGTGCTGTCCTCTCATTAGTAGGCATGTGAGACTAGGTATAACTCCTCATGGGAATCAGATTTTATTATTCACATGAACAGTTTAGACAATCTGTCAGGTTTGAATTAATGACGGCCATGAAAGCCCAAAGTAACTAATAATCTAGCAACCAATCAATGAGAACATTATTCAGTGTAGTGCCAGAAATATAAACTAAAGCCGATATATGATTGGATCAGTAACTGTACTGTGCTATTAGACCATTTTTACTTTTGGCAACCTTATTTCATGCAGTAATGCCCCTGATTAGTGAGATGGTGGGTGTTCCCCATCAGAACCGTATCTAGACTTTTTGGTGCCCTGTGCCAGAAAGAGCATTGCCCCCCCTCCAATATTTTTCAAATAGGTACATAAGAAACACATCTGAAAAAGGGCCATGGCCTCATGGGGAAGGGCCAGGGAAGAGATAGGGGAGGACAGGAGATGCTGGGGATAAAGGAAGAGGAAGCTATAAGTGAGAATGATAATAAACAGAAAATTGACAAACCCAAACAGATCCCCCTGCCCTGCAGTGCCCTGTGCCATGGCACGGGTCGCACTACCCTAGTTACTGCCCTGTCCCCCATACCACTGCTGTTACCTGTTTCCAGTGTATCTGAGAGTAAAAGATAAGCTCTGGAATCACAGCAGCCGAGTCTTGGTGAATAATACAAACCTGCTTAGAGTAAGGTGTATATAATGCACCATCTGATGTACCGGACGCACAGCCATCCCAGCCAGGTGCCACGTTACACATCTGCCATCCACAGTACAGTATTCTGTGTACAACTAGAAGCACTGGATCCTGGAAATGGCAACTGGAAACACTGTGTGCCCAAATTATTATAACCTTAGTACATAGGCCCTCATTCAGAGCCGTACGCTCTGAGCAGAGCGCACGCTCTGAATGAGGGCCGGGCTCCATTTTCATGGAGCGTCCTCCTGGACGCTCGTATAGCTGTGGGTCACCACCCACAGGCTATACGAGCGTGCATTGTGATGGCCGCGATGGTCGAGACCATCGCGACCATCGAAATTGCGAGTCGGAGCCTGCGGTTGAGGTTTTCACCTGCAAGCTCCGGAGTGATTTTGGCTCTATCAGAGCCAAAATCACTCCCACTGACATCACTAGTGATGTCAGTGGGCCGGCTTCTGACGGGAGGCGTTCCCGTAGGAACGCCCCCGTCAGGGAGGCACGCCCCCGGCACGCCCACCAAAGGGGGCGTGCTGTCAATCAACATTGACAGCACGCCCCCTTTGATCGGACACAACGAGCGAAGGACTTTCCTTCGCTCGTCGCGTCTGGCGCATGCGCACGACGGAGCTCCCTCCGTCGTGCGCATGCTCAGTCCATAACATCGACCCACTTGCGAGCGGACAGCCGCTCGCGAGTGGGTCTGAATCAGGCCCATAGTTTGGCCACCTTTAGCTCTTAATACAGATTGAATTATTTTAGGCATTGATTCTACTTAATATTTTTAGATTTCATGGGAGCTATGATCTGCATCTCCATATCATTGCCTCTACCTGATGATAGCAATGGTGTATGGACAAGTCTTCTGCCTGGCAGTAAGGGGCAGAAGTATGGCAGCAGGGATAGGGGGTGTCTGGTAGCAGGGAGAGGTGCTGTCCATGGTACGGGTGACAGGAGCGGGAGGAAGGGTGTACTTAAAGCAGGGAGGGAATGGAGGTAGAAAGGGGGGGAAGTGCTAGTGTTTGGTGGCAGGGACTCTGGAAGTGAGGAAGAAGTACTGTAGGTGGGAAGGGTGGAGTCTGGAGGCAGGGAGAGGGTGTGTGTGGGGGGTTCTGTTTGGGGAAAGGGGGTAGGGAGGTGTCTGTATGTCACACACACCTGTCCTAAATTATCTAGCACAGATAGTATTAGTAATGGCATGGCACTGACCTCATCTGTATGTATAATGCTAGGGGCGGACTCTTCTGTCTACAGCCTGGCACTGCGGGAGTTATGTGAGGTACCGGGGGCAAGGCTAGGGGCCCTACCTCACCTCTTATGCCTTCTACCCCCTGTGGCAGTATATTAGAAAATTATATTAAACATTGAAAATAATGTATATAATAATGTATGGTCCAGGCCCACTGGCATGCCTGCGTATGGGTAAATAGTACCCGCTCCCCTCACATGCTTATTATGTCATGTGGTAGCTGATCTTTGGGATTGATTCTCATTGGTTACAGCTGAGTTTAATAGCCGCCTTTCTATTTCTGTCTTCACCACTTTGTAGATCCACCCAGGTAAAACAACCCCAGAGTTCCGACAAGTTCCTACTGTAGATTTCTCACTCAGCAATAGGGAGGTAGTTATGGAATTTCAACCTCGGTTCTCATAACCCTGCATTTCCACTGGGCCTTGACCATGCTTAGTACTTGTGGATTTGCTGTGGTATCACTGATATTGCCCCCATCTGAATCTTCCCCTCCTTTGCTATATATTCTGGGAATGTATCGCTCCTAAAACTCAGACTCGCATCCCTCACGGTCCTTCTAGACGATGTGCTCACGATGCGATATCGTGAGCGATTTCCCTTGAACTCTCCCTGGCAGCTCCCTGACACTACAGGACAAGATGTTCAGCAAAAGCTACATGATGTGTCACTAGATCTACCATGTGCAATCTAAAGATTTTCAGATCTTTAGATCATGCAGGATAGCAGACAGACGCTTGCACGGATCAGGGAGATCCGTGAAGCATACATCTGTCTCTAAAAAATAAATATAGATGCACTAACGGATCAGTGAGATCCATCCATGCTGAGGTGTATAAAAAAAAAAAAATTAAAGCCTGTGTGCATAAAAAAAAAAAAAAAACATGGCGTGCCTCCCCAAAAGAGCAACCAGCTCTGGGCTTAGTGACCCAGTGCTGGTTGTGTAAAATACATGGGACAGATGAGGTCCCCTGTATTTAAGCACATCCAGCACTGGGCTCTGATCTGGTAGTGGTTCTGGAAATACAGGGGGAAAATGCATAGGGTTCCCCTGTATTTACCAGAACCAGCACCAAACTTTTTCTAGCGGGGGGGCTAGAAACAGCCAGAGCCCTTTCACATGGCATAAAAATGGTGACACATTAAGTTAGTACAACTTTAGGGACAGCATAAGATTAATAGGTGACTTGTACCATATAAATGAGTATTAAATACATCCTGATATATTACCTAAATAAATGAGGGATGAACTAATCAGAAATATGAGAGTTTGTTACTATGGGTAATCAAAACTAAGTAATCTAACTAATACGCCTGTAATACAGAATCTTATCAACCAGTGATATGTAACCGTCAGTAATTCTCAACGATGGTCCGGGGAACATATCTTGTTCAGAAAGAATAACTACTGCATGTCCACTTAAAAATGTCACATCTCAATTGTATATCTGTAAAAAAAAGAGCAGTCTACAGTGTAAAAGGTAGCATACTAATCCTCATCAATAAGCAATTAATAATGCCCAAATAGCAGATAATAGCCTTTTTGGGTACTTACCATTGAATCCTTTTCTCTGAGTCAGGCTGGGGATCACTGGACCATGGGTAGTAGGTGGGAAGGCGTGGATTTGGCACGAACACTGAAATCTAACTCCTCCCCTCTGCAACCCCTGACTTCAGTACAACTTCAAAAGTGCCTGGTAAGGAGAAGCAATACTCAGTGACACTGTCACTCCAAAAAATAAAAATGAAATTGATGGTCAATACGACCCAAAATCATAACTCATACTCAATAAAACTGAGCATGAGGGAGGGAACGCAGTGTCCCCCAGCCTGACTCAGAGAAAAGGATTCAACGGTAAGTACCCAAAAATCCTATTTTCTCTTTCGTCTGGGCTGGGGGACACTGGACCATGGGATGTTCAAAAGCCCCCCCATGGGAGGGAACACTCAGATTGCCAGACCGGAGAACTGTATGCCCCAAAATGGGTGTCCCCACAGGCAAAAACATGAAACCTGTAGAACCGCACAAACATGTGGACAGAGGACTGCGCGACAAACATGTTCAGCTGAAGCCCCGTGACGCGCCACCCAGTAGGCCACCACGGCCCTAGTGGAATGAGCCAACACCCTAGCTGGTGCCGGGCGCACTGCCTCTGAATAAGCCCTTGAAATCACTGAGCGGAGCCATTTTGCAATGGTCTGCTTTGTGGCTGGCCAGCCCCGTTTGTGGGCGTCGTAGAGAACCAATAGAGTCCTTTTTACATAAGATCGAAGTTCTATCTAAATAAATGCATAGGGCCCGGACAACGTCCAGCAGTGATAGATCATCATGGTACCCTGAGGACTCTGAAGATGAAAAAACAGGAAAATCAATCTCCTGGTTTAAGTGGAAAGATGAAACCACTTTCTGTTGAAAAGAAGGAACCGTCCTGAGCACAGGCCTATCGTCATGGAAAACAAGAAAAGGTGGTTTGCAGGACAAGGCCCCCCAACTCAGAGACCCGCCGAGCCAAGGCAATGGCCATAAGAAAAAACACTTTCCACGTTACAAACTGAAGGTCAACTGATTCCAAAGGTTCAAACGGAGACTGCTTAAGAGCTGACAGAACCAGGGGCAAATCCCATGGAGCTACTGTGGTTGAACTGGAGGCTGTATTCGCAAGATCCCCTGTAAAAAAGTCTACACCTCTGGGAGGAGAGCCAGACACTGCTGAAAGTAAATGGAGAGAGCCGAAATCTGTGCCTACAAAGATTGAAACCGTGAGCCGGCCTCCAGACCGCCCTGCAGAAATGCTAAAAACCTTGGCAGGCGGAACTGGGCAGTATGTACTCTCCACTGCTCACACCACACAATATAGGTTTTCTAAACCCTGTTGGAGTTCTGCGCAGAAACCTGCTTCTGCGCCCGGAGCATGGTCCTGATGACTGAAGAGCCCAGTCTCAACAACCAGGCCATCAAAGCCAACTGAGGTAGGCCCTTGTGACAGAATGGCCCCTATAGCAGAAGATCTGGATGCAGAGGCAGACTCCAACCTGGCCCTACAGCTAGCCTGAGAACTGTGTCGAACCACGACCGGCGCGGCCAGTTTGGATCCACTAGGATGGCTGAAAACTGCTGCTCCCTGACTCGACGGAGTACTCTTATGGTGGGTACACACTAGACGATATGCTCCCTGAGCGATATCGTGTAGTGTTGTCCCCGGCAGGCTGTGCTCAATGTCGTTCATGACATTGAGCACAGCCGCTGAACGATATCATTAACGATATCGTTCAGCGCCGGGCTCTCTCCCCCATTCGCTGACATGCAGCAACCTGATGAGATTGTCAGGTTGGCCTGCATGTCAGCCCGATGAACGATGATGACGAACGACCCGCGGGAACGCGCGTCGTCATCGTTCATCTTTTTGGTGTTAAAAATGGACGATAAAGTGGACGACTGAACGATAACGATATCGTTATCGTTCAGTCGTCCACTTTATCGCCCAGTGTGTACGCACCATTAGTAACATAGTGTGGCTGGAGGCCGGCCCCACGTGTATAATGGCGTCTGCAGCACAGAAGGGGTTAACCCCCCATGCTGCAGCGCCATTTTTAAAGGACAAAAGGCGCCAGGCATCCATTGTAAATGTGTACTCTGCACTAGTTGCTGAGTGTTAATAAGTGTGCTTTTAATGTTTTATATGCCATGGCCAGGAACCACTGCACTGGGGGAGTGTGGGTAGAGTGTGGCTGCACGTGGGGGGACAGAGAGAGCCAGCTCCCACTACAACCAGCGCTGACACAGTTAAAGTCCCAGTGACGACACAGTTTAAAAGCACACTGCACATGGTTTAGAATAAACTGTATTAAAAATAATATATATGTATTTCTGTAATGCACAGCAGCTGATCTGCAATGCATTATTGCATGAAGCAAAGTATACTTAATAGGCTATGCACTATATTGTTTAAGAGTATATTATTGTAATGGGGATTGGCCCCCTGACATAGGAAGTGATATGTTAGTTATCCTGACCTATGGTAGTGGTCAAACCCTTTGTGTAACAAAGCTTTCTTTGAAGTGCATTCCAGGTGAGACCAGGATGGAAGCTTTGTGTGAAGGTGTGAATAGTGTCATATGGCTAAACCATTCGGTTACAGCACTTCCTTTGAAAAGACAATTTGTGTTTAAGAAGCCCCTTTTGGATGTCACTGAATGTGTTAAGGTTGGAAATGCCAAACTGATAGGTACTTCCATTGGGAAAGATGAATGTCATTTACTATTTCCTGTGAAAGGTTATATCAACATTTTAGGAGACAGGTATACTGTATACTAAATCAGTTTATGTTTAGGAAGCAACTGCTTTTATGTGGTGGATTAAAAAGGAGGAAATTGGGTGACTCCTTTGAAATGTAATATGTGGTTAAATTATATTATGTGAGGAAGCATGATTGGTTGAGAGGAACACAAGGCGGATTTACCCCCCTGTGGTGATGTATGTAAGAATAATATAAAAAGAGGGCATGTGAGCCCTGTATGTAGACATCTTTGAAAATCCTTTGTGGAGAAGAACTGCTGTTTTATTTCTGTATGATATTCCCCTTCAGGCGGAAGGGAAGGTCTTCTTTAAGATTTTGAGCAATAAACACCTTTGCCATTAGTTTGACTACATCTGTATCCTGTGACCAACAGAATTGCGCCAAACACTATTCTGTTCTCCTACTGTTCTCGGTTGGGCAGAACATCTCTGAAGTTCAAGCCCTCTGCTGCTACCATGCAGAGCCTGTTCCATTGTGAGGGATCAGGTGGGAACAGCCGACGCCAAACAGGAGGTGTGGCCACAGCCAGTAAATGCATATGCAGCAGAGCGGTTCCTGGCGCCGGCGGTAGGAGCCTGAGTATACCTAAGAAGTGGTTCCAAACGCCGATGGTAGAGTTTGGTGGTGGCAGCATTGTTACACCCATGGCGCAGTGGGTGGAGTCAGTGACAGGCAGTCACTGAGGTTAGCGGTAATCCTTGATACCCAAGGTCAAATGGGAATCGAGACCCCAACCTGTGATCGGGAGTCCGGGCTGGAAGCCATCTGCTCACAGATAGGAATTGGAGGAAAAATGTAGGCCAGACGGAAGTTCCAGGGAACTGTCATGGCATCCACTGCAAATGCTAAAGGATCTATGGACCTTGCCCAAAATCGTGGGACCTCGCCATTGTGGCGAGACGCCATCAGGTCCACTTCCGGCAGCCCCCATCTCTGGACCAGCTGCTGGAAAACCTCCAGGTGGAGAGACCACTACCATTGCTGGAACATAGTCCTGCTAAGGTAATCTGCCTCCCAATTCTCCACCCCTGGTATGAAGACTGCTGAAATTGCCATGAGGAACGTCTCCACCCAAGAGAGAATGAGACTTGCCTCTGCTATGGCAAGTGCGCTTTTGGTTCCGCCCTGTTGGTTTACATATGCCACTGCCGTGGCGTTGTCTGATTGAATTCTCACTGTTTGGCCTGCCAGGAGGGCCTGATCCCCACACAGTGCCCAATAAATGGCCCAGAGCTCCAGCATATTTACAGGGAAACCAATCTCTGATGACGACTAGGTCCCCTGGAGACAGAGGTTCTCAGTCACCGCTCCCCAACCTCTGAGACTTGCGTCTGTGGTGACAATAATCCAGTTGGGAGTCACCATGGACCGACCATGGAGAAGGTGATCGGTAATCAGCCACCAGCGAAGTGACTGATGAGTGATGTCTAACAGAACCAGCAACTGAGAAGAAAGGTCATCTGAGCGGCCTGTCCAATTCTGGAGAATCTCCCACTGGAGAATCCATGAATGGAAGCGGCCGTACTGGATGGTCTCAAAGGTAGAGGCCATCGTGCCTAGTAACCTCATGCCCAGCCAAACAGATGGCCAAGGGGCAGACAGCACTTTCCTGACTAAGTTCGGAAGGGCACAGGCTTTAGACTCAAGCAAGAAAACCCTTTACAGTGCTGTATCGAAGATCACCCCCAAAAATGTCAGATGTTGGCACGGCCTGAGGTGACTCTTCTAGAGATTCAGTATCCACCCATGATGCTGTAACATCTGCACCATGTGATCCAGGTGGAACTGAAGTTGGGCAGCGGAATCCGCCTTTACTAGCAAGTCGTCCAAATAGGGAATTACCGTTATTCCCTCAGAATGCAGTAAGCTTGCTGCCATGATCTTTGTGAAGACCAGCGGAGCTGTAGCCAAACCGAACGGCAGAGCCTGGAACTGTTAATGACCGTGAACCTGAGTAGAGACTGATGCCCCACCCAAATCGGTATGTGGAGATATGCATCTCTGATGTCGATAAGACGCCAAAAACTCGTTTGCCGACATACCCTAGATCACTGATTGGAGTGACTCCATGCGAAACCGATCCACCCGCAGGTTGGCATTCGTAGATTCAAAATCGGACGATAAGTGCCGTTGTGTTTCTGGACTAGGAACAAGTTGGAGTAGAACCCCTGTTCCTGTTGAGACTGTGGAACAGGAACTATAACCCCTTCTAAATAGAGGGAACTGATGGCCTGGTTTAAGGCCCGTCTCTTCTCCAGCTCCCTGGGTAATGCTATAGCGAAGAAACGTTGTGGCGGCTGCCCCCTTAGGTCGATCACGTAACCTCAGGAGACAATGCCCCTTACCCAGGCATCTACTCCCGAAGCTACCCACCTATCTCGGAAAAGGAGACGGCCCCCTACCTTCCCTGAGACCGGATGGGCTGAGATCCTGTCAGGTACTCTGCTTCTTAGATGCCCTAGCACCTGGGTGCCTGAATGTGCCGGAGAATCTACCTTTGGGGTTCAGAACCCCTACTGGGAAAAGAGTGTCCTCAGGCCCCCTGACCTCTAATCATTCCCCCTCCTCAAAAGGAAGAACGGAAGAATCAGAAACGTGAGCCCTTTAGCTTCTGGGGTACCACAGGCAGAAAAGTGCTCTTTCCATCTGTCGCCTGGGATATAATAGTATCAAGCTCAGAGCCAAACAGGATACCTCCACAAAAAAAGCAGAGACTCTAAAGCGCATTTTAGATTCGGCGTCTGCCTCCCAGGCATGAAGCCAGAGTGCTCTGCATGTCACGACTGCCGTGGCAGAGACTCTAGAGGTAATCTGCGCTCTATCTTGTGTTGCCTGACACATATAGTCTGCAGCCACACGTATCTGTTCTGCCAGTACCAGTAAATCCGCTCTGGATGAGTCACCGGCAAGTCCTGCCACTAATTTGTCAGCCCCCTTCTCCATGGCTCGAGAGACCCATGCAGATGCCAATAATGGGCGAACAACCACTCCGGCACCCATAAAAATACTCCTAAGGCATCCCTCCAATTTTTTGTCCAGCGGATCCTTAAAGGATGGCTAAACGAGCCACGTCCGCATCCACTCTTGGAGGCAGCTCCCACTTAGCGACCTGCTCCTGTGGAAAGGGATAAAGGGCTGCAAACTTATAAGGAGTAAACAAACGACCCTCTTATGCCTCCACTTAAATGGCCCTTCCGCCCTATCTGAGTCGTCAAGGTCCAGACAGTCCAAAGACTGTCGTACTGCCATATTAAGGTCCTCTACGCCCTGACTTGACCCAGAGTCTGAACCTTCCTCATCTGGCAGAACCTCCTCTTGGAATTTCCCCTTTTCCTCTTCTTCCTTCCCCTCAGGATCTGGCTCCAACAAGACATTGGATAGAGGACGCTTATGCATAGTGCGTAGCTTAGACTCCTCGAAGAAGCGTTCCATAAAGGCCAATACTTTCTCAACCCCTACCGCTGAGTGCTCCATGGTACGGACCCAAGGAGGATCAGGACCCTGATAACCACCCCCTACAACAGCAGGCGGTGAGGGCAAAACAGGCGCTGGTGCTGCTTGGGCTAATTCTTCTCTATGGTGGAGCAACATCACCAGGTCAGAGAGTGAATGGCTCATAGCCTGAGCCCATGCCAGCTCCTCTGTAAGCAGAGTGGCTTCCCCAGCTGGCTGCGCACCTAGTGAGCCCGAGTCCTTACACAAAGCCCCTGCATTCAGTTGTCCACACGGCAATTTAGCCTGACACTGGGCACATGTAAAAAATATAGCCATAGTGTTGTTCTGGCCCTTTGTGGACACTCTGTCTATCATTAGAGCACCCCCCTTCCTGCACTGCCCTGCCCCAGCAGTCAGCCTGGAAAAGAAAGCAAAATACCAAAAATATAACAAGTGGCAATGAATATTCAAACACTCCAAGCCAGCACAAGAACAGATTACAGTGATACTGAAAAGTACTTTCTGTAGCTGTATGCTGCAGAGGGAAAGGAGCTTGCTTTGTCCTCCCTCCATGCTGTTCAAGCTTGTCTGCTGGGAGCCTGCATTTTGCCACTGGAGAGTAAGGGGAACCACCAGCCATGGCTCCTCCCCCCCCCCATCATACTGAAGCGAACCTCACTGCTCCTTCCTTCAAGTGTTACTCCCATCAGTGGGGAAAGCACTTGGACTGACCCGCATTTACCTATAGCACCTAGTATTCCCAGGTGGTTTCCCATCCAAGTACTAACCAGGCCCAACACTGCATAATTTCCAAGAACAGCATGTCCAGTGTGGTGTTGCTGTAGGTCTCACCTGAGGTTGGTCTGTAGTCAGCGTTCTCCCCACAGGAGCCGCCGACAAGAAACCCAGCAAGCTAGCGCCTGCCATCCAGGACCACGCTAACTGCCTGCTCCTCTACCAGGTAACAGCAGTGCACTATCCCTGGGCCCAGACGGTCTCTTCAGAGACCAGAGTGTGTGGAATGGGGGAAGTGCTCAGCACCATCCCCCCCTTAGATGTGGCTCTCACTGCCGCTTTACACTCCAGCTGTGTGCTGCTATAAGCAGCGCGCAGTACCTATAGTAAAAAATAAACATAATATTACAACTAAAGTAAAAAATCTTTAAGCTAAACCAGGGCTGCAGAGCAGCCCTGAAAAAATGTGCCTCTCTCCACAGGCACTAAACTTACACTGAAGTCAGGGGTTGCAGAGGGGAAGAGTTATAGATTTCAGTGTTAGTGCCAAATCCATGCCTTCCCACCTACAACCCATGGTCCAGTGTCCCCCAGCCCAGACGAAAGAGAAATACTGTATATTATATATCTCCCAGTTGCTTGGCCTTGTTTCAATGTCAAATGTGTGGTTTTTGGCCAAAATTCTTCCATGAAGACCATTTCTGGCCAGACTTCTCTGGATACAGTAGATGATGTACCTGGGTCCCTCTGGTTTCTGCCAGTTTTGAGCTGAAGGGCTGGAGAGTGGCACAATAATGAGTATCTTCAGGCAACAGTGAAGCATGGTGGAAGTTCCTTGCAGGTTTGGGGCTGCATTTCAGCAAATGGAGTTGGGGATTTGGTCAGGATTAATGGTGTCCTCAATGCTTAGAAATACAGGCAGGTACTTATCCATCATGCAATATCATTAGGGAGGTGTCTGGCTCCAAATTTATTCTGCAGCAGGACAACGACACCAAACATACAGCCAATGTCATTAAGAGCTATATTCAGCGTAAAGAAGAACAAGGAGTCCTGAAAGTGATGATATGGCCCCCACAGAGCTATGATCTCAACATCGAGTCTATCTGGGATTACATGAAGAGACAGAAGGATGTGAGCCAGCCTACATCCACAGAAGATCTGTGGCTAGTTCTCCAAGATCTCACCCTCAGAAACAACCTCCCTGCTGAGTTCCTTCAAGAACTGTGTGCAAGTGTACCTAGAAGAATTGAAGGCAAAGGGTGGTCACACCAAACATTAATTTTAATTTAGATTTCTCTCCTGTTCATTCACTTTGCATTTTGTTAATTGATAAAAATAAACTGTTAACACTTCTACTGTATTTTTGAAAGCATTCTTACTTTGCAGGTTTTACTCCACATATACAACTTTTCCACAGTACTGTATATACACACTAACATGGCATGTACTTTATTTATTCCATTAGTGATGACGTCATGCAGATGGTGAGACTGGAAATGATAAGAAATTACCTAATGCCAATCCCTCATCTCTCATCAGGTTTATGTACTGTGGTCTGACCACCTCCTGCTGTGATGATCTCCGCTCTGTTATTACTACAAACCGCTATCTGACCAGACTGGACCTGTCAGACAATGCTCTGGAGGACTCTGGAATTAAACTTCTGTGTGAGGGACTAAGACATCAGGACTGTATCCTACAGGATCTTATGTAAGACCAGTCCTAGTATTTATATATCTGTTCTCTCAGTACACAGTACATAGATCACACAAGGCAAAGTCACAGAAACATTAGCTACTATCGTTAGCTTTTATATGATCTGAGTATACTGTATATATTAAATTTTTCTGCTGCACATGGATATAAGGTAAGTTGATGGTATTGTTATTTGCAGTGGTGGAAGTGGGAATTTTGAAGTGGGTGTATGGAAAATCAAAAGGATGTACTTAAGCGTGTGCTAGAAAAGGGGGTTTGGTCACTATAAGGGGATGTGCCCTTTAGACACGCCCCTTTTTTGACCGTGTATAATACCCACAGTAGTAGTGCGAACCATACAATGCCCACAGTAGTGCCAACTATACAATGCCCACAGTAGTAGTACCCCTTATGCAATGCTCACAGTAGTAGTGCCCCTTATGCAGTGCCCACAGTAGTAGTGCCTCCTATACAATAGTGCCTCTTGTATTAGTGCTCCCTATACATTGCCCACAGTAGTAGTGCCTATTGTATTAGTGCCCCTTATACAATGCACACACTAACACTAGTAGTGCCCCTGACACACAGGGCTGGCGCTACCGCTAGGCAGATTTAGGGAGCTGACTAGAGCACCGGCCACTGCAGGGCGCCGCTGGATTGATGTGTAGTGTGGACTGCACATAAGTGCAGTCAGCACTACACTACTAGTAACAAACACACAGCCGCCAGCACCGGCAGCTGTGTGTTTGTTTTAGCAGATGATGAGAGTCAGATGGCCTCTCATCAGTTGCTGAGCCCACTGCCAGAGCCGGGCTGGAGCTCACTCATGAGCTCCATTTTCCGGCTCCCACAGTGAGTGATGGGAGAGACGTCATGACATCTCTCCCATCATGCAGATCGGGCCGGCCCGGGGGGACAGAGGAGCGGGTGACCGAGCGGGGATTAAGGTAAGTGGAGTTTTTTTTTTTTTCGTGTGTGTCTGTCTGGCCCTGGGATTACTGCTAGGGGGGACTACTACTGGGGACAATGCTGGGGGGGCTTCTACTGGGGGCACTGCTGGGGGGGACTACTACTGGGGGCACTACTGGAGGGGACCACTACTGGGAGCACTGCTGGGTGGACTACTACTGGGGGCACTGCTGGGGGGGGACTACTACTGGGGACACTGCTGTGGGGGAATTACCACTGGGGGCACTGCTGGGAGAGACTAGTACTGGGGGCACTACTACTGGGGGCACTGCAGGGGGGGACTACTACTGGGGGGTATTACAACTGGGGGCTCTGCTGGGAGGGAGTACTACTGGTGGCACTGCACTGATGGGACCACTATGGGAGGCACTGTATGGGTGGGGATTACTGCTTGGGGCACTGCATAGGTGGGGGACTATTACTGGGGGCACTGCTGGGAGGGACTACTACTGGTGGCACTGCACTGATGGGACCACTACGGGAGGCACTGTATGGGTGGGGATTACTGCTGGGGGCACTGCATAGGTGGGGGACTATTACTGGGGGCACTGCTGGGAGGGACTACTACTGGTGGCACTGCACTGATGGGATCACTACGGGAGGCACTGTATGGGTGGGGATTACTGCTGGGGGCGCTGCATAGGTGGGGGACTATTACTGGGGGCACTGCTGGGGGGGAGACTACTGCTGGGGAGAACTACTACTGGGGGGACTGCTGGGGGGTTACTACTGGGAGCACTGCTGGGGGGGACTACTACTGGGGGGCACTGCACTGATGGGACCACTACTGGGGGCACTGTATAGGTGGGGATTACTGCTGGGGGAACTGCATAGGTGGGGGACTACTACTGGGGGCACTGCTGGGGGGGAGACTACTGCTGGGGGCACTGCTGGGGGGCAGATTACTGCTGGGAGCACTGCATCAGGGGGACCACTACTGGGGGCACTATATAAGGGGCATTGCACAGAATAGGACTACTACTGGGGGCATTATATAAGGGGCACTGCATAGGGGACCACTACCTGGGGCATTATATAAGCAGCATTGCATAGGGGGACCACTACCTGGGGCATTATATAAGCAGCATTGCATAGGGGGACCACTACCTGGGGCATTATATAAGGGGCACTGCATAGGGGGATCACTACCTAGGGCACTTTAAAGTGGCACTGCATAGGGGGGACTACTACTGGGGGCAATACTGGGGTCACTGTATAAGGGGCACTACTGGGGGAACTGCATAGAGGTGACCACTGCTGGGGGCACTGTATAAGGGCTTGTGTAGCTTTGTGGGGGGGGCGGTGCAAAGCTGAAGAAATGCCTAGGGTGCCAAGAAACCTTGCACCGGTCCTGCTTACACATAATGACATACAAACACAATCAGTACTTACCTGAAGCCTCGCTCCTGCACCCACTGCCATACGACCGCTCCTCGCACTCGCCACTGTGGGAGAGAGGTCATGATGTCTCTCCCAAAACACACTGCGGAAAGAGGAGCTCAGGAGTTAGCTCCTGCCTCTGGCTGCATGTAGAGAGCTGCTGGGCACCCGCTGGTAACAAAATCTCAGCGTACGCCCAGCATATGGACAAGGCAGTGGCGGTGCTTTCTCCATATACCTCCCCAGATCTTCTGGTGGGCATGTTAAAGTGTTAGTTCGTATTACCAGCTAAGCGTCTGAGTCCAGCACCTTCTGCTTTCAGTTTTAAGACACTAGAGAGTCACATGTGACTCCAATACCGAGCGCAATTATTTGGATTATATATAATATATTATAATTCGTATAAATCTTAAGCAAATAAAACAATCTACTTAAAACAACCAAACTTTTACATACACAAATCTGGATTGCTCTAAATGGAAATAGATATATATGATGTGCAAACAATTTAAACACATTTAAGCTGAAAGTGACTGTAATCCATTGTGAGTTGCGGAACGGCAGAGTGGGGTTAAATCACCTTGTGAACAGACCGCTCTCTGGGCCTGATTCAGAGCCGCTCGTAAGCGGCCGCTCGCTTGCTCCGTGCGATGTTCGCAAATCTGCGTATGGGTCGTAATGCGCATGCGCCAACCAGTCAGTGCGGTCGGAAATCGTGTGCTCGCAAAATAGCGAGGGGCTGGTAGTTTGAGTGACAGAATGAGGCATTTGTGGGTGGTAACAGGGGAAGGTGCTTGAAATCGGGGAGTGGAGATCCGAACGCAGGCGTGCCAAACGGTCAAAACGGGCGTTTTAAGGGTGTGCATAATTAACAAAGCAGCGTCATCGACCACGTCACTTGGTTGTCTTTTAGCCAGAACTGCTCGCATGATTGCGGTAGGAAAATCCTACCACAAGAATTGCGAGCAGTTCATATGCCTTTCGATGTACTCGATTAATCTAATAAATAGCGGAGATGACGTATGATGCGAACGGCCAAGGGGGCGTCTTTACAAAATAGCGAGCGCATGTTTCGGACGCTCGCTCAAACATAGAGGCGTCAACTGACCGAAAAGAGCGATCGCTCAATTTAAATAGCCAGACCCTTTTTCTGAACGAGCAAGCGCAAATAGCGTCCGGCTCTGAATGAGGTCCTCTGCACGATAAGCCTACCACCTTTTAATACTGAGCCGCACGGAACCTCACTATCACTGGGATATTTCTCCCGCTGACCACAGGCATTATTGAGTCACAGGATTATGGAGCGATAGCAGTGATACTATTTACCAAGAACTGTTATTTCTTGTAGGAATAAACTATAAAGGTAAGTCGTAAGGTGCCCACAGACATAGTGATGTGTTCCTGATCAGCCGATGTACATGATTTCCCGTGAACTGTCCTCTGGAGCTCTCTTGCAGTCGTGATCCCGATTTGATTCCAAAAGCTTCCAATTTGATTTACAATCTCACGATCTATCGGATCGTATCATCGTGAGATCGTGCACGATGAATCGTGAGTTTTACAAAACGCCACCAGAGGCTCTTCACGATTGGTGGGAAATTTAAATAATAACAACAATGGGAGGGGCTAGCCAGGAGGTATAAAAAGCAGGCACCATTTTAACCTTGTGCACATTCTGCTCTGCTACTAGTGAGGCTAGGTGTATTCCTGTTAAACCCTGTATATTGCTACTGTGCTCTTTGTATTTGGCTTGCCTTTTACAAACTTTCTTCTATCAGTATTGTTACAAGTCCAGTCCAGGACTTGTCTCCTGCCAGTATTCCTCCTGCTCCTGACCATGCTTCTAGGTTGCCGGTTGCTAGGAGACCCAGACGTCAGAGGATTTCACATGTTTCCTCCTAGTGTTGCCTGATTGGCAACTGATCCTATTTGAACTTCCTGGACTGTCGCCGCCCTGTTGGCTATAGAGTTTTCATATGGAACTTTTAGTTATGCAAGCTGCTCTCTGTGCATCCAGACTTCCAGCTATATTTTCTACATGCTGCGTGTATTCTGCTCACCGGCTTTTAAGTGACCCAAGTACCCTGGGTCCAAGCAACGCTGTCTCCAGGGCCCTCCAGGCCATACAGCTATCCTGCTTCTATACCACTTTTCAAGTAACGCTGTCTCCAGGCCATACAGCTATCCTGCTTCTATACCACGGTTCAAGCATCGCTGTTTACAGAGCCTCCAAGCCATACAGCTATCCTACTTCTATACCACGGTTCAAGCATCCCTGTCTACAGAGCCCTCCAGGCCATACAGCTATCCTGCTTCTATACCACGGTTCAAGCATCGCTGTCTACAGAGCCCTCCAGGCCATACAGCTATCCTGCTTCTATAGCACGGTTCAAGCATCGCTGTCTACTATGCCCTCCAGGGCATACAGCTATCCTGCTTCTATACCACGGTTCAAGCATCGCTGTCTACAGAGCCCTGCAGGCTATACAGCTATCCTGCTTCTATACCACAGTTCAAGCATCGCTGTTTACAGAGCCTCCAAGCCATACAGCTATCCTACTTCTATACCACGGTTCAAGCATCCCTGTCTACAGAGCCCTCCAGGCCATACAGCTATCCTGCTTCTATACCACGGTTCAAGCATCGCTGTCTACAGAGCCCTCCAGGCCATACAGCTATCCTGCTTCTATAGCACGGTTCAAGCATCGCTGTCTACTATGCCCTCCAGGGCATACAGCTATCCTGCTTCTATACCACGGTTCAAGCATCGCTGTCTACAGAGCCCTGCAGGCTATACAGCTATCCTGCTTCTATACCACAGTTCAAGCATCGCTATCTACAGAGCCTCCAGGCCATACAGCTATTCTGCTTCTATACCACGGTCCAAGCATCGCTGTCTGCTGAGCCCTCCAGGCCATATAGCTATCCTGCTTCTAAACCACGTCTCTAGCTACGCTGTCTACTAGGCCCTTCAGGCCATACAGCAATCCTGCTTTAACACCACGTTTCAAGCACCGTTGTCTACTAGGCCCTCCAGGCCATAGAGCAATTCTGCTTCAACACCATGTTTGAAGCACCACTGTCTACTAGGCCCTCCTGGCCATACAGCAATCCTGCTTCTATACCAGGTTTCAAGCATCGCTGTCTGCTAGGCCCTCCAGGCCATACTGCAATCCTGCTACTATACCATGTTTCAAGCATTGCTGTCTATTAGGCCTCCTGGCCATTTAACAACTTTAGTTTGGACTGTAAACCTACAGTATATTCTATTGACTGTCCTATGGTTTCAGCTCCTTATTGCACCATTGACATGTTGTGTTTTCACTGGTCCATCATATCATTTATTTAGTAAACTGCCATGATTTAACTGTACTTCTTGTGTTTGTTCTTCGATGTGCCATGTATCTCCAACACCTCCATCTCGGTCCTAGCAATTGCTAGAGGATCGTAACAAGTATAGAGTGTTGGTCGCCGAAGCTGGGTTCCGGGTGATTAAGGAGAGGGCCCAGCGAAGAAGGACGAGAGCATGCTGGACTAAGGAGTGGCTCCTGCAAAGGAATACCCGCTCTCATATGTCCCTACTGATGGAGATCAAGTAGAACAACCCGGAGGACTACCGCAACTACCTGCGCATGGATGATGCCACTTTCCAGGAGTTGCTTCATCTTGTGACCCCCCACATCGGAGGCAAGATACAAGGTGGCGGAGGGCAATCCCTGCTGAAGACAGACTGATCCCTACCCTGAGGTACCTGGCTACAGGAAGGTCATTTGAAGACCTGAAGTTTGAGACAATCATCTCACCTCAGTCCTCGGGCATCATCATCCCGGAGACCTGCAAAGCGATCATTCAAGTGCGGCAGTACCAGTATTGCAAGGTAAGAAATAAAACACACTACACATTTGTTTCTTGGCAAAGAAAAAAAGTTTTTTAGTTTTTTTCTGTTTGTTTTAAATTTAACTATTTAAATGTGATGCAGAATTAACACAACTGTGCTGCATAGCAGTCATTAATAATATTTGTGTGTCAACAACACTGCAAGTTTTTAATTAAACTGTTTATTATTACTGCCAATAAGGCTGCATTAACCAAACTGTGCACTGAACTGTATGTAATAACATTTGTTTATTTTAAAATAAATAGGGTTATAAATTGTACAAAGTAGCATTATCACCACATTGTATCAATCACAATAGGTAGCCGGCTGTATGTTGTACGGTGGGTCAGACACCTGATTGAACAGGCCAATACACACATGGCACAAGTACAGATTGTGGCCCCAGCTTCCAGCAATCTGTACTTGCACCATGTGTATAGTGACCTTGTCCAATTAGCGTCATCACCACCGTATACCATACAGCCAGCACCTATTGGGAGTGACACCATTTGGTGATAGTATAGGCAAGAAAAAAAAAAGTGAATAATTGGGAGATTCTTCTGCTGCATCCAGCAGAGCGCTAAAAATGGTATGGCTTGTGCTTGGGGTTCTGGGTGGGGGAGTAATCTCCAACTGGGCTGGGGGGGGGCGGACATAAGTGTTTGGGGCAGGGGAATAAATCAGTGGGTCTGCGATATAAATGGAGTCATCTATGTTGTTGTTGAGAGACCTACTTAAAAGTCATAGGTGAGCCTGTGGAAATTTTTCCTATTTAGATCATCCATTTTCCTCATGCGACTGTTGACATGTGCAGTAAAATTGTCAATATCATCTGGTGGTTTCTGAAGGAGACGTTCAGCATTTTGGAGAAATAAGTCCTCCTGTTCGGTGTGGTTCTCCTTTCTCCCCTGTTTTTTTTTTTCGTGGTGGTACGGAAGAGGATGATGGTCCGGGTACAATGGGTGTTGGCAATGGGGTAGTATTATCCACATCGCTGTCCCCAAGCAAACTTTGGTCTGGCGTGGAGGACAAAACAGGCTCTTGGGTGGGAGTCTATAAAGAAAAAAAAAAGAAAAGCAATATTATAGTCATGTTTTAACACATTTTTTTTACAGTTCCCTGACACCGTGGAGGAGTGGAAGAGCATCGCTGAACAGTTCGAAGAACGTTGGAATTTCACTAACTGCGGAGGAGCCATAGATAGAAAACACATCCGCATCAACCCACCTGCCAACTCCGGATCATTTTACTACAACTACAAAGGCTTCTTCAGCATCATTCTCATGGCAGTGGTGAATGCCTACCACGAATTTATGTTTGTGGATGTCGGCAAGAATGGCCGTGCTTCAGATGGTGGGTCCTTCAAACAGACGACATTCTACCAAAGACTCACCAACAAAACCCTCAACTTGCCATCACTGGAAGAGACAAAGCACGGCCTAAATTACGTTTTTGTTGCAGATGAGGCTTTTGCATTACATGAACATGTCATGAAGCCATTTGCACCAGAGAGAAGAGGATCTACAACTATTGTCTATCCCAGGCACGGCGCATTGTGGAAAATGTGTTTGGAATATTCAGCAACCGGTTCCGCATTTTCCACACCACCTTAAACCTACGTGTGGAGAAGATAGACTGGGTCGTGATGGTGTGCTGTGTGCTGCACAACTTTCTGCAAAGAAAAACTACCCAATGAGGACCAGTCCCAGCTACACCAGAAGATGTAGGACCTCCGGAGGACATTGCCCAGTTTACATCTGTGTCTGCACCACCAATTTTTACAACATCAACCGCACGTGCCAAAGAAGTGAGGGAGGAGTACATGGCCTATTTCAATGGACCAGGTGTGGTGCCATGGCAGGAGGACTGTCTGTGAGATAAATGACTATATTGGACAATTGGGATTGAACTACATAAAACAATAAAGTTTTGGTTTACGAACTGTGTCTCTAATTACCAAAACTTCCGCAGACGGTCCACTCACTTCTGCTGCTTCTTCTCCCTCTCGCTCGGCCATCAGGACAAGTGACTTGCGTTGTGGCTCCTGTTCACTCAGAAAGCTCATGAGGTGATAGTACCACAGTGTTGGCTGGTACAAGTCATTGTTGTCTGCTCCAGAACTTTTCGAATCTTCTATTTTTTTTTTTTTCTCCTTTCTGTAGACGGTACGCAGGTTGTGAATTTTGTTCTGGACTGTTTTGAGGTCAGCATCCGCAATAAAAAATTTGTGTAGTCTAACAACACCCCAAAGCTGCCAACTTCTGAGATTTGTTGTGGTACTTTTTACTTGTTATCCGCCATAGACACTCCTTTGACTGGATGATCTCCAAAAATCAAATCACAAACTTTCTTTCGGTATCCATAGACTTTGCTATGAAGAAAAAAAAATATGGACATTTTATTAAACTACAATTGTAAATTGTTTAGTATTTTTTTTTACAGGCTTTTAATGTATTTTTATTGTTTTGTAATGTATTTTTTTGATTTTTACAGGAATGTAATGTATATTTATAGTATTTTAATATGAATTGCAATGTATTTGTTTATGTTGTTGACAAACAATTGTTTATGATGGAATATTCATACATTATAAACACATGTATAACAAGAACATAAATTTTAGATGTTTTGTTATTGTTGTAATGTTTTCTTTTTTGTTGTTGAATTAAAATTGTTTTTGTAATTTTAATATTTTTTTAGTGTTTTATGACTTTGCGGACATTTATTAGGTTGTCCATGACATTGGTGGCCAGTGAGTTGATAGGTCGGCCAGTGGCACACATTGCTGGTGAGGTGAATGCATGACCCAGCCACCACCCGCCTTATTTTGGCGGGTGGTGGCTTGGTCATGCATTTATATGGTGGGTAGGTGGGTGGCTGGCACACATTGGTGGACAGTGGATGTGCATCAACAGCAGCAATATACTCACCAAAACACAGATTTGCAGACTTCAGTGTGCAAGCTCCCAATCGTGCCTCCTTCTCCTTCTATCCACGATGCTGCACAAGATGGCGGATGGGCATGTACAGGGTCCTGTCTGTCAAATTCAGCGATGTACGATGAATCCTTAATTTGATCATGTGAAAAAACCTCACGATCGACATCCATCGTGTCGCAGATTGGCAAATCTGCCCTACAGCATGGCAGATGTGAAGATGCAAGGTACGATGAGTGGGGACGCGCATTGGCATCATGATCGAGAGTAGAAACTCACGATTTTGATATATTTTACAAGATTTGTCCTCCACATTCGTCGAAAACGGCCAAATCAGGTAAAAAATCGCTATGTGTGTGGGCAGCTTAGCACACAAGTATGATGAAAGCAGTATTTACTATTTATTAAACTAACCTGGTAACGCTATGATGGTAGTGCTCATAGGGGTAAAAAGGATCACTCTGCTACTAATTGTAGCCAGTGGCTGGATGTTAGTCTCTATTCCATCAATTAGTGTCAATAAAGAATCAATAAAAAGTAGTCTTTAACAAGAAAAAAAGCTGTATATAAATATAAAGCAGTCCAGAAAAAATAGATATATGGGTGTAACTTTCTGGAGGGGCGGCGTCCCGTGCCCTTCTGTACGTTTACTTACCCTCTTATGGTTTCAGGCGCTTGCCACAGTATATACTTTGGTTATTTGTGTGCATTGTTTGGTGGTTTACCCTCCCTCTGCTGGGGAGTGTGTGCCTTGTTACACACTCCTGGGTATCCCTGTAATTATTCCCCAGTAGCTGCGAGACTACCAGGTCCCTCACTCTCATTGAGCCGTCAATCGCTGCCGCCGCTCACTCGATTCAACCCGCTGGTGAGGAGTGTAGGGTTACATGCTGGGCAAATAGAGCCTGGAGAAGGTCTGTTCACACGCTCGATGTGGATGACAGAGGTGTAGTGACGCCAGTCACTTCCAGGTGTGTGTGTAATGTGAGACTTGCGGAGACACTGGTATGCTGTTCCTGCATTAAGCATATCACCTGAAGTAAAGGTCTTTTAGAATCAATGGAGTCTTTGTAGTGGATATGAGTACAAGTGGTCCGACGCGTAGCGTAGTGGCCTCTGCGGCCTTCTTCAGGGTCATGTGATATGATAGGGAGAGGTCTTTGCAATTTATGCCGGGGTTATCCCTTTAGGCCCCTCCCTGTGGGTAGTGGTAAGGTTGTCATAGTGATCTGACAGGGATGATGAGTTATCACAGCAGCTGGGTGCATATTGTATCTACATATTCCCCACCACGCTGTGAATGTCGGTGTGTTAATTTGTGTGTATTGTCACACAAAAGTTATTGCTTTATATAAGGAAATATTAGGAAATATTTTAGAGGGGAGCCTGGACAGTGTACAGTGGTTTGTGTCACAAGTATATCTAGCTATATTCCAATCGCTGACCTAATAGTCCTGAGACCTTAGTGTGACCGGACGCCTTTCGTCTAGGCCAGCCCTGGTCATGGGTTAGCACTTTCGGACTCCCACTCACCATCAGTGACTGCCTGTCACCGACTCCGCCCACTGCGCCGTGGGCATTTACTGAAGCTGCTACCACTAAGCTCCTTTCAGCGGCGCTTGGAACAGATTTTTACGTACAATCAGACTCCTACCACCAGGACACCTGGAACCGCTCTTGCTGTGTATGCGTCGACTAACTGCGGACACACCTCCTGTTTGGTGTCGGCTGTTCCCACCTGATCCCTCGCAATGGACCAGGTCTGCACGGTAGCGGGCAGAGGGCTTGAGTTCTGGAGATGCCTGACTCAACCCAGAATAGTAGGAGAACAGAATAGCGTTTGGCGCAATTCTGTTGGTCGCAGGGTACAGATGTAATTGAAGTAAAGGCAAAAAGGTGTTTATTGCTCAAAGTCTTAAAGAAGACTCGTCCCTTCGGATTGAAGGGCAATAATCAGCATACAAGATGTTACAGCAATTCTTCTCCACAGAGGATTTTCAAAGATGTACAACATACAGGGCTCACAGGCCCTCTTTTTATATAATTCTTACACACAATATCACAGGGGGGTAAATCCGCCCTGTGTTCCTCTCAACCAATCATGCGGTCTCACAAAATAGGAAATAACCACATTTTACATTTCAAAGAAGTCTCACTATTTCCTCCTTTCTAATCTACCACCCAAACTTAAACACAAACTGATTTATCATACATTATAACTGTCTCCTAAAATGTTGATATAACATTTCACAGGAAATGGTGAATGACATTCATCCTTCCCAATGGAAGTATCAATCAGTTTGGCATTCCCAACCTTAAAACAACCAACCTTGCTGGCTATTGCCTTTTCAAAGGAAGTGCTGCAAATGAAGGGTTTAGCCATATGACACTATTCACACCTTCACACAGAAAACTTCCAGACAAGCCTTTCTATTCATCAGACCTCCTGCTAGGGAATGACAGTTAGCATCTAGTCTCTGCAGTCACAAGCTTATCATGTCTTATACAGGCATATTCAATAAGTGCATTTTCTCTACAAAATATACATTTAAAATCATAAATTTTAAATACCTTCACATTTCATGCCTGGGCACAGCATCAGGCTTTGCACATACCATTTTAAATACGTTTTTGTTTTTTAAACACTTGAGTACACATTTACAATGGGTGCCTGGCGTCTTTTGTCCTTTTAAAAATGGCACCACAGCACGGGGGTTAACTCCTTCAGTGCCGCGGCCGCCATTATAGACGTGAGGCCAGCCTCCGGGCCCCACACTTAGGGGGTCATTCAGACCCGGTCGTTAGCGCCGATGCGCTCGGACCGGGTCGATGGCCCCCCACAGAGCATGCGCAAGACGGCGCTGTTTGGAAGGGCCGGGGGGGTGGCAGCCCAAACGGAGGGGAACGCCTACCGTTTGGGGGAGGCCCCACTGACATCACTAGTGAGCTCTCCGGGGCTTACGACAAGTGAGACCCTACCCTAGGGTCTCGTCGTAAGCCCCGATGGTCGCGATGGTCTCTGACCATCGCGACCATCACCCGAGCGGTCGTTAGAGCTGTGGGTGTTAACCCACAGCCTAACGACCGCAACAGAGGCGGGCGGTCAGGATGCAAGTGGCCGCCCAGTTTCTGAGCGACCGCTTGCATCCTCCGACCGCCTCTGAATGAGGCCCTTAGTGATTTGAAAGTCAATCTTACTTCATTATCAATATTGAGTCCTTGTGGTGACTGTGTTTTTAGTGTGAAGATCCACTTTAATTCTTCTTTGTTAATAGTTTTTTTGAAGTCACCTCCCCTCCAGTTCTGTTTGATTTGTCTTATTCCTATTCATTTAAGTCCTTTAGGGTTGTTATCATGTTTGAGTTTGAAATGTTGAGACAAGCTGTGTGTTTCTAGCCCTCTGCGTATATTCCTAATATGCTCTGCAGATCTCACTTTTAGTTGTCTGACTGTCCTACCGACATACTGTAGCCCACATGGGCATTCGGCTAGATAAACCATTCCTGAACTGTTGCAGGTAATGTGTTCCTTGATTGTGTATGTCTCATTAGACATGTTTGATTTAAATGACTGTATTCTTTTGGAAGTGGATCCACATGTTTGGCAGTAAGAGCACATCCCACATTGGAAGAAACCATTTTGTAGTGTTGTGTTGGTTAGAGTATATTGAGCTAATGAGCACGGTGGAATGTGGTTTTTGTTTAATCTCATATTGAGATTCGGGGCTTTTTTAAAAATCATTTTGGGTTTTGGTGGTAATATTTTATCTAGTAGGGAATCTTGCTGCAGAATGTGCCAATGTTTTCTCAGTATGTTATTAAGTGCAAGGGAGTCACTGCTGTATTGTGCTATGAAGCTTGTCGTATAAGCTGCCTTATTGTAATGTGTTTTTTGCTTTGGTTCTACTAAGGAGTCTCTTTCCAAGTTGAGAGCTTTTTGAAAAGCTTGTTCTATTTCTCCCGGATTGTATTGTTTTGATATAAATTGTTCCATCATCTCTGATACCTGTTGTAAAAAGTGTGCATCTTGTGTACAGTTACGCCTTATCCTTCTGAATTGGCCTAGGGGTATGCTTTTGAACCAATTCGGGTGGTGACCACTTGTAGATAGGATATAGCTATTGACATCAACAGTTTTTTGGTACGTTTTTATGTGAATGTGATTGTTCTCAATAAAAAATATGATGCTTGTTTATTAAAGATAACATTTTGCCTATTTCTGAGATTTGAAATTTAGCAGAAAAATCTCAACCAAACCGAGTCTGCACACCACTAATAAATATATGGGATAGACTTCAGATCTAGATGCAGACCATGGCAGCCGTCAATATACCGTTGCTGGAATCCCGACAAGGATCAGAAGCCCTGTTCAACAATCCCAAGGTCCGCGATCCTGGACGTAAGTTTTAGGTTTAGGGTTAGGCAATAGGGGGAGGGTTAGGATTAAGCTGCTGGAGGGGGAGGGTTAGAGTTGGGCTGTAAGAGCAGAGGGTTATGGTTAGGCTGGAAGAGCAAAGGGTTATGGTTAGGCTGGAAGAGCAAAGGGTTAGGCTGCAGGAAAGGTGGGTTAGGGATAGGGTTAGGGTAAGCAATAGTCTACTTGCCTGCAGGCATCAGAATTCTGATGTCAGTATTGCAACCACCAGCATTGCCTGGTACACTATTTTGCAGAATGGGGTGATCCCAACTGCAGACAACAGCAGTGGGTGCAGTATTCTCCAGTCGTTACATATGTGTGGGTCAATGGCTTTCCTGCTTAGTAAGTGCAGGGGTCAGTAGATCCAGTAGATTGATTACATTTAGCACTCAACATCCAGAAGTGTGCGATCCACTGCTCATCCTACAAAGCTTCCACAGTCATCATGAAAGCTCCATGCCTGCGGTCTCTGACCCACATTCTTCAGTGTTTTGCAGCTCTCATTCTCATAATGGAAGTAATGCTGGCTGAAATTAAGGCTCTCCTCCTGCACAAATATTGGCATTGAGTAGTAGCCTTCTTAGCCAGAAATTGTGCCCTCCTCCTCCTATAATAACTCTGCACTAGGTCGCACAATGTAAAGTGCAAACAGTCAGGAACTCTGGACTACACACTGGTAACTCATCGGCCATGACTGATGCAATACAGTGAGCAGTCCCCCTTTGAGCAGACCTTATCTTTGCGAGGCCTGAAAAAAGGCCATTTTTAATGACATCCACAGGTTTTGCAGGTGTTAGGATCTGCAGTTAGCAGATCCTATTGCTTGGACTTCCAGCCTTTGTTACTACTGAGGCACTGCACTAATTGCTGCCCCTGTGCAGTGTCAGGTGCACTAATTGATTCTCCTCTCTGGACACAGCCCAGGTGCACAGTAATCTGTCATTAAGGGAAAGTTGCTTGGATTGGATTCTGTCTCTGTTAAATTCCACCCAGCCCAGCAATCCATGCCGGTGATAGAAGTTTGTTTGTACTTCCGGGTCCTGTCTCCTGCATGTCAGTCGAGTACCTGTGTCAGTCTTGCTGTGTTTCATGTGAGCCGTTTATTCCATCCAGGCGGCTCCACCTGCATCTCGTCCATACGTGCTGCTTGTACCATCTGGGCAGCACGCAGCGCTTCCTACCCCAGAAGCATCTGTCATCATCCGGTGAATTGTGTCAGCTCAGCAGCACCAGTCGCAGTTTAGCCTTCCAGCTGTGCACTCCAGCACACCGTCGCCAGTGTCATCCCAGCGGCACTGGTAGCTACTCTGCGTTCCAGGTGCAAAACCTAGCACCCTATTGCCAGTGTCATTCCAGCGGTGTTGGTAGCAGCACTGCATTCCAGGTGCACCACTTAGCACACCATCGCCAGCGTCATCCCAGCGGTGCTGGTAGCAACTCTGCGTTCCAGGTGCGCAACCTAGCAAACCATCGCCAGCGTCATCCCGGCGGCACTGATAGCAGCTCTGCATTCCACGTGCGCTATTAAGCACACCGTCGCCAGTGTCATCCCGGCGGGACTGGTAGCAGCCACCAAGCCTGCTCCAACAGCCCCAAGGCTGCTTCACATCACCAGTCCCTTGGCCACGACTATAAAGGCCACAACCAGCCCTCAAGGCTGCATCTCAATCACCAGTCCCTTGGCCACGACTATAAAGGCCACAACCAGCCCTCAAGGCTGCTTCTCAATCACCAGTCCCTTGGCCATGACTATAAAGGCCACAACCAGCCCTCAAGGCTGCTCCTACTGCCCACAGGTGGCATCTCGTATTCTATACTTAGCCCCAACTAGTCAACTGGCAGCAGTCCTCTTACAAATCTTACCTGATTAACTATCCAACCCATAACATTATCACCGGCCAAAAGAAAGTAGCTTAATCATGGAGCCCAGTCAGAATCCGGTGCAAATCCTGGCCGCCCAGATTCAGGTGTTAACTCAAAAAGTCCAGGAACTCTTCCACAAAGTTGAGGAGCCATGGTCCGCTGCCCTTCTTGCCACAGTTTGTGAACCCAAACTTCTCTTGCCTGATCGCTTTTCTGGAAGCCATAAAGACTTTGGCAATTGCAAGGATGCTTGTAAGTTGTACTTTAGACTCAGGCCTCACTCCTCCGGTTCCGAAGTCCAGTGAGTCAGGATTATTATTTCCCTTCTGCAGAGTGACCCACAGATCTGGGCATTTGGGCTACCACCCACTTCTTCTGCACTCCAGAAGGTGGATGCCTTCTTTGCTGCCTTGGGACTGCTTTGTGATGATCCCGACAAAACAGCTATGGCAGAAGCCTACCTCCGCTCTCTGAAACAGGGAAGCCAGGCAGTGGAGGATTACTGTACAGAGTTCCGGAAGTGGGCCGTGGACTCTGGATGGAATGATCCCGCGCTGCGTAGTCAGTTTCGGTGGGGGCTGTCTGACCAGATCAAGGACGTCCTTGTCCAACATCCCACCTCAAGCACCCTGGATGACCTCATAAGTTTGTCTATCCGGATAGACCGACGTCTCCGGGAGCGCAGGCTGGAAAGGAACCTGCCATCGCAAGCTCCTTGTTCCTCTCTTTGGATTCCGGCCACCGAACAGGATGAGCCAATACAACTGGGAGCCTACCGTCTTCCAGCAGAAGAAAAATGGAGAAGGCGCTCGCTGGGTCTATATGTATTGTGGAGGCAAGGGACATTTGGCCCAACACTGTCCTGTAAAGTCAGGAAACGACAAGGTCTAGATGTTTGTGGAGAGATACATCTGGGCCTTGCATCCATCTCTCCAAAAAATTCAGTCTTTTCCTGCGTTGCTAAAAACCTCTCATGGCCAGATTCCTGTCTCTGCATTTATTGACAGTGGAGCTGCAGAAAACTTTATGGACCAGTCATTTTTTGAGAAATTGGGTCTACTTCCCGAACCTCTAGATACTCCAGTTGCTGTCGTTGGTCTGGATGGGAAGAGTCTGTCTTCAGTCCCTGTTACTTCCCGGATGCCACCTATTCAGTTGACAGTAGGTGCCTTGCATCAAGAAGAGTTTTCATTTCTTCTCCTCCAGTGTCCCATGGCTCCCATTATGTTAGGCTTACCATGGCTGAAGAAGCACAACCCGGTTATTCAGTGGCAGACGGGGGAGATTCTCCAGTGGGGTGGTTCTTGTTTTGTCCATTGCCTGTCCCATCCGTTTCGTCTTGCCACTATCATCTCCATTAACTCCCTAAGATTCCTGTTTTTTCTAAAAAAAAAAAAAAAAAAAAAGCTGACATCTAGCCACCTCATCACCCCTTCGACTGTGCAATAGATCTGCTACCGGATGTCAGACTTCCTAAGGGTTGGCTGTATGCACTATCAATCTCTGAGGATAAGGCAATGCAGGAGTACATTCAAGATGCTCTTGAAAAGGGGTTCATTCGACTATCTAAATCCCCAGTGGGTGCAGGGCTCTTCTTCATTCAGAATAAAATAACATTGAAGAATGCATACCCTCTGCCTCTGATCTCAGTCCTTTTCGATCAACTACGGGGGGCCTCAATCGTCTCCAAAATTAATTTACGTGGAGCTTACAACCTCATCCGCATCCGCAAAGGAGACGAGTGGAAGACACCCACTCGGGGCATTTCGAGTACTTAGTGATGCCATTCGGTCTGTCCAATGCCCCTGCTGTCTTCTAATTTTATTAATGAGGTCCTGAGGGATTTTCTGGGAGTTTTCACTGTGGTAAACTTTGATGACATTCTCATTTTTTCTAAGTCCCTGGAGAAACACCGACAACATGTCAGGCAGGTGTTACAGAGACTCCTGGAGAATAGTCTTTATGCCAAATTGGAGAAGTGAGAATTTGAGGTGGAACAGATCTCCTTCTTGGGTTATATTATTTCCTAGTCAGGGTTCTCTATGGACCCAAGTAAGACGAAGGCGGTTTTAGACTGGGAACAACCCACATCTCTCAAGGCCATTCAGCGGTTCCTAGGATTCTCGAATTATTACCGTAGCTTCATCAAATCATTCTCAACTATTGAATCTCCGATTGTGGAACTTACCAAGAAGGGGGCAGATGTCTGTAATTGGCCTCCCAAAGTTGTATTGGCTTTCAAACAACTCAAGTCAGCCTTTGTGGGTGCACCCGTCCTTCGTCATCCTGATCCCGACCTCCCTTTTGTGGTGGAAGTCGGAGCTGGGGCCATTCTTTCTCAGAGGGATCTGAGAGACAACAAACTACATCCTTGTGCTTTCTTCTCTAGGAAATTTCAAGCAGCTGAGAGAAATTATGAAGTGGGCAATCATGAGCTCTTGGCTATTAAGTGGGCATTTGAAGATTGGCGACACTGGTTAGAAAAAGCTAACCATGTAGTGTCCATCTTGATGGATAATAAAAATCTGGCATACATTGAGTCCGCCAAGAGATTGAATGCCAGGCAGGCACGATGGGCCTTGTTTGTCACGCGGTTTAATTTCAACATCTCTTTTTGCCCTGGGTCTAAGAACGTTAAGGCAGATGCTCTGTCCCGAAGCTTCCCCTATGACCTGTTTTCTTCAGATAAAGAGGAGACCATCATCTCTTCTACTCTGATCCATTTGGCCATAACAAGGACCATGGCAGACTCTCTGAGACAGCAACAGGCTGAAGCTCTTCCGGAAATGGCTAGAGGGTTAATGTTCGTTCCTGTAAAGTCCCACAAGGTAGTCCTTAAGGATTTCCATTCATCCAAAGCTGGGGGTCATCCAGGTGTTGCCAAGACTCTAGATCTTATGTCTTGTTCTGTTTGGTGGCAGTCCATGTCTCGAGATATCTATGAGTTTGTGGCCGCTTGCGATGTCTGTGCCAGGAATAAGGCTCTCTGTACTGCGCCTACAGGTCTATTGTGTCCATTGGACATGCCCCATAAACCATGGACACACATCACGATAGACTTTGTGGTGGATCTTCCATCTTCTGCTCACTGTACAGTTATCTGGACTATTGTCGAAAGATTTTCTAAAATGGTGCATTTCGTCCCTCTCGGCAAATTACCCTCAGCCAAAGAATTGTCAAGTCTTTTTGTGCAACATGTCTTCAGAACACATGGACTGCCTTTGGATATCGTTTCTGACCGTGGTACCCAGTTTGTTGCTAGGTTCTTGAGGTGCTTCTGTGCTGATCTGGGCATCAGGATATCATCCACAGTCCAATGGGCAGACAGAGCGGGCCAATCAGTCTTTGGAGCAGTATCTCCGGTGTTTTATTGCTAAATGTCAGAACAATTGGGTGTCCCTCTTGCCATTTGCAGAATTAGCCTACAACAATTCTTGCCATTCCACATCTTCTGTGTCCCCGTTCTTTTGTAATTTTGGAGTTCATCCTAGAAGCAATTCTTTTGAGTCTTCATCAAATTCAAGTCCTTCATCTTTATCTGTTTTCAGTTTTCGATCTGTCTGGAAGAAAGTGCATCAGTCCCTTCGGCAGGCAGCTGGTCACTCCAAGGTCTGGGCAGATAGACATTGTAGGCCTTGCAAGCTGAAATTTGGGGATTTGGTCTGGCTGTCCACCAGGAATATCAATCTGCGCCAAAGGTCACAATAATTGGGTCCCAAGTTCATCGGGCCTTTCAGAATTATTGCACAAATTAATCCTGTGGCATTCCGTTTTAAGCTACCCTGGTCTCTCGGATCAATAGTACCTTCCACTGTTCTCTCCTCAAGCCTGTGTACTTCTCCACCAGATACTCTCTCAGACGTTCAATCAGACCACCACCAGTTCTTGTTCAGGGACAATGAGAGTTTGTGGTAGAAAAAATCTTGGACTCAAGAGAGGTTGTCTTCAATTTCTGGTACACTGGAAGGATTATGGTCCTTAGGAGTGCTCTTGGATTCCGGGAAGACTCTTTGCATGCTCCTATCCTGAGGAGGAAATTTTTTGTGGACTTTCCAGACAAACCTGGGTCTAGGGGTTCCTTAACCCCTTGTCAAGGGGGAAGATACTGTTAGGATCTGCAGTTAGCAGATCCTATTGCTTGGACTTCCAGCCTTTGTTGCTACTGAGGCACTGCACTAATTGCTGTCCCTGTGCAGTGTCAGGTGCACTCTTTGATTCTCCTCTCTGGACACAGCCCAGGTGCACAGTAATCTGTCATTAAGGGAAAGTTGCTTGGATTGGATTCTGTCTCTGTTAAATTCCACCCAGCCCAGCAATCCATGCCGGTGATAGAAGTTTGTTCGTACTTCTGGTTCCTGTCTCCTGCATGTCAGTCGAGTACCTTTGTCAGTCTTGCTGTGTTTCATGTGAGCCGTTTATTCCATCCAGGCGGCTCCACCTGCATCTCGTCCATACGTGCTGCTTGTACCATCTGGGCAGCACAGAGCGCTTCCTACCCCAGAAGCATCTGTCATCATCCGGTGAATTGTGTCAGCTCAGCAGCACCAGTCGCAGTTTAGCCTTCGAGGAGCGCAATCCAGCACAACGTCGACAGTGTCACCCCGGCGGCACTGGTAGCTTCTCTGCGTTCCAGGTGCACAACCTAGCACCCCATTGCAAGTGTCATCCCGGCGGCGCTGGTAGCTGCTCTGCATTCCAGGTGCACAATCCAGCACACCGTCACCAGTGTCATCCCGGTGGTGCTGGTAGCAGCTCTGCGTTCCAGGTGCGCAACCTAGCACACCGTCGCCAGCATCATCCCGGAGGCACTGATAGCAGCTCTGCATTCCAGGTGCGCTATTAAGCACACCGTTGCCAGTGTCATCCCGGCGGCACTGGTAGCAGTCCCTTGGCCGTGACTATAAAGGCCACAACCAGCCCTCAAGGCTGCTTCTCAATCACCAGTCCCTTGGCCACGACTATAAAGGTCACAACCAAACCCTCAAGGCTGCTCCTACTGCCCACATGCGGCATCTCATATTCTATACTTAGCCCCAACTAGTCAACTGGCAGCAGTCCTCTTACAAGTCTTACCTGATTAACCGTCCAACCCATAACAGCAGGTCAGACCTGGGTTCAGTGTAAACGGGGCTGACCCAGGAATAACACAGGTCGAAGGTGTAGTGTAATATACCCTTTCACATTTGCTGCAATAACCCGGGTTTCTAGGTAGTGTCATACTTGCCGACATTTCAGCAGGGGAATCCGGGAGGGGGCTGGCAGGTCC
This sequence comes from Taudactylus pleione, assembly GCA_031769625.1. NCBI lineage: Eukaryota > Metazoa > Chordata > Amphibia > Anura > Myobatrachidae > Taudactylus > Taudactylus pleione. Next base: position 4,098,391 of record JAUIMM010000375.1, on the reverse strand, counting down.
ATCCAGCAGGGAGGATGGGGTGAGTCAAATAGGCGGAGCGGGGGCATGCCGACGCGATCGCCTCATACCGTGGCCCCGCCCCCACTTTATAATGCCAATATTACTGGCATTATAAGGCAGGGGGCGGGGCTATGATGACGCGATTCAGCGCGAATCGCGTCATCACACCACCACACCACCCACTTTTGCTGCTGGCGAGGGGGTTAGCCTAGTCTTGCGGGGTGTCGGGAGCGGCACCTGATTTCGGGAGGCTCCCGACAGTCCCGGGAGAGTAGGCAAGTATGGGTAGTGTGAAAGGTCCAGGTTGAAATGAGCCAGGTGAGAGATCCAGAATTTCAACCCTGATCATGAGAAGGGTTGAACACAGGTTTACCCTGGCTCTTGATGCAGTGTAAACGGGTAACCCGAGTGGATGTGACACGGGTCCCATTCATTATATATGAAGAGTTGGAGCTTGGAGATGATCTCATCTCCAGTAGCTGGATCAACATGTGATGATAGGGATGTCATCAACTCGGCAATATTGCAGTCCGATAGGGGTCTCAGCTGGGTCGCACCCGGAATCCACCTGTGACCCTCCATTCCAATCTGAAACTGTTATAAATGGGCTTTGAGCTAGGTAAAGTAATTTTACATTAACATAATCACTAAGAGTCATTTTTCTTTTTATGACATTTGTAGTCTCTCACATTACACTGCTGATATAAGAGAAATGGGGGGAAATTTCGGCTCCAGGCCCATGTAGACCTTATCCTGGGTACACACACTGGCCGATATATCCACCATTCAATTGAATGGCTGATCTATTGTGTGTGTGCATCAGCAAGGGTGTACAGGCGATACGTTTGTGAATTATGACATATATAGACATATGGCATCGGCCGTGCTGCGCAGCCAATGGCAGATATATCTGCAGATACTGTATATTGGTGATTCGTGCTGTGTGTACAGGTGGTGAGCCGACTGCCTGTACACTTGCTGCAGAGGCCGCTGGTGACTGACAGCTCAACTCTGCTGGCACATCTAAATGCCCTCCCACTTGTGATGTCAGTCACAACACATCGGGCCAACGATTGGTTGCTATGGGCAACTTCTCCACAATTTTCACTGCTTGATACATAAACCAGTAAATCTCTTGATTGGGGAAGTCCAGGAAGCAAAACTATAATAACTGCCTGTCTGGGTTCAAATTAATTATATACACACAGAGGCTAAGTGAGTTTTAACAAAATCACCTGCAGTTCATGGAAAGTCACTATAAGGTCATGTGATCTTTTACTGATCAATACTGTAAGGAGACATTATCCAGCCACATAGAAACAATAGATAACAGCGCTAGTGAGAGGCTTATTTCATCATCTATAAAGTGGGGTTTGATAAATTTTACCCTATACCATCCAGCCACATATTCACCCACCCTTATCTATATTCAGTGCATCAATAACACCATTATCGGTGACTATTTCTACAGCTTAAATGATATCTACATTACACAGTGTTATTCTGTCAGTGATGACATCATGCTGAGTGTGAGGCTGGGAATGATAAGAGATGACCTAATGCAGATCCCTCATCTCTCATCAGTTTACAGATGTGTGGTCTGACCTCCTCCTGCTGTGATGATCTCCTCTCTGTTATTACTACAAACCGCTCTCTGACCAGACTGGACCTGTCATACAATGCTCTGGAGGACTCTGCAATAAAACTTCTGTGTGAGGGACTGAGACAACCAGACTGTACCCTACAGGATCTTATGTAAGAAATGTATTAATAATTATATATCAGTTCTCTTTAGTACAGTACATAGACCACACAGGGTAAAGACACATACACATTAGCTGCTGTCATTTCCTTATATATCATCTAAATAATTTATTTTTAATTCTTCTTCTGCTGCACATGGATATAAGGTAAGCTGATTTTATTGTTGTTTGTAACTCTGATGAAATTATTCTTAAATATTGAAACATAGAACTATATTACATGCTGTCACGCATGAGGGTTGAGGTTGGTCAGAACAGGCGTGTTCCAACTAAAGTGCTGGTTTTTGGAAATGGCGATGGTGTCCATAGCAACCAATCAGATTCTACTTAACATTTATCTAGCATCCTGTAGGAAAGGGATGTCAAACTTGGGCCCTACAGCTGCTGCGGGACTACATATCCCAGCATGCGCTGCCACATTTTTAGTATGCCCTATTAGCAAAACTGTGGCAGTGCATGCTGGGATGTGTAGTTCCACTGCAGCTGACGGGCCCCGAGTTTGCACTTTCTGATTTGTGTTCTTGACTATTTTCTCCCTCTGGGGGTAATGGATCAAGATATGTGCAGTCAGTCATGTGTGCAGTGATTTTCTTATATATATATATATACAGTGTATATATATATATATATATATATATATATATATTAATAACAATTGTCAGGCGGCACTCAGAGTCTCAGTGAATCCAATACCCTCACCAGAGGGATTTATTAGTCAATGGTCGACGTTTCGAGGTGATCCACCCCTTCCTCAGGACAATTGACTAATAAATCCCTCTGGTGAGGGTATTGGATTCACTGAGACTCTGAGTGCCGCCTGACAATTGTTATTATTACATTTTGGGGGTGCCGTCCTCCTTGGAGGGCACCAGAGCAGGTATTGGGCTTTGCCCTTTGACACAGAGTGTGGGAGTGCCGGTGCACAGTATTGTATATATATACAATCAGGTGCATAAATATTGGGACATTGACAGAATTTCATATTTTGGCCTCTATTCACCACCACAATGGCTTTGAAATGAAACAAACAAGATGTGCTTTAACTGCAGACTTTCAGATTTAATTTGAGGGTAATTACATCCAAATCAGGTGAACGGTGTAGGAATTACAACGGTTTGTATATGTGCCTCCCACTTTTTAAGGGGCCAAAAGTAATGGGACAAACTAAACAATCCTAAATCTAACTTTCACTTTTTAATACTTTGTTGCAAATCCTTTGCAGGCAATTACAGCCTGAAGTCTGGAACGCATAGACATCACCAGACACTGGGTTTCATCCCTGGTGATGCTCTGCCAGGCCTCTACTGCAAATGTCTTCAGTTCCTGCTTGTTCTTGGGGCATTTTCCCTTCAGTTTTGTCTTCATCAAGTGAAATGCATGCTCAATCGGATTCAGGTCAGGGGATTGACTTGGCCATTGCATAACATTCCACTTTTTAGCCTTAAAAAACTCTGGTTGCTTTTGCAGTATGCTTCGGTTCATTGTCCATCTGCACTGTGAAGTGCCGTCCAATGAGTTCTGAAGCATTTGACTGAATACGAGCATATAATATTGCCCGAAACACTTCAGAATTCATTCTGCTGCTTTTGTCATCAGTCACATCATCAATAAATACAAGGGAACCAGTTCCATTGGCAGCCATACATGCCCACGCAATGACACTACCACCACCATGCTTCACTGATGAGGTGGTATGTTTTGGATCATGAACAGTTCCTTTCCTTCTCCATACTCTTCTCTTCCCATCAATCTGGTACTAGTTGATCTTTGTCTCATCTGTCCATAGGATGTTGTTCCAGAACTGTAATGGCTTTTTTAGATGTTGTTTGGCAAACTCTAATCTGGTCTTCCTGTTTTTGTGGCTCACCAATGGTTTACATCTTGTGGTGAACCCTCTATATTCACTCTTGTGAAGTCTCCTCTTGATTGTTGACTTTGACACATATACACCTACCTCCTGTAGAGTGTTCTTGATTTGGCCAACTGTTGTGAAGGGGTTTTTCTTCACCAGGAAAATAATTCTTCTGTCATCCACCACAGTTGTTTTCCGTGGTCTTCCGGGTCTTTTGGTGTTGCTGAGCTCTCCGGTGCGTTCTTTCTTTTTAAGAATGTTCCAAACAGTTGATTTGGCCACACCTAATGTTTTTGCTATCTCTCTGATGGGTTTGTTTTGATTTTTCAGCCTAATGATGGCTTGTTTCACTGATAGTGATGGCTCTTTGGATCTCATATTGAGAGTCGACAGCAACTGATTCCAAATGCAAATGTCACACCTAGAATCAACTCCAGACCTTTTACGTGCTTAATTGATAATGAAATAACGAGGGAATAGCCCACACCTGTCCATGAGTTGATAGTCCCATTACTTTTGGCCCCTTAAAAAGTGGGAGGCACATATAGAAACCGTTATAATTCCTACACCGTTCACCTGATTTGGATGTAATTAACCCTCAAATTAAATCTGAAAGTCTGCAGTTAAAGCACATCTTGCTTGTTTCATTTCAAAGCCATTGTGGTGGTGAATAGAGGCCAAAATATGAAAATGCTGTCAATGTCCCAATATTTATGCACCTGACTATATATATATATATATAAGTCCAGTATTAGTCCACACTCATGTCTGAAAATCCAATTGCTGGGGTAGCCACCCAAATGGGATCACCTGTATCCCTGCATACAAAAAATGAACAAAGGGGGTGCACTCACCAGTCTTCTAAAATGAGTTTTCATCCATGGCTAGGACCGAAACGTCGGAGCTTTACTATGATGCTGTAAAAATTTTTTAAAAAGATTAAATAAAAACTCATTTTAGAAGACTGGTGAGTGCACCCCCTTTGTTCATATTATATATTCATTATATTGTTCATATATATATATATTTAAAAAAAAGCTGGTTTCTCTGTCAGAGCATAGATTAGCCCAATATGGACAAAAGCACTATTTTTTGTCCCAAAGGTGTGTATTGATGAAAATTTTATTAATACATAGTAAATTATTCAAGGTCCTAAGACCTTTTCATCAGTACTAATAAAAGTGAAACAAATAATATATATATATATATATATATATATATATATATATATATATATATATATACATACATACATACAGGTTGAGTCTCCCATATCCAAAATGCTTGGGACCAGGGTTGTTTTGGATATCGGAATATTCCGTATTTTGGAATATTTGTATATCATATTGAAATGTCTTAGGAATAGGGCCCAAATCTAAACACAGAATGCATTTATGATTCATATACACTTTATACACACAGCCTGAAAGTAATTTTATACAATATTCTCAATATTTATGTGGCTCAAACAAAGTTTGTATACATGCATGAGATTAATTTGTTTCATATACACATTAAACACATAGCCTATAGGTCATTTTATACTTTAGTTTTAATAAGTTTGTACCTTAAAGTTTGTGTACATTGAACCATCAAAAAGCAAAGGTTTCACTATCTCAGTCATGCTGAAAATATTCCGTATTTCAGAATATTTGGATAGGGGAGACTCAACCTGTATATATATGTGTATATGTATATATATATATATATATATATATATATATGTATGTGTGTGTATATGGCAAATAAAAGCATGTAGCCCCCATGCCTGATGCAATGCAGTGAGTAGTCCCCACACACCTTTTTTTTAAAGTACTTTTTTATTGACATTTTCCAAGATAGCATTTATAAAGTATACATGAAATGTATAAATACAAATATAATATTCAATATGCTTTACAGAACAAAATGAGTGATGCACACAATCACAATGCAGAAGAAAAAAATAAACAGAAAAGGAAAAAAACATATTTGACCTTTTATCCTATTCAGAAATACAAATTGACTTGAGCTAAATACGTCGAACAATCAAAAATATTCGAAATAATATGCAAACTAATTTTCAGTAAATAGTATCAAAGAGGAACCAGGGAACAAACAACACATAAGGAAAGAAGGGAGCGGAAGGGGAGTAAATTGAGCAGAATAGGCTTCATCAATTTGACTGTTAGTAGAGGCTAATAAAAGGCAGTGAAATGAGTGAAAGAAAAAACATATAGTGGTATAACTACTATACATACTAAGATGAAGATATATGTCTGAGTAAAAAACAATCTGTGTTCTCAAACAATTTGATAATGTGATCTTGAGTAGAATTATCCAGCGTATTAATGTAGGGTTCCCATTTATCATAAAATCTTTCTGCTCCCTTATTTATGTCAGGCATAGTTGATCTTATGTCATAATATAGCAGTTGTAACAGTTTATGTTTGACTTCCACAAGAGATGGAGATGATCTGTTGGTCCAATGTAGTAAGATTACTTTCTTTGCTACCATAACTAACAAATAAGGGAAATTTTGTTTATGTGGTCCGAAATCCCACAGTTGGAAATTATCCCATAAACATGCTAATGGGTTAGGCGATAAATTAAGTGTATATAGGTTATTAATCATCTGAACTACCTTGTTCCAAAATTACCACATACAGTGAATAAAAGTAGCATCTACCATGTGACATTTAGGGCAAATACCAGTTTCTGATTCAACCATGTACCTGCGTTGTGCTGGGGAAATATATGCCCTGTGAACATAGGTGTACTTCCTGCAAATACGAGGATTGGAATCTTCTTAATGTAGAAACCAAATGCATAGTTAAATCAGAAAGGGAAATTATTTTCAGAATATCTCTTCCATGCTTTATGTAAAGAAACCCATTGAACAGCATAGAGATTATTAACCAAATGTACATATAGCATATTTATTTTGTAAGGGATATTATTTAATAGCTTTAAAAGGGATCGAAGATAGATTCAGCGTCATCATCTGTAATTAAGGGAATAGTTCATATGTAATGTCTCGTTTGCAAATACAGTACATATAAAAATGTTGTCTCGGCAATTGATATTTGTGTTGTAAATCCGTAAAAGACATTAGAGAGCCACCAGGATCAAAGACTTTAGTGATATTCGACAGATCTTTCTCTCTCCACCGAAGATAATTACTATAGGTCAGAGAAGGAGGAAAGGCTGGGTTGCCCCATAGAGGAACATATGGCGAGTATAAATAATTACTCCATAATTTCTAGTTGATAGAAATCCATGAACAATAAGTATCTCTAAAGAGAATGTTTTGGAAAATAAGGGAAGGGATGTATTTAATGTTAGAATGTAATAACGTACTTGGGGATTACAGTGAAAATGATGCTAAATCCAGTCACTTATCTGTGTAATTTCCTTTATCTAATATCCAATCATTAATATACTGAAAAATATGGAAAGAGAATAGCTCTTAATATCGGGAAGACCAAAACCCCCTTTAGTGTGAGTATTTGTTATCCCAACTAGTGCTATTCATGGGCGTTTTCCCTGCCATAGAAAATACAAGAAATCAGTAGTAAGAATTTTGATATCCTTTAAGGAAAGACCAATCGGCAGCATTTGCATTAAATAAAACATTTTGGGAAAAATTATAGATTTTATTACAATAGTGAAAGAGGCAAAGATTTCCAATTATCTGGTAAAGTGTTAATTTTAGCTATCATAGGTATATAATTAACAGCAAAAAAGATTCAATAAATCTGAAGTAATGTGAACCCCTAAATATTTAAGGGTATTTGAAATACCACAAAAAGATTGTATAAATGGTAAAGAGTCAAAGCCCTTGATCCACAGGTAAGCATTACTTCAGACTTTTCCAAATTAACTTTATAACCTGAAATTAACCCGAAAGAAGAAATGAGATCCATGACCACCGGAAACGAGTTATGGGGATTAGAGACAAACAACAGCATATCATCTGCAAATAGGGCAATTTTCAAATGGACATCACGAACCGAAATCCCTTCCACTTGCGGGGATGTTCTCAAGGCTATAGCTAACGGCTCATTCGCCACCGCAAATAAGAGTGGAGAAAGGGGCAACCTTGTCTTGTCCCTCTATATATCTCAAATGGTGAGGAGATATATCCATTGCAAGAGACCTGTGAGAGTGGATTTGTGTATAATGTTCTTAAAATGTCAATGAAAGACAAAGGAAAGCCAAATCTAATCAGTGTTGAGTAAAAATGTTTCCAAATCACAAGGTCAAATGCCTTTTCCGCATCAAAGGAAACTATCATGTTAGAAGTAGTGCATTCGGAAGTTCGAAGATGTTGTACCGCACCCAATACTCTCCAAACATTCACTACAGAATGTCGCCCCATAATAAATCCAGATTGGTCCGTATGTATGATTTGTCGAAGGATTGGTTTTAATCGTTCAGCATACATTTTAGTTAATATCTTAGTCGATATTAAGCAAAGATATCGGTCTATAAGATCCCAGTAGTGATAAATCTTTACCAGATTTAGGTAAAACTTTAATTATTACGGAATTGAAATAAAGTAGAACAGATTAAGTGCTAATAATATGATTATAAAAGGAGACTAACGTGTCCCCAATGCGTGGTAGGAGAATTTTATAGAATTCAGTCAATAATCCATCTGGGCCAGGAGCTTTGGAAGATTTCAGCTGCTGTACAACCCTAGTAACCTCCACAAGTGTTATAGGCCCTATTACAGTATTTGCTAAATCTGACATTATTTGCGGAAATGAGAGATTATCCCACCAAGGAGGGATAACATTTGTGGAATCATTTGAAGTGTCAGTATTAGAATAAAGTTTAGCGTAAAATGCTTTCATAACCTTAGTAATTTGACTACTAGAGGTGGTCAATGAACCATCATCAGTCCATAGTGGGTTAACTACCATTGGTTCCCTGTAATAAATTGGTCAACAATTTCCCAGTTTTATTGCCGAATTTGTTAAATTTGTAATTAAGTAAAAATAAGTACCTATCTCCTTTATTTTTCATGTATTCATCAGAATGAATTTTAGCTTCACTATATACTATTTTGGATGAGGGAGTCGGGTTAGACTTAAATAATTGAAAAGCATTAGTGAGTCTATTTTGAACATCCGAACATGCAATGGCCAATCTTTTATTTTCTGCTGAAACATAAGAGATAATACTACCTTGGAGGACTGATTTTGCCGCTTGCAAAAACAATGAAGGATTAGATTCAGCATGAGAAAGATTAGAGTGCTCATAATCCATCCATACAGTCTCCAACTTATTACGAAAAGAAATTGACTGCGAGAGATATGTTGTAAATCTCCAATGTCGGTATGGTCCTCTATCTAGAGTTGTCTGAATAATCATCCAGACTAAGGCATAGTCAGATAAAAGTATAGACTTGTTTATATAGTGCCATTCTAGGCACCCTGCTAGCCAGATGAGGCTAGCAGAAAAAAGCTCAGAGGGCCAGACCAAATGATTCCGGGGGCCTTATACTGCCCTCGGGCCTGAGGTTCCCCATCCCTGCTTTATATGAACAACCACAATGAGAGCTTAATAAAAGATATAGTTGCGGGATAGCAACAGAGCTCTGTATAGGGATTACTCACTACATCAGAGCTAGATTCAGATTGTGGAGTGCAATTTCAATACCACATGGATTATAGGACAGTCATGTATTATGAGAAATCAACAGTTAGACGTGACCAGCAGTGTCTCTAGATTAAGCAAGCTGCAATTGTTAATATCCTATCCAGCAGTTGTGGGGGGAAAAGCAGGATGATATTAGCTCTGGATCCTGATGTGGTCCCAAGTAAATTACCCTTGCTCTGGTTTCTCAGGGCTTAAACCTCAAAATGGCGGGTGCCACTTTCAACACTTAAATCCTGCACTATAGTAGTATTTCAGCAAGCAGGGGGACAATACCGGTAACCAGAACCTCACCTGCCCTTTGGTTTAGCTCTGGGAATGGGGAGCGGTATAATACGGCATCTCCGTACTTCCGGGTGCAGCCGCGATCACACCGGCTGGAAATCAAGGCCACGTGCTCAGCCTCAGCACCAGGCCGCGATGATAATAGTGAGTACGAGCTGCAGGAAATGGCTCGGTTTGTGTGGTAGGCTCCGTTGAGTGATCACTGCCAAGAATAGCCAAGTAAAAGTGTCTAAAACGCTCCTAAGTCTGTCTTCCAATGTCCACGATGAGGAGAGCTCCTAAACAAGTGTCTTCCCAGGTCCACATCCAAGCCATGCCCCCTCCCTCACACACCCTTTTATGACCTTATCTTTGTGGGCCTGAAAAAGGCCATTTTTAATGACATCCACAGGTTTTGCAAGTCAGAACTGGGTTCCGTGTAAACTGGGCTGACCCAGGAATAACCCGGGTCGAAGGTGCAGTGCAAATGGGGTCTGACCTAGGTTGGAAGAATGACTAAAAATCAGGTTGGACCTGGGTTTTTGGTGGAAAAGTGGTATTAATTAGCAATTGTGTGTATAGGTAATTGTATTAGCTACAGTAATACAACTTTTACATTAAAGTTTTGGATCTGACCTGGGATTTGGAAAATGGTTCCAAACTGGGTTAGACCCGGGGAAGCCCCATTTCACACTGTGGCAATGACCCGGGTTATTCCAAGGTTGGCACTGTTCATACTGCATCTCTTCAGGCAGTGCTTTGAGATGACATCATCTCCAAGCACAGATTTTTCCATGCTGGAAATTAGATTTGGGTCAGATGATCCATAATACCCATTTCCACTGAATCCTACCTAGGTCCTTCCCAAGTAAAACCTTGCTAGTTACCAGGGCTTCATGCATGCTCACGTGCAATAAACTGGAATTTTGAGGTCATTGGAAAAGGGGTATTTTAGTACTCACTATGGGGTCTAGATATATTTTAGTATAACTATTAATGTCATATTTAGTGTCCTGCATGCTCTTTAGTGGAAAAATGTCATATTTACATAATCAATAAGAGTTATATTTAAGCAGCATGTAGTCCCAACTGTCAAATCCCGGCATGGGAGTAATGATAGGCATCGAAATCGCAGGGGGGAAGGGGTAGGGATCTTCACCTATCGGTCTGCCGGCATTGGGATAACATCCGGTGGTCATTCATACCGATTCCATTTATGCTATGTAGACAAAAGTGGTTGGACAGCAAATAGTTCAACAAGATGCTATTGACGTCAGTACTTTGTAGGTCCACCACGTGCAGTGATTACTGCAGACACCCTTCTTGGCAAATTGTCCACAAGTTCCTGGACAACAGCAGATGGTGTGTATTGCCTTTCCGCCTTAAGTACAGTGACCAACTGTGACACTAGAGAAGACTTGCCACAATGTAGGGAGCACAGAGTTACAGTATCAAGAATATCTCTATACTTCTCACAGTTAATGATAGTTATATATACAGACAGGCTAAGTGAGTGGTAATAAAAGCACCTGCAGTTAAAGGAAGGTCATTAAAAGGTCCTGTCATCTTTTACTGATCAATACTGTAAGAAGACATTATCCAACCACACATCCACCCACCCTCATCTATATTCATTACATCACTAACACTATTATCACTTACTATACCTAGGGGTAAATTTACTAAGAATCGTGTTTGGCCAAGTTTTACCATTATTAAACTCAATTTGACTTGCTAAAACTGGTGATTTTAGGCTTTTGAAACACTCAAATTTACCAAGACTCATGTTTTACTGAGAGTCTGTTTTCCGATGGTGTATCTGATCGAGATTTCTCACCCAAGTTTGCAGATTTCTCACCCAAGTTTGCAGTGTATTCTTTCTGACAAACTCTCCTGAACAAGCAGCCTTCACATATCGGTGAGATGTGTTCTACCTGTAAAAAAAGGGTTAACATTAAAAAAAATGACATAAGGTCCCCTCCCAAACAGCATAACAAGCCCTGGGCTGCTTAGTCAGTCCTGGTTCCTAAAAATATGGGGAAAAAAACTAGTAGGGCTCCCCCCGCATTTTAGGAACCAGGACTGGGCTACTAAGCCTGTCCTGGTTTTAAAAATAGGTGGAAAAAAATTGCGTAGTGTATTTCCTAAAATACGGAGCACCCTACTCATTTTTTTTCCCCGTATTTTTAAGAACCAGGACCGGCTGAGCAGTCTGGGGCTGGTTATGCTGTTTGGGTGGGACCCTACGTAATTTTTTTGTTTAATATTAACACTTTAGAGAAGGTTTACATGCGGAAACATATACAAATCACGCTGATCTGTTTATTTTTCTGCTAACCTCGCAGCTCAGGAGGTGGCCTATTTGAAACGTCTATTTAGCTGCGAGTTTGCTACAATTACACCCGTGATTGTAATCACGATTCTTGGAAAATTCCCGAGTTGAGTATTTTTCAGTGAAAGTACTTTTGAGTTTTGGCTATGATGAGTTTATTCGAGTTTGCATTCTCACCCGAGTTTTTCAGTGAAAATAGAAAAATTTCTCCCAAACTTACCAGAGTTTTTCTGTAGTAAATATGCTAGTAGAAAAAAATTCCTAAACACACCCAAGATTGCAATCTTGACCAAACACGATTCTTAGTAAATTTACCCCCTACTGCCTAATAGCTGATATATACACAAATATTGTATCTATATTACACAGTATTATTCTGTCAGTGATGACATCATGCTGAGTGTGAGGCTGGGAATGATAAGAAATGACCTAATACAGATCCCTAATCTCTCATCAGGTTACAGGCCTGTGATATGACTTCCTGCTGTGATGATCTCCGCTCTGTTAGTATTACAAACCACTCTCTGACCATATATATATATATATATTAGGGGTGTGCACCGGCCACTTTTCGTGTTTTGGTTTTGGAGCTGGATCTTTCTTCGTGTTTTGGATCTGGATTGGTTTTGCCAAAACCACCCTTCCGTGTTTTGGGTTCTGGGTTTTGTGTTTTGGATCTGTATTTTTTTTAAAAAAAGCATAAAAACAGCTAAAATCACAGAATTTGTGGGTTTTTATGCTCCTATTCAATTATTAACCTCAATAACCTTCATTTCCACTCATTTCCAGTCTATTCTGAACACCTCACACCTCACAATATTGTTTTTATGGCCAAAAGGTTGTACCGAGGTAGCTGGATGACTATGCTAAGCGACACGAGTGGGCGGCACAAACATGTGGCCCATCTAGGAGTGACACTGCAATGGCAGACAGGATGGCAGTATGAAAACTAGGCCCCAAACAGTACATAATGCAAAGAAAAAAAAGAGGTGCAAGATGGAATTGTCCTTGGGCCCTCCCACCCACCCTTATGGTTGTATAAATAGGACATGCACACTTTAACAAACCAATCATTTCAGCGCCAGGGTCTGCCACACGACTGTGGCTGAAATGATTGGTTTGTTTGGGCCCCCACAAAACAAGCTGGCAATTAATGTGTCCCTGCACAAACTGGCTCTACGGAGGCAAGATGTCGTCCTCATCCTCCTCATCCACCGATTCCTTGGATAAAACAGGAAAAAGGGATTTAGGTGTCCCTGGACTGCTTACGGTCTTAGCCAAAGTTTCTGAACTTGACAGTAACTTTTTATGAACGCGCTGCAGGTGCCGTATAAGGGAGGATGTTCCTAGGTGGTTAACGTCCCTACCCCTACTTATTTCACCTTTACATATGGTACATATGGCAAGACAGTTGTTGTCCGGATTTGGATAGAAATATTGCCAGACCAAAGAGGTGGAATGTTTGGTCTTCTGCCCAGGCATGACCGTGATGGGCTTTTTCATCCCACGGACAACAACTGTCTCCCCCGGAGCCTGAGTTAAACAAACCACATCACCATCAGAATCCTCCTCGCCAACTTCCTCCTCAGCGCCAGCTACACCAGTATCCTCATCCTGTTGTACTTCAACAGTGACATCTTCAATTTGCATATCAGCAAGTGGACTGTGGGTGCTCCTTTCAGCACTTGCAGGGGGCGTGCAAATGGTGGAAAGAGCCACCTCTTCCCGTCCAGTGCTGGGAAGGTCAGGCATCGCAACCGCCACCACACTTGGACTCTCCTTGGGGATTTGTGATATCTTCTTAGAACGCACAGTTCTTCGCTGTGCTTTTGCCACCTTAACTCGTTTGATTTTTTTAGCGGGAGGAGGGCTTCCATTGTCATGTGAAGCTGAACCACTAGTCATGAACATAGGGAAAGACCTTAGCCGTTCCTTGCCACTCCGTATCATAAATGGCATATTGGCAAGTTTACGTTTCTCTTCAGATGATTTAAATGGTTTTTTTAAGGTCATTTTCCTGAACTTTGTCATTTGGGATTGTATGTGCCCTCTACTATGACATTGGGCATCGGCCTTGGCAGACGACGTTGATGGCATGTTATCGTCTATGTCATGACTAGTGGCAGCAGCTTCAGCACTAGGAGGAAGTGGTTCTTGATCTTTCCCTATTTTATTTTTATCGGAGAAAGTTTGGTCCTCCATTTATGTTATATCGATTTGATATATACGTGCGGCTAAGGCGCACACAAACACAGAAAATAATTTTTTATTTTTGCTGGAGAGTAGTGCACTTTGTGGGTTACACCACCCTTTAAGAAATGAGCCAGCCGGCTCTTTACTTATGGGACACAGGCGCACGCTTGGCGCTGCTCCTTTGTTGATGCACGTGCAGCCACAGTGCACACAATTCACAAACACAGAAAATATTTTTTTATTTGGTTTGGAGTGTACTTTGGGGGTTACAGCACCCTTTAACGGTCAAGCCAGCTGGCCCTTTACTTATGACACAGGCGCACGCTTGGCACTACTTTGTTGATGCACGTGCGGCTACTGCGCACACTATTCACAAACACAAAAAATATTTTTTTATTTGGTTTGGTGTGTACTTTGGGGGTTACAGCACCCTTTAACGGTCAAGCCAGCCGGCCCTTTACTTATGACACAGGCGCACGCTTGGCACTACTTTGTTGATGCACGTGCGGCTACTGCGCACACAATTCACAAACACAGAAAATATTTTTTTATTTGGTTTGGAGTGTACTTTGGGGGTTACAGCACCCTTTAACGGTCAAGCCAGCCGGCCCTTTACTTATGACACAGGCGCACACTTGGCACTACTTTGTTGATGCACGTGCGGCTACTGCGCACACAATTCACAAACACAGAAAAAATATTTTTTTTTTAGCACTTGGGGGGAGCACCCCTGACGGACAGAGCACCCCCTGGACAACACTACAGCACCCCTTTAGGACTGGGACACAGCACAGGACTTTGGAGTGGACACAGCCCCTATGGACAACTGACTGCAAAACACAGTCCAGCCAGCCCCTATGGACTTTGAAGTAGTGGACACAGCCCCTATTGACAACAGCAGCACAGCACAACACAGCCAGCCCCTATGGACTTTGAAGTAGTGGACACAGCCCCTATGGACAACAGCAGCACAGCGCAGCACAGCACAGCACAACACTACTCTGCACTACACTACACTACACTACACAGCCCAGCCAGCCCTAACTCCCACCCTCCCTCTTCACTGTCCACAGCCGAGTGAGAAAATGGCGCCGACGCGGGTACCTTATATAGGATCCAAAACCAGCGAGACCCGGAAGGCGGGATGATGACGTTTTGCCTCGATTTCAGATCCGAGTCAGGCGGGAAAAGTCGAGCCTGACTCGGATCGACCTCGGATTGGGGGGGCTCGGGGGTTCGGATTTCAGAAATCCGAACCCGCTCACCCCTTATATATATATATGTAGCAGTAGAATGGCACTCCCATTAAAATCCAGTATAGCCCTGGCTGCCCTCTGCAGCATGCTAATATAATAGCAGCAAGCATATCCATACAGTTCAGCGGCACTCCGGTATTAAAAGATGCACGGGCACAGGATTTAATACATCAAATGTATTAAATCCTGTGCCCGTGCATCTTTTAATACCGGAGTGCCGCTGAACTGTGTATATGTGTATATATATATATATATATATATATATATAGTATAACAATAGGAGATGGCACTCCACAGCTGATAAATAAATGCAGACAAACAGTGTCTATAAAGTCAATATTTCAGAGCTCGGCGGCTCTTTTATCAAGACAATATCAAGAAAAATACAAAACACACATATAAATACATACCTGTAACCATATACCACTGTGTACATCCCACGCTGACCCTCCGGAGTCCCGATGATGTCATAGGCGTGTCTAACTGTTTATCAAAAAGTAACATAGATGTATGTAACTAAATAAGTTATCTGTGTATAATTCACAGTAGGAGCCTCATAGCACTGTAACTGTACAAGAAAATATACTAACAGACTATTGTGATCACTAACGGCAACACATCTCGTTAATAAGGGGTGAAGCAAATAATCATGCCACAGTAACAAGGCAAATGAGACAATCATATCATGTCCAAGCTAGAACATGAACTATGTGTAATAGACTGTGAGATCATAAAAAGCAATTTAGCGACAGCATTTCATTTAAACCTCCTGGATGCATGGTTTGTAAGGTGTAAACCCACAATGATTCTTTCTGTAATAGAGCTCTGTCTCTATCACCACCTCGATGGTGCAGTGGGACCCAATCAATAATTTTATACTTAATGGTAGATAAACTGTGGTGATGATCTCTAAAATGTTTGGCCACAGATTGATTAGCACCCGTGCCTTCTAATGCAGCCCTAATGTGGGAGCGATGGAGGGCCATGCACTCTTTCATTTGTATTGAGGTCTTGCCGACATAATACATGCCACACGGGCATCTAATAAAGTAAACAACATAGCGACTAGAACATGTCTGGGGACATTTGATCAAAAACTTTTTGCCTGATCTAGGATGAAAAAATGTATCGCCCGTTTCCAAAAAGCTGCAGGTAATACATCCTAGACATTTATAATTGCCAACAGCACGACTTAGAAAATGTGTCATTTGAGGTTGGACATATCAGCTAATGTCATTGTGTACAACTGCATATTTAATGTTGCGACCTCTCTTGAATGAAGGTAAAATGGTAGATCCTTGTAGGGTTGTTAATTTAGGGTCCTTAGACACCACAGGCCAAATCTCTCTTGCTGCTCTCATCAGTTAAGAGCTTGCTGTGGTATATTGTTGGGTACATACCACCCTGTTAGAATTCTGTTTAGGTCCTGATGTATATAGGGCCTGTGTCCTGAATATTGTTAGCACTTGATCTTTTGCATGCTTCAGGGTGCTATAGTGATAACCACGTTGCAAGAATTTGTGAGACATAATGTCAATCTGCCTATGGCATCATTAGGATCACTGCATATTCTCAGAATTATCAAAAATTGTGAATACTGAAGTCCACTCTTAAAGGACGGAGAATATGTAGACGACATATTTCTGCTATGGTCGGGCTCATTGGAAGGATTTCAACAATTGATGACAGATCTTAACTAGAGAGAACATCTGATCAAACTGACATATGACTGCAGTTTTCAATCTGTCCACTTTTTAGATGTAAGAAAAAAGAAGGAAAGAAAGGGCTAGTAGCTGGAGCACTCTTAACGACTAATGTCCACTATAGATATTAGATATTACTACTAATTAATTATTGAAGATGGTAACAAGTACACCACACATAGCACAAATTAAACAACTATATATAAACTATAAATAGAAGAGAGGTGGATAGCTTAGACATATTTACAGTGGATATTCAGAAAAATTATTATTATAAAAAATAACTTTTAATCAAAGTTGCATTAAAAATGTTGTAAATGAATATCCCTACAGACAAATTGTATTGTAATTATAAAATGATCAATTTTGGGCGAAAATATTATGTATCGGGTAATAGAATCCCCACACACGTTCATATATGCGTGTGGATGGATAAATACCCTAGTAGCCTGGTCGTGTATGAAATAATTATAATAAAAAGTATCGTATTCTTTGAGTGTATGTAAGTCATTATAATGATACTGAGTTACCACTCTGCTGTGTAACCAAACTGTCCCAATCCACCTCCAGTATTAGTAACCTACAGCACCTGGTATTCCCAAGTGGTCTCCCATCCAGGTACTGACCAGGCCCATCACTGTATAGTTATAAAGAACTCCAGGCATTTGGTCTGGAGAAAGTCAACACAGGAATCCGAGGGGGTGATATTGTACAAGAACTGATTAAACGGGAGAGTTTGTGGACATTCAAGCTAGGTGCTCTGAATCCAGTAGGGATGAATGAGTTTATTAATTATGGTGTATTCTTATAACACTATCATCCCCACTGAACACTTTAACATCAGCTACTGAACATTCTAGCATCAGCTTTGATCCATTGGCTTACACACTGGACCAACAAGGTGTTAACCTATCATGAACTTCTTATTTTAATAATTTTTAACTTTTTCCATTTTTTGTGTGTGTATAATAATTATGAACATCATAATTTTTGAGTTCTGTGTGGAATATCACTTTTTCCTTTGCACTTTTTAGATGTTACTGTCATGATCACAATGAATTACTGACCTCTATGTATGTTAAACCGACTGACCGGTATACCATTTTGCAAGCGGGTAGCCATCATCCTCCGTCCCTTAAGAGTGGACTTCAGTATTCACAATTTTTGAGAATTCTGAGGATATCTATTTGCAAAGATCCAGTAAATGAGGTTGGTTAGTTAGCGAACAGGTCAATATATACTAGCATTCAAACTCCTCCTTCCATCAATATCATTGGCTCATCACACCAGCTGACCACAGAAACTTACCCAGCAACAAGGCTCTCATAACCACAACATTCAGCAAAAAAACAGCAATCTTATTTGTCCTCAATCCTATTCAGATTTCATTTACCTTACTGCTGGAACAAGTTTCTTATTCTGTTATACACTATACTCAGTGGTTACCCAGGTCATAAAGTTATACTATTGTGCTGATTTGTATTGGCTTCCCTTCACTGTGAGCTATTGTCTTGAGCTGACTCAGAGAAGGGTGCTGGTTCCCCAGCTAGGGTTCAGTGTGCAATATACAGTCTGTACTCTGAGGTGTTCATTAGCTGTATTACTTATCCTGACTCTCAGTTCTGAGTTCCTCACTGGTTCCAGTTCCAGGTCTTGTGTCAGAGCAGTACCAGGGTCGCAACTTCCTCAAGTTGTACTCTAACTACTTAAGATTCCGATTCCTGGCTTTATTTCTAAGTTCCTGTCTACCAGTACTATGCTGTTTGAGTTCTGGGGTCACCCTTGTCACTGGAGTATATTCCTGGTCTTGCTGGCCTTCACAGGTCACTAAACGAGGGGTTGCCCAGTAGGCCTGGGTTGCTCACCTCAGTTCCACTCTAGTATCCTTACATATCACAAGTTTGTGGTTCCTACACTGGCACTAGTGTTCCTAACTCCTGTTCATAGCCATAAGTCAGAGTTGTATCACCTCATTTTCTGTATACATCGGTCAGACCCAAGGGTCCCAAGCGGGATCTACAAAATAACCAGACCATGACACACCTGCAGTTTAGGAGGGTGACTTATTAGAGTATTGATCAGCAAAAAGTCATGTGATCTTAAAGTAGACCAGATTTGGCCACACACCCTCATATCCTCATCTAATTTCATTAAATCAATAACAACATTATCAGCCTAATATCTAATATACACAAACATTATTTTATCTACTTTACAGTGTTATTCTGATAGTAATGACATCATGCTAAGTGTGAGGCTGGGAAATGATAAGAATTGACCTAATGCAGATCCCTCATTTCGTCAGGTGACAGGGCTGTC
Organism: Taudactylus pleione; assembly: GCA_031769625.1. Classification (NCBI taxonomy): domain Eukaryota; kingdom Metazoa; phylum Chordata; class Amphibia; order Anura; family Myobatrachidae; genus Taudactylus; species Taudactylus pleione. The sequence goes on along the minus strand of JAUIMM010000375.1, from coordinate 4,079,066 downwards.
ACCTGACCTCCTCCTGCTGTGATGATCTCCATTCTGTTATTTCTACAAACCGCTCTCTGACCAGACTGGATCTGTCATACAATGCTCTGAGCGACTCTGGAATAAAACATTTGTGTGAGGGACTGAGACATCCTGTATTCTAGAGGATCTCAGTTAAGATCTGTCTTAATATTTATTAGTGCCGACACCTGTGTTTTGGTTTTTGATCCAGAGTTATCTCCATGTTTTGGTTTTGCAAAACCACCCTCACATGTTTTGGCTTTGGATCTATATATTTTTTTTAAACAAATTACATGCCTATGGGGAGGCCTGTGTTACATGCTTGTGGGAAGGCCTGTGTGGACTGTGGATTTGTACTGCGTGTTACAAATGGAGAGACATGAGGAAATCTTCAGAGTCATCAAGGTGGACTTTAAGGTACTTGTGGCATCTGAGGACATTTGGCAAGTGGGAGGTCTGAGTGGCACATAGTATGTGCATGTGGTATATATTCCCTTTTCCAGTTGTTATTTATTGGAGTACCAATGTAAGAATTCAAAGAACAGGTTTCAAGGGGCGCCATTTTTTTTTTTCATTTGCCCTGGGCAATGTCAACCCTAGTATGTCTTCTGCTGATATGTGGTATTATTATATAGAAGAGAGGGGACTGAACTGTTATATATGATGAGTGATAACACAGCTCCCAGCACACACTGATAAGTGGTATTATACTTATATAGGAGAGGAGACTGTACAATGCTATATGATGAGGGATAACAGCTCCCAGAACACAATGATATGTGGTATTATTATTATATACCGGAGAGAGGACTGTACAGTGATATATGATGAGGAATAACACAGCTCCCAGCACACACTGATAGGTGGTATTATTATTATTATTATTATTATTATTATTATTATTATTACATAGTGGAGAGAGGATTATACAGTGATATAGGATGTGGAATAACACAGCTCTCAGCACACACTGATATGTGGTATTATAATTATATAGGAGAGGAGACTGTACAGTGATATATGATGAGGGATAACACAGCTCCCAGCACACACTGATATGTGGTATTATTATTATTATTATTATTATTATTATTATTATTATTATTATTATTATTATATAGCGGAGAGAGGACTGTACAGTGATATATGATGAGGGATAACACAGCTTCCAGCACACACTGATAGGTGGTATTATTATTATTATTAGTATTATTATATAGAGGAGAGAAGACTGTACAGTGATATAGGATGTGGGATAACACCGCTCACAGCACACACTGATATGTGGTATTATTATTATTATTATTATTATTATTATTAGTAGTATTATTATATAGAGGAGAGAAGACTGTACAGTGATATATGATGAGGGATAACACAGCTCCCAGCACACACTGATATGTGGTTTTATAATTATATAGGAGAGGAGACTGTTCAGTGATATATGATGAGGGATAACACAGCTTCCAGCACACACTGATAGGTGGTATTATTATTATTATTATAATATAGAGGAGAGAAGACTGTACAGTGATATAGGATGTGGGATAACACCGCTCCCAGCACACACTGATATGTGGTATTATTATTATTATTATTATTATTATTATTATTATTATTATTATTATTATATAGCGGAGAGAGGACTATACAGTGATATATGATGAGGGATAACACAGCTCCCAGCACACACTGATAGGTGGTATTATTATTATTAGTATTATTATATAGAGGAGAGAAGACTGTACAGTGATATAGGATGTGGGATAACACCGCTCCCAGCACACACTGACATGTGGTATTATTATTATTATTATTATATAGAGGAGAGAGGACTGTACAGTGATATTGGATGTGGGATAACACCACTCCCAGCACACTCTGATATGTGGTTTTATAATTATATAGGAGAGGAGACTGTACAGTGATATATGATGAGGGATAACACAGCTCCCAGCACTCACTTATATGTGGTTTTATTATTATTATTATTATTATTATTATTATTATTATTATTATTATTATTATATAGAGGAGAGAGGACTGTACAGTGATATTGGATGTGGGATAACACCGCTCCCAGCACACACTGATATGTGGTGGTATAATTGTATAGGAGAGGAGACTGTACAGTGATATATGATGAGGGGTAACACAGCTCCCAGCACACACTGATATGTGGTATTATAATTATATAATTATATACAGTAGGAGAGGAGACTGTACAGTGATATATGATGAGGGATAACACAGCTCACAGCACACACTGATATATATCATTATATAGAGGAGAGGGGACTGTACAGTGATATATGATGAAGGATAACAGCCCCCAGCACACACTGATATGTGGTATTAATAGTATATAGAGGAGAGGGGACTGTACAGTGATATGAAGAGGGATACCACAACTTCCACCACACACTGATTTGTGGAATTATTATTATATAGGAGAGAGGAGACTGTACAGTGCTATATGATGAGGGATAACACAGCTCCCAGCACACACTGAAATGTGGTATTATATAGGTGAGATGGGACTGTACAGTGATACGGTGATATACTGTATGTTGAGGGATAACACAACACCTTCCTGTCCCTGCCTTCAACTACATAAATACTCCAACTGAATAATAAAAGCATTTGTTTCCTGATGTGCCAAGTTGGTAGTTGAACTGCCACGTGTTTGTGCCACACACTGCTGCCGCTTAGCTTAGTCAGCCAGCTAGCTTGGTGCAAATTCTGGGCCTAAACTGAATGAAAACAATATTGTGAGCTGTGAGGTGGTCAAAATTGACTAGAAATGACTGGCAATAAATGTTATTGAGGTAAATAATGACCATAATCATAATCATAATCTTGACCATCGCGACCATCAACCTGGTCGGTCGCTAAAGCTGTGGGTGGTAACCCACAGCTTAGCTAGCAACCAGGAGGCCACACTAAAACACACAAGCGGCTGCCCTCATTCAGAACGAGCGCTCACTTCTTGCGAGCGCCTCTGAATGAGGGCCTATATCCTTTCTTTACCACTCTGTTTTGACATTGGAGTCCCCCTCACTTTCTACACACGAACTCGCATGGGAAGCAGATCTGGGACAACCATTAGGAGATGATACTTGGGAAATAATATGTCTCGCTATCTCCAAATGTTCTCTTAGTGTGGCTATCTGAGAAAATTCATATAAAGTATTTACCAGATGGTATCTAGTCCCAGAGCACCTTCATCAAATGTTTCCTAATACTTCTGACTTGTGTTGGAGACAATGCGGCCACATTGGCACATTTTTTCGTACCTTGTGGACCTGCCCAAAAATTATCCCATTCTGGAATATGGTCTGCTCCCTTATATCGTCAATTGTAACCATACCTTTCTCTCTCTCCCCTGTCAACTTGTTACCTTGTGCCCCGGTTGACCAGACTTCTAAAAATACTAACAAATTGTTCCTTCACATCTCATGTGCAGCTAAATATCAAATAGCATGTAATTGGAAAAAACCTGATACTCCAACTCATCAAGAACTCTTGAATAGAATCTGGTGTATATCTAACATGGAGTACACTAGCAGTCTTTTGAATAATTCAGTGGAGAGGTTTCACTTAATTTGGTCCCCCTGGTACTCCTCTCAGGCGGTTACCCTTCCTGGCCTCACGTGAACTGTGATCCATATTCTTGCTCCTGTTTCTTTATTTATATTTGATTTTTTTTTATATTTATTATTATTATGTCCCCCTGGCTCGCTTATACTTCTTCTTTCCCTTCCCCATCTTTTCCCTTTTCTTGTTTACCCTACTTTTCTACTTTAGCTCCTCTTTTTACTCTATTACAATTATTTTTCAGTAGCTCTATTGTAATTTAGGAAGTTGTTCCTTCCAATCTCTATACTACAGAGGTACCTTTATTATGATGTTTATTATTCCTCTAAATATGTATAATTTTTTTTATGTGGCTAACTATGTATCTCTAGATTTTATGTCTGTTGAGATGCCATATTGTTTTTGATGTTCAGTCCTATAAATTTAATAAACAGTTTAAATAAAAAATAACCTCATACTACCTATGAAACATGGTGGTGGTATCAGAGTTTGGAGCGTGTATTGCTGCATCTAGCCCTGGACAACTTGCCATCATTGATGGGACAATGAATTCTGAATTATACCAGAATATTCTAAAGGAAAATGTTAGGACATCTGTCCACGAGCTGCATCTCAAGAGAATGTGGGTCATACAGCAAGACAATGACCCAAAGCATACAAGTCATTCCACCAAAGAATGGTTAAAGAAGAATACATTTAAAGTTTTGGATTGGCCAAGTCAAAGTCCTGACCATAACCCAATTGAAATGTTGTGGAACTACCTGAAGTGAGCAGCTCATGGGAGGAATCCCACCAACATAACAGAGTTGAAGCGGTTTTAGCCAGAGGAATGGGGTAAAATTCCTCCAAGCCGATGTTCAGGACTAATCAACAATTACCGGAAACGTTTAGAAGCAGCTATTCAATGGGGTCATTCCAGATACTGAAAGCAAAGGTTCACATACTTTTGCCACTCACAGATATGTGATATTGGATAATTTTCCTCAATAAAAAATGAGCATGTTTAATTTTTTTTATCTCATTTGTTTGATTAGGTTCTCTTTATCTACTTTTAAGACTTGTGTGAATGTCAGGTAGTTTTAGGCAAAACTTCAGCAGATATATAGAAAAGGTTCACAAACTTTCAAGCACCACTGTAGCTGATATGTACACCAACATTGTATCTACATTACACAGTGTTATTCTGTCAGTGATGACATCATGCTGAGTGTGAGGCTGGGAATGATAAGAAATTACCTAATGCAGATCCCTCATCTCTCATCAGGTTACAGCACTGTCATGTGACCTCCTCCTGCTGTGATGATCTCCGCTCTGTTATTACTACAAACCGCTCTCTGACCAGACTGGACCTGTCATACAATGATCTGCAGGACTCTGGAATAAAGCTTCTGTGTGAGGGACTGAGACATCCAGACTGTACCCTACAGGATCTTAGGTAAGAGCTGTCCTAATATTTATGTATCTGTTCTCTCAGTACAGTACATAGGGCCTGATTCAGCATTGATCGTAATTGCGATTGTAGTTATGTAAAGTTGCGAAAATATGCAAATGTTACGCTCAGCCAGCATAGAGACGCCAACTACCGCTTTCTCACATATGTAATTCCTTGCCAAACGCTCATGGCCTGTCACTCACTCTGTGGTGAGGTCCTGTCTGCATGCGTATTCGCAATGTGACCGATGCACACATGCAGTGTAGTGCATACGTATGTGCAGTACGCAACAATCATCCAATCTAAATATTTATATTTGTGTGTGTGTACATTATATATATATATATATATTAGGGATGTGCAGGCTCGGATTTACTCGGTTCTTATCGCCACTTTACTGCAAGTTCGGATTAGTTTTTTTTTTTTAATTGACTATCCGAAACACGTGATAGCCGATAGGCAATAAAATGCTATTTTGAGATCCGAGTAAATCCGAACCCGCTCATCTCTAATATATATATATATATATTCCTATTTATTATTAAGTTATAACCATTTATTTTTCATGTTCAAGTTACTTTAGTTATTACTATTACTAGGTGAAATATAAGGCCCAGGAGCTTACACTCTCATTATGTATTTGGAGGGACAAATGTAACAGGGTGAGAGTTTAGAAAATGTGAGTTTAGCAGATAATGTTCACACTCTTTAAACTCGCCCAATGTAATAGAGTATGAGAACATGCAAACTTGTCCAATGTAATAGAGTATGAGAGCATGAAAACTCACCCAATGTAATAGAGTATGAGAGCATTAAAAACTCGCCCAATGTAAGAGTATGAGAACATGCAAACTTGTCCAATGTAATAGAGTATGAGAGCATGAAAACTCACCCAATGTAATAGAGTATGAGAGCATGAAAACTCACCCAATGTAATAGAGTATGAGAGCATGAAAACTCGCCCAATGTAATAGAGTATGAGAGCATAAAAACTCGCCCAATGTAATAGAGTATGAGAACATGCAAACTTGTCCAATGTAATAGAGTTTGAGAGCATGAAAACTCACCCAATGTAATAGAGTATGAGAGCATGAAAACTCGCCCAATGTAATAGAGTATGAGAGCATAAAAACTCGCCCAATGTAATAGAGTATGAGAACATGCAAACTTGTCCAATGTAATAGAGTATGAGAGCATGAAAACTCACCCAATGTAATAGAGTATGAGAGCATGAAAACTCACCCAATGTAATAGAGTATGAGAGCATGAAAACTCGCCCAATGTAATAGAGTATGAGAGCATGAAAACTCGCCCAATGTAATAGAGTATGAGAGCATGCAAACTTGTCCAATGTAATAGAGTATGAGAGCATGAAAACTCACCCAATGTAATAGAGTATGAGAGCATGCAAACTCGCATGTTTTTAGACTCAAAAAAACTCTCATGCTTTAAACTCTCACAAGATTTTATGTATAAGAGATATATATGCATACTGTATATATTTACAGTATGTGTATATAAAGAGGTATTAAATACTTTATAGTTTGGAACACCAGGTGATGCCATATTTGTTACTTGCTTGACCCTATGGCCCGTATTCAATTAGTTTTGCACCCGTGATACTTTTTCGCATGCCATACTTTTCGACTACATCACATGTTTTGGATGCGAAAACTTTTTTTGCGCGCCCCCGCTATTCACCGTATTCAATTCCACAGTACCCGAAAATGGGACCTAAGTTTTAAAAATGCTTTCTATTAGCGTCTTTGTAAAAGTGGTAAAGAGTGGCATTAAGCAATATTTTTTGGAGAAAATAAGTACTGTAGTACTTTGGGGTACTTGAAAATGGGTGCAAGCATATTATGAAGTCCCTAAAGTGAAGTTTTAAAAACCGTGAAAAACGCACCTGCTGCAAGGACCTGCAATCCTAAAAACACCTGTCCCAAACTTGAGTACCCCCAAGTCTATTTTGCTAGATTTTATGTTTGTTCCCCCACTTTATACTTTTTCACTTATTTTAGGAGTTTTTGTGACACAGTTATTCATTGGGGGCTGTCCCAAGGATTCTGAGTGGTTTCCCTACCTTTGCACCCCAAGGACCTGCAATCCTAAAAACACCTGTCCCATACTTGGTATCCCCAAGAAGTCTATTTCGCTAGTTTTATGTTTGTCCCCCCACTTTGCATTTTTTCGCCCCCAAAATGAAAGTACTTTCTTTGGGTGTTCCTCACTTTTTTTTAGGAATTTTTTGACTCAGTCATCTATTGGGGGCTGTTCCAAGGGCTCTGAGTGGTTTCCCTACCTTTGCACCCAAAAAAAAATGCACTTCTTTTCTCCAACTATTTAGAGGTGAATCTTTTTCGTATATTACATTGACTTTCCGCGTACGCGAAAAGTCTTTGGAATTGCATACGGAGATAAGTTTTCACCTGGCAATAATGAGGAAAGGGAGAGCTTTGTCTTTTATGTTCTGCACAAAAGGGAATATGAAAACATATATTTTTTGGGATTACATTATAAACCACATTAATTACATTTCCACAAATGTGTTATGTTACATAAAAGTGTTATGTTTGGAACTAGGAAAACACTGCATTCCAGCATAAAAAATCTCATACCATCTGTGAAACATGGTGGTGGTATCACGGTTTGGAGCGTGTTTTGCGGCATCTGGCCCAGGACAACTTGCCATCATTGATAGGACAATGCATTATGAATTATACCAGAATATTCTAAAGGAAAATGTTAAGACGTGTCCATGAGCTGCATCTCAAGAGAATGTGGGTCATACAGCAAGACAATGACCCAAAGCACACAAGTCATTCCACCAAAGAATGGTTAAAGAAGAATAAATTTAAAGTTTTGGAATGGCCAAGTCAAAGTCCTGACCATAACCCAATTGAAATGTTGTGGAACTACCTGAAGTGAAAGCAAAGGTTCACATACTTTTGCCACTCACATATACAGTGTTCGTAAATACGCGCTATAGCGCGTATTTTACCCGCTATCGGGCACCGGGGACCCACTTTTCTAAAGTATCCGGGTCCCCAGGGACGCGCTATGCTGTGTCCAATCCCTGACAGCTGGCTGCAGCATAGCGCGTCCCCCTGCAGTAACAGACACAACGCTGTCTGTTAGAGCAGCCAATGAGAGTCAGATAGACTCTCATTGGCTGCTGCTGTGTAAAGCCGTGCTGGGATCAAGTGTCTGATCCCAGCATCGGCACAGTGTCCGTGCCCAGCGCTGGGACAGTGTTTGTTCCCAGCACCGGGTAAGCTATTGCGGTGGGTACCTGGTGAAGGGACCGCCTGGTCCCTTCCACCAGCGTTGGCGGGAGTAGCCTGGCTCTGGGTGCAAGCTAAGCGGAGCTCGCTGCCCGGAAGCCAAGTGGCGGTGGTTGTTTGGCACTGGCCGCGAGCCAAACACGGCTCGCGGTCCGCGGTCCAGCAGCCAATAGGAGGCAGACGCGATGAGCCAATTGCGGCTCGCCGCATCTTAGCCCCGCCCACTCGTGGCATCTTGAATTAGACGCGACTGAGCGGGAAACTTCAGTACCGACGGCGGAGGGGAGGAGAGAAGACCTCCCGAAGAGCAGCTCAGCAACAGTTCCGGTGGCCGGGCAAGTTGCCAGAAGACAGCGAGATCAAGAGGGAAGAAAGGAAAGGCGGCGCCGCTGCCCAGGACGGGCCAGCGGCAGAAGTATGAAGCTGAGGACCGAAGAGGACTGCGGGGGTGTGAAGAAAAAGAGCTATCGAAGTTCCCCCCCGCAGCCTCTTCCACCATGCGGGTGCTAATTACCCCTCCCTAGACCACCAGGGTTGTTGGGCACTAGGCCCGTGGCATAAATTCAGGCAATAGGCCTGTTGGTATATAGGTGGGCACAAGGCCCAGGCTACATAGGGGGCATTAGGCCCAAATTAAGGTATTTGCCCCACAAATAGGTGAGTGACCTGGGCATTAGGCCCAGGTCACTGAGGGGCAATGCATAGGGGGTCAACTACTGGGGGCCCTGCAGAGGGGGGATGACTACAGGGGGCCCTGCAGAGGGGGGATGACTACTGAGGGCCCTGCAGAGGGGGGATGACTACTGGGGGCCCTGCAGAGGGGGGATGACTACAGGAGGCCCTGCAGAGGGGGGATGACTACTGAGGGCCCTGCAGAGGGGGGATGACCACTGAGGGCCCCCTGCAGAGAGGGGATGACTACTGGGGGCACTGCAGAGGGGGATGACTACAGGGGGAGATGACTACTAGGGGTAATGCATAGGAGGATTACTACTGGGGGTAATGCATAGGAGGATTACTACTGGGGGCAATTCATAGGGGGACTAAAGGGCATTAATGTGCAGCATAATGTGTAAAGGCTGGGGATGGCTGTGGCATCATTTGTAAGGGGCATTACTGTGTGGCATTAATGTGCGTCCTAATGTTTAAAGATCGGACATGGCTGTGTGGCAAAATGTGTAAAGACTGGGCATTACTGCATGGCATTAATGTGCAGCATAATGTGTAAAGGCCGGGCATGGCTGTGTGGCATCATTTGTAAGAGGTTAGGGGAGGTCTGAGAGTTATATAGGGAGCTCTAAAGCATAAATTATGATGGGACCCAGAAATGGTCAGGAAGGACCCCATTTTTTTAAAGTGGAGGGTCCCAGGGACCCACATATTTTGTCACTCACCGCGATCACTGCATATATGTGATATTGGATAATTTTCCTCAATAAAAAAATGAGCACATTTTTCATCTCTTTTGTTTGATTTGGTTTCTCTTTATCTACTTTTAGGCCTTGTGTGAATATCTAAGGTAGTTTTAGGCAAAACTTCAGCAGAAATATAGAAAATTCTGAAGGGTTTACAAACTTTCAAGCACCACTGTAGCTGATATGTACACCAACATTGTATGTACATTACACAGTGTTATTCTGTCAGTGATGACATCATGCTGAGTGTAATAGTGGGAATGATAAGAAATGACCTAATGCAGATCCCTCATCTCTCATCAGGTTACAGAGATGTCATGTGACCTCCTCCTGCTGTGATGATCTCCGCTCTGTTATTACTACAAACCGCTCTCTGACCAGACTGGACCTGACATGGAATTATCTGCAGGACTCTGGAATAAAACTTCTGTGTGAGGGACTGAGACATCCAGACTGTACCCTACAGGATCTTATGTAAGAACTGTCTTTGTATTTATATATCTGTTTTTCAGTACAGTATATAAGGCCCGATTCAGCACTGATTGCAATTGCGATTGCAGCTGTATAAAGCTGCAAAATTTAGCTAATGTCTGCCACCGCTCAGCCAGCATAGAGACGCCCACTACCGCTTTCTCGCATATGTAATTCCTTGCAGTCCTGCGCATACATGGATAGGTCTGACCTGTCTCTGAAATTGCCAGTCTCCTCGCACGCAGTGAGTACTCAAGCTGCTTATACAATCGCAGTAGCTAATTTCTGCACGCCCATGTAACGGTGTTCAACCGGACAGACACACCTGCGTTTCTGCAACCACTCTCCCATAACCACTCCCAAATGCTCATGGCCTGTCACTCACTCTGTGATGAATTCCTGTCTGCATGCGTGATCGTGTGGTTCATATGTATGTGCAGTATGCAACAATCTTCCGATCTAAATATTTGTGTATATATATATATATATATATATATATATATATATATATATTTATATATATATATATATATATATATATATATATTAGGGGTGTGCACCGGCCACTTTTCGTGTTTTGGTTTTGGATCTGGATCTTTCTTCGTGTTTTGGATCTGGATTGGTTTTGCCAAAACCACCCTTCCGTGTTTTGGGTTCTGTGTTTTGTGTTTTGGATCTGTATTTTTTTGAAAAAAAGCATAAAAACAGCTAAAATCACAGAATTTGTAGGTTTTTCTGCTCCTATGCTATTATTAACCTCAATAACCTTAATTTCCACTCATTTCCAGTCTATTCTGAACACCTCACACCTCACAATAGTGTTTTTATGTCCAAAAGGTTGCACCGAGGTAGCTGGATGACTATGCTAAGCGACACGAGTGGGCGGCACAAACACGTGACCCATCTAGGCGTGAAACTGCAGTGGCAGACAGGATGGCAGTTTGAAAAACTAGGCCCCAAACTGTACATAATGCAAAGAAAAAAAAGAGGTGCAAGATGGAATTGTCCTTGGGCCCTCCCACCCACCCTTATGTTGTATAAACAGGACATGCACACTTTAACAAACCAATCATTTCAGCGCCAGGGTCTGCCACACAACTGTGGCTGAAATGATTGGTTCGTATGGGCCCCCACAAAACAAGCTGGCAATTAATCTGTCCCTGCACAAACTGGCTCTACGGAGGCAAGATGTCATCCTCATCCTCCTCATCCACCGATTCCTCACCCTCTTCAGTGTGTACATCCTCATCCTCACAGAGTATTAATTCGTCCCTGCTGGAACCACAGGTCCCTCTGTACGTTCTGGAGGCTGGTCTCCCTGGAAGAGTTGATAATTCATTTTATGAACATCATCTTCTCCACATTTTGTGGAAGCAACCTCCTACGCCTTTCGCTGACAAGGTTCCCGGCTGCACTAAACACTCTTTCGGAGTACACACTGGAGGGGGGGCAACTCAGGTAAAATAGAGCCAGTTTGTACAGGGACCTCCAAATTGCTTTTTTTTCCTGCCAGTACAGGTACGGACTGTCTGACATGCCTACTTGGATGCTGTCACCGATGTAATCCTTTAACAGACAGACGCACGCTTGTCGCTGCTGCTTTGAGGATGCAAGTGCGGCTACAGCCCACACAATTCACAAAGACAGAAAAAAAAAAAGAATATTTTTATTGTTTGTGGAGCGCACTTTGAGGGTTACACCACCCTTTAACAGACAGACGCACGCTTGTCGCTGCTGCTTTAAGGATGCAGGTGCGGCTACAGCCCACACATTTCACAAAGACCGAAAAAAAAAGAACAATATTTTAATTGTTTGTGGAGCACACTTTGAGGGTGTCACCACCCTTTAACAGACAGGCGCACGCTTGTCGCTGCTGCTTTGAGGATGCAGGTGAAATCTAGACGGGATTTGGAACCGAGGACACACTACCTCCATCAATTGTCTAAATCCCACTGCACTAATGGCGGATACCGGACGCACGTCTAACACCAACATAGCAGTCAAGGCCTCAGTTATACGTTTTGCTTCAGGATGACTGCTGTCGTACTTCATCCTCATCGCAAGGGACTGTTGGAGGGTCAATTGTTTAGTAAAAGTAGTGATGTTCCTACTTCCTCTCTGGGATGATGAACAACTCCCAGCAGCAGCAACAGCACTAGGAGGAAGTGGTTCTTGATCTTTCCCTATTTTATTTTTATCAGAGAAAGTTTGGTCCTCCATTTATGTTATATTGATATATACGTGCGGCTAAAGCGCACACAAACACAGAAAATATTTTTTTATTTTTGCTGGAGAGTAGTGCACTTTGTGGGTTACAGCACCCTTTAAGAAATGAGCCAGCCGGCTCTTTACTTATGGGACACAGGCGCACGCTTGGCACTACTTTGTTGATGCATGTGCAGCCACAGTGCACACAAGTCACAAACACAGAAAATATATATTTTTTTGGTTTGGAGTGTACTTTGGGGGTTACAGAACCCTTTAACGGTCAAGCCAGCCGGCCCTTTACTTATGACACAGGCGCACGCTTGGCACTACTTTGTTGATGCACGTGCGGCTACTGCGCACACAATTCACAAACACAGAAAATAATTTTTTTTTTGGTTTGGACTGGAGTGTACTTTCGGGGGTTACAGCACCCTTTAACGGTCAAGCCAGCCAGCCCTTTACTTATGACACAGGCTCACGCTTGGCACTACTTTGTTGATGCACGTGCGGCTACTGCGCACACAATTCACAAACACAGAAAATAATTTTTTTTTTGGTTTGGACTGGAGTGTACTTTCGGGGGTTACAGCACCCTTTAACGGTCAAGCCAGCCGGCCCTTTACTTATGACACAGGCGCACGCTTGGCACTACTTTGTTGATGCACGTGCGGCTACTGCGCACACAATTCACAAACACAGAAAATATTTTTTTATTTGGTTTGGAGTGTACTTTGGGGGTTACAGCACCCTTTAACGGTCAAGCCAGCTGGCCCTTTACTTATGACACAGGCGCACGCTTGGCACTACTTTGTTGATGCACGTGCGGCTACTGCGCACACAATTCACAAACACAGAAAAAATATTTTGTTATTTGGTTTGGAGTGTACTTTGGGGGTTACAGCACCCTTTAACGGTCAAGCCAGCCGGCCCTTTACTTATGACACAGGCGCACGCTTGGCACTACTTTGTTGATGCACGTGCGGCTACTGCGCACACAATTCACAAACACAGAAAAAATATTTTGTTATTTGGTTTGGAGTGTACTTTGGGGGTTACAGCACCCTTTAACGGTCAAGCCAGCCGGCCCTTTACTTATGACACAGGCGCACGCTTGGCACTACTTTGTTGATGCACGTGCGGCTACTGTGCACACAATTCACAAACACAGAAAATATTTTTTTGGGGGGTTTGGACTGGAGTGTACTTTGGGGGTTACAGCACCCTTTAACGGTCAAGCCAGCCGGCCCTTTACTTATGACACAGGCGCACGCTTGGCACTACTTTGTTGATGCACGTGCGGCTACTGCGCACACAATTCACAAACACAGAAAAAATATTATTTTTTTAGCACTTGGGGGGAGCACCCCTGATGGACAGAGCACCCCCTGGACAACACTACAGCACCCCTTTAGGACTGGGACACTGCACAGGACTTTGGAGTGGACACAGCCCCTATGGAGAACTGACTGCACAACACAGTCCACCCAGCCCCTATGGACTTTGAAGTAGTGGACACAGCCCCTATTAACAACAGCAGCACAGCACAGCCAGCCCCTATGGACTTTGAAGTAGTGGACAACAGCAGCACAGCACAACACAACACTACTCTGCACTACACTACACTACACAGCCCAGCCAGCCCTAACTCCCACCCTCCCTCTTCACTGTCCACAGCCGAGTGAGAAAATGGCGCCGACGCGGGTACCTTATATAGGATCCAAAACCCGCGAGACCCGGGAGGCGGGATGATGACGTTTTGCCTCGATTTCAGATCCGAGTCAGGCGGGAAAAGTCGAGCCTGACTCGGATCGGGGGGGCTCGGGGGGGTTCGGATTTCAGAAATCCGAACCCGCTCACCCCTAATATATATATATATATATATTTTATATACACACACATATTAATGCAGGAACAGCACTCCTAAGTAAATTCAAATACCAGAGTGTTTCTGAAAAATCCATACACTGTACAGCGACGTTTCGGGCAGCTGTTTGCCCTTTCTCAATGTATATGTACATTATATATATATATATATATATATATATATAAATTTTAAAAACAGAAAACCCAGCACTCACCATTGTTAAATCACTCACAGTAATATATAAATAAATAATGGGGTTTTGGTTCATGGATTGATCAATGCATTTAAGCCTCCAGCCCACATCACGGGACCCCACTTCTCTGCAGGTCCTTCTCGGACAGCCGTGGGGGGAGTGGGGATCGGTTTAGGGCACCCGGGGGGGACTTAGGGTTAGGCACCCCCCGGGAGGGTTAGGGTTAGGCTAGGGGGAGGGGGGGTTAGGGTTTAACACCCCCGGGGGGAGGTTAGGGTTAGGCACCCCCCCCGGGGGACTTAGGTTTTGGCAGCGGCCGGCGGTATTTCATACCGACTCCCCCCCCCCCCCCTAGTCTATTTGGCTAGTTTTTATGTTTGTTCCCCCACTTTATACTTTTTCTCTCTTTTTTTTAGGAGTTTTTTGACGCAGTTAAGGGTTCTGAGTGGTTTCCCTACCTTTGCACCCCAAAACAAAAAAAATGCACTCCTTTTCTCATCCTATTCAGAGGCGAATCTTTTTCATGTATTACATTGCATCGCGTACGCGAAAAGTCTTTTGAATTGAATACGGAGATAAGTTTTCACCTGGCAGAATGAAATCATCCGCTATACTTTTTCGTGGATCTCGGCTTTTCGCATCAAATTGAATACGGGCCTATGTCGGGTACTTTCTATACTAGCATTCTTTATAGTGTGAGATTGGCACTGCTTATAATGTCACCTTGTGCCAGTCTCTTCTCATTGGTGCCAGCTACCTTATATAGTCCCCTTTCTCGGACATACCTATAGCGGTCACACACTGGCATTTCCATTCTCCTGCTTCTACTCTGCTTGTCTCTGGTCTCTGCCTTGTCTGCTGCCTGGTCCCATTACATGCTCATGTACTAACCTCACCGTTCATTCCCATCACTATCTCTGAGATGGCCCCTATAATCAGGGGCGCCGAGAGGGGGGGGGAGGCGGGTACAGATTACCGGGGCCCGGGCTTCCTGAGGAGCCCGGCGCCGCTCCCCCTCCCTCACAGCAGCCCAGCACACAGCGTGTGCTGAGCCGCAGTGGAGACTGCTCGTGGCTGCTGAGCAGCAGCCACGAGCAGTCTCCTATGCCTGTGAGGGGGAGCGATCACACTGATCGCACCCCCCCTGGCTTTGAGCAGGGCTGAGGGGGCTCAGAGCACCCCCTCTCGCGGCCGGCGCTGCATATCCCTTTTTTTTTTCCGGGAAGGGGGCGTGGCCACGCCTCCCTCGATTAGGCCACGCCCCCTATTATCAGCGGGCCTGCCTATAATATGTAGAATAACAGTCTTAAATTATGTGTGGTACCAGATAGCCCTATAAATTAAATGTAATAAATACAATAAATATGCCTTAAATTCTAGCAATAAAAAATATAAGTAAAAACGGATCTGCAAAGAATCACTGTTGCCTGGAGCCTTCCTAGTGGAAACTCCCCTGTACTTATCCCTTTTACAGCGCTTAGGACAGAGCAGAGTGATTGTGCAGCCACTTGCCAAAAACCAGACGGGCTGAACACCGCTGACAGCACATGTCGGCTAGCTGCACTGACTGTGAACAGAAGATCACTCGGTATTGTAAGACAGGGAACATTTTTCAGTACTTACTGTGCCGGAACCCGAGAGGTTAATCAGCACATTCATACAAAAGGGGCTATAAACATCTTTTAAGTGTTCATTTTATGTGTGTCCTATTAACTGATTACACCCTGCAGATCCGTTTTTATTTTACATTTATTATATATTTTTTCATTTATATTTATAATTTTAGGCATATTATTGTATTTATTACACTTAATTTATAGTGCTTTCTGGTACCACACATAATTTAAGACAATTTAAAAGTTGCTTTGGTTACAAATTGAAAGCGCTTGACCACATTCTATATGTAGAATAACAGTCACCACATTTCCCATTACAGAGTATAGGGGGCGCTACCACTGACACCTGACTGGGGCATAAACAGTGAGGAAGGGGAGAGATCTGTCTATTATGTGCTGCACAAAAGGGAATATGAAAACTTATATATTTTTTGGGGATTACATTATAAACCACATTAATTATATTTCCACAAAGGTCTATACCCCAGATACTGTAGGAACAAGGCGAGACACTGACATCGGTATTAGGGATACTCTGAAATACTTATATTCATATTATGCAGATCTTCTAAGGGTCACTAATTATAATATATTTTATATAATAGTTATTTCTAGGTGCACAGCAGCAATTTACATTGCACAATTTATTAATTATACACAACCATTTTTTTATCAAATGATTTTGCTGAATTTTAAATAAACTAATGAGGGTTATAATGTAATCCAATATAAGTTGAGGTTTAATGTTTCCTTTTGTGCACCACACTAAAAACAACTCTCTACTTCCTCATCTGCGGCCTAGACCCACCTTCTGCCTGTGACCCTGGCTCTGCCTGTAACCCTGGCTCTGCCTTGGCTTCTGCCTGTGACCCTGGCTCTGCCTTGGCTTCTGCCTGTGACCCTGGCTCTGCCTTAGCTTCTGCCTGTGACCCTGGTTTCTGCATGTGACCCTGGCTCTGCCTTGGCTTTTGCCTGTGACCATGGCTCTGCCTTGGCTTCTGCCTGTGACCATGGCTCTGCCTTGGCTTCTGCCTGTGACCCTGGCTCTGCCTTGGCTTCTGCCTGTGACCCTGGCTCTGCTTTGGCTTCTGCCTGTGACCCTGGCTCTGCCTTGGCTTCTGCTGTGACCCTGGCTCTGCCTTGGCTTCTGCCTGTGACCCTGGCTCTGCCTTGGCTTCTGCCTGTGACCATGGCTCTGCCTTGGCTTCTGCCTGTGATCCTGGCTCTGCCTTGGCTTCTGCCTGTGACCCTGGCTCTGCCTTGGCTTCTGCCTGTGACCCTGGCTCTGCCTTGGCTTCTGCCTGTGATCCTGGCTCTGCCTTGGCTTCTGCATGTGACCCTGGCTCTGCCTTGGCTTCTGCCTGTGACCATGGCTCTGCCTTGGCTTCTGCCTGTGACCCTGGCTCTGCCTTGGCTTCTGCTGTGACCCTGGCTCTGCCTTGGCTTCTGCCTGTGACCATGGCTCTGCCTTGGCTTCTGCCTGTGACCATGGCTCTGCCTTGGCTTCTGCCTGTGATCCTGGCTCTGCCTTGGCTTCTGCCTGTGACCCTGGCTCTGCCTTGGCTTCTGCCTGTGACCCTGGCTCTGCCTTGGCTTCTGCCTGTGACCCTGGCTCTGCCTTGGCTTCTGCCTGTGACCATGGCTCTGCCTTGGCTTCTGCCTGTGACCATGGCTCTGCCTTGGCTTCTGCCTGTGACCCTGGCTCTGCCTTGGCTTCTGCCTGTGACCCTGGCTCTGCCTTGGCTTCTGCCTGTGACCATGGCTCTGCCTTGGCTTCTGCTGTGACCCTGGCTCTGCCTTGGCTTCTGCCTGTGACCCTGGCTCTGCCTTGGCTTCTGCCTGTGACCCTGGCTCTGCCTTGGCTTCTGCCTGTGACCCTGGCTCTGCCTTGGCTTCTGCCTGTGACCATGGCTCTGCCTTGGCTTCTGCCTGTGATCCTGGTTCTGCCTTGGCTTCTGCCTGTGACCCTGGCTCTGCCTTGGCTTCTGCCTGTGACCCTGGCTCTGCCTTGGCTTCTGCCTGGACCACCCATTTTCCTGTGATCTCAACTCTCCATTTCCAGCGACACTGTAGCATACAGTATATGTTATAGTGTAGCTATATGATGCAGATGGCAGGTCCCATTAACAATTATAGGGACTGCAGTACTTAGCTGAACATAGGGGTTCCCTCTGCACTCCAGCATGCAGTGTCTCCCCATTCTTAAAAAAATGCACTCTTGATTCTAACACTCTCAGAATCAGCTTTATTGGCCAAGTGTACAAACATATACAAGGAATTTATTTCCGGTTAACCACTCGTCCCATACACTTACATAAACACAACAATACAATACACTGACAATCCACCTCATAATAAACAAATCAGCCAATAATCACAACTAACAACTTTCTAAAGTTTTTAAAAGTTACAGAACCCTACCACATATTTTCTCTAACTACCGGCCCATCTCTCTCCTCCCCTTTGCCTGCAAACTCCTTGAGCATATTGTCTACAACCGCCTGTCTTTCCTCTCACTCCCTGCTCAACCCATTTCAGTCTGGCTTTCATTCTCTCCACTCCACTGACATTGCCCTCATGAAATGACCTCCTTGCTATGAAATCCAAGAGCCACTACTCTGCTTATTCTCCTCGACCTTTTTCAACCACACTAGTGTGCCGTGAGCGGTTGTCAAGTGTGCCGTGACATCAGTGCAGTCAAAGCTGACTTTACTTGTACTGTTTGCCCGGGCAGTGCTGGGCTCTTCAGGGAGGCTCAAGCATGCTCGGGCCGTGACCTATGAAGATGTAGCAGCATGACATAGGTGACGCCGTGTTGCACACCTGCCTGCACACTGCTCACAGCTCTGCACTATGTGCTCAGTCACTAAGTGTGACTGGGCAATCCTAACCGATGAGGGAAAGGACAGGGATGACAGTGAGCCTTCTCAGCTGGTTATTTTATTTTTTCTGTGGGGCCAATGTGTGCATTTGTTTTTTGTCTGTGGGGATCATTTTGTTTGATATTTTTTTCTTTGGGGCCATTGTAAATTAGTTTTTCTCTGTGGGGGCCAATGTCTGTTCTTTTTCATGTGGGAGCCAATTTGTAAGTGTTTTTCCCATGGGGGCCAATGTGTGTGTGTGTTTTCCCATGAGGGACTGATGGTGTGCCTTAGAAATTTTAAAGTCTTGTTCAGTGTGCCACGAGTTGAAAAAGGTTGAAAATAACTGCTGTAGACCATTCTCTTTTCCTGAAAATCGTCCACTCCCTTGCATAATACTGCCCTCTCATGGCTTTCCTCTTATCTCTCTGACCATTCTTTTTCAGTCTTCTCTCATGACTCTACTTCTTTAACCAGTAGGTGTACCCCTAGTTTATGTTCTTGGACCCTCTATACAGCCTCTCTAGGTGAACTCATTAGCTCTTTGGGCCTTCAATATCATCTCTATGCTAATGACACTCAGATCCACCTCTCCTCCCCTGACCTTTCACTCGTATCTCCATCTATCTCTCTGCTATTTCTTCCTGGATGTCCCTGCACTTAACATGTCCAAGACTGAGATAACCATCTTCCCACCTTCTCGAATACGTGTGTGTGTGTGTGTGTATATATATATATATATATATATATATATATATATTTCTTCTTCGGGGTCCATGGGGTCCACAGCCATTACGTTGGGGTATGAATCCCGGTCTCCAAACAGTTAACACAAACGAGCTCTCTGCTCCCAGGATGCATCGGGGTTCCTCCTCATATACCCCACCCCCTGCCTCAGGTAGCAAGTTCTTCCTGTTTGGTGTGTTCACCACATAGACAGTGGGACTGCGGGAGCAGTCCTGCAGACGAGTAACAAAAAAAAAAAAAAAAAGAGAGTTTTAATCTCTATCTCAGCGGGTGATCTGAGCTGTCCTGGAAGCAGCCTCGCGCCTGATTGGAGGCGCACCGGCCACGCGCTACAACTACCTCCTCCGGCGCCGCACCGTAGCCTTGGCAGATCCATGGTTGTGGATTCAGCAGGGGCTCTCATGCCCTGGACCGCAACCGGATCAAGGGGATGGCAGGTAAGCAGGTGGTTGCGGCGGCCGCTGATGCCGGGACCACGTGGCGGTCCGGCCTCCGGCGGTGAGACTGGCCGGAGGCGCGCTGCAGTCAGGAGGCATACGGCTTGTTCTCCTAGCCTAGACCGCTGGGATTTGATGTTCCTGACCAGCCTGGGCTTGTGGCGGCAGCCAGGTCAGTTTACCGGGCAGGTCCAAGCAGCATAGGGGTTTTACGCTTCCCCGGCAGCCCCTCCCCCAATCCACACGCTAGTTCAGTCCTCTGGCACAGTTGATTGTGGATTGCTCCTCCCAGCCTCCAAATAGGGCAGCCAGAGTGTATGTCAGTTGCTCTCTGAATGCTGTTCCTACAAGAGAGGACGTTGGGCAGTCTCCCTGTATACCTTGCCTACTGCTGGTCTAGGTTTTTACAGGGCTCTATCCTACCTAAGCTTAGGCTGATTGTGGTAGTGAGAGCTTATATGCATATGACGCGCAGAGTATTTATGCATGACATGTGATTGTTGTTTATGGATACTGTTTCTTCTGTAAAAGAACTGTAATTCCTGTATACTGTCACTGTCTTTCCCCTTAACCCTTTCCTACAGGTTAAGCTGCGGTCGGGACGCATACAGCTTGTTTCCTACACTAGACCGCCGGGATAAGGGTTCCAAGCAGCATAGGGGAGGTGCGCTTCCCCGGCGGCCCCTCCCCCAATACACACGCTAGTTCAGTCCTCTGGCGCAGTGATGGTGGGTTGCCACTCCCAGCCTCCATAGGGCAGCCAGAGTGTATGTCAGTTGCTCTCTGAATGCTGCTCCTGCAGGACACTGGGCAGTCTCCCTGTATACCTTTCCTACTGTTGGTTCAGGTGTTTACAGGGCTCTATCCTACCTAAGCCTAGGCTGATGGTGGTAGTGAGAGCTTATATGCATATGACTCACAGTGTTTATGCATGACATGTGATTGTTGTTTTATGGATACTGTTTCTTATGTACAAAGAACTGTGACTCCTGTAAATTATCACTGTCTTTTCCCTTAACCCTTTCCTACAGGTGTGTGGGTAATTAGGGTGAATCAAAATCACGTGTGTACTCACTACTTGTCATTATTATGTCAGAGTCTGAAGGACAGACGGCTAAGGTCCCTGTGCTGGGGGGGGTTTTCCCCACAGGATCTCATACAATCTCTATTATGTGGTTACTGTGTTAAGTAGACAAACCACCCAGCATCTGGATAGGAACTCCCTTGGGTTTCCTTTTCCCAGATTATGGACCAAAGTACATTGCTTAGTGGCAGGATGAACAGGCTCAAATATCCTACTAAGCTACTGTGCTTTTTTGATTAAGAGCCTATGGCAAACATACTGCTTAAATGCGTTAAGTTTTGCTGAGTTATGCTGCCTTTGTTTCTGAAAAGACTGATAGGGGTATTCAATATGGGAGCGAAAACATCGTTTTTTTGCGTTAATATCGGAGCTATGACGTCATTATCGGAGGTTTTACTTTTACACCCTATTCAATTTCAAAGACTTTTCGCAGTTTTGAGAAGTCTTTGATAAAAATCGGGGATAACTTTTCACCATTGAATAGGTGTCAAAAAAAAAGTGCAGAATTGGGGTTTAGGGGTGCAGGCTTTAAAAAAATAGCCTGCACCCCTGGGAATGACATTTAAAAAAGAACTGTGTAAAAAAAAATATAAAAAAAAAATAGGGACACCCCAAAAAATTTATTTAAAAATTGGTGTAAAAAAAAATAAATGGGAAAAAATTGTTTAACAATAGGGAAATAGGTTCAGGGCTATTCTGCATGTAAGCGGCAGGTGTTTTCTAGAATAGATTTATAGCGGCAGGTGTATTCTAGAATAGATTTATAGCGGCAGGTGCACAATTGCAGAATTTTTAAAAACTTACTTTAGGGACTTAAAAATATGCTAGTACCCATTTTCATGTACCCCAAATTTGATGGGACCACTTAAAAAAACGAAAAAAAATAACCTAAGTGCTCTTCTGCATCACTTCTTCAATGTCGGGAAAAAACACCTGCTGCGGCTATTTAAATCCCCGACTTTCATTTAAAGGCTAAAACGGGGGTACCCATAGTGATCCCCCATGTTTTTACAACTTTAGGGGGGTCCTACAATTTTTTTAAGGAAAAATTCGTAACTTTACGCAAATCCAACTTCAGAAGAACCCGTTTTCGTTAATCTCATATTGAATACGAGGATAAGCGGGCGCGCGCCCGATACTTTAACACAGGTAAAAACAGTGAAGTTTACGTTTCAGATTGAATACCCCTCTATGTGTGAAGATGAACACATTACATTGGCCCCAGCTGTAGGCTATATGGGCTATATTGTAATTCTCTCATATTGAATACGGGGATAAGCGGGCGCGCGCCCGATACTTTAACACAGGTAAAAACAGTGAAGTTTACGTTTCAGATTGAATACCCCTCTATGTGTGAAGATGAACACATTACATTGGCCCCAGCTGTAGGCTATATGGGCTATATTGTAATTCACATATACTGGTAGAGCTGGGTTGCCCATCCCCCCACTCTCCTAATTAGGAAGACTCAGCTGAGTTGAGTACTGATTAGGGGTGGGAGGGAAAGGCCCCCATACATCAGAGATGTGGATTGTGTATAAAAATCTTTCCCTTTTTCAATCGATTGTGGCAATTCTGCAATCTGCAATCGATTGAAATAGGGAAAGATTTTTATACACAATCGATTGCAAATTGCACGATTGCTGTAATCCATCTCTGATGTATGGGGGCCTGAAGTTGGCTATCCCTGAGTATGCCTTGTTCCCAGGAAAGTGCATAATATTGGAATCCTACCAACTTTTGTTGCTTGGTTTTAGTACCGATTGATGCAAATCTACAGGTAGATTTTGCAAAACTGGTCAGTTAGGCATGAATGTGCTACTGTTCAAAAATTTTATTTTCCTGAAACCCCTAAACTGTGGTTAGGGGTTAGAGAGTGCTTCACACGTATGTTTTTCTGTAAACCGACGCTTGTTGTGAGTTACTTGCAAATGTTCTCAGGAGATTTGATCTTCCTGGGTGCCTCTCTGTGGATGGCTAGGTTATACAGAGCTTGATGTCCTGCTTAGCCTTGTCGGCTGTTCGTAGTTGACCAAAAAAATTTTTGTTGCATGTATGTATATATGCCTCCACTGCGGTGATCAGGTCATACAGAGCTCTAGGTCCTACCTGGTGTTTGGTGTTTGGCCAGAGAGTTTAGTGTGTATGAACAGTGGATATGCGTGTATGTATGTATGTATATATATAT
Source organism: Taudactylus pleione (assembly GCA_031769625.1). NCBI lineage: Eukaryota > Metazoa > Chordata > Amphibia > Anura > Myobatrachidae > Taudactylus > Taudactylus pleione. The sequence goes on along the minus strand of JAUIMM010000375.1, from coordinate 4,055,669 downwards.
ATATATAATATATATATAATTATGTATCATGTGCATTACATGTGCTTTATGGAATCTGCTGTATTATGCTGCCTTGTCAGCATAAGTCTATCACTGCTGTTTCTCCTCATGTAACCCACTACAAAGATACGTGGGTACATTGGATGTAAAATGATGGTCACATTAAACCTAGACATTGGATAAACCTTGTATGTCCAATGAAAAGGTAAGACAGGTGGCTGGGGCCCCTGAGTTGGTGGCATGTGTGACCTGTAGCAGCAGCCCCTATGGTTATGCCCTCTATTTCCATCATGAATGGACATTTCACCTACAGCCATACCACACTGGACATGCCCAATCTCATATGACTTTGGAAGCTATGCCGTGTTGGTCCTGGTTAGTACTTTGATGGGAGACCACCTGGGAATACCAGGTGCTGTAGGCAGTGGTTGAGGCAGGCATCATCTTTAGTAGCCGTTAAACAATTTCTACAGGCTGCTAGGTCATTGCAGCTAAAGACCAGATGGCGTCGGCCCCTTACGCGGGCCAGGCCACAGAGAGGGGCGATGGGGTGACCTCACTGGACTTAATATAAATGGGTTGTGGTGGTCGCTGTGCTAAAGAGTCACCACAGTAGTCAAATCTACCAGATCATAGCGCAGGTTGTGGACAATTTGGCAACTCCTGCGTCAACCCTGATATTAAGGTATCTTCAGCAGCTGCAGCCTACCATGTTTGGGCTTCCTAGGTATCTGCCCTGGAGGGACAGGTGTGCTCACTCGGGTCAAAGGTGACTTCGTCCTTAGCAGCTTTTCAGCAGTTATGGCAAGCAGCTAGGCTAGTACAGCCAAAATAATCAGAAGGCGGTCGGTCTCATGCTCCGTCCAGCCCTCATATTCTGGTACATCTTCTGGTGTTTAGGGGGACACACGGGTCTCCTCCCAGGAGTCACTCTCAAGAGAGGAAGACCGTCTTCCAACAGTACGTCTCCTCCTTGATCAGAGGGGTCAAAGCTATGCTTGTGGAGCCGGTATAAGGAGAGGCTCCAGTGTTCTAATGCCAGAAAGTTGGGAAAGCCCTCCAAATCTGACTACAGCCAGACCAGACTGGACATGCCCAAGATGGTTGGATCTTGATAGCTAGGCAGCATTGAGCCCTGTTAGTACTGGGATGGGAGACCACCTGAGATTCCAGGAGTGGTAGGGAATGTAGTATGGAGTTTTTCCAGGCAGAAAAATCCATATTACCAGAAAGGTTGAGGCCTTATATCCCTTTCCAGTACCATTGGCATTCGCCTGTAAATGTTCCACTGATAAGAGATTTGAAGCCGTTTTCTGCGCAGTCTTTCTCTGTTAGGAGCTGTTATTTGCCCAGCCAGGGTACGGCCGGGGTTCCAAATAAAGGCACAGACTATCTGTCTCTCGCCAGAAGAGCGACTATCCGTTAAAGATGTTTGTCGCAACAAGGGTTGCCTGTTCTGGACCTGGATGATACCAGCCTCCGCGGGTGGGGAGCAGTGACAGGTCGACACACGATTCAAGGAAAATGGAGGACAACGGAAAGCAGTCTCTCCGTAAAACGTCCTGGAACTAAGGGCAGTATTCAGGAGCGCTTTTCAAGCTCAGGAAATACTACAGGGGCAGGCCGGTCTAGGTGCAATTTGTCAACACCACCGCAGTAGACTGCTTTATCTATCAGGGGGCAGAATGTCATTTTCCAGCAAGATCAGTTGTGCTCTAACCAGGAGTCCTTATTTTGGAAGTGGACTTCCTAGGCCAGCAGGATATACGCACCAGAGAGTGTGGGCTCTTCATCCACAGGTATTTCAGAGCCTTGTGGATGGATGGGTCTTCCAGAGTAGACCTCATGGCCTTGAGTCACAAGCACTGGGTCCCCAGGTAGGGGCACAGTGTTTGTGGATGATCTGGCAGTAGAGTAGAACTTCAAACTAGCGTATTTGCTTCACCCGCTATCCCTCCCTCTAAGGGTTAACGGGAACATGCAACAGTAATACTGATGGCCCCTGCTTGACCCTGGCGCTGCTGGTTTGCCAACCTGCAGAGTCATTCCATAGACACTCTGTGGCCTCTTCTGCTAAGGTCGGACCTGTTAATACAGGATCCCTTCCTGTATCTAGACCTGACTCGTCCATCTTGGACGGCATGGTTCTTCAAAGACCTCCTCCTTGTGAAGGGATGTTCTGTAGTTCAGAGGACAAGAAACTTACTTCTGGCTGCAGTTATTAAAAACTTTGTATGTTCTCCGGAATGAACTGAGAAAATGTGGCCCTAGGGGGTTAGGTTTTCTTGAGTATGTTCTTTTCGTCAGACTGGAGGGTCTCTGATCTAGCAGCACTTTCTTCCCGCTTCCCCATTTTAATAAGTCATCGGGAGAGAGTGGTACTTCATACTAGGGCAGAATACCTTCCAAGAGTGGTATTCTGGTTCTATATGAATGTAGAGGCTTTCAGACTACAAGCCTCTTGGTAGGTGAGGCTTCCTTGGATGTTGGCCGTGCGCTACATAATTATGTGGATCGCGCCAACAGCATGAGGAAGTAGGTTTCCCTTTTGTACTATATGACAGTCATAAGGCTGGCCAGCCGAAAAGCGGATGCTGGTCAGATGAATTTATATGATGATTTCTCATATACACACAGACTAGTCTGGTGGTGCCAGACTCAGTAAAGATACATCCACACGGTCAGTGGGGCCTTCGTGGGCTGCTTGCTGGGGTGCCTCTGCTGAATAGTTCTGCAGGGCAGCCACATGGTCTTCCGTCCACACCTTTGTCAATTGTTATGCCTTTGACATTTTTGCCTCTCAGGATGCCTCCTTCGTTCCCGCGCGTAGGGTTAGTGCTTTGGGATATCCCCAACGTATTGGCTGTGGACCCCATGGACCCCGAAGAAGAAAATAAGAGTTATGGTATAACATACCTTTGTTAACTCTTTTTCTTCGAGGTCCATGGGGTCCACAGGACACCCACCCAGACGCACCAGTTCTGGGGGAGGTTTTCCGTAGTTTCTCCTCTTGAGAGTCTGGCTCATGAGTTATGGGTTTCTTCTTTCTTACCCTTTGTTTGTCACCGCCTGCTTGAGCTTGGTAACAAACTGGCTATCTGAGGCAGGAGGTGGGGTATATGAGGAGTAACCCCGATGCATCCTGGGAGCAGAGAGCTCGTTTGTGTTAACTGTTTGGTGACTGGGATTCATACCCCAACGTAATGGCTGTGGACCCCATGGACCTTGAAGAAAAAGAGTTAACAAAGGAATGTTATACCATAACACATATATATATATATATATATATATATATATATATATTCCAAAGTATGTCTTAAACAACAATCTAACAATCTTCAATATTATGCATGAAAAAATATATTTTTATCAGGTAGAATTATATTATAGTACTGTATTCCATCAGCCAACAGTTCCAGCCAATAATAAAAGACATCAGTACAATCAAAGTGCAGGTGAGTAAAAAATATCAAGTACTCATTCAACTGGCATTATGAACAGAAAGGATCCATGGCCGAGAACCAGCAGCCCATCTCCCAACAGCCATTTTGGTGCTAGCAAGCACCTTCTTCCCAGGGTAGCACCGAAATGGCTGCCGGGCGATACTTCTGAACCTGGCCAAAAGAACCGCTGTTGTACTCTTTGTGGTGTCTTTTCTTCCCCCATAGCTGTGTATGAGCTTCCTGAAGTACTAGCCCTACATGTGCCCGGGGCACTAACAACTGATACTTTTTATTACCCCGCACGTAGCGCACCCGATATAACAGATTTCCTTTCAAAGCAAAGTAAAGGGTATCCTCTGGGGTAAAGGAAGCTTTATTTGCCCATTTATCTCAGCTACATTGTTAAAAGCATTTGACAAATTTGGGTTATTTATTTGATCATGTCCAAAGTCTGACAGCAATACCTCCAGACAGTCCAGCTCCCAGTTCCCCTCATCACCTTCCTAGTTCGCGATTTCAGAAGTGGGGGCCTGTTGTTCACTTGGTAACTCCACATGTCCAGGTAAGGCTTGTAGTGGAAGGGGATTTGTTTCTTCGGTTGCTCCAGCAATTGTAGACTTTGTCTCCACCCAGAAGGAAATAATCTCCTATAACAACGGGAAGACTTGACCAAAGATTTAGGGGTATGGTGACCAAAGAGCCACCGTCGCTATCGGAAAATTTTGTCATAAATTGCGTACGTGGCTGGCACAGGCATTTTTTTGTGGTTTTAAAAAAAGTGCGATGTTTAAAACACTTGGCCCATTCTTATGGCCCTCTGAAATACCATACCCAACACGTTAAATGCAGCTTATGAATATTTTTCCGGCTAAAGTATCATTAGGGGGGCTGTCCAATGGGTTCTGTAAGAAATACCCACAATTTTACCCAAAAATAGGGTAATTTTTTTTTTCTCCAAGTCTGAGATGGAGAAAACTTTTCTCCTGTTTTTCACTATAAAAGTGCGATAAACTATCGCGAGGCAATTAAAAGTCAGCTGATAGTCGGCCAATCGTCTGCAGATTTTTATCGCCTGTGAAACTATCGCCGCTAATTGAATACGGTCCTTAGCGTCTTTAGTTATATAACAGTAATACTTTAAGCGTTTAATGTATATAACCAGCAAAGGTTACCCTAGAATTTTTGACTAGAAACCAAAGGAAGGAGAAGGGGGGAAAAAAACAACACCCAAAAAAATTTCCCCTTTAAGACTTTTACAATTCCTCTGTACTACACAAGCTGCCCCTCCTGACTCATTATCAGACTCTGCAAGAAACAAGTGCCTTTTAGAGGGTATGCAGTCGGGAAGCCGGCGGACCTAATACCGACAGCCGGCTTCCCGACTGTCATATCCCAGCAAGTGTCTAATGACATGTGTCGAAATCCCAGTGAACAAGCGCCAAACTCCGGAGCTGGACCGCACACTAAGCCGGCTGGTGGTGCATAGCTGATTATGACATTGCGCTGGGCACAACAGTGGTGACTCATCATGTGTACCATCACCAGTGGTGGACTGGGCCAGGGGGCAGGGTGCCATTTGCCCCCCCAGGCTGGTACAATGTTAAAATTCCATGGCTGCCTGGCTGTGGGAGTACTGTCATGGTAGTCAGGGTCCTCTCCTCTCCATAAAGGGAATTTAGATATTACCGTACTGTCATGTCAGGCAGATGATGCTTCAGCTCTGGCGGGGGCTGCCCAGCTATGCTGCTGGTGAGATCTAAGTTGCAGAGGCTAATAAAAAATGGCTGTCCCCATACCAAACTACAAGGAAATGGCCACTGTCGACCAATGGGGAGCCAGGTTTCCTTTCCCAGGAACCTTAGAGGCTGGAAGGTGGAAAAAGGGTACGGGGTTTATCAGGGAGTCTGTCAGGAAAGGGAAGAGCCTGGGGACTGGGAGCAGAAAAATAAGCTTTATGGCACCCAGGGAGAAGAGAGACAGTGAGGGCAGAGGTGAAGAGTGCTCCAGAGTGCAGGAGAGCCTGCTTACTGTCCTCACTACACTTTTAGAAACCAGGTAAGTGGAGGGTGGGGCATACATACTGTGTGTGTGTGATGTTTATCTATCTATCTATCTATCTATCTATCTATCAATATCATATAGCTATCTCTTATATATCAATCTATCCCATATATATCTATCAATCTATCCCATATCTATCAATCAATCTATCCCATATCTATCTATCAATCAATCTATCCCATATCTATCCCATATCTATCTATCTATCTATCTATCTATCCCATATCTATCTATCTACAGTATCAATCTATCTATCTATCCCATATCTAACTATCTATCTATATATCTATCTATCCCATATCTATCTATCTATCTCATATCTATCTAATATCTATCTATCTATATATCTCATATATATCTATCTATCTATCTCATATCTATCTATCTATTTATGCATCCCATATCTATCTATTTCATATCTATATATCTATCTATCTATCTATCTATCATATAGCTATCTCATATCTATCTATCTATCTATCTGGTATGCAATCGGGAAGCCGACTGCCTAAATACCGGCAGCCGGCTTCCCGACTGTCATATCCCGGCAAGGGTGAAATGCCGGGCATCTAGATGTAGATGCCCGGCATTTCCCCGACGCCGGGAGACCGACGCCCGGCATCCCGATCGTAGTGATGCCAGGCGCCGCGAGCTGACAGCCGTGGGGGGGAGGGTTAGGTTTAGGCCACCCGGGGGGGACTTAGGGTTAGGCACCCCCCCGGGAGGGTTAGGCTATGGGGAGGGAGGGTTAGGCACCCCGGGGGGGACTTAGGGTCAGGCACCCCCCCGGGGGACGTAGGTTTAGGCAGCGGGGAAGGGGGTGGTTAGGGTTAGGCACTTGGGGGGGAGGTTAGGGTTAGGCACCCCTAAGGAGGGTTAGGGGGGTTAGGTTAGACAATACTATCCACGATCGGGATTTCCAGCGCTGTCGGGCTTCCGCTGCCGGGATCTCTGCTGATGTCGGGCTGCCGGGAATCGAACCAAGCGGCCGGCGGTATTTCATACCAATTCCATCTATCTATCTATCTCATATCTATCTATCTAATAGCTATCTCATATCTATCTATCTATCTATCTATCTATCTATCTATCTATCTATCTATCATATAGCTATCTCATATCTATCATATAGCTATCTCATATCTATCTATCTCATATCTATCTATATCTATCTATCTATCTATCTATCTATCTGTCTAATAGCTATCTCATATCTATCTATCTCATATCTATCTCATATCTATCTATCATATAGCTATCTCATATCTATCTATCTCATATCTATCTATCTCATAGCTATCTCATATCTATCTATCTATCTATCTATCTATCTATCATTGTATACAAATTATATATGTCCGTGTGGCATATACTTTGCAAGGAGGGGTGTTGTTTTGTTCTTTATAATGTCGATGGCCAGAATTCAATTCAGCACAATGCTGAATAGTCCGGGGAGGAAGCTCCTGGAGCTATTCAATTCAGTGCGCTAAGTCAAAAAATGCTGGTTCTTTAGACATAACCTGGGTGTTTAGTCGCAAGAACCGGCATTCTCCGACTAATGTGCCGGCCGTGCAGCTATTAGCAATGCACTAAGCCGGCAAACAGCTGCATGGCTGGCACTTTCGTTGGATTTCTCCTTGCATCCCGAGGGGGAGCGAGAAGAAATCCTGTAACCCGACCAAACATTGCGTTGAATTGAATAGCTTCAGGAGCTTCCTCCCGGGGCTATTCAACATCGCTTTGAATTGAATTCCCCTGCATGTGTGTGGACTTATTGTGTCTGTATGTATATATATATATTAGTGTTCCCACTAGGCACATTACGGATACCATGCCACCAGCATTGTTGTCACGCCTATTTTTACATTGCATTCGCTAGTAGAACAACTGGGCCACTTGCTTGCGTCTGCCCCCCAGGCTGAAAGTTTCAAGCCAGCCCCTGACCATCACCATAGTCAGAAATGTAAACATACAGAATAGGCACATGGTGCTACATTAAAGCATATCTAATAGACAAACAACATAATAAAATATGCACTATACATAATTATGCTTGCAACAATAGCAAACAATTGCAATAATCCTGCAGAAACAGCCTTTTAATCATGTTTTTGGCTCAATAAGTATCCCTGATGAAAGTTTTGTACCAAAAGGTTGGAAATAAGAGACATTGAGTGCAGTCTTTTTGTTACTTTACATTTTTAATGCATGTTACCCAATTTGCACATGAATGCAGGGCAGTATCAGGATGGCAGTGTGCTCTGTGCTGCACTACCACCCCTCTCACTCCTCCCCACCCCCCCCTCCCAATGAGCACTTAACATTTCCGCCAGAGGGTGGGGATCATCTTCGGCATTGCTCTCCAAGCGCAGACCTCCCTGAGCTGGCAAGCTTGCGGTCGGTGTCCTTGGAGAAATCCGCCCTCTGCGTAGGCACCGGCCGCACCACCCTCCCTATGGCCCTGCATGAATATCTTTAATTACACATATAAAAACATCTTACACATACCCATCACACTATTCCTACAGATATGTCCTCATACAAGCGTGACTTGCATGGTATGAGTGAGCCACCTGGTCCCGCGATATACTGATAGCATCGGGTGTCTTGTTTTGCTGAAAATTCTTTTAAGTTGCAATGTTCTAGGACTAGGGCGCACCAGCAGACTGTGCTGATTATGTGACACTTGTACATTTGTGTGCACCTAAGTCTGTATATGGAGCACAATGAGTCTTGCAATGAAAAAGCTGTCATATATCACATGAATCAGCACAGTCTGCTGGTGCTTCCTAGTCACATTACATTACGACTTAGATGTAAAAAATAACACCAAAAAAACGCCCGGCACTAGCAGAGTCTCATAGGACTGGGCCCATTGAAAGGTGTGCAAAGATGTGTAAGAACACATCTGTATCCTTCTCAATTTATGTTTTGTCTTAGATGGCTTCAAATAAAACCCTACATACATATATCCTGATGAATATCCTGACAGAGCCTGGGAACAGGTGAAACGCGTCAATCGTGGAGCACATCAATAGGATGCTGAACCGTGAATTAAACCACACAGCAGCCACCTTGCAGACACCTTGCTTTTTCTTTACACCAGACTGCATAAAGGGAGCTGGAGGATGCACAGCACCTTTACCCTTACTCAACTTGAGAAGGGTGAGTGCTCACATCAGAGGCGGACTCTATCCTGTATGGACCAATACAATTGTGGGCAACATACATTAAGATTGTGTGGTTATAAATTGGGTGCCATTAGTCACACAGAGCTGGACAATTAGATATATTGCACGCTAAGCAGATAACACCCATTACCCATATAAGAACTTTTGAAGGATCTCATTCTCTGTATAGGGGGGAATCAAGAACACACATAGGTGGAGGAATTCATTGGGATAGCGTACCACCTACACATATATCTCATTTGGGAAATCCATTTAACGGATTATATGTTTTTATGTTGTTGTTTTATGTTGTTTCAACTATACCGGTATTAAGATTATTTACACAGAGATTTTCATATTTAAAATTATATTTATACGTGTTAGAGACATATCTGGATTGTAAGATTTTTACACTTATATATCTAGCGGATTGTTCAACTTGATAAATAAATGTGTTTTTAAATGTTATCTGTGTCAGTAAATTACGGGAAGCAGTCGGGAAGCCGACGGACGAAATCCCGACCGCCGGCTTCCCGACTGTCTAATCCCGACAAGGTACTAATGACAGGCGTCAAAATCCAGATGCCTGTCATTAGACCTACGCTGGGAACCCGACACACGGCTTACCGATCGTAGGTAAGCCGGGCGTGGACGGCGGCGGGCGGGAGGTTTAGGTGAGGGGGCTCCTGGGGGGGACATAGGGTTAGGCTAGGGGAAGGAGGTGGTTAGGGTTAGGTACCCCCGGGGGGGAGGTTAGGGTTAGGCACTTAGAGGGGGTTAGGGTTAGGCACTTAGAGGGGGTTAGAGTTAGGCACTTGGGGGGAGGTTAGGGTTATGCACCCCTATAGAGGGTTAGGGTTGGGGGGATAAAAAAAAGGTTAGTAAATACTTACCTTTTCTAGCTTCGAGATCTTCACAACTGCCGGGCTTCCTGCTGTCAGGATTTGAACCACCGGCCTGTTCTCTTTCCCTAGCAGCTACCACAGATATTTGGTTAAGCACAGTCTTACATACACCTATCACCTTAAATAAAGGCCTAACTAAAAAGCTCCATCGCCGCTTGTCGCAGTGATAAAGAATTTAGTTGTGCCGCCATTTAATAGTCTGGGGATCTCTACTAAGGATCCCTGCACCGTGCAAGTGTCACATAACAGCTCTGATGGCTGAGTTGGGGTCTTATAACAGGATTCCTATAGAAAGAAAAGATGGGTAAAGCTGCCGTGTGGGTGAGAAAGCATAAAATGGCTTCAAAATTATATTCATAGGTGATGATTCTTCAACAGAGGTGAAATAAAGTGATAGTAGATTGGACTTTGTCACATTATTACTGTTCCCACCATTATTATTTATTACCAGATATTTATACAGTGCACACATATTCTGCAGTACTTAACAGAGAGTTTATGGCCATTCACATTGGTCCCTGCCCTAGTGGAACTTAAAATCTATATTCCCTACCTCATGTATACACACATGCACACTAGGGTACAGGTACATTTTTATCAGAAGTCAAGTAACCTACCCGTATGTTTTTTGGGGTATGGGAGGAAATTGGAGTACATTTTTAGGTATATACACAAAGAGCACAACTAGGTGCAGATTCATTTTGTACAGGTTGTAATTTTTATACTGACAATTCAATATGGTGCAATCGGTAATATATGTGGTCACATGACTTGTAACTTTTATTCCAGAGTTTTCACTAAAATGTCTATTGTTTGAAAACCAGATAGCAGGCGTAGCTATCGCATGGTATATGAGGGCCAGATAGTGGGAGTGGCTATCACATGGTATGTAAGGGCCAGATAGTGGGTGTGGCTATCACATGGTATATGGGGGCCAGGTAGTGGGAGTGGCTATCACATGGTATATGAGGGCCAGATAGTGGGAGTGGCTATCACATGGTATATGAGGGCCAGATAGTGGGAGAGACTATCAAATTATATCTGGGGCCAGAGAGTGGGAGTGGCAATCAAATGATTTATGAGGGCCATATAGTGGGAGTGGCTATCAAATGACATACATGGGGGGCAGATAGTGGGAGTGACTTTCAATGATATATGGGGGGCAGATAGTGTGAGTGACTATCAATGATATATGGGGGCCAGATAGCAGGAGTGGCTATCACATGGTATATGGGGGCCAGGTAGCGGGAGTGGCTATCACATGGTATATGGGGGCCAGATAGTGGGAGTGGCTATCACATGGTATATGGGGGCCAGATAGCGGGAGTGGCTATCACATGGTATATGGGGGCCAGGTAGCGGGAGTGGCTATCACATGGTATATGGGGGCCAGATAGTGGGAGTGGCTATCACATGGTATATGGGGGCCAGATAGCAGGAGTGGCTATCACATGGTATATGGGGGCCAGATAGTGGGAGTGGCTATCACATGGTATATGGGGGCCAGATAGTGGGAGTGGCTATCACATGGTATATGGGGGCCAGATAGTGGCAGTGGCTATGGGGGCCAGATAGTGGCAGTGGCTATCACATGGTATATGGGGGTTAGAATATTAGAGGTCTTCACTGGTGAATGTCCAAACAAAAAAATAGATTTTAAGATCATCTATTATTATTATGTTTGTCACTTAATTTTATATTTGCTTTATGTATTTATTTATTTATTCAGTAGTTCAACATCCTCATTAACAGGGGCATTCACTTACAGCCTAATAGCTGATATGTATTTACCAATATTTGTATCTACTTTACACAGAAGTGTCCCTACAATAGGTGACACCTGGTGCGGGCTGCTGTGGGGAAGGAAGTTGTGCACACAGTGATACAAATGGGCGTGGTCTCACAGGAAAGTGGGTGAGGCCTCACGGCCTGAACCTCCAGTTTAATCAACACAAGAAATACAATCTTACAGTTCCGCGCTGTGGGTAATTCCAATAATGATGAGAACTCCAAATGTTTTAGTCTCAGTCATAGGTGGTGGTATAGTCCAATGCTCAGATAGTCTGGATACTGTATAGACTATCTGAGCATTGGACTATGCCATCACCTACGATATAACCCACACTAAGGGTGTTATATACTCCATTTGGGACTGATACTACATCAAGTTTTTTGTCTGTTTTTTTCATATGTAAGGACTGAGACTAAAACATTCTCATCATTATTGGAATTACCCACAGAGCAGAACTATAAGATTGTATTTCTTGTGTTGTGTATGTATAGACTAGTTTGGTGACTTGTCACACAATCTTATATCTGCAGCTGTGTGGGGCAGCGTCCAAGGTGTGAAATTATTTTTGTATATTGCCCCATTGTAATCACTCTGGGGGTCCGGGAGATGCGGGCTGCTACTGGGGACAAGTCTGTATGCAAAGTGCCGGCTCACTTACTGTGTCAGGAGCCGAGTGCTGCACACAATACTACAGTGCTGCACCCAGCTATTGTCACTGAGGAGGAGTAGGCACTTTGGTGACACCTGGGTGTGGCCAGCACCCCACTAGTGACACCAGTGACTTTACACAGTGTTATTCAGACATCATGCTGGGTGTGAGGCTGGGAATGATAAGAAATGACCTAATGCAGATCCCTCATCTCTCATCAGGTTACGGAGTTGTGGTCTGACCTCCTCCTGCTGTGATGATCTCCGCTCTGTTATTACTACAAACGTCTCTCTGACCAAACTGGACCTGTCAGAGAATTATCTGCAGGACTGTGCAGTAACACTTCAGGAGTGTGTGAGGCCGTCTCTGCAGCTTCTAGTGAAAAGATATTGAATTACATAAACTAAATTTGTTACATTATAAAGTGTATTATTTTCTATTTGGACTGAATGTGTGACATGTATTGCCAGCATCTGTACATTTGCTTTGTATATTACTGTTACTGGGTATATGTGAGCAGGATCTCTCCCCACACACTTACTGTTACCTGATCATTTGGGGCTGGGCCCTTATGGAGAATTATATCAGTGTCTATAGTTACTCCTTTCCGTGGGTGTCCTTCCACTTCGGTCACCTGTATAACATCAGACATATATAGAATATGCTTATTCCCATTTGCCGTTTGTTGCACCAGAGGTGTTACATTGGGATATAGCTGGGAGATCCCTGTGCTCTGTATAAGGTATAAGTAGCAGATGTCCCACTATCTATCTGCCTTGGTGTATGTATGAGGTACACAGCGAGCGCCTCTTCTCCCCTGATTACATGTAATGAGACAGGGACATTTCCCATCACCCATCACCCAGTGTTTCCCCTGTATAAGGTGTAAGTAGCAGATGTCCCACTATCTATCTGCCTTGGTGTAAGTATGAGGTACACAGCGAGCACCTCTTCTCCCCTGATTGCATGTAATGAGACAGGGACATTTCCCATCATACATCACCCAGTGTTTCCCCTGTATAAGGTGTAAGTAGCAGATGTCCCACTATATATCTGCCTTGGTGTATGTATGAGGTACACAGCGAGCGCCTCTTCTCCCCTGATTACATGTAATGAGACAGGGACATTTCCCATCACACGTCACCCAGTGTTTCCCCTGTATAAGGTGTAAGTAGCAGATGTCCCACTATCTATCTGCCTTGGGGTATGTATGAGGTACACAGCGAGCGCCTCTTCTCACCTGATTACATGTAATGAGACAGGGACATTTCCCATCACACATCACCCAGTGTTTCCCCTGTATAAGGTGTGTAATACCCCAAACTTGGTGACCTTAGAGTAGGTGTTGGATCCCTGGTTCCCTTCACAGAGAGGTAAGAAGGTAAGCACACTGGATTTGCAGGGTCATATGAAATTATTTATTACAGCAAAGAAAACATACAGTGTTAATTCAAACTTTCAAAGGTAATAATAGCAACCTACACTACTGTCAAAACTTCACAATAAAATTTCTTGAAGCAAAGAGCAATTTTTATTATGCTGGAACACAGCCTCCCTTCTACCAATGGATCTCTCTCTCTCTCTCTCTCTCTCTCTCCCTCTCCCTCTCCCTCTCCCTCTCCCTCTCCCTCTCCCTCTCTCTCTCTCTCTCTCTCTCTCTCTCTCTCTCTCTCTCTCTCTCCATGTAGTACATTTAAACAACAATTTATCACCATACAGAAAACCAGTATCATCAATGTCATTCCCCAATTTACAACAACAGAGTATAACTATGGCTCACTAAACATCCTATCTTACTAACTTAGAATTAACAGCCTCATTCAGAGGTGGTCGTAGGATGCAAGCGGTCGTTCTGAAACAGGGCAGCCGCTTGCATCCTGAACGGCCGCCTCCATGTCGGTCGTTAGGCTGTGGGTTAACACCCACAGCTCTAATGACCGCTAAGGGTGATGGTCGTGATGGTCAAGACCATTGCGACCATCAGGGCTAACGACGAGACCCTAGGGTAGGGTCTCGTCAACCTTAAGCCCCAGGGAGATTCCTGCTCTGTTTTAGCAGGAAGCTCCCCACTGACATCACTGATGATGTCAGTGGAGCCGTCCCCAAACGGCATGCGTTCCGGAAGGAACGCCTCCGTTTGGCCGGGCACGCCCCCAGCCCGCCCAGCAAATGGAGCGAGCTGTCACTCAACATCAACAGCTCGCCCCGTCTGCTACGAGACCCCTAACAACGGATCACCCGTCGTTAGCCGGGTCTCGCGCATGCGCACGACGGAGCCGGCTCCATCGTGCGCATGCACACTGGAGCAACATCGACCCGGTCGCAAGCTCGTAGAGCTAACGACCGGGTCTGAATAAGCTCCTAAATGCTTTTCTGGCCATAAAACTAGCAGTTCATGAATACCTGTAGAGCTAAGTCTCTATAAGTGTACACACGTTGACCGGGTTATTAGTTGATAACACTGACTATAAACTGTCCTCAGTAGGTATATTTCCACTGTGTTTAACTGCATAAGCTGAGCTTATTCCTATTGCAATGGTTTCTCTTTATAAATCCTGGCTGACAGTCTCTGCCACTACTGTAGGTTACTATTTCAAGTGTGTGGTAACAATCACAGGCGTTTTATATTGCTATGTATGTTGCAAGTTTGTTGCTATCAATCCACTGGATCAGCTTATTAACTGGCTCTTTTCTGCTACAATGGTAACTACAGCTGAGGCTTTCCCCGGAGACTGATAATAATTCTGCGTTTTTTTGGCTTAATCTGGACAAGTCCTGTAGTTTCTTACACTGACTCTCCTGCCACCTTGTTTATTAATATAAGTCTGAGGCTCTGTGGGACAGTATGTTAGATTGCTTTTTCGCTGTAGTTAATTGGTAATTAAGGGTGGCTCCCTGTACTATTGATGGAGAAGGTTATTGCTGTGCACGGCTCTGGTTGGGTTGTTGTGGATGACTAACTACCGGTAGCTGTTAATGGTTAATTACAGAGGGGTGTGTGTGGCAGGTATCTTACCCCCTTGACTGAATTTGACTCCTCTGTCTCCGCAGTTCCAGACACAACCTCCAGAGGAACTCTGACAGCCTCGACTGACTAGATGCTCTTCTCCCAAACTGCGTCTCAGCCTCGCCTTCTCCAACAGGCTTCCGCTTCCTGCTGTCGGCTCCCTCCGACCAACGCAATGTCTCCAGACCGAAGACAGAGTTTCTTCCAGTCTCCGGATCGTCTGTTCCTGCCGTCCATCTCTCTCTCAGGTCCCCACAAGGCAACAGGGGGGAACAATTTGCGGCCATTGCTCCTAGGACCAACTGCCAGTCGTCTCATATCCTGGGCTTTTATCTTCCTGCTCTCTCCATCGAGGCCATGCTAACACATCTCTTGGCCTCCCGCACTGACTTCTCATACTCCCCCCAACCAATAACTGGGGTACCTCTCCCCTATCTGAGGCTCCTTGGCAGAGTCCTGTACTCGTGCCTCCCCCAGTATTAGAGGACCAATCAGAAAAGATGGAACCATAATTTCCCTTTTATAGGGATAGTCCAGGCACATATGAACCCATTGACTACTTTGTTTAAAAACATTCTCCTTCAACTAAAATACATTTATTTACAGATTAAAGGACCTTCATGACTTTAAATGACTGGCACAGATTTTTCAACCATTAAGATCCCCTAATTCCGGGGTACCACAGGTGTAAGTAGAAGATGTTCGACTATCTATCCACCTTGGTGTATGTATGAGGTACACAGCAAGCCCCTCTTCTCCCCTGATTACATGTAATGAGACAGGGACATTTCCCATCACACATCACCCAGTGTTTCCCCTGTATAAGGTGTAAGTAGCAGATGTCCCACTATCTATCTGCCTTGGTGTATGTATGAGGTACACAGCGAGCGCCTCTTCTCCCCTGATTACATGTAATGAGACAGGGACATCTCCCATCACACATCACCCAGTGTTTTCCCTGTATAAGGTGTAAGTAGCAGATGTCCCACTATCTATCTACCTTGGTGTACGTATGAGGTACACAGCGAGCGCCTCTTCTCCCCTGATTACATGTAATGAGACAGGGACATTTCCCATCACACATCACCAAGTGTTTCCCCTGTATACGGTGTAAGTAGCAGATGTCCCACTATCTATCTGCCTTGGTGTATGTATGAGGTACACAGCGAGCGCCTCTTCTCCCCTGATTACATGTAATGAGACAGGGACATTTCCCATCACACATCACCCTGTGTTTTCCCTGTATAAGGTGTAAGTAGCAGATGTCCCACTATCTATCTGCCTTGGTGTATGTATGAGGTATACAGCGAGCGCCTCTTCTCCCCTGATTACATGTAATGAGACAGGGACATTTCCCATCACACATCACCCAGTGTTTTCCCTGTATAAGGTGTAAGTAGCAGATGTCCCACTATCTATCTGCCTTGGTGTAAGTATGAGGTACACAGCGAGCGCCTCTTCTCTCCTGATTACATGTAATGAGACAGGGACATTTCCCATCACACATCACCCAGTATTTCCCCTGTATAAGGTGTAAGTAGCAGATGTCCCACTATCTATCTGCCTTGGGGTATGTATGAGGTACACAGCGAGCCCCTCTTCTCCCCTGAGTACATGTAATGAGACAGGGACATTTCCCATCATACATCACCCAGTGTTTTCCCTGTATAATGTGTAAGTAGCAGATGTCCCACTATCTATCTGCCTTGGTGTACGTATGAGGTACACAGCGAGCGCCTCTTCTCCCCTGATTACATGTAATGAGACAGGGACATTTCCCATCACAGATCACCCAGTGTTTCCCCTGTATAAGGTGTAAGTAGCAGATGTCCCACTATCTATCTGCCTTGGTGTATGTATGAGGTACACAGCGAGCGCCTCTTCTCTCCTGATTACATGTAATGAGACAGGGACATTTCCCATCACACATCACCCAGTGTTTCCCCTGTATACGGTGTAAGTAGCAGATGTCCCACTATCTATCTGCCTTGGTGTATGTATGAAGTACACAGCGAGCACCTCTTCTCCCCTGATTACATGTAATGAGACAGGGACATTTCCCATCACACATCACCCAGTGTTTCCCCTGTATAAGGTGTAAGTAGCAGATGTCCCACTATCTATCTGCCTTGGTGTATGTATGAGGTACACAGCGAGCGCCTCTTCTCCCCTGATTACATGTAATGAGACAGGGACATTTCCCATCACACATCACCCAATGTTTTCCCTGTATAAGGTGTAAGTAGCAGATGTCCCACTATCTATCTGCCTTGGTGTATGTATGAGGTACACAGCGAGCGCCTCTTCTCCCCTGATTACATGTAATGAGACAGGGACATTTCCCATCACACATCACCCAGTGTTTCCCCTGTATATGGTGTAAGTAGCAGATGTCCCACTATCTATCTGCCTTGGTGTATGTATGAGGTACTCAGCGAGCTCCTCTTCTCCCCTGATTACATGTAATGAGACAGGGACATATCCCATCACACATCACCCAGTGTTTTCCCTGTATAAGATGTAAGTAGCAGATGTCCCACTATCTATCTGCCTTGGTGTATGTATGAGGTACACAGCGAGCGCCTCTTCTCCCCTGATTACATGTAATGAGACAGGGACATTTCCCATCACACGTCACCCAGTGTTTCCCCTGTATAAGGTGTAAGTAGCAGATGTCCCACTATCTATCTGCCTTGGGGTATGTATGAGGTACACAGCGAGCGCCTCTTCTCCCCTGATTACATGTAATGAGACAGGGACATTTCCCATCACACATCACCCAGTGTTTCCCCTGTATAAGGTGTAAGTAGCAGATGTCCCACTATCTATCTGCCTTGGTGTATGTATGAGGTACACAGCGAGCGCCTCTTCTCTCCTGATTACATGTAATGAGACAGGGACATTTCCCATCACACATCACCCAGTGTTTTCCCTGTATAAGGTGTAAGTAGCAGATGTCCCCCTATCTATCTGCCTTGGGGTATGTATGAGATACACAGCGAGCACCTCTTCTCCCCTGATTACATGTAATGAGACAGGGACATTTGCCATCACACATCACCCAGTGTTTCCCCTGTATAAGGTGTAAGTAGCAGATGTCCCACTATCTATCTGCCTTGGTGTATGTATGAGGTACACAGCGAGCGCCTCTTCTCCCCTGATTACATGTAATGAGACAGGGACATTTCCCATCACACATCACCCAGTGTTTCCCCTGTATAAGATGTAAGTAGCAGATGTCCCACTATCTATCTGCCTTGGTGTATGTATGAGGTACACAGCGAGCATCTCTTCTCCCCTGATTACATGTAATGAGACAGGGACATTTCCCATCACACATCACCCAGTGTTTCCCCTGTATAAGGTGTAAGTAGCAGATGTCCCACTATCTATCTGCCTTGGTGTATGTATGAGGTACATAGCGAGCGCCTCTTCTCCCCTGATTACATGTAATGAGACAGGGACATTTGCCATCACAGATCACCCAGTGTTTCCCTTATATAAGGTTTAAGTAGCAGATGTCCCACTATCTATCTGGCTTGGTGTATGTATGAGGTACACAGCGAGCGCCTCTTCTCCCCTGATTACATGCAATGAGACAGGGACATTTCCCATCACACGTCACGCAGTGTTTCCCCTGTATAAGGTGTAAGTAGCAGATGTCCCACTATCTATCTGCCTTGGTGTATGTATGAGGTACACAGCGAGCGCCTCTTCTCCCCTGATTACATGTAATGAGACAGGGACATTTCCCATCACACGTCACGCAGTGTTTCCCCTGTATAAGGTGTAAGTAGCAGATGTCCCACTATCTATCTGCCTTGGTGTATGTATGAGGTACACAGCGAGCGCCTCTTCTCCCCTGATTACATGTAATGAGACAGGGACATTTCCCATCATACATCACCCAGTGTTTCCCCTGTATAAGGTGTAAGTAGCAGATGTCCCACTATCTATCTGCCTTGGTGTAAGTATAAGGTACACAGCGAGCGTCTCTTCTCCACTGATTACATGTAATGAGACAGGGACATTTCCCATCACCCAGTGTTTCCCCTGTATAAGGTGTAAGTAGCAGATGTCCCACTATCTATCTGCCTTGGTGTATGTATGAGGTACACAGCGAGCGCCTCTTCTCCCCTGATTACATGTAATGAGACAGGGACATTTGCCATCACACATCACCCAGTGTTTCCCCTGTATAAGGTGTAAGTAGCAGATGTCCCACTATCTATTTGCCTTGGTGTATGTATGAGGTAAACAGCAAGCGCCTCTTCTCCCCTGATTACATGTAATGAGACAGGGACATTTCCCATCACACATCACCCTGTGTTTCCCCTGTATAAGATATAAGTAGCAGATGTCCCACTATCTATCTGCCTTGGTGTATGTATGAGGTAGACAGCGAGCGCCTCTTCTCCCCTGATTACATGTAATGAGACAGGGACATTTGCCATCACAGATCACCCAGTGTTTCCCCTGTATAAGGTGTAAGTAGCAGATGTCCCACTATCTATCTGCCTTGGTGTATGTATGAGGTACACAGCGAGCGCCTCTTCTCCCCTGATTACATGTAATGAGACAGAGACATTTCCCATCACACATCACCCAGTGTTTCCCCTGTATAAGGTGTAAGTAGCAGATGTCCCACTATCTATCTGCCTTGGGGTATGTATGAGGTACACAGCGAGCGCCTTTTCTCCCCTGATTACATGTAATGAGACAGGGACATTTCCCATCACCCAGTGTTTCCCCTGTATAAGGTGTAAGTAGCAGATGTCCCACTATCTATCTGCCTTGGTGTATGTATGAGGTACACAGCGAGCATCTCTTCTCCCCTGATTACATGTAATGAGACAGGGACATTTCCCATCACACATCACCCAGTGTTTTCCCTGTATAAGGTGTAAGTATCAGATGTCCCACTATCTGTCTGCCTTGGTGTATGTATAAGGTACACAGCGAGCGTCTCTTCTCCCCTGATTACATGTAATGAGACAGGGACATTTCCCATTACCCATCACCCAGTGTTTCCCCTGTATGAGGTGTAAGTAGCAGATGTCCCACTATATCTGCCTTGGTGTATGTATGAGGTACACAGCGAGCACCTCTTCTCCCCTGATTACATGTAATGAGACAGGGACATTTCCCATCACACATCACCCAGTGTTTCCCCTGTATAAGGTGTAAGTAGCAGATGTCCCACTACCTATCTGCCTTGGTGTATGTATGAGGTACACAGCGAGCGTCTCTTCTCCCCTGATTACATGTAATGAGACAGGGACATTTCCCATCATACATCACCCAGTGTTTCCCCTGTATAAGGTGTAAGTAGCAGATGTCCCACTATCTAGCTGCCTTGGTGTATGTATAAGGTACACAGCGAGCGTCTCTTCTTCCCTGATTACATGTAATGAGACAGGGATATTTCCCATCACACATCACCCAGTGTTTCCCCTGTATAAGAAGTAAGTAGCAGATGTCCCACTATCTATCTGCCTTGGGGTATGTATGAGGTACACAGCGAGCGTCTCTTCTCCCCTGATTACATGTAATGAGACAGGGATATTTCCCATCACACATCACCCAGTGTTTCCCCTGTATAAGAAGTAAGTAGCAGATGTCCCACTATCTATCTGCCTTGGGGTATGTATGAGGTACACAGCGAGCGTCTCTTCTCCCCTGATTACATGTAATGAGACAGGGACATTTGCCATCACAGATCACCCAGTGTTTCCCCTGTATAAGGTGTAAGTAGCAGATGTCCCACTATCTATCTGCCTTGGTGTATGTATGAGGTACACAGCGAGCGCCTCTTCTCCCCTGATTACATGTAATGAGACAGACATTTCCCATCACACATCACCCAGTGTTTCCCCTGTATAAGGTGTAAGTAGCAGATGTCCCACTATCTATCTGCCTTGGGGTATGTATGAGGTACACAGCGAGCGCCTATTCTCCCCTGATTACATGTAATGAGACTGGGACATTTCCCATCACACGTCACCCAGTGTTTCCCCTTTATAAGGTGTAAGTAGCAGATGTCCCACTATCTATCTGCCTTGGTGTATGTATGAAGTACACAGCGAGTGCCTCTTCTCCCCTGATTACATGTAATGAGACAGGGACATTTTCCATCACAGATCACCCAGTGTTTCCCCTGTATAAGGTGTAAGTAGCAGATATCCCACTATCTATCTGCCTTGGTGTATGTATGAGGTACACAGCGAGCGCCTCTTCTCCCCTGATTACATGTAATGAGACAGGGACATTTCCCATCACACGTCACCCAGTGTTTCCCCTGTATAAGATGTAAGCAGCAGATGTCCCACTATCTATCTACCTTGGTGTATGTATGGGGTACACAGCGAGCACCTCTTCTCCCCTGATTACATGTAATGAGACAGGGACATTTCCCATCACACATCACCCAGTGTTTCCCCTGTATTAGGTGTAAGTAGCAGATGTCCCACTATCTATTTGCCTTGGTGTATGTATGAGATACACAGCGAGCACCTCTTCTCCCTGATTACATGTAATGAGACAGGGACATTTGCCATCACACATCACCCAGTGTTTCCCCTGTATAAGGTGTAAGTAGCAGATGTCCCACTATCTATCTGCCTTGGTGTATGTATGAGGTACACAGCGAGCGCCTCTTCTCCCCTGATTACATGTAATGAGACAGGGACATTTCCCATCACACATCACCCAGTGTTTCCCCTGTATAAGATGTAAGTAGCAGATGTCCCACTATCTATCTGCCTTGGTGTATGTATGAGGTACACAGCGAGCATCTCTTCTCCCCTGATTACATGTAATGAGACAGGGACATTTCCCATCACACATCACCCAGTGTTTCCCCTGTATAAGGTGTAAGTAGCAGATGTCCCACTATCTATCTGCCTTGGTGTATGTATGAGGTACATAGCGAGCGCCTCTTCTCCCCTGATTACATGTAATGAGACAGGGACATTTGCCATCACAGATCACCCAGTGTTTCCCTTATATAAGGTTTAAGTAGCAGATGTCCCACTATCTATCTGGCTTGGTGTATGTATGAGGTACACAGCGAGCGCCTCTTCTCCCCTGATTACATGCAATGAGACAGGGACATTTCCCATCACACGTCACGCAGTGTTTCCCCTGTATAAGGTGTAAGTAGCAGATGTCCCACTATCTATCTGCCTTGGTGTATGTATGAGGTACACAGCGAGCGCCTCTTCTCCCCTGATTACATGTAATGAGACAGGGACATTTCCCATCACACGTCACGCAGTGTTTCCCCTGTATAAGGTGTAAGTAGCAGATGTCCCACTATCTATCTGCCTTGGTGTATGTATGAGGTACACAGCGAGCGCCTCTTCTCCCCTGATTACATGTAATGAGACAGGGACATTTCCCATCATACATCACCCAGTGTTTCCCCTGTATAAGGTGTAAGTAGCAGATGTCCCACTATCTATCTGCCTTGGTGTAAGTATAAGGTACACAGCGAGCGTCTCTTCTCCACTGATTACATGTAATGAGACAGGGACATTTCCCATCACCCAGTGTTTCCCCTGTATAAGGTGTAAGTAGCAGATGTCCCACTATCTATCTGCCTTGGTGTATGTATGAGGTACACAGCGAGCGCCTCTTCTCCCCTGATTACATGTAATGAGACAGGGACATTTGCCATCACACATCACCCAGTGTTTCCCCTGTATAAGGTGTAAGTAGCAGATGTCCCACTATCTATTTGCCTTGGTGTATGTATGAGGTAAACAGCAAGCGCCTCTTCTCCCCTGATTACATGTAATGAGACAGGGACATTTCCCATCACACATCACCCTGTGTTTCCCCTGTATAAGATATAAGTAGCAGATGTCCCACTATCTATCTGCCTTGGTGTATGTATGAGGTAGACAGCGAGCGCCTCTTCTCCCCTGATTACATGTAATGAGACAGGGACATTTGCCATCACAGATCACCCAGTGTTTCCCCTGTATAAGGTGTAAGTAGCAGATGTCCCACTATCTATCTGCCTTGGTGTATGTATGAGGTACACAGCGAGCGCCTCTTCTCCCCTGATTACATGTAATGAGACAGAGACATTTCCCATCACACATCACCCAGTGTTTCCCCTGTATAAGGTGTAAGTAGCAGATGTCCCACTATCTATCTGCCTTGGGGTATGTATGAGGTACACAGCGAGCGCCTTTTCTCCCCTGATTACATGTAATGAGACAGGGACATTTCCCATCACCCAGTGTTTCCCCTGTATAAGGTGTAAGTAGCAGATGTCCCACTATCTATCTGCCTTGGTGTATGTATGAGGTACACAGCGAGCATCTCTTCTCCCCTGATTACATGTAATGAGACAGGGACATTTCCCATCACACATCACCCAGTGTTTTCCCTGTATAAGGTGTAAGTATCAGATGTCCCACTATCTGTCTGCCTTGGTGTATGTATAAGGTACACAGCGAGCGTCTCTTCTCCCCTGATTACATGTAATGAGACAGGGACATTTCCCATTACCCATCACCCAGTGTTTCCCCTGTATGAGGTGTAAGTAGCAGATGTCCCACTATATCTGCCTTGGTGTATGTATGAGGTACACAGCGAGCACCTCTTCTCCCCTGATTACATGTAATGAGACAGGGACATTTCCCATCACACTTCACCCAGTGTTTCCCCTGTATAAGGTGTAAGTAGCAGATGTCCCACTACCTATCTGCCTTGGTGTATGTATGAGGTACACAGCGAGCGTCTCTTCTCCCCTGATTACATGTAATGAGACAGGGACATTTCCCATCATACATCACCCAGTGTTTCCCCTGTATAAGGTGTAAGTAGCAGATGTCCCACTATCTAGCTGCCTTGGTGTATGTATAAGGTACACAGCGAGCGTCTCTTCTCCCCTGATTACATGTAATGAGACAGGGATATTTCCCATCACACATCACCCAGTGTTTCCCCTGTATAAGAAGTAAGTAGCAGATGTCCCACTATCTATCTGCCTTGGGGTATGTATGAGGTACACAGCGAGCGTCTCTTCTCCCCTGATTACATGTAATGAGACAGGGATATTTCCCATCACACATCACCCAGTGTTTCCCCTGTATAAGAAGTAAGTAGCAGATGTCCCACTATCTATCTGCCTTGGGGTATGTATGAGGTACACAGCGAGCGTCTCTTCTCCCCTGATTACATGTAATGAGACAGGGACATTTGCCATCACAGATCACCCAGTGTTTCCCCTGTATAAGGTGTAAGTAGCAGATGTCCCACTATCTATCTGCCTTGGTGTATGTATGAGGTACACAGCGAGCGCCTCTTCTCCCCTGATTACATGTAATGAGACAGAGACATTTCCCATCACACATCACCCAGTGTTTCCCCTGTATAAGGTGTAAGTAGCAGATGTCCCACTATCTATCTGCCTTGGGGTATGTATGAGGTACACAGCGAGCGCCTATTCTCCCCTGATTACATGTAATGAGACTGGGACATTTCCCATCACACGTCACCCAGTGTTTCCCCTTTATAAGGTGTAAGTAGCAGATGTCCCACTATCTATCTGCCTTGGTGTATGTATGAAGTACACAGCGAGTGCCTCTTCTCCCCTGATTACATGTAATGAGACAGGGACATTTTCCATCACAGATCACCCAGTGTTTCCCCTGTATAAGGTGTAAGTAGCAGATATCCCACTATCTATCTGCCTTGGTGTATGTATGAGGTACACAGCGAGCGCCTCTTCTCCCCTGATTACATGTAATGAGACAGGGACATTTCCCATCACACGTCACCCAGTGTTTCCCCTGTATAAGATGTAAGCAGCAGATGTCCCACTATCTATCTACCTTGGTGTATGTATGGGGTACACAGCGAGCACCTCTTCTCCCCTGATTACATGTAATGAGACAGGGACATTTCCCATCACACATCACCCAGTGTTTTCCCTGTATAAGGTATAAGTAGCAGATGTCCCACTATCTATCTGCCTCGGTGTATGTATGAGGTACACAGCGAGCGCCTCTTCTCCCCTGATTACATGTAATGAGACAGGGACATTTCCCATCACACATCACCCAGTGTTTCCCCTGTATTAGGTGTAAGTAGCAGATGTCCCACTATCTATCTGCCTTGGTGCATGTATGAGGTACACAGTGAGCGCCTCTTCTCCCTTGATTACATGTAATGAGACAGGGACATTTCCCATCAAACATCACCCAGTGTTTCCCCTGTATACGGTGTAAGTAGCAGATGTCCCACTATCTATCTGCCTTGGGGTATGTATGAGGTACACAGCGAGCGCCTCTTCTCCCCTGATTACATGTAATGAGACAGGGACATTTCCCATCACACATCACCCAGTGTTTCCCCTGTATAAGGTGTAAGTAGCAGATGTCCCACTATCTATCTGCCTTGGGGTATGTATGAGGTACACAGCGAGCGCCTCTTCTCCCCTGATTACATGTAATGAGACAGGGACATTTCCCATCACACATCACCCAGTGTTTCGCCTGTATAAGGTGTAAGTATCAGATGTCCCACTATCTGTCTGCCTCGGTGTATGTATGAGGTACACAGCGAGCGTCTCTTCTCCCCTGATTACATGTAATGAGACAGGGATATTTTCCATCATACATCACCCAGTGTTTCCCCTGTATAAGGTGTAAGTAGCAGATGTCCCACTATCTATTTGCCTTGGTGTATGTATGAGGTACACAGCGAGCGCCTCTTCTCCCCTGATTACATGTAATGAGACAGGGACATTTCCCATCATATATCACCCAGTGTTTCCCCTGTATAAGGTGTAAGTATCAGATGTCCCAATATCTGTCTGCCTTGGTGTATGTATAAGGTACACAGCGAGCGTCTCTTCTCCCCTGATTACATGTAATGAGACATGGACATTTCCCATCACCCAGTGTTTCCCTGTATTAGGTGTAAGTAGCAGATGTCCCACTATCTATCTACCTTGGTGTATGTATGAGGTACACAGCGAGCACCTCTTCTCCCCTGATTACATGTATTGAGACAGGGACATTTCCCATCACACATCACCCAGTGTTTCCCCTGTATAAGGTGTAAGTAGCAGATGTCCCACTATCTATCTGCCTTGGGGTATGTATGAGGTACATAGCGAGCACCTCTTCTCCCCTGATTACATGTAATGAGACAGGGACATTTGCCATCACAGATCACCCAGTGTTTCCCTTATATAAGGTTTAAGTAGCAGATGTCCCACTATCTATCTACCTTGGTGTATGTATGAGGTACACAGCGAGCATCTCTTCTCCCCTGATTACATGTAATGAGACAGGGACATTTCCCATCATACATCACCCAGTGTTTCCCCTGTATACGGTGTAAGTAGCAGATGTCCCACTATCTATCTGCCTTGGTGTATGTATGAGGTACACAGCGAGCGCCTCTTCTCCCCTGATTACATGTAATGAGACAGGGACATTTCCCATCACACATCACCCAGTGTTTCCCCTGCATAAGGTGTAAGTAGCAGATGTCCCACTATCTATCTGCCTTGGTGTATGTATAAGGTACACAGCGAGCGTCTCTTCTCCACTGATTACATGTAATGAGACAGGGACTTTTCCCATCACCCAGTGTTTCCCCTGTATAAGGTGTAAGTAGCAGATGTCCCACTATCTATCTGCCTTGGTGTATGTATGAGGTACACAGCGAGCGCCTCTTCTCCCCTGATCACATGTAATGAGACAGGGACATTTCCCATCACAAATCACCCAGTGTTTCCCCTGTATAAGGTGTAAGTAGCAGATGTCCCACTATCTATTTGCCTTGGTGTATGTATGAGGTAAACAGCAAGCGCCTCTTCTCCCCTGATTACATGTAATGAGACAGGGACATTTCCCATCACACATCACCCTGTGTTTCCCCTGTATAAGATATAAGTAGCAGATGTCCCACTATCTATCTGCCTTGGTGTATGTATGAGGTGGACAGCGAGCGCCTCTTCTCCCCTGATTACATGTAATCAGACAGGGACATTTCCCATCACACATCACCCAGTGTTTCCCCTGTATAAGGTGTAAGTAGCAGATATCCCACTATCTATCTGCCTTGGTGTATGTATGAGGTACACAGCGAGCGCCTCTTCTCCCCTGATTACATGTAATGAGACAGGGACATTTGCCATCACAGATCACCCATTGTTTCCCCTGTATAAGGTGTAAGTAGCAGATGTCCCACTATCTATCTGCCTTGGTGTATGTATGAGGTACACAGCGAGCGCCTCTTCTCCCCTGATTACATATAATAAGACAGGGACATTTCCCATCACACATCACCCAGTGTTTCCCCTGTATAAGGTGTAAGTAGCAGATGTCCCACTATCTATCTGCCTTGGGGCATGTATGAGGTACACAGCGAGCGCCTCTTATCCCCTGATTACATGTAATGAGACAGGGACATTTCCCATCACACGTCACCCAGTGTTTCCCCTGTATAAGGTGTAAGTATCAGATGTCCCACTATCTGTCTGCCTTGGTGTATATATAAGGTAAACAGCGAGCGTCTCTTCTCCCCTGATTACATGTAATGAGACAGGGACATTTCCCATTACCCATCACCCAGTGTTTCCCCGGTATAAGGTGTAAGTAGCAGATGTCCCACTATCTATCTGCCTTGGTGTATGTATGAGGTACACAGCGAGCACCTCTTCTCCCCTGATTACATGTAATGAGACAGGGACATTTCCCATCACACATCACCCAGTGTTTCCCCTGTATAAGGTGTAAGTAGCAGATGTCCCACTACCTATCTGCCTTGGTGTATGTATGAGGTACACAGCGAGCGTCTCTTCTCCCCTGATTACATGTAATGAGACAGGGACATTTCCCATCATACATCACCCAGTGTTTCCCCTGTATAAGGTGTAAGTAGCAGATGTCCCACTATCTATCTGCCTTGGTGTATGTATAAGGTACACAGCGAGCGTCTCTTCTCCCCTGATTACATGTAATGAGACAGGGATATTTCCCATCACACATCACCCAGTGTTTCCCCTGTATAAGAAGTAAGTAGCAGATGTCCCACTATCTATCTGCTTTGGTGTAAGTATAAGGTACACAGCGAGCGCCTCTTCTCCCCTGATTACATGTAATGAGACTGGGACATTTCCCATCACACGTCACCCAGTGTTTCCCCTTTATAAGGTGTAAGTAGCAGATGTCCCACTATCTATCTGCCTTGGTGTATGTATGAGGTACACAGCGAGTGCCTCTTCTCCCCTGAATACATGTAATGAGACAGGGAAATTTGCCATCACAGTTCACCCAGTGTTTCCCCTGTATAAGAAGTAAGTAGCAGATGTCCCACTATCTATCTGCCTTGGTGTATGTATAAGGTACACAGCGAGCGTCTCTTCTCCCCTGATTACATGTAATGAGACAGGGATATTTCCCATCACACATCACCCAGTGTTTCCCCTGTATAAGAAGTAAGTAGCAGATGTCCCACTATCTATCTGCCTTGGGGTATGTATGAGGTACACAGCGAGCGTCTCTTCTCCCCTGATTACATGTAATGAGACAGGGATATTTCCCATCACACATCACCCAGTGTTTCCCCTGTATAAGAAGTAAGTAGCAGATGTCCCACTATCTATCTGCCTTGGGGTATGTATGAGGTACACAGCGAGCGTCTCTTCTCCCCTGATTACATGTAATGAGACAGGGACATTTGCCATCACAGATCACCCAGTGTTTCCCCTGTATAAGGTGTAAGTAGCAGATGTCCCACTATCTATCTGCCTTGGTGTATGTATGAGGTACACAGCGAGCGCCTCTTCTCCCCTGATTACATGTAATGAGACAGAGACATTTCCCATCACACATCACCCAGTGTTTCCCCTGTATAAGGTGTAAGTAGCAGATGTCCCACTATCTATCTGCCTTGGGGTATGTATGAGGTACACAGCGAGCGCCTCTTATCCCCTGATTACATGTAATGAGACAGGGACATTTCCCATCACACGTCACCCAGTGTTTCCCCTGTATAAGGTGTAAGTATCAGATGTTCCATTATCTGTCTGCCTTGGTGTATATATAAGGTAAACAGCGAGCGTCTCTTCTCCCCTGATTACATGTAATGAGACAGGGACATTTCCCATTACCCATCACCCAGTGTTTCCCCGGTATAAGGTGTAAGTAGCAGATGTCCCACTATCTATCTGCCTTGGTGTATGTATGAAGTACACAGCGAGTGCCTCTTCTCCCCTGATTACATGTAATGAGACAGGGACATTTTCCATCACAGATCACCCAGTGTTTCCCCTGTATAAGGTGTAAGTAGCAGATATCCCACTATCTATCTGCCTTGGTGTATGTATGAGGTACACAGCGAGCGCCTCTTCTCCCCTGATTACATGTAATGAGACAGGGACATTTCCCATCACACGTCACCCAGTGTTTCCCCTGTATAAGATGTAAGTAGCAGATGTCCCACTATCTATCTACCTTGGTGTATGTATGGGGTACACAGCGAGCACCTCTTCTCCCCTGATTACATGTAATGAGACAGGGACATTTCCCATCACACATCACCCAGTGTTTTCCCTGTATAAGGTATAAGTAGCAGATGTCCCACTATCTATCTGCCTCGGTGTATGTATGAGGTACACAGCGAGCGCCTCTTCTCCCCTGATTACATGTAATGAGACAGGGACATTTCCCATCACACATCACCCAGTGTTTCCCCTGTATTAGGTGTAAGTAGCAGATGTCCCACTATCTATCTGCCTTGGTGCATGTATGAGGTACACAGTGAGCGCCTCTTCTCCCTTGATTACATGTAATGAGACAGGGACATTTCCCATCAAACATCACCCAGTGTTTCCCCTGTATACGGTGTAAGTAGCAGATGTCCCACTATCTATCTGCCTTGGGGTATGTATGAGGTACACAGCGAGCGCCTCTTCTCCCCTGATTACATGTAATGAGACAGGGACATTTCCCATCACACATCACCCAGTGTTTCCCCTGTATAAGGTGTAAGTAGCAGATGTCCCACTATCTATCTGCCTTGGGGTATGTATGAGGTACACAGCGAGCGCCTCTTCTCCCCTGATTACATGTAATGAGACAGGGACATTTCCCATCACACATCACCCAGTGTTTCGCCTGTATAAGGTGTAAGTATCAGATGTCCCACTATCTGTCTGCCTCGGTGTATGTATGAGGTACACAGCGAGCGTCTCTTCTCCCCTGATTACATGTAATGAGACAGGGATATTTCCCATCATACATCACCCAGTGTTTCCCCTGTATAAGGTGTAAGTAGCAGATGTCCCACTATCTATTTGCCTTGGTGTATGTATGAGGTACACAGCGAGCGCCTCTTCTCCCCTGATTACATGTAATGAGACAGGGACATTTCCCATCATATATCACCCAGTGTTTCCCCTGTATAAGGTGTAAGTATCAGATGTCCCACTATCTGTCTGCCTTGGTGTATGTATAAGGTACACAGCGAGCGTCTCTTCTCCCCTGATTACATGTAATGAGACATGGACATTTCCCATCACCCAGTGTTTCCCTGTATTAGGTGTAAGTAGCAGATGTCCCACTATCTATCTACCTTGGTGTATGTATGAGGTACACAGCGAGCACCTCTTCTCCCCTGATTACATGTAATGAGACAGGGACATTTGCCATCACAGATCACCCAGTGTTTCCCTTATATAAGGTTTAAGTAGCAGATGTCCCACTATCTATCTGCCTTGGGGTATGTATGAGGTACACAGCGAGCGCCTCTTCTCCCCTGATTACATGTATTGAGACAGGGACATTTCCCATCACACATCACCCAGTGTTTCCCCTGTATAAGGTGTAAGTAGCAGATGTCCCACTATCTATCTGCCTTGGGGTATGTATGAGGTACATAGCGAGCACCTCTTCTCCCCTGATTACATGTAATGAGACAGGGACATTTGCCATCACAGATCACCCAGTGTTTCCCTTATATAAGGTTTAAGTAGCAGATGTCCCACTATCTATCTACCTTGGTGTATGTATGAGGTACACAGCGAGCATCTCTTCTCCCCTGATTACATGTAATGAGACAGGGACATTTCCCATCACACATCACCCAGTGTTTCCCCTGTATAAGGTGTAAGTAGCAGATGTCCCACTATCTATCTGCCTTGGTGTATGTATAAGGTACACAGCGAGCGTCTCTTCTCCACTGATTACATGTAATGAGACAGGGACATTTCCCATCACCCAGTGTTTCCCCTGTATAAGGTGTAAGTAGCAGATGTCCCACTATCTATCTGCCTTGGTGTATGTATGAGGTACACAGCGAGCGCCTCTTCTCCCCTGATCACATGTAATGAGACAGGGACATTTCCCATCACAAATCACCCAGTGTTTCCCCTGTATAAGGTGTAAGTAGCAGATGTCCCACTATCTATTTGCCTTGGTGTATGTATGAGGTGGACAGCAAGCGGCTCTTCTCCCCTGATTACATGTAATGAGACAGGGACATTTCCCATCACACATCACCCAGTGTTTCCCCTGTATAA
The DNA here is from genome assembly GCA_031769625.1 of Taudactylus pleione. Lineage (NCBI taxonomy): Eukaryota > Metazoa > Chordata > Amphibia > Anura > Myobatrachidae > Taudactylus > Taudactylus pleione. Next base: position 4,024,090 of record JAUIMM010000375.1, on the reverse strand, counting down.
GGTGTAAGTAGCAGATATCCCACTATCTATCTGCCTTGGTGTATGTATGAGGTACACAGCGAGCGCCTCTTCTCCCCTGATTACATGTAATGAGACAGGGACATTTGCCATCACAGATCACCCATTGTTACCCCTGTATAAGGTGTAAGTAGCAGATGTCCCACTATCTATCTGCCTTGGTGTATGTATGAGGTACACAGCGAGCGCCTCTTCTCCCCTGATTACATATAATAAGACAGGGACATTTCCCATCACACATCACCCAGTGTTTCCCCTGTATAAGGTGTAAGTAGCAGATGTCCCACTATCTATCTGCCTTGGGGTATGTATGAGGTACACAGCGAGCGCCTCTTATCCCCTGATTACATGTAATGAGACAGGGACATTTCCCATCACACGTCACCCAGTGTTTCCCCTGTATAAGGTGTAAGTATCAGATGTCCCACTATCTGTCTGCCTTGGTGTATATATAAGGTAAACAGCGAGCGTCTCTTCTCCCCTGATTACATGTAATGAGACAGGGACATTTCCCATTACCCATCACCCAGTGTTTCCCCGGTATAAGGTGTAAGTAGCAGATGTCCCACTATCTATCTGCCTTGGTGTATGTATGAGGTACACAGCGAGCACCTCTTCTCCCCTGATTACATGTAATGAGACAGGGACATTTCCCATCACACATCACCCAGTGTTTCCCCTGTATAAGGTGTAAGTAGCAGATGTCCCACTACCTATCTGCCTTGGTGTATGTATGAGATACACAGCGAGCGTCTCTTCTCCCCTGATTACATGTAATGAGACAGGGACATTTCCCATCATACATCACCCAGTGTTTCCCCTGTATAAGGTGTAAGTAGCAGATGTCCCACTATCTATCTGCCTTGGTGTATGTATAAGGTACACAGCGAGCGTCTCTTCTCCCCTGATTACATGTAATGAGACAGGGATATTTCCCATCACACATCACCCAGTGTTTCCCCTGTATAAGAAGTAAGTAGCAGATGTCCCACTATCTATCTGCTTTGGTGTAAGTATAAGGTACACAGCGAGCGCCTCTTCTCCCCTGATTACATGTAATGAGACTGGGACATTTCCCATCACACGTCACCCAGTGTTTCCCCTTTATAAGGTGTAAGTAGCAGATGTCCCACTATCTATCTGCCTTGGTGTATGTATGAGGTACACAGCGAGTGCCTCTTCTCCCCTGAATACATGTAATGAGACAGGGAAATTTGCCATCACAGATCACCCAGTGTTTCCCCTGTATAAGGTGTAAGTAGCAGATGTCCCACTATCTATCTGCCTTGGTGTATGTATGAGGTACACAGCGAGCACCTCTTCTCCCCTGATTACATGTAATGAGACAGGGACATTTCCCATCACACATCACCCAGTGTTTCCCCTGTATAAGATGTAAGTAGCAGATGTCCTACTATCTATCTGCCTTGGTGTATGTATGAGGTACACAGCGAGCGCCTCTTCTCTCCTGATTACATATAATAAGACAGGGACATTTCCCATCACATATCACCCAGTGTTTCCCCTGTATAAGGTGTAAGTAGCAGATGTCCCACTATCTATCTGCCTTGGGGTATGTATGAGGTACACAGCGAGCGCCTCTTATCCCCTGATTACATGTAATGAGACAGGGACATTTCCCATCACACGTCACCCAGTGTTTCCCCTGTATAAGGTGTAAGTAGCAGATGTCCCACTATCTATCTGCCTTGGTGTATGTATGAAGTACACAGCGAGCGTCTCTTCTTCCCTGATTACATGTAATGAGACAGGGACATTTCCCATCACACATCACCCAGTGTTTCCCCTGTATAAGGTGTAAGTAGCAGATGTCCCACTATCTATCTGCCTTGGTGTATGTATGAGGTACACAGCGAGCGCCTCTTCTCCCCTGATTACATGTAATGAGACAGGGACATTTCCCATCACACATCACCCAGTGTTTCCCCTGTATACGGTGTAAATAGCAGATGTCCCACTATCTATCTGCCTTGGTGTATGTATGAGGTACACAGTGAGCGCCTCTTCTCCCCTGATTACATGTAATGAGACAGGGACATTTCCCATCACATGTCACCCAGTGTTTCCCCTGTATAAGGTGTAAGTAGCAGATGTCCCACTATCTATCTGCCTTGGTGTATGTATGAGGTACACAGCGAGCGCCTCTTCTCCCCTGATTACATGTAATGAGACAGAGACATTTCCCATCACACATCACCCAGTGTTTCCCCTGTATAAGGTGTAAGTAGCAGATGTCCCACTATCTATCTGCCTTGGGGTATGTATGAGGTACACAGCGAGCGCCTCTTATCCCCTGATTACATGTAATGAGACAGGGACATTTCCCATCACACGTCACCCAGTGTTTCCCCTGTATAAGGTGTAAGTATCAGATGTCCCACTATCTGTCTGCCTTGGTGTATATATAAGGTAAACAGCGAGCGTCTCTTCTCCCCTGATTACATGTAATGAGACAGGGACATTTCCCATTACCCATCACCCAGTGTTTCCCCGGTATAAGGTGTAAGTAGCAGATGTCCCACTATCTATCTGCCTTGGTGTATGTATGAAGTACACAGCGAGTGCCTCTTCTCCCCTGATTACATGTAATGAGACAGGGACATTTTCCATCACAGATCACCCAGTGTTTCCCCTGTATAAGGTGTAAGTAGCAGATATCCCACTATCTATCTGCCTTGGTGTATGTATGAGGTACACAGCGAGCGCCTCTTCTCCCCTGATTACATGTAATGAGACAGGGACATTTCCCATCACACGTCACCCAGTGTTTCCCCTGTATAAGATGTAAGTAGCAGATGTCCCACTATCTATCTACCTTGGTGTATGTATGGGGTACACAGCGAGCACCTCTTCTCCCCTGATTACATGTAATGAGACAGGGACATTTCCCATCACACATCACCCAGTGTTTTCCCTGTATAAGGTATAAGTAGCAGATGTCCCACTATCTATCTGCCTCGGTGTATGTATGAGGTACACAGCGAGCGCCTCTTCTCCCCTGATTACATGTAATGAGACAGGGACATTTCCCATCACACATCACCCAGTGTTTCCCCTGTATTAGGTGTAAGTAGCAGATGTCCCACTATCTATCTGCCTTGGTGCATGTATGAGGTACACAGTGAGCGCCTCTTCTCCCTTGATTACATGTAATGAGACAGGGACATTTCCCATCAAACATCACCCAGTGTTTCCCCTGTATACGGTGTAAGTAGCAGATGTCCCACTATCTATCTGCCTTGGGGTATGTATGAGGTACACAGCGAGCGCCTCTTCTCCCCTGATTACATGTAATGAGACAGGGACATTTCCCATCACACATCACCCAGTGTTTCCCCTGTATAAGGTGTAAGTAGCAGATGTCCCACTATCTATCTGCCTTGGGGTATGTATGAGGTACACAGCGAGCGCCTCTTCTCCCCTGATTACATGTAATGAGACAGGGACATTTCCCATCACACATCACCCAGTGTTTCGCCTGTATAAGGTGTAAGTATCAGATGTCCCACTATCTGTCTGCCTCGGTGTATGTATGAGGTACACAGCGAGCGTCTCTTCTCCCCTGATTACATGTAATGAGACAGGGATATTTCCCATCATACATCACCCAGTGTTTCCCCTGTATAAGGTGTAAGTAGCAGATGTCCCACTATCTATTTGCCTTGGTGTATGTATGAGGTACACAGCGAGCGCCTCTTCTCCCCTGATTACATGTAATGAGACAGGGACATTTCCCATCATATATCACCCAGTGTTTCCCCTGTATAAGGTGTAAGTATCAGATGTCCCACTATCTGTCTGCCTTGGTGTATGTATAAGGTACACAGCGAGCGTCTCTTCTCCCCTGATTACATGTAATGAGACATGGACATTTCCCATCACCCAGTGTTTCCCTGTATTAGGTGTAAGTAGCAGATGTCCCACTATCTATCTACCTTGGTGTATGTATGAGGTACACAGCGAGCACCTCTTCTCCCCTGATTACATGTAATGAGACAGGGACATTTGCCATCACAGATCACCCAGTGTTTCCCTTATATAAGGTTTAAGTAGCAGATGTCCCACTATCTATCTGCCTTGGGGTATGTATGAGGTACACAGCGAGCGTCTCTTCTCCCCTGATTACATGTATTGAGACAGGGACATTTCCCATCACACATCACCCAGTGTTTCCCCTGTATAAGGTGTAAGTAGCAGATGTCCCACTATCTATCTGCCTTGGGGTATGTATGAGGTACATAGCGAGCACCTCTTCTCCCCTGATTACATGTAATGAGACAGGGACATTTGCCATCACAGATCACCCAGTGTTTCCCTTATATAAGGTTTAAGTAGCAGATGTCCCACTATCTATCTACCTTGGTGTATGTATGAGGTACACAGCGAGCATCTCTTCTCCCCTGATTACATGTAATGAGACAGGGACATTTCCCATCATACATCACCCAGTGTTTCCCCTGTATACGGTGTAAGTAGCAGATGTCCCACTATCTATCTGCCTTGGTGTATGTATGAGGTACACAGCGAGCGCCTCTTCTCCCCTGATTACATGTAATGAGACAGGGACATTTCCCATCACACATCACCCAGTGTTTCCCCTGTATAAGGTGTAAGTAGCAGATGTCCCACTATCTATCTGCCTTGGTGTATGTATAAGGTACACAGCGAGCGTCTCTTCTCCACTGATTACATGTAATGAGACAGGGACATTTCCCATCACCCAGTGTTTCCCCTGTATAAGGTGTAAGTAGCAGATGTCCCACTATCTATCTGCCTTGGTGTATGTATGAGGTACACAGCGAGCGCCTCTTCTCCCCTGATCACATGTAATGAGACAGGGACATTTCCCATCACAAATCACCCAGTGTTTCCCCTGTATAAGGTGTAAGTAGCAGATGTCCCACTATCTATTTGCCTTGGTGTATGTATGAGGTAAACAGCAAGCGCCTCTTCTCCCCTGATTACATGTAATGAGACAGGGACATTTCCCATCACACATCACCCTGTGTTTCCCCTGTATAAGATATAAGTAGCAGATGTCCCACTATCTATCTGCCTTGGTGTATGTATGAGGTGGACAGCGAGCGGCTCTTCTCCCCTGATTACATGTAATGAGACAGGGACATTTCCCATCACACATCACCCAGTGTTTCCCCTGTATAAGGTGTAAGTAGCAGATATCCCACTATCTATCTGCCTTGGTGTATGTATGAGGTACACAGCGAGCGCCTCTTCTCCCCTGATTACATGTAATGAGACAGGGACATTTGCCATCACAGATCACCCATTGTTTCCCCTGTATAAGGTGTAAGTAGCAGATGTCCCACTATCTATCTGCCTTGGTGTATGTATGAGGTACACAGCGAGCGCCTCTTCTCCCCTGATTACATATAATAAGACAGGGACATTTCCCATCACACATCACCCAGTGTTTCCCCTGTATAAGGTGTAAGTAGCAGATGTCCCACTATCTATCTGCCTTGGGGTATGTATGAGGTACACAGCGAGCGCCTCTTATCCCCTGATTACATGTAATGAGACAGGGACATTTCCCATCACACGTCACCCAGTGTTTCCCCTGTATAAGGTGTAAGTATCAGATGTCCCACTATCTGTCTGCCTTGGTGTATATATAAGGTAAACAGCGAGCGTCTCTTCTCCCCTGATTACATGTAATGAGACAGGGACATTTCCCATCACACATCACCCAGTGTTTCCCCTGTATAAGGTGTAAGTAGCAGATGTCCCACTACCTATCTGCCTTGGTGTATGTATGAGGTACACAGCGAGCGTCTCTTCTCCCCTGATTACATGTAATGAGACAGGGACATTTCCCATCATACATCACCCAGTGTTTCCCCTGTATAAGGTGTAAGTAGCAGATGTCCCACTATCTATCTGCCTTGGTGTATGTATAAGGTACACAGCGAGCGTCTCTTCTCCCCTGATTACATGTAATGAGACAGGGATATTTCCCATCACACATCACCCAGTGTTTCCCCTGTATAAGAAGTAAGTAGCAGATGTCCCACTATCTATCTGCTTTGGTGTAAGTATAAGGTACACAGCGAGCGCCTCTTCTCCCCTGATTACATGTAATGAGACTGGGACATTTCCCATCACACGTCACCCAGTGTTTCCCCTTTATAAGGTGTAAGTAGCAGATGTCCCACTATCTATCTGCCTTGGTGTATGTATGAGGTACACAGCGAGTGCCTCTTCTCCCCTGAATACATGTAATGAGACAGGGAAATTTGCCATCACAGATCACCCAGTGTTTCCCCTGTATAAGGTGTAAGTAGCAGATGTCCCACTATCTATCTGCCTTGGTGTATGTATGAGGTACACAGCGAGCACCTCTTCTCCCCTGATTACATGTAATGAGACAGGGACATTTCCCATCACACATCACCCAGTGTTTCCCCTGTATAAGATGTAAGTAGCAGATGTCCCACTATCTATCTGCCTTGGTGTATGTATGAGGTACACAGCGAGCGCCTCTTCTCTCCTGATTACATATAATAAGACAGGGACATTTCCCATCACACATCACCCAGTGTTTCCCCTGTATAAGGTGTAAGTAGCAGATGTCCCACTATCTATCTGCCTTGGGGTATGTATGAGGTACACAGCGAGCGCCTCTTATCCCCTGATTACATGTAATGAGACAGGGACATTTCCCATCACACGTCACCCAGTGTTTCCCCTGTATAAGGTGTAAGTAGCAGATGTCCCACTATCTATCTGCCTTGGTGTATGTATGAAGTACACAGCGAGCGTCTCTTCTCCCCTGATTACATGTAATGAGACAGGGACATTTCCCATCACACATCACCCAGTGTTTCCCCTGTATAAGGTGTAAGTAGCAGATGTCCCACTATCTATCTGCCTTGGTGTATGTATGAGGTACACAGCGAGCGCCTCTTCTCCCCTGATTACATGTAATGAGACAGGGACATTTCCCATCACAAATCACCCAGTGTTTCCCCTGTATACGGTGTAAATAGCAGATGTCCCACTATCTATCTGCCTTGGTGTATGTATGAGGTACACAGTGAGCGCCTCTTCTCCCCTGATTACATGTAATGAGACAGGGACATTTCCCATCACATGTCACCCAGTGTTTCCCCTGTGTAAGGTGTAAGTAGCAGATGTCCCACTATCTATCTGCCTTGGTGTATGTATGAGGTACACAGTGAGCACCTCTTCTCCCCTGATTACATGTAATGAGACAGGGACATTCGCCATCACAGATCACCCAGTGTTTCCCCTGTATAAGGTGTAAGTAGCAGATGTCCCACTATCTATCTGCCTTGGTGTATGTATGAGGTACACAGTGAGCATCTCTTCTTCCCTGATTACATGTAATGAGACAGGGACATTTCCCATCACACATCACCCAGTGTTTTCCCTGTATAAGGTGTAAGTATCAGATGTCCCACTATCTGTCTGCCTTGGTGTATGTATAAGGTACACAGCGAGCGTCTCTTCTCCCCTGATTACATGTAAAGAGACAGGGACATTTCCCATTACCCATCACCCAGTGTTTCCCCTGTATAAGGTGTAAGTAGCAGATGTCCCACTATCTATCTGCCTTGGTGTATGTATAAGGTACACAGCGAGCGTCTCTTCTCCCCTGATTACATGTAATGAGACAGGGATATTTCACATCACACATCACCCAGTGTTTCCCCTGTATAAGAAGTAAGTAGCAGATGTCCCACTATCTATCTGCTTTGGTGTAAGTATAAGGTACACAGCGAGCGCCTCTTCTCCCCTGATTACATGTAATGAGACTGGGACATTTCCCATCACACGTCACCCAGTGTTTCCCCTTTATAAGGTGTAAGTAGCAGATGTCCCACTATCTATCTGCCTTGGTGTATGGATGAGGTACACAGCGAGTGCCTCTTCTCCCCTGATTACATGTAATGAGACAGGGACATTTGCCATCACAGATCACCCAGTGTTTCCCCTGTATAAGGTGTAAGTAGCAGATGTCCCACTATCTATCTGCCTTGGTGTATGTATGAGGTACACAGCGAGCGCCTCTTCTCCCCTGATTACATGTAATGAGACAGGGACATTTCCCATCACACATCACCCAGTGTTTCCCCTGTATAAGATGTAAGTAGCAGATGTCCCACTATCTATCTACCTTGGTGTATGTATGGGGTACACAGCGAGCACCTCTTCTCCCCTGATTACATGTAATGAGACAGGGACATTTCCCATCACACATCACCCAGTGTTTTCCCTGTATAAGGTATAAGTAGCAGATGTCCCACTATCTATCTGCCTTGGTGTATGTATGAGGTACACAGCGAGCGCCTCTTCTCCCCTGATTACATGTAATGAGACAGGGACATTTCCCATCACACATCACCCAGTGTTTCCCCTGTATTAGGTGTAAGTAGCAGATGTCCCACTATCTATCTGCTTTGGTGTATGTATGAGGTACACAGCGAGCACCTCTTCTCCCTTGATTACATGTAATGAGACAGGGACATTTCCCATCAAACATCACCCAGTGATTCCCCTGTATACGGTGTAAGTAGCAGATGTCCCACTATCTATCTGCCTTGGTGTATGTATGAGGTACACAGCGAGCGCCTCTTCTCCCCTGATTACATGTAATGAGACAGGGACATTTCCCATCACACATCACCCAGTGTTTCCCCTGTATAAGATGTAAGTAGCAGATGTCCCACTATCTATCTACCTTGGTGTATGTATGGGGTACACAGCGAGCACCTCTTCTCCCCTGATTACATGTAATGAGACAGGGACATTTCCCATCACACATCACCCAGTGTTTCCCCTGTATAAGGTGTAAGTAGCAGATGTCCCACTATCTATCTACCTTGGTGTACGTATGAGGTACACAGCGAGCGCCTCTTCTCCCCTGATTACATGTAATGAGACAGGGACATTTCCCATCACACATCACCCAGTGTTTCCCCTGTATAAGGTGTAAGTAGCAGATGTCCCACTATATATCTTCCTTGGTGTATGTATGAGGTACACAGCGAGCGTCTCTTCTCCCCTGATTACATGTAATGAGACAGGGACATTTCCCATCACACATCACCCAGTGTTTCCCCTGTATTAGGTGTAAGTAGCAGATGTCCCACTATCTATCTGCCTTGGTGTATGTATGAGGTACACAGTGAGCGCCTCTTCTCCCCTGATTACATGTAATGAGAAAGGGACATTTCCTATCACACATCACCCAGTGTTTCCCCTGTATAAGGTGTAAGTAGCAGATGTCCCACTATCTATCTGCCTTGGTGTATGTATGAGGTACACAGCGAGCGTCTCTTCTCCCCTGATTACATGTAATGAGACAGGGACATTTCCCATCACACATCACCCAGTGTTTCCCCTGTATAAGATGTAAGTAGCAGATGTCCCACTATCTATCTGCCTTGGTGTATGTATGAGGTACACAGCGAGCGCCTCTTCTTCCCTGATTACATGTAATGAGACAGGGACATTTCCCATCACATGTCACCCAGTGTTTCCCCTGTGTAAGGTGTAAGTAGCAGATGTCCCACTATCTATCTGCCTTGCTGTATGTATGAGGTACACAGCGAGCACCTCTTCTCCCCTGATTACATGTAATGAGACAGGGACATTCGCCATCACAGATCACCCAGTGTTTCCCCTGTATAAGGTGTAAGTAGCAGATGTCCCACTATCTATCTGCCTTGGTGTATGTATGAGGTACACAGTGAGCATCTCTTCTCCCTTGATTACATGTAATGAGACAGGGACATTTCCCATCACACATCACCCAGTGTTTTCCCTGTATAAGGTGTAAGTATCAGATGTCCCACTATCTGTCTGCCTTGGTGTATGTATAAGGTACACAGCGAGCGTCTCTTCTCCCCTGATTACATGTAATGAGACAGGGACATTTCCCATCACACATCACCCAGTGTTTCCCCTGTATAAGGTGTAAGTAGCAGATGTCCCACTATCTATCTGCCTTGGTGTATGTATGAGGTACACAGCGAGCGCCTCTTCTCCCCTGATTACATGTAATGAGAAAGGGACATTTCCTATCACAGATCACCCAGTGTTTCCCCTGTATTAGGTGTAAGTAGCAGATGTCCCACTATCTATCTGCCTTGGTGTATGTATGAAGTACACAGCGAGCGTCTCTTCTCCCCTGATTACATGTAATGAGACAGGGACATTTCCCATCACACATCACCCAGTGTTTCCCCTGTATAAGGTGTAAGTAGCAGATGTCCCACTATCTATCTGCCTTGGTGTATGTATGAGGTACACAGCGAGCGCCTCTTCTCCCCTGATTACATGTAATGAGACAGGGACATTTCCCATCACACATCACCCAGTGTTTCCCCTGTATACGGTGTAAATAGCAGATGTCCCACTATCTATCTGCCTTGGTGTATGTATGAGGTACACAGCGAGCGCCTCTTCTCCCCTGATTACATGTAATGAGACAGGGACATTTCCCATCACACGTCACCCAGTGTTTCCCCTGTGTAAGGTGTAAGTAGCAGATGTCCCACTATCTATCTGCCTTGGTGTATGTATGAGGTACACAGCGAGCACCTCTTCTCCCCTGATTACATGTAATGAGACAGGGACATTCGCCATCACAGATCACCCAGTGTTTCCCCTGTATAAGGTGTAAGTAGCAGATGTCCCACTATCTATCTGCCTTGGTGTATGTATGAGGTACACAGCGAGCACCTCTTCTCCCCTGATTACATGTAATGAGACAGGGACATTTCCCATCATACATCACCCAGTGTTTCCCCTGTATAAGGTGTAAGTAGCAGATGTCCCACTATCTATCTGCCTTGGTGTATGTATGAGGTACACAGCGAGCACCTCTTCTCCCCTGATTACATGTAATGAGACAGGGACATTTCCCATCATACATAACCCAGTGTTTCCCCTGTATAAGGTGTAAGTAGCAGATGTCCCACTATCTATCTGCCTTGGTGTATGTATGAGGTACACAGCGAGCGCCTCTTCTCCCCTGATTACATGTAATGAGACAGGGACATTTCCCATCACACATCACCCAGTGTTTCCCCTGTATAAGGTGTAAGTAGCAGATGTCCCACTATCTATCTGCCTTGGTGTATGTATGAGGTACACAGCGAGCGTCTCTTCTCCCCTGATTACATGTAATGAGAAAGGGACATTTCCCATCACAGATCACCCAGTGTTTCCCCTGTATATGGTGTAAGTAGCAGATGTCCCACTATCTATCTGCCTTGGTGTATGTATGAGGTACACAGCGAGCGCCTCTTCTCCCCTGATTACATGTAATGAGAAAGGGACATTTCCCATCACAGATCACCCAGTGTTTCCCCTGTATATGGTGTAAGTAGCAGATGTCCCACTATCTATCTGCCTTGGTGTATGTATGAGGTACACAGCGAGCGCCTCTTCTCCCCTGATTACATGTAATGAGACAGGGACATTTCCCATCACACATCACCCAGTGTTTCCCCTGTATAAGATGTAAGTAGCAGATGTCCCACTATCTATCTACCTTGGTGTATGTATGGGGTACACAGCGAGCGCCTCTTCTCCCCTGATTACATGTAATGAGACAGAGACATTTCCCATTACACATCACCCAGTGTTTCCCCTGTATAATGTGTAAGTAGCAGATGTCCCACTATCTATCTGCCTTGGTGTATGTATGAGGTACACAGCGAGCGCCTCTTCTCCCCTGATTACATGTAATGAGACCGAGACATTTCCCATCACACATCACCCAGTGTTTCCCCTGTATAAGGTGTAAGTAGCAGATGTCCCACTATCTATCTGCCTTGGGGTATGTATGAGGTACACAGCGAGCGCCTCTTCTCCCTTGATTACATGTAATGAGACAGGGACATTTCCCATCACACATCACCCAGTGTTTCCCCTGTATAAGGTGTAAGTAGCAGATGTCCCACTATCTATCTGCCTTGGTGTATGTATGAGGTACACAGCGAGCGCCTCTTCTCTCCTGATTACATGTAATGAGACAGGGACATTTCCCATCACACATCACCCAGTGTTTCCCCTGTATAAGGTGTAAGTAGCAGATGTCCCACTATCTATCTGCCTTGGTGTATGTATGAGGTACACAGCGAGCGCCTCTTCTCCCCTGATTACATGTAATGAGACAGGGACATTTCCCATCAGACATAACAGTTTTTCTCCTGTATAAGATTAAGCAGATTTTCATACCTTTTTTGTACTTGTGCTGCTCCCCACCTTTGGAACTCCCTCCCTCTCCCCATCAGACTCTGACCCTCTCTACAATCTTTCAAACGAGCTCTTAAGACCCACTACTTCATTAAAGCCTTCCAGCTCTCATCCTAACTTGCAGCCACATCTTCCTTCCTCCCCGCCTACCCCATCTGTGTCACTCATGTTTGTTTTCCCCTCCCTTAAAGAATGTAAGCTCTTTCGAGCAGGGCCCTCTACCCTCTTGTGCTTCTCCCTACTGTAATTTCATTTATCTCTTACTCCCAACTAGGGCAACTAACACTTGCCTGCTTATGTGGGCGTAAAGGTCGCTAATATAGCAATGTTTATTATCCATGTCCTGTATTGTATTGTATTGTAATATAAGTCACTGGTTACTTATTTGTTTATGTACTGTGTAAGGCGCTGCAGAACTCTTGTGGCGCCATATAAATAAATTATAATAAAAATAATGTTTTATAATAAATATTGTGACTCGCATGTGACATTGCTGCCCTATTTTATATGGGTAAACCATTTATTGCTATTATTTGTGTAAACTGCTCCCCCTACCTGTTTATCTTTCTGTGCCCCTTCTCTGTGATATAAACTATTGAAGCAAAAATAAATGGTAAAACAAATTCATCTTCTTATTCTTTCATATCAGGAGATTACAATAATTAAGCAATTCTTTGGCATAGAGATATCATACAGCCAGACAGCAGAATGACAGCGTGAAGCTTCATATTGAAGTTCATAGCTCATACACCCTCAGTCATGTCTTTTATTCTAACATATAATTAGCTACTACATTTTCCAATTAGTTGTATATATAAACTGCGATTAAAAGTGACAGTTCCCTTTTTACAATGGTTGTCACGATTCCGGGCATCCTCCCATCTACCACAGATTGGATAATGAACCACTGCAACGTCCAGTTATCAACTCACCAGTAACCATCACAGAAAGGCGTAGTGTTTCATCCAATGACTCCTGGACTCATTCCTTGGTATCAGAGACTGCCATCGGCTAGACACAGATGTATGCCCATATCTATAGCATGCCAACGGCTACACACAGATGTATGTCCATATCTATAGCCCGTCATCAGCTAGACACAGATGTATGTCCATATCTATAGCCCGTCATCAGCTAGACACAGATGTATGTCCATATCTATAGCCCGTCATCAGCTAGACACAGATGTATGTCCATATCTATAGCCCGTCATCGGCTAGACACAGATGTACTGTATGTCCACATCTATAGCCCGCCATTGGCTAGACACAGATGTATGTACATATCTATAGCACGCCATAGGCTAGACACAGATGTATGCCCATATCTATAGCCCGCCATCGGCTAGACACAGATGTATGCCCATATCTATAGCCCGTTATCAGCTAGACACAGATGTATGTCCATATCTATAGCCCGTCATCAGCTAGACACAGATGTATGTCCATATCTATAGCCCGTTATCAGCTAGATACAGATGTATGTCCATATCTCTAGCCCTCCATCGGCTAGACACAGATGTATGTCCATATCTATAGCCCTCCATCAGCTAGACACAGATGTATGTCCATATCAATAGCCCGTTATCAGCTAGACACAGATGTATGCCCATATCTATAGCCCGTTATCAGCTAGACACAGATGTATGTCCATATCAATAGCCCGTTATCAGCTAGACACAGATGTATGCCCATATCAATAGCCCGTTATCAGCTAGACACAGATGTATGCCCATATCTATAGCCCGTTCTCAGCTAGACACAGATGTATGTCCATATCTATAGCCCTCCATCAGCTAGACACAGATGTCTGTCCATATCTATAGCCCGCCATCGACTAGACACAGATGTATATCCATATCTATAGCCCGTTATCAGCTAGACACAGATGTATGTACATATCTATAGCCCGTTATCAGCTAGACACAGATGTATGTCCATATCTATAGCCTGCCATCGACTAGACACAGATGTATGTCCATATCTATAGCCCGTTATCAGCTAGACAGAGATGTATGTACATAGCTATAGCCTGCCATGGGCTAGACACAGATGTATATCCATATCTATAGCCTATTATCAGCTAGACAGAGATGTATGTACATATCTATAGCCTGCCATCGGCTAGACACAGATGTATGTCCACATCTATAGCCCGTTATCAGCTAGACATAGATGTATGTACATATCTATAGCCCGCCATCGACTAGACACAGATGTATGTCCATATCTATAGCCCGTTATCAGCTAGACACAGATGTATGTCCATATCTATAGCCCGCCATCTCAGGAAGCATCTGGGTATAAATACTCCACATTTCTTAGTATAAAAACCCTCATACAGGTGCCATCATACCTTTTATCTTGATCAATCTTACAAGCCTTGTATTATGTTATTAATTAATTCTTTATAGATCAAACATCAGAAGTCTGCTTCTAACATTGTTTATACATATAATCTGGTAAATAAGCTTAGAGGTGGCCTTTTTAGTTCTTATGTAGCATTCAGACTGTCATCAAGTGATGTAATAAACCAAAATTCATATTAATGTGAAGACTCGATATTCGGCCATCTTGTAAGATTTAATAACATATTTTTCTATAATGTGCATTTTCTATACGCAATCTTCTCTCAACTTTTAACCACTTATTTCTAATTTAAATGAGTAATTTCTTCGGCTACACAGATGTATGTCCATATCTATAGCACGCCATAGGCTAGACACAGATGTATGCCCATATCTATAGCCCGCCATCGGCTAGACACAGATGTATGCCCATATCTATAGCCCGTTCTCAGCTAGACACAGATGTATGTCCATATCTATAGCCCTCCATCAGCTAGACACAGATGTATGTCCATATCTATAGCCCGTTATCAGCTAGACACAGATGTATGCCCATATCTATAGCCCGTTATCAGCTAGACACAGATGTATGCCCATATCTATAGCCCGTCATCAGCTAGACACAGATGTATGTCCATATCTATAGCCCGTTATCAGCTAGACACAGATGTATGTCCACATCTACAGCCCACCATCGGCTAGACACAGATGTACTGTATGTCCACATCTATAGCCCGCCATTGGCTAGACACAGATGTATGCCCATATCTATAGCCCGTTATCAGCTAGACACAGATGTATGCCCATATCAATAGCCCGTTATCAGCTAGACACAGATGTATGCCCATATCAATAGCCCGTTATTGCGCAGTGCAATGCAATGCACCGGCTGCACCGCCGCTATTTCCGCCCCTGATATAAACCCATTAATATGTTCTCAGCTGATTATTTTTCCTTGGGATTTGTCATACAGAAAGTGTGTAATCAGGCTGGTGTGCACGGTGCATAGAATACTATGCAGATAGTTAATTTAGCAAGTGATTAACTGAAGCGATTTAATTAGGTAAACAGTTAAGGGTCCCATGCATCTGCTGTCTGTTTCGCCTATTACCTGATATGACCGGAAATGCCGATTGGCAGCCATCGATGATCACCAATCCATCGAAGAATCAGTGAAATTCTTTATGTTAAAAATTCCCGATTAGCTGATCCCGGTCATATTTTGGTCGGGTTTGGTCAATCCGAGAAATCCAACATGTTGGATTTCACTGATGCCCTGGCAGCTAGGGAGAGGGGAATTGCCCCAATACATTGCAGATGTTTTGGGGCCTTTACTGGGTCATGGAATGGGAATCCTATTAGTAAGGTAAATGGCAGATGATGTGGTCACTAGTGTATCGATCTGCCAATCGCTCAGTCAGCAATAGAAGGTTACCCTGCAGGTCCCAAACAGTCCTTGTAATCTGGGAAACACCAGATGAGATCATCAAAAGCAAAGGACAGGTGGGTTATCCTTACGCATTTCGTCATATATCACAGCTTTATCAGAGGTAGGAAGAAGGTAGTTCCCAACAAGCCACTTAATATTCTCTATACTGATTGCCAACATTTCGTATTAACTGCAGACAAGTGTTGAGTAAAAAGAAAACACTACACATGTTAAGAAATGCTAAGGTTACATACAAGGAGACAGTCCTGCTAATGTGCACTTTGATTATAAATGGGAAAAAGACAAAATTAAATGTTTAGGGACCTTCCAGACCGGCTCATATGACGTCTTACTGCTACTAAATAAATTGAGAACTTCAAAAAAGACGCCTGAGGTTAAGTTCTGTATGTCATGGGTTGGCAAGTAGTGTTCCCGCTAGACTGCGGGCAGGGTGGGGTGCTGGCTAAGAGCTCTTGCGCATGATCCCAAAAAAGTGGCTTGGCCAGGCATGGATGGGATGCCTCCAATTTGTCACACTTGGGAGCGTGCCCAGCACTTACAGAGGTGTTGTGCTTCCCCTAAGCTCTCCCCTCACGGTGAATAGATGCCATGCGCATGCTCAAGGCGTCTATTCACCCGGTGGTGATCATTCACTAGGCTCAGGGCAAGCTGTTTTAACGGATGCCACTAAAAGGGCAGGGTATTTTGCCCTTTCAAAATCAAGCAGGGTGTGGAGCCCCGCTAAAACAGTCTAGCGGGAATACTAGGCAAGTGACCAGCAGCTAAGATGAATCTCATTATCAGTAGGATTGCCCTTCCATGATCAGAGATTTACTGCTCAGTATATCTCTATGTATCTAGTCTGGGAGGAGACCCCAGGAGCCCCAGCTGTTCTCAGTTCCCTCTCATAGGCACACAAGCATTTAAGCAGATTTACAACCAGGTATTGCTATGCTGCTCGAAGATTCTCCCTTGGAATCAGGGACTTGTGCAAACAAGAATTCTCCCCCCAAAATGAGTGTTTTTTTTCGAATAATATAAAAATCCTTTTTGGCCTTGCCTAGGAAGCATTTGAAAACTACCACGTACAGTGCATCCGGAAAGTGTTCACAGCGCTTCACTTTTTCCACATTTTGTTATGTTACAGCCTTATTCCAAAATGGAATAAATTCATTTTTGTCCTCAAAATTCTACACACAATACCCCATAATGACAACGTGTAAAAAGTTTTTTTTAGATTTTTGCAAATTTTATTAAAAAAGAAAACGCAGAAATCACATGTACACAAGTATTCACAACCTTTACTCAATACTTTGTTGATGCACCTTTGGCAGAAATTACAGCCTCAAGTCTTTTTGAATATGATGCCACAAGCTTGGCACATCTATCTTTGGGCAGTTTCGCCCATTTCTCTTTGCACACCTCTCAAGCTCCATCAGGTTGGATGGGAAGCGTCGGTGCACAGCCATTTTCAGATCTCTCCAGGGATCTTCAATCGATTCGGATTCAAGTCAGGGCCATTCAAGGACATTAACAGAGTTGTCCTGAAGCCACTCCTTTGATATCTTGGCTGTGTGCCTAGGGGCATTGTCCTGCTGAAAGATGAACCTTCGCCCCAGTCAGGGGCCAAGAGCGCTCTGGAGCAGGTTTTCATCCAGGATGTCTCTGTACATTGCTGCATTCATCTTTCCCTCTATCCTGACTAGTCTCCCAGTTCCTGCCGCTGAAAAACATCCCCACAGAATGATGCTGCCACCACCATGCTTCACTGTAGGGATGGTATTGGCCTGGTGATGAGCGTTGCCTGGTTTCCTCCAAACATAACGCCTGGCATTCACGCCAAAGAGTTCAATCTTTGCCTCATCAGACCAGAGAATTTTGTTTCTCATGAGTCCTTCATGTGCATTTTGGCAAACTCCAGGAGGGCTGCCATGTGCTTTTTTTTTACTAAGGAGTGGCTTCCGTCTGGCCACTCTACCATACAGATAGAGCGTTACACGTGCGCTCCTTGGTTGTGTGTGTAGAATGGGGTAGATGGGAGGTATCACAGGAGGGAAATTGTTCTGTATTTCTATATGATGGTATGCTGTCCCGTGACAACACCCCTACCCCATTCTATACACACAACCAAGGAGCGCACGTAACCCTCTATCTTTATATATCGTCAGAATAGCAGGATCAGGTACTCCTGCTATACGTTGTAGCACCTTCCCACTTTCCATCCCTATTCCACTCCCCCCCTTCTGTCATCACATAATTTTAGACCCCTCCCCCGCAACTCTCACCACACCTAGAAAGCGCGGCCAACCCAACATCGATTTTGAATATTACTCTACCATACAGGCCTAATTGGTGGATTTCATGGAGAGATTGGTTGTCCTTCTGGAAGGTTCTCCTCTCTCCACAGAGAAATGCTGTGGCTCTGACAGAGCAACCATCGGGTTCTTGGTCACCTCCCTGACTAGGGCCCTCCTCCCCCG
This sequence comes from Taudactylus pleione, assembly GCA_031769625.1. Lineage (NCBI taxonomy): Eukaryota > Metazoa > Chordata > Amphibia > Anura > Myobatrachidae > Taudactylus > Taudactylus pleione. Next base: position 4,005,546 of record JAUIMM010000375.1, on the reverse strand, counting down.
ATCGCTCAGTTTAGACAAGCAGCCAACTCTAGGAAGAGTCCTGGTTTTCCGAACTTCTTCCATTTACGGATGATGGAGGCCACTGTGCTCATTGGGACCTTCAAAGCAGCAGATATTTTTCTGTACCCTTCCCCAGATTTGTGCCTCGAGACAATCCTGTCTCGGAGGTCTACAGACAATTCCTTGGACTTCATGCTTGGTTTGTGCTCTGACATGCACTTTCAAGTGTGGGACCTTATATAGACAGGTGTATGCCTTTCAAAATCATGTCCAATCAACTGATTTTACCACAGGTGGACTCCAATTAAGCTGTAGGAACATCTCAAGGATGATCAGTGGAAACAGGATGCACCTTAGCTCAATTTTTAGCTTCATGTCAAAGGCCGTGAATACTTAGGTACATGTGATTTCTGAAGCTGCATACACGATTTTGTAAATGAACGATTTTAGTAAACGATTTTCGTTCATTTTTTCAAGGTAAAAATGAATGAAAATCATTTACTAAAATCGTTCATTTACTAAATGTAATGAACGATTTTTTGAACTACAAACGATTCTTGCATATTCCCTTACTGAAAATCGTTGAGTTGATCAGTCTGACTGAACTACAAACGTGAACGCGCATGAACAATAATCGTTCATCATTTTAACTCAGAAAGTGAATGATTTTTTCAACGATATCATTATCGATAATCGTTCAAAAAATTGTTGTGTGTGTATGCACCTTTAGTATTTATTTTAAATTAAATTTGCAAAAATCACAAAAAAACTTTTTACACATTGTCATTATGGGGCATTGTGTGTAGGAATTTTGAGGACAAAAATGAATTTATTCCATTTTGGATTAAGGCTGTAACATAAAATGTGGAAAAAGTGAAGCGCTGTGAATACTTTCCAGATGCACTATATATATATTATATATATTGTGACACAGTTAGGTTAGGGGGTCCCTCTCCTGGGTAGAGGACTCCTTCCTTACACACACACACACACACACAGCAGCAGGGAAGCAGCACACCAGTCTGGATGCAAGTACAAGCTGGTCGGCGCCAGTCTTTATTGTACAATGTCAGAAATATAAAGAAAACATAAATATAAATCCTAGCCCTGTCGGGGCACTAACTTCACAGGTAGTTCCCTCACTACCAGAACCTGGCAGGGCCTAATGCCCTCGCCAGCAACAAAAGCACAGCACAACACTCACAGTTAGGTTTCCAAGAGTCTCTGAGCAAACTCCCTGCCTGCTCTCCCAGGTGAGACACTCAGCCTTATCCAAACTAGGCTTATATTGGCCACGCTCAGGTGGAAACCCTAACAAGCCTGTTACCAGGCTGCGAGAACCAAAACCTGGAGTGGCCGTGGGTGGAGCCCTCCCTCTCCTCTCACCCACAACCCCCAGGTCCCAAACCGGCTTTTCAAAAAGCCGAAACTCAAGCCTGCTATACTGCAGACTTTCTCCTGGGGGTTTAAAACACATAAGACAGGAATCTGGGACAAATGTACCTGCCACAGACCACTTTACCAATGATCCTATCACAATATATATATATATATACAGTCAGGTGCATAAATATTGGGACATTGACAGAATTTTCATATTTTGGCTTCTATTCACCACCACAATGGCTTTGAAATGAAACAAACAAGATGTGCTTTAACTGCAGACTTTCAGATTTAATTTGAGGGTAATTACATCCAAATCAGTTGAACGGTGTAGGAATTACAACGGTTTCTATATGTGCCTCCCACTTTTTAAGGGGCCAAAAGTAATGGGACAAACTAAACAATCCTAAATCAAACTTTCACTTTTTAATACTTTGTTGCAAATCCTTTGCAGGCAATTACAGCCTGAAGTCTGGAACACATAGACATCACCAGACGCTGGGTTTCATCCCTGGTGATGCTCTGCCAGACCTCTACTGCAAATGTCTTCAGTTCCTACTTGTTTTTGGGGCATTTTCCTTTCAGTTTTGACTTCATCAAGTGAAATGCATGCTCAATCGGATTCAGGTCAGGGGATTGACTTGGCCATTGCATAATATTCCACTTTTTAGCCTTAAAAAACTCTTTGGTTGCTTTTGCAGTATGCTTCGGGTCATTGTCCATCTGCACTGTGAAGCACCGTCCGATGAGTTCTGAAGCATTTGACTGAATATGAGCATATAATATTGCCCGAAACACTTCAGAATTCATTCTGCTGCTTTTGTCAGCAGTCACATCATCAATAAATACAAGGGAACCAGTTCTATTGGCAGCCATACATGCCCACGCCATGACACTACTACCACCATGCTTCACTGATGAGGTGGTATGTTTTGGATCATGAGCAGTTCCTTTCCTTCTCCATACTCTTCTCTTCCCATCACTCTGGTACAAGTTGATCTTTGTTCCAGAACTGTAATGGCTTTTTTAGATGTTGTTTGGTAAACTCTAATCTGGTCTTCCTGTTTTTGTGACTCACCAATGGTTTACATCTTGTGGTGAACCCTCTATATTCACTCTTGTGAAGTCTTCTCTTGATTGTTGACTTTGACACATATACACCTACCTCCTGGAGAGTGTTCTTGATTTGGCCAACTGTTGTGAAGGGGTTTTTCTTCACCAGGGAAATAATTCTTCTGTCATCCACCACAGTTGTTTTCCATCGTCTTCCGGATCTTTTGGTATTGCTGAGCTCTCCGATGCGTTCTTTCTTTTTAAGAATGTTCCAAACAGTTGATTTGGCCACACCTAATGTTTTTGCTATCTCTCTGATGGGTTTGTTTTGATTTTTCAGCCTAATGATAGCTTGCTTCACTGATAGTGACAGCTCTCTGGATCTCATATTGAGAGTCGACAGCAACTGATTCCAAATGCAAATGTCATAACTAGAATCAACTCCAGACCTTTTACCTGCTTAATTGATAATGAAATAACAAGGGAATAGCCCACACCTGTCCATGAAATAGCTTTTGAGTTGATAGTCCCATTACTTTTGGCCCCTTAAAAAGTGGGAGGCACATATAGAAACCATTGTAATTCCTACACCGTTCACCTAATTTGGATGTAATTACCCTCAAATTGTGAAATTCTGCAGTTAAAGCACATCTTGTTTGTTTTATTTCAAAGCCATTGTGGTGGTGAATAGTGGCCAAAATATGAAAATTCTGTCAATGTCCCAATATTTATGCACCTGACTGTATATAGCCGCAGGGATAATCACAGGCGGCACTCAGCGTCTCATGAAATTAACTTTAATCCAACGTTTCGAGTGCAATACTCGTCATCAGGGAAACGTTGGATTAAAGTTCACTTTGTTTCTTGAGATGCTGAGTGCCGCCTGTGATTATCCCTGCTGCTGTATAGGGGTTCATACCCCAAGGAGGGCACCCGCGCAAGTATATTTTTATCCAGGAGTGCTGGAGATTTGGATTCATTAGATATATATATATTATAGAAGATAGTATTATGCAGCGGCACTCACAGGACTTATTACAGACAGTGAGAATAATAGCAGGAGACCCCGCTGTTAGTAAATCAATGTTTCCGTTATCTTTAATAACAAAAGATAACTGAAACGTTGATTGCAGCGATGACACCCAGGCACCTGCATCACTGGAGAGTGCATACCAGCCTTTTCACACACACACTATATATATATATATTATATATATATATAATCACACTAGACACTATCATTACACTGTTACTGGGAATACAGGAAATATATGGGTGAGATAAGAGATGTCTGCACCCTGATACATTATAATACACACATATATAGTATATACCTGTGCATAATAACAACACTGCCATTACACTGGGTAATATATAGGCGGGACACAGCAGACGTTTCATAGAATAGTGAGTGCAGTAAGTGCTGGGTATAAGGTGGCAGTCAGAGACTATGAGGTAAGGGCTCCAGTGACTGTCTCTGTCTGTATTATGGTGACTGCCTCGTTTCTTGCACCTCTCTCATGTCAAATAGTAGTCTCATTACGATACAGTGACAGAGGGAGACGCAGCATTGCCCGCCCAACACACACAGCTGTCTCCTTTCACACTTTCAACATCAGCCAACCGTATGCAAGTTTAAATCGCGGCTCCTCCCACCTATCCTCCTTTAGGGCTACTCCTGTCGCATCATCCTCTTCAATTAAAATGATTGACGCACCAGGGAACCAATCAGGCGGCAAGCAATTCGAATATCTCTATGTAAATAGCTAAGCCTGCATCTCTGACCTGTTTAATGCTTCATCACTAGAGGATACATATGTTCATTATGTGTCGTCTTGCAGGATGAACGGCGGCCATTTTCTTGTAGTGTCTCAGGCACATTGGTTTTACATAAGATAATAGCAAAGACATCTAGAGGGGGCGGGGCCACTTCTCAGACATATTAATATTATTCCGTCGCTAACCATTTCTTCTGCGGGATACGTGAAAGAGAATGAGGTAATGTTTTCTGTAATATATTAGTATCATATAGACAAGACGGCACCGTACAGTGATATATGATGGGGGATAACACAGCTCCCAGTACACACTGATATGTTATTATTATTATTATTATATAGGGGAGAGGGGACTGTACAGTGATATATGATGGGGATAACACAGCTCCCTGCACACACTGATATGTGGTATTATTATTATTATTATTTAGGGGAGAGGGGACTGTACAGTGATATATGAAGGGGAATAACACAGCTCCCAGCACACACTGATATGTGGTATTATTATTATATAGGGGAGAGGGGACTGACTGTACAGTGATGTATGAGGGGGAATAACACAGCTCCCAGCACACACTGATATGTGGTATTATTATATAGGGGGAGGGGACTGTACAGTGATATATGAGGGGGAATAACACAGTTCCCACACACACTGGTATGTGGTATTATTATTATTATATATAGGAGAGAGGGAACTGTACAGTGATATATGAGGGGGAATAACACAGCTCCCAGCACACACTGATATGTGATATTATTATTATATAGAGGAGAGGGAACTGTACAGTGATATATGTTGGGGGATAACACAGCTCCCAGCATACACTAATATGTGGTATTATTATTATTATTATTATTATTATTATATAGAGGAGAGGAGACTGTGTACAGTGATATATAATGAGGGATAACTGCTCCCAGCACACACTGATATGTGATATTATTATATAGATGAGTGGGGACTGTACAGTTATATATTCTGAGGGATAGGGCAGTGGGCAAAGGGTTTTTGGAGCTTGTAGTCAAATAGACCAAGAGTTGCTTTACCTGGTGGAGTCTTTCTGGGATGCCCTATCTAGTTAGTTGTTTTTACTTTTGATGCTGATCATGTTGGGGCGAGGATTTCTGCTATACGTTTCTGTGCGTTGGACTCTGTGGGCGGAATTCAATTGATTCCAGCCCCTATCGCACCCAACGGAGCTATTCAATTCTTGCTCCTGTCGGACGCGATCAGCTGCCAGCACTACATTTCAGCTCGCAGCTCTAGGGGCATGAGAGCTGAAATGTGCGAAAAGTGACCTGTTTGGGCGCCTAAACATCACTTTTCGCGGTCGCGCCCAGCACTTTGGTCGGGTTTAGCTGCTTTACGCGGCTAAACCTGACCTTTATGGGCGTGATCAACGCGAAAAACGGCATCAATTGAATAGCGGCCCGCGATCTCCTGTCACTTTAGACGGGAGATCCGGACCGCGTAATCAATTCAATTCCGCCCTGTGGATTTAATCTTGGGAAACAGATGTGAGTCTAAAATGTTTTGGCATGGCTTTTCCCCAGGAGGTGGGGTTGGGTTATAAGAGTCCTCTTCTACCTGTAAATGCTCCTAGACCCTTTGGGTATCTCCGGTTCTTGTAATTTCATTTTGCAGGTGGTGCGTAGGTCAGTCCTTTACTGATCAACTCTCCATCCCTCAAAGGGACCAGACAGTATTGTCCTGCCCGTGTCCCAGATTCCAGGGAGCCGGTCAAGCAGACATCATGACAGGCATGCGCCCTGCATCCATTCACCGGCGGTGACCGCAGCACCGCTGTTTTCCCCACCCGCGCCCCTTGGGTTGTTGATGGCACCCACAGGCTGTTTTAGAGGGGCAGGGTGCATTCTGCCCCTTAGAAATCGTGCAGGGCGTGGCGCCCCGCTAAAACAGCCTAGCCAGAACTTTATATTTTGTTGTTGAAGTCTTTGGACCACACGTGCGTCATAAGATTATAGATCGGATGCAAGCTCGAGACCCCATGTCTTTATGAAAATTTGCTAAGGGACCTCATCCCTAGGTCAGTCTCTGTGGTCTGCTGTAAACATTATGGCGGTGGTAGTACAGAGTGTCTATGGCAGAGGATCCCAAACTCGGTCCTCAAGGCACCCCCAACGGTCCAGGTTTTAAGGAGCACAATGCTTTGGCACAGGTGACTTAAGTAGCGCCTTAGGCCCGTATTCAATTAGTTTCGCGTACGCGATAAAGTTTCGCATGCCAGACTTTTCGCCTACATCGCCTAATTTAGCTGCGGAAACTTATCGTGCGTGTACCCGCGATTTTCCCTGTTCATTTCCAAAAGGCACGAAAACTGAGGCACGCAAAGTCAGAACAGGCGAAAAGTGGTGTCAGAATCGGGGAAATCAGCCGGAACCCCCAAAAAAGATGCAGAAACAATGGGGATCAATGTAGTAGTGCCCAATTAGCCCTAATACTACTGTTTGGGGTACTTAAGTTCGCACAAAAGCCACTAATTAGCGTCTTTGCACAAGTGGTGAAGAATAGCATTAAGCAGTTTTTTTTGGAGAAAATAAGTAGTCCTGTTAAATTTGGGTACTTGAAATTGGTGCAAGCATGGTTTAAAGTCGGTAAAGTAAATTAAAAAAAAAAAACTTAAAAAAACGCACCTGAAGCAAGCACCTGCAATCAAAAAAACACCTCATCCATACTTGCAGACCCCCAAAAAGTCTATTTCACTAGTTTTTAAGTTTGTACCCCCACTTTGCACTTTTTCGTCCCCTTATTCAAAGTCCGTTTTTGGGATGTTGCTCACTATTTTAAGGTTTTTTTGATGCAGTTATCCTTTGGGGGGCTGTACCAAGGATGCTGAGTGGTATCCCCACCTTTGCACCCCAAAATAGCGATTTTGCACTTTTTTCCTCCACCTATTAAGAGGCGAATCTTTTTCGCCTGTTACATTGCATTGCGTTTTCGCGTAACCGAAAAGTGTTTGCAATTGAATACGGAGATAAGTTTCCACCTGGCGAAAAGTCGCAATCGGTGATACTTTTTCGCGGATCACGGATCGAATTGAATACGGGCCTTCGATTTTTCTTCATTTAACCATCTGCTCAACCATGGATATCCTTAAAATTTGGACCATTAGGGGTGTCTTGAGGACCGAGTTTGGGAACCACTAGTCTATGGACATCACAGATGATTACTTGCATGCATGTATTTGGGAGGAACAACAGATTTTGCGGTTCAGGTCCAGCATTTCCATTCACTTCCCTGTCTCCATCTCTGTGTTAAATACACATCACCAATACAACTCATGTTCTTTGCAACAGTTTATAAACAAGCATTAAGGCCTTCATTCAGAGGCGGCCGTACGGTCTACGACCGCACGGCCGCCTCGATGTTTGTCAAGTGCGCATGCGCACGAGGGAGCCTGCTCCTTCGTGCGCATGCATGAGGCCCGCTAGGACCGACAGCGCCGGTCGTAGCGGGTCTCTTTCCAAAGGGGGCGAGCTGTCGATGTTGATTGACAGCTCGCCCCGTTTGGAAGGCGGGCCGGCGGGGTAGCAGCCCAAACGGAGGCGTTCCCATGGGAACGCCTACCGTTTGGGAGAGGCACCACTGACATCACTAGTGATGTCAGTGGAGAGCTTCCGGCTCTGACAGAGCCAGAAGCTCTCTGGGGCTTACGACAAGTGAGACCCTACCCTAGGGTCTCTGACCATCGCGACCATCACCCTAGCGGTCGTTAGAGCTGTGAGTGACCGCTTGCATCCTCCGACCGCCTCTGAATGAGGCCCTAAATGTATGAGGATTTCAAAAGTCAAGGATTCCCTGAGGGGATCTTAAAGAAAGCCTATAATGAAGTTAAAAACACAGATAGACATGATCTCCTCTCTGTAAACCGCTTATAATCCAATATCAATCATATTAACAAGAAATCAAAGGACTTTTTTAAAAGGCTCGAAATCTCATACAAAAACTAGTTCCAAGTCTTATCAGAAAGAGTGTAGGAAAAAGCAATGACAAAAGTTTTCATGAATTGCAAATCAACCTATGCGATCTGTATAATTCACTGTCTATGGGGTGTCCAGTACGTGGGCTGCACCACTAGAGAATTACTGTAGATAAAAGGTTTTTGGAACATAGGAGTGTGCTTAAAAAAGTTAGATCTCTTACTTCAGGGGGTATTGATCGGGATGCCGGGCGCCTGTCTCCCGGCGTCGGGAAAATGACAGGCGTCTAGATATAGACGCCTGTCATTTAACCCACTCCGGGATAAAGCAGTTGAGAAGCCGGCTGTCGGGATCATGTCAGCCGGTTTCCCGATTGCTTCCCGGGTTAGGCACCCCCCTGGGAGGGTTAGGGTAAGGGGGGTAAGGGTTAGGCACCCTTGTGGGGAGGCTAGGGTTAGGCACCCCCCCCCCCCAGTAGAGTTAGGCTGCGGGGAGGGGGTGTTAGGTTTAGGCACTTACAGGGGGGGGTTAGGCATTAGGGGTGGAGGTTAGGGTTAGGCACCCCTAAAGGAGGGTTGGGAGGGGAGGGTTAGAAATAGTTACTTACTATGTCGGGATCTTCACTGACGGTCTTCCGGCGTCGCGATTTGAACCGCCCGGACTTAGGTCTGGCGGTAGTTCATACTGATCCCTTAGAAACATCAGAGATGAGAGCGACACCCCAGGCAGGAAAGAGGAACTGCACGAGTTACGACAGGTGCAGGGTGCTAGAATGAACACTACTTTATACAAAACAGATATATTAGTTTGTATATGGAAATTTGATTACAAGTTTCAGCTATATAAGGATATTGCCAGTATGCGATATGGACTGGCATGGAATCCAAATGTTTAGGAGAGCACCTATGACTTTCATTGTCAAATTCCACCTCTGCATGTGGTACACAGTTACATTTTATATTTCTAGGCAGATGTTTGTGGTTTGCTTTACCATTTAGTGGCCCTACTGTGTGGCATGCCTTTACCATTTAGGGGCCCTACTGTGTGGCATGCTATGAATTGGTAGTGTTCACTCTAGCTCCGGTGGCAGGCAAGGCGCCGGAGCTAGAGAGGGCAACCTTATGCGCGCGCCTGAAAAGGGGGCGTGGTCATGAAAAGGGGGCGTGTCTATAAGACGTGTCCCCTTTTTGTCATACTTGGGGGCGTGCCCGGCGCTTATGGACACACCGGGCAGCCCCCAAGCGCTGCAGAAAGGGAGAATAGATGCCGGGCACAAGCGCCCGGCGTCTATTCTCCGGCGGTGACTGGGACACCGCATGTTTCTCCACCCGCGGGACACTGCGTCCCGCGGGTGAGAACTGCACCCGCAGGCTGTGAGGGCAGGGCGCTTTTTGCCCTCCTCCTGGAGGGCAGGGTGCTTTTTGCCCTCCAGGAGGAGGGCAGGGTGCCGCGCCCCGCTAAAACAGCCTAGCGGGAACGCTAAATTGGGGTGCACTACTGAGTGGTATAGTATAAATAGGGCACCAGCGATGGGCATGTGGCTGGGTCTGATCGGCATTGAAAGGGGCATGTGTGTAGCTTTCATATATTTTGGTCAGGGGCGATGGTCTGGCTACTAAACTTTTACCGTCGAGCCCTGACATACTGTATGTAAATAACAAGTGTGATATGTACTAAGTTTTAATAGAAAATTGTGAAATGTTTTAGATAATTGTTCAATATGCATCCTGATTAGTTGCTGATAGAATAAAACACAAAGGCTTTGTCAATACCAACCTACCTCTGAGGAATCGCTCACAGAGGGGCAGAAAAATGCGCCAGTGTATCGCTGTTTAGGAACCAGTCCTGCCAGAAGAAGGAGTAAGACCTCAAAGTTCCGTACATCAATTGCTTCTGATCGTTTATGCTGGTTGATGTTTCAATTACTGCTACAACGAACATGATTTGTGTGGTGAGACTTCAAATCAGCCCATGGACGCAGCATTAGAACATCTTCGTGACCATCGGCCAGCAAAGTGACCGTGGGGTCACTCTAGCCAATCATCGTAGATACACAAAATCTCCGTCAGCCGAATGAGATCCTGGACTTTCCCTCCATGTCAAAATTGTTTTTAAGAATAGTTTTGGTTAACATTCAGTTTTTTGTTTGTGTGTCAATCATAAGTTTAGGGTCTTATAAGTATATAGTACTACAATAAAATTGTAAAAATAATTAGGAGAGCTGGTTTAAATATGTCCATTCTATTGTAACATGAGTCACGCATATAAACAATAAAATTTAACTACTAACGGGTCAATTTACTGAAGTGAGTTTTAAAAGTGATGTTGCCCATAGCAACCAATCAGATTCTAGCTATTATCTTCTAGATGCTGCTAGTTAAATGTTAAGTAGAATCTGATTGGTTGCTATGGGCAACATCACTTTTATAACTCACTTCTAAAAACTCTCACTTTAGTAAATTTACCCCTAAGAGTATACATTTTTTTTCGGCTTCTAAGCATTAATTATGACTGTCTACCGCAGGGGTAGCCAACCCCGATCCTCGAGAACTACCAACAGTGCATGTTTTCCAGGTCTCCTCACAGAACCACAATTGAAATAATGAGCTCCACCTGTGGATCTTTTCAAACGTGTTATGGTGCATACACACGTAGCGACCTGCCAGCGATACGATATCGCTGGCAGATCATACTGCACCCTCCCTGGTGTGTTGGATGATGTATATAGATCATCCAACATACCACAAACTTGGCAGCGACTATAGCGACCCTCCTCGATAGGTTGTCCAGCATGCAGGGACGATGGGCGATATCGCTATTGCTCATCAGTGTGTATCAGGTGTGTGATAACAGTGGACCTGTGAATAGTGATCATTGTGTATCAGGTGTGTGATATAAGTGTGACCTGCGTATAGTGATTAGAGTGAATCAGCAAAGGAGAAACATTTACATTTGATGTTATTGTGAGGACCAAAATCCTCTCTGATTTTCTAGATTTAAATTAAATCAGAGACTAAACTACAATGTTCCGGCATTTGTAGCAGATTTCATGTAACGTAAAATGACAGAAATTATTTGTTTAATATTAGGCAACGACATTGACTAAGCTTGTTCAGAGGAACTTCTGAGAAACACTGATCAGATAAAACTGATAATAGTGGAGGACTAAAGGTGCGTACACACTAGACGATTTGCTCACGATGCGATATCGTGAGCGATTTCCCTTGAACTCTCTCCGCTTCTCCAGGGCACGATATGGTGCTAAAAAGTGTCCAATCTGACTTAAGATCTATCGTTCACAAAATCTTGGCAAGATCTAAAGATGCGATGTACGACCAGCGGGTACGCGCATCGGCATCGTGATCGTGAGTGGACACATTTTACACGATTTGTCGTTCCGATGCGTCGAAATAGGGCGAATCGTGTAAAATATCGTCTACCGTGTAGGCACCTTTACTGGTCACTCAGTTTTTATGTTGATTATGTTACATGTGTACTCTGTGATGATTATTATATTTTTCCCTAGAAAAGTGTGCGTTGAACAACAAGATCATCTTTACTAGAAATCACGTAAGGAAGAAACCTGTCCTATATTAATCATTGATCCCTGAGGATGGACAAGGACAGGAGTCGCATAAATGAAAAGATATTAAATATAACCCTGGAGATCATCTATCTGCTCACTGGAGAGGTGAGGATGTCTGGGGGTGTCACAGTGACATCACTCTTATCTCTATTACTAACACAGGTACCTGACTGGGGAGGTGAGGGAGTCTGGGAGTGTCACAGTGACATCACTATTATCTCTATTACTAACACAGGGACCTGACTGGGGAGGTGAGGATGTCTGGGGAGTGTCACAGTGACATCACTCTTATCTCTATTACTAACACAGGTACCTGACTGGGGAGGTGAGGGAGTCTGGGAGTGTCACAGTGACATCACTCTTATCTCTATTACTAACACAGGGACCTGACTGGGGAGGTGAGGGAGTCTGGGAGTGTCACAGTGACATCACTATTATCTCTATTACTAACACAGGTACCTGACTGGGGAGGTGAGGGAGTCTGGGAGTGTCACAGTGACATCACTATTATCTCTATTACTAACACACGGACCTGACTGGGGAGGTGACGGAGTCTGGGAGTGTCACAGTGACATCACTATTATCTGTATTACAGGGACCTGACTGGGGAGGTTAGGATGTCTGGGGATGTCACAGTGACATCACTATTATCTCTATTACTAACACAGGGACCTGACTGGGGAGGTGAGGGAGTCTGGGAGTGTCACAGTGACATCACTATTATCTGTATTACAGGGACCTGACTGGGGAGGTTAGGATGTCTGGGGGTGTCACAGTGACATCACTATTATCTCTATTACTAACACAGGGACCTGACTGGGGAGGTGAGGGAGTCTGGGAGTGTCACAGTGACATCACTATTATCTCTATTACTAACACAGGTACCTGACTGGGGAGGTGAGGGAGTGTCACAGTGACATCACTATTATCTCTATTACTAACACAGGGACCTGACTGGGGAGGTGAGGGAGTCTGGGAGTGTCACAGTGACATCACTATTATCTCTATTACTAACACAGGGACCTGACTGGAGAGGTGAGGGAGTCTGGGAGTGTCACAGTGACATCACTATTATCTCTATTACAGGGACCTGACTGGGGAGGTGAGGGAGTCTGGGAGTGTCACAGTGACATCACTATTTTCTCTATTACTTACACAGCGATATTACATAAGTCTTACAACTCACTCACCTGCCATATTGAGTGGGCCTCTGTGTTTGTCCAATCCCTACCGCACTGTCATCTTACTGTTTGCACTGTCCAAAGGCCGGACGCACTGTACAGGGGGCTCACTGCAGCTGGCAGGAGTTGCAAGATAGCTAAGTGCTATATACTCTCCACTGTCCTGTTCTAGGAAAGCTATACAAATGGGAAGTGATTATATTTATAATTGGGGGCAACGCAGTGGTTAGCATTGAACCCTCATACCGCTGGGGTCATGAGTTGGATTCCCGATAAAGGTTCTGTCTGTATGGAGTTTGTATGTTCCCCCAGTGTTTGTGTGGGTTTCTTTTGAGTACTCTTGTTTCATCCCACACCACTCCAAAAGCACTCCAAATCCTAGTTTGTGTGTGTATTAGAGAACTTAGACTGTCACCTCCAATGGACTAGGACTGATGTGAAGTACATACAATATATTCTGTATACATCGCTGTGTCATTTTTGGCTCTATAGAAATAATAATAAAAGTTAGACTGTTGTCTGTTTTTCACAATTAGCACATAAATGAATAGTTCCAAATATGTGGACTTTTCATTTATGTTTTTAATGATGTCTAATTCGATCCAAGGATTACATAGTAATAGAGAAGACATCCGGTGAGCTTGAGACACCCAGCAGCTGTCCCCGTGTGTCAGGAGGACTGAGCAGGACCCAGAGCCCCATCACGGTGCCTCCACCTCACTCACTAACTCATGAGAGAGACAATGACCAGAAGATCCTGGAACTCACCAACAAGATCATTCAACTGCTGACTGGAGAGGTGACTGCTGGGAATGGGACATTATACAGTAACACCAGGGGATGTGTCTGGGTGATGACTGGAGAGGTGACTGCTGGGAATGGGACATTATACAGTAACACCAGGGGATGTGTCTGGGGGATGACTGGAGAGGTGACTGCTGGGAATGGGACATTATACAGTAACACCAGGGGATGTGTCTGGGTGATGACTGGAGAGGTGACTGCTGGGAATGGGACATTATACAGTAACACCAGGGGATGTGTCTGGGTGATGACTGGAGAGGTGACTGCTGGGAATGGGACATTATACAGTAACACCAGGGGATGTGTCTGGGTGATGACTGTATCATTGTGTGTGTGTCAGGTTCCTATAAGGTGTGAGGATGTCACTGTCTATTTCTCCATGCAGGACTGGAAATGTTTTGAAGAAGACAAGGGTGTGTACAAGGACACAATGTTGGTGAATTTCTGGACCACTACGTCACAGGGTAAGAGGAGACTTTCATTTATTGTACAGGGCAGAGCAGTATTGTTGGCCACCAAGATACACATCATCTGATAAACACATATATACAATGTACTCAGTCACTTTGTGTCTCCTACAGATGGGCCCAGTAACAGAGATACCCCAGAGAGATGTCCCCATCCTCTTTATTCACAGGACTGTACAGAGGAGACTCACAGGACCCCACAGGAGGATCAGGTAGATGGAATTTAGAGTCTCACCCAATACTAAAGTGACTTTTCACTATATAATTTGTAGAGGAGCTGTGTGTGTCTTTAACACTGATATTCTACTGATAATATGTTTAATCTCAATTAATGATATCAAACATTCCAAAACTGTTATTTTATTGTTTTGTGGGTAATTTAGGGTGATAACATGACTGATATTAAGGAAGAAGAAGAGACATATGTTAGAGCTGACCGGCGGTGTAAGGAGGAGGAAAACCCTACATTTATTAGCAAAGGTGAGTAATAAATACTCCTCCTTCAGTCACTACTATTCTGCATCCTCCTCTGTCAGTACAAAGTAATGTGGAAAAAGTATTTCCCTGATTGGGAAATCAGCAGTCACATACATCTTATAGACTCCTGTTCTCCCACTCATATCATGTCACTGTGTGTTGCCAGCCCAGAGATCTGACCAGTCTCCTCCCCACACTCTCTGGTGTATCTCATACATCAGGAGCCATCAGCCCCTATTATACTCCTGCTCTCCCCCTCACATCATGTCACTGTGTGTTACCAACCCAGAGATCTGACCAGTCTCCTTCCCACACTCTCTGGTGTATCTCATACATCAGGAGCCATCAGCCCCTATTATACTCCTGCTCTTTGCCTCACATCATGTCACTGTGTGTTACCAGCCCAGAGATCTGACCAGTCTCCTCCCCACACTCTGTTTTATATCTCATACATCAGAGGCCATCAGCCCCTATTATATTCCTGCTCTCCTCCTCACATCATGTCACTGTGTGTTACCAGCCCAGAGATCTGTCCAGTCTCCTCTCCACACTCTCTCTGGTGATTGTTGTACATCAACAAGTGACATCCCCATAGTGATTCAGTCACTGACCAATGGGATGAGACCATGTGTGAGACAATCCATGATCTTTCCCTGTACTCAGATTGTAATAATATTTATCTCTCATCCATGGGGGACACTATAACAGTATTGCAGGGACTGTAGCTTGGGAACTTTCACATTTTCAACCAGAAAGCACAGTTCCTCTCCCTTAATACCATGGAAAGTGAAACCTGCCCTCCAGATGATGTTGCTTGTTTATGTCTGATTACCACTTGTTTCATCCTTTATCAGTATTCATCAGGATTTTTTGGAGTATGCTTAGCATGTAGCAATAACCTGCTCCCACTATGGGACAGCCTGCAGGGTAGACCTGGTCACTGCCACTGCAGTTAGTGACTGGGATTCCCATGTTTCCATTGGCATTGGACCATGCACTCAGGCGCATAATTACTTAAGTGGCTGTACACCTCTCTTGGACAGGGGAGCCAGTTAAAACATGTGGTTAAACCTATGTGCTTGGAACTGCGTTGGGGAAGTTGGTGCAGGGTCCACTGGTACATGTGAGATTGCCCCGCACCAGGTGCAAAGAGGCTAAGGGAGCCGACCTTTGTACATCAGCCAGGGCGATGCCATACCTGCATCACCACCTCCCCGATGACACTTTCCTGTTAGGCAAACCTACCAGAAGCCCTACTGCCATTTGGCAGACACTACAGTTTAAGGATGGCATGGGAATGGACATTCCCGATTAGTTCACTATTTAGAACAGTTTTTCTTTCACCTCTGTCCTCAATGAATCGTGGACCAAGCTTGATTGCAAATTTCAGATTGCATACATTTTGCAGTCCCTGTACCATCTCCCTTGTATATCTACAAGAAATCCAACTTGATACTTTCCCAGTGTATCTTCCTGGGGGTCTCCTTTTGGGCACCCCGCAGCAGAGGGTGATCTTACTAGAACAGGTAGTATTTTTTTGCTGTTAGCACGCAGACTGGTCTCTATTGACCTTGACATGTGTTTTCATGGGAATATGGTTTACATCTTTGAGGCGGTGCAGTTTGTATGTTCCCCTGAAGGATTTTCCATATCTAGTTTGGACATTCAACAGGTGTTGCTCCTTCTCCATCTTGGTCTTGATGATTGTGACAATGTACGCCAGCCTTTGAGGTTGGGCTCAATTCTTCAGAGCTGGCTTTTGGGTCTTTGATCTCTAGATACGTCAAAGTTCCATGCTGGAGCTCAGAATGGATTTTATCGCTCTATTCAGAGGACGCCAGTTATTGCAAAGAAATTACTTAGTTCATAAGGGAGCTCCATGTCATGCCCTGTCACAAGAGAGATTTTTAGGATCATGCAATGGGAGGATTCAAACATTCCAGTCAACCCAGCTTTTTCCATTGCAGGGGAAGAAAAGTGGGAAGCAGATGTTCTTAGTAGTCACAACCTTCCCCCCCCCCACACCTTCTAGCAGCTTGTGGACAGGTGGGGTCAGTCAGATGTAGATGCCATGTTAGTCCCTGATCTACCTATCTTCTCAAGTAGCGATGTCTCGTCAAGAAGGTACACAGACGTTTTAATCATGGCAGAGGGACCATCATGGCATCTGCCTATCTGCCTTCCAAGACCTGATCTGTTGCATCAATGCCTCTTTCATCACCTGAATTGACCTCAGCTGGCTTTAACGGCGTGGGTATTGAAGTCATGTTTCTTAGAGCTAAGAATTTTTTTTAAACGTATAGTTCAGACTATGCTCAAACCTCTGAAGCCTGTGTCGGCCAAAAGTTATCACAGGTTTTGAAAGATCTGCATATTGGGACAGTTTCTGCTGTTCCTGCCGGAGGAACCTGAAAGA
This sequence comes from Taudactylus pleione, assembly GCA_031769625.1. NCBI lineage: Eukaryota > Metazoa > Chordata > Amphibia > Anura > Myobatrachidae > Taudactylus > Taudactylus pleione. The sequence continues at coordinate 3,988,456 of JAUIMM010000375.1, read as the reverse complement.
GGTTAGAAACTTAGCTCTGAAAGGTTCAAAGAAGATAGGCTCGTTTTCCAGAAGTACAGAACTTCTTTCAGGAAGTGATTCATGTGCAGCTTAACTCCTTGGGAATTAAACCTGGTGCTTGACCGCATCACAATACTCCTCCTTCGAATCCCATTGGACTCTGTAAAGGTAACGATACTGTTCTGTTGTACCTCTCTACAGCGAGGAAAGTTTCAGACTTGGTGGCTCTTTCATGTAGGTCTGCATTTGTCATGAGGACAGGGCTGTTCTTAGGACCAAGCCTTCCTTTCAGACAATGTGTTTCTCTGGGCATTGAGGAACAGTATCCAGGGAACATGAGAGGACACGTAAAGTAACAACCAATCAGCTTCTGTCATTTTACAGGCTGTGTTTCAAAAAATGACAGCGAGTGTTTGGTACTTTATCTCTACCGCTATGTATGGGGCATGTTTTGACATTTCTGCAGCTGATTCCTTGCCCTATTGTGTTAAAAGGTTTTTGGGGAAACATTTTCAGATGTTCTTATTAATACACAGTGCCTCCATTTCAAACTCTATCTATAGGCAACTATGTATCCTTTTATTTAAAGAACATACTGGTGTTGATATTTCCCATCTATCGTGTATTTTGTCAGTTTATTGCTGTATTACAAATAAGGTTGAAGTTGGAACATATTAGAGATGCTTCCTTATATACTTAGTACATAGGGAGTCATTCCTGCTTTCCCTATTGAGCTCTGGGTTGGTTCATTTTTCGTTCACACATCATCACATACTGTATGTACAATGTACTCAGTCACTGTGTGTCTCCTACAGATGGAGCCAGTAACAGAGATACCCCAGAGAGATGTCCCCGTCCTCTTTATACCCAGGACTGTACAGAGGAGAATCACAGGAACCCACAGGAGGATCAGGTAGACGGGTTTTGGGGTCTCGTCAAATACCAAAGTGACTTCTCACTGTATAAGAGCAGCTTTATGTGTCTTAAGCTGGGTACACACTAGACGATATCTTGAGCGATTTGGCCGATGCTGATGCATCGGAAAGACAAATGTCCCACAGTGTTCCCACGATGCTGATGCACGCTCCTGCGAGTCGTCCGTCGCATCCTCAGATCTTTTGTACATGCAGAAAGATCTGAGGATGTCAGCCCCCCCCAGCCTCCGCCACTGCCGGCATCGGCAAGTGTGCTGGCTCCCCCCTCCAGTTCCGTCGCAAACGATGTCGTACTGGGTACACATCGTCTAATGTCTACCCATCTTTATACACTTCTAATCTATGGTGCAATATCCATTAATCAAATCAGACATTTTTAAAGTGTTATTTTTTGTGTTGTGGGTTAATTAGGGAGAAGATCTGACTAATATTAAAGTAGAAGATATAGCGGAAGAAGAAGAGATGTATGGTGACCAGCAGTGTAAGGAGGAGGAAATACCTACAGATATCAGCACAGGTGAGTAATAATCACTAAGTACAGAACAGTCACATATTCTCCTTGTTCTGTCACTACAGCAATCTCTTATCCTACACCCTATTCTGTCACTACAGCCATCTCTTATCCTACACCCTCCTCTGTTACTACATCCATCTCTTATCCTACACCCTCCTCTGTCACTACAGCCATCTCTTATCCTACACCCTCCTCTGTCACTACAGCCATCTCTTATCCTAGACCCTCCTCTGTCACTACAGCCATCTCTTATCCTACACCCTCCTCTGTCACTACAGCCATCTCTTATCCTACACCCTTCTGTCACTACAGCAATCTCATCGTACACCCTCCTCTGTCACTACAGCCCTCTCTTATCCTACACCCTCCTCTGTCACTACAGCCCTCTCTTATCCTACACCTTCCTCTGTCACTACAGCCATCTCTTATCCTACACCTTCCTCTGTTACTACAGCACTCTCTTATCCTACACCCTCCTCTGTCACTACAGCCATCTCTTATCCTACACCCTCCTCTGTCACTACAGCCATCTCTTATCCTACACCCTTCTGTCACTACAGCAATCTCTTATCCTACACCCTCCTCTGTCACTACAGCCGTCTCTTAATCCTACACCCTCCTCTGTCACTACAGACTAATGAGGACAATGTATCTGCCCAGTAGGGGAGTCAGGAGCCATCAGACCTGAAAAGTAACCAGAGGAGACCTGTTTAGTCAGTTATCTAGTAACAATAGTACATACTGTACATTCGTGTTGTATTGCTTGTTTATGCCAGGTATTGCCACTAGCATGTAAATAAGTGTTGTGCATTAGAGACATGAGAGTGCCCAAAAGCAGTTTTCAACCCAAGGTAAACGTTATAATGCCTCAGTTGGTCAATCGCTAGGTTGTTTTTGCCAGGTGAGGAGTTGGGTCTTGCACTGTGGGCACAATACAGTTTGTGTGTTAATAAAGAAACCACATTTAACCAGCTGCCAGTTGTCAGCCTAAGTGATTGAGTACTCACGTTCCCTTCCAAACCCCTACTAGAATCCTGCTCTCCTCATATCCGTACATTGTGTGCAAACAGCCAAGAGATCTGAGCAGGTTTTTCTCTATTCAACCATTGATGGACACTGGGTTATTATGGTGTATAAAGTGCGGTTGCAGGGAACAAGGAGACTTTAAATTTACAGGCAAATAATTTAAGATCCTCTGCTCTCTAAAGCCCATTGGGACCTTCAGTATTTTTAGTGGCTATCCGGAGCTGGGCACTTTCCGCTTTGTGCAGCCATGTCATTTTAAGTTTTATTTTTTTTGTTTTATTCAAATTTATTTTGGAACCTGCATCCCTCAGACGCAGCTAGGGATGCCATGGGAGGTCTGCAGATGTACCAAAAGCCCATTCCCAGCATGGAATCACTCTCGGGGAGACCTGCAGACTGCATCCGCAATGTGCGGCTAGTGACTTATAATGCACAATGCCTCCATCAGTGGTAAAGTGGTGGTAGAGGCTGGGTGCATGCTTCTACCGGATAGTGCCGCATTCCTATGGGATTACACACAATGTATGCCCCTGCCTTCCTACACTTCTGGGGATGTGGATATTTCAGGGCAGCATGTTGGCACAGTGGCTAGAACTGCTGCCATAGTGCTGGGGTTGTGGGTTAAACTTCAACTAGGGACCATATTGGTGTGGAATTTGTATGTTCTCCACACGTTTCACCAAAATTAACCCTGGTTTTGTGTGTGTGTGTGTTAAGGAATATCGGTTATAAAGGAAGAGACTGAGTAATTAAATATTCACTGTAAAGCACTGTGTAATATGTAATCGTTATCGAAATAAGGATTAATAAAATATATATATTGTTCCATATGTTTTGGGAATGTTATCAAATCAAACATTATTGATAGACCGTTGTCAGCTTGTTTGCAAGTCTTTTTGGCGTTGATATTCCCTGTTGGTCCAGCCTGTCTACTTCTGTAGTACATTAACTTTAAGGTTGAAACATGGAAGAGGTGCCTCCTTTATATACTTAGTACATATAGCATAGGGAGTTATTCCTACTTTCAAGCTATTGGTCGCTAAGGTTAATGTAAAAATTCAGACCTTTGTCTTCTTTTCTAAGAGGTCAAAGAAGACACTGGGGTATAGTAGGTGACACGATGAGCCTGGGCACTTTTGAGTAAAATCTTAGCAGCACAGGCTCCTCCCCCTCTATACCCTGATTGGCCTTACAGACCTGGTTTAAAAGTTCCCATCAGAACTGGGCTCTTTAGCAGATTCTTTATTCATTTTATTTTCGGTTTTGCAATTCCTGTTCAGGGATTAAAGGGGCGATCTGTCTAAAGTACCGCTGGCTGTCCATCCCCACCCCCGCGAGCTCTCTTCTGTGTCTTTGTTGGGACCGAGCTACTGCCATCACAGGAGCTGGCCATCTATTTTCACAGCAACAGCCAGCTCGAACTCCACCACTGTCAGATGCACCCACCCAGGGGAGACCACAGTGGGAGCGCGTCTGTTGAATTATAACGACAGGTGAAATTTGGCAACATCAAATGCTTGGGAGAAGTTGATTGGGCCCAGCGGTCAGGTGTCGGACCTCAAGAGTCTTCCACTTACCAAAAGCGTTAGGTTCTAAAGGAAGCAGTCCAGACTCTGTTAATCACAAGAGTCATCGCCATTTTCCTGTTCCGATTGTGGGAAATGTTTTACATGGCAAGCAGGTCTGGTTATACATCAGAAAAGTCACAGAGTACCGAAGCCATTTTCATCTTCTGATTTTGGGAAATGACAGAAATCAGATCTTGTTAAACCGTACACTATTCTACTGAACAGATCCGATTTATTTTGACCCGGGCTCTTAAGTGAGTTCAAATTCAACTATTTTATTATTATTTTTTATATACTGTATATAGAGGATTGAGGTGGCATCATTTGAATTACTTTTTTCTAATATTATTTTTGCGATGTTCTTATCCATTTGCTGTATGTAGTCGGGGCATTACATATTTATATTCACAGGACCAGCACCTGCACATATATTTGGCTTTCAACATGTTGACGAAGAAAACCTGTATCCGCTTACTGTCCAGTATATTGCAGACCTCGACGTGCCGTTTTTACAAGATAGTAGCCGTCTTTCGCTTCATATGGGAATGGTCGTGATGTTTTGGCTCATTTGTTTATATAGAGCCCAGTTTCTCAAACCTGGTCCTCAGGACCCCAAACAGTGCATGTTTTCCATGTCTCCTCACAGAACCACAAGTGAAATAATTAGCTCCACCTGTGGATCTTTTAAAATTAGTCAGTAATGACTACACCTGTCCACCCGCTAGGTGACCTGGAAAATGTGAACTGTGTGGGGTCCTGAGGACCGAGTTTGAGAACCACTGATATAGAGCAGTTTAAAATGTCCTTTAATAAGATATACATTGTACCATGAGACATGGAATTAATCATTTGATGTTTTTTTTGGGGGGGAGCTTTTCAACATTGTCATTAATGAAAAATTAAACTTGTTACATTAAAACATTCATATTCCCATATACTGTATTTATTTTATTCTCCAGCAGGTGGATGTAACAGCAGGGATACCTTAGAGAACCATCTTATCTTATCTCCAGATGAAGAAATAGAAGATAACAAAATCACACAAGATTCTCCAGGAGAAAAACCTATTAGCCCAATTATACGTCCAGTACTTCAAAGTGTAGATACGTCATCTGATCCCTCTAACCAAGAGCAATGTTCTCCTGATAACTCACATAATATTACACATAGTACATCTTTTAGCGTAATCAAAATCTCTCCCTGTTCTATAGATGGCAAATGTTTTACACAGGACACCCATCAGCCAGCTAAGGTCGGTGAGAAACAATTTCCATGCTCTGAGTGTGGAAAATGTTTCACACAGAAATCATATCTTGTTCAACATCAGAAAATTCACACAGGTGAGAAGCCTTTTTCATGCTCTGAGTGTGGAAAATCTTTTACACACAAGTCAACACTTGTTACCCATGAGAGACTTCACACCGGTGAGAAACCGTTCTCATGCCCGGATTGTGGTAAATGTTTTTCACACAAATCAGCTCTGGTTATACATCAGAGACTTCACACAGGTGAGAAACCATTTCCATGTACTAATTGCGGGAAATGTTTTATACACAAATCACATCTGGTTTCACATCAAAGACTTCACACGGGCGAGAAACCTTTTTCATGCTCTGAGTGTGGGAAACTTTTTACACACAAATCAGCTCTAGTTACACATCAGCGCAATCACACAGGTGAGAAGCCATTTTCATGTTCTGAGTGTGGGAAATGCTTTACAGAGAAATCATCCCTTGTTTTACATCAGAGACTTCACACAGGTGCTAAACCTTTTCAGTGCTCTGAGTGTGGGAAGTGTTTCACACAGAAATCAGATCTTGTTACGCATTTGAGAATTCACACAGGTGAGAAGCCATTTTGTTGTACCGAGTGCGGGAAATGTTTTACCCGGAAGTCCGTTCTTGTTACACATGAGAGACTTCACACAGGTGAGAAGCCATTTTCCTGTTCGGAGTGTGGGAAATGTTTCACACATAATTCAGCTCTAGTTATACATCAAAGGAGTCACACGGGTGAGAAGCCATTTTCCTGTTCCGATTGTGGGAAATGTTTTACGTGGCAATCAGGTCTGGTAATACATCAGAAAAGTCACAGAGGTGCAAAGCCATTTTCATCTTCTGATTCTGGGAAATGATAAAAATCAGATCTTGTTAAACCATACGCTATTCCACAGAGCAGATCTCATTAAATATAGTATTTATTTTGAACCGGGCTCTTAAGTGACTTTATCCCCAACTATTTTTTTATTATTATTTTTTATATACATAAAGGGTTGAGGTGGCATTATTTGAATTACTGTTCTAATTTTATTTTTGCAATGTTATTATCCATTTCACAATTTCATAGCCACTCATTGGGTGGATGGAAAGTAAAGTCAGTTTGCAGCGTCAACAGTAGTGTTTGGAATGGATCACCCAAATGGTATAGCAGTTTAGAAAGCCATCAGAATAGGACTCAAGAGGTCAGATTGGTAATAGACCATAAGGACTGAGAACTGCCATACAAGTCCCTGGCGCAAACGTCCTCCGCTTCGTCAAAAGCCTATGGTATGCAGCAAGGAGGCCTGTGCCCAAATGAATGTAAGGTCATAAAGGAACACTTGGGTATATCTGAAGTTTGTTTGCTAAAAAAATAAAATAAAAGAGTGTCAAGTACAAGACACAACCTCAGGGAGGAATAATGCTAGGTACATATTAGACGATTTGCAAAAGATGCAATGTCATCAACGATTTCCCTTGAACTCCCGGGAAACGTTCTAGTGCATACACACTGTGTGCAATCTAACAATCAAGCAAACAATATATCTTGCATCATTTGGTGGTTACATCGTTAATTATATAATGTAACCATATCAGCTGAACGTCTGGTAGTGCGTACACACTGCATGATCTGAGAGGAATCTTCCTACATGGACAAAAGATCTGAAGATGCGACGGATGACGCAGCGGGAGCGCGCATTGTGCGTACACCCTGGCCGTTTTGAACGATTTGTCGTTCCAATGCGTTGGAATCGGCCAAATTGTTCAAAATATCTTCTAGTGCGCAGGGGCTTTAAGGATGGTCTTATTTGTGAGTGTTCCTGGAGCTTTGGATGAAGTCTGAATAGTATAGCTGTGTGTCTTTAAAGAGGCAAAGCTCTCTCCTACACTGTCCTGAGCAGTCGATGATGCTATGATATGTATATTTAAAATAATTATCCATATACTGATATTTTATTAAATGCTACATTGTCACGTGTATAGTTGTGTTTTTCTACATTCGTGTGAGATCACTTTATATATCGACTACCAGATTAAACACATTTTTAAAGGCTATTTCCAAATAGATTATAGCATCAGGTTGTCAGAGCCCCTCCCTTATGAACATCTCATGAAAAGGAAGTTCAGGGCAGAGGGTCTTTGACAACTGCAAACACGCCTTGTGCGGGCAGGAGAGATGGTCTCTCCATCAGGACAGTCAGACATGTTAGTGGATTTACTGGGTCAGTGGGAGCAGAGTTAACATTTCAAATATTAATATTAAATGTTCTAATTTACCCAGAACTAAATGGTTAGTACAGTATTGGGTGGGATTTTCTCTTAACCACTTCACTGGCGTGGTCGTATGTAATGAGATCGGAGCCAGAAGAGCATCCTCTAGAGGTGATTAGAAACGTGTGCTGGGGATGTGTTTTATCTAAGTAAACATGCTGCCCCTATACTGTCTCTCGGCCTTGCTATAAATACGTGTTCCATCTAATGCTGCATGCAACTTTCTGGGCTGAATGCATGCCCTCAGCAAGTACATTACTAGAGTGGGGAGTCAACCAACGGGTTCTGATTATTGATCATAGCCACAGGTACTGGCTGCATGTAGAACAATTTACAGTGCTGAGATCTATTGAGGCTGAATGTATGCCTGCAGCACAACAGACCATAAGAATGTCCAGATGACTGGTGGCGATTAATAACAATTACAAGCCGAAGTCATTAGGTCTAATGAGAGCCACAATCTCTATCTGTATGATTGCAATGCAGCAATACTAACAAACATATAGGTAAATAACTACCTGCCAGAAAATTACAGTGCAGGACCACTGACCTATTACACCTACTGCTGCATATACGTAACTGCGCTGATAGGTACATTAGCAATGTGTAAAGACTACTAAAGGCTCCCAATTATATTTCAAAGCACAGTTTAATGGATTAATGTAATGTTATAGGTGTTTCCCCCCATGGTGCTAATACTTGTGCTGAATGTATGCCTGCAGCACATTTGCATCACAAGGATTTCCAGTTGATCAGCCGCAAACAATAATATTTCTAAGCCACAGACATTTGGTACAAGTTACATTTACACCTTACAAATACTGAGAAAGCATTGGGAGGGACTCATAAGCTATAAGTGGGAGCTGCAGTTTAGGTTTAACTGCACATCCATAGCGTAGCAACTCTAACAATCATAAGAGAACTACCGGTACCTGCTACAAGATTATAGGTACAGATCTATAACCAATATCATTATATAAGTGAGAACGCAACTTTAAGGCTGGAGTTAGCAAGCTTTATAAATTCAATAACTAAGGAAATACTATTTAGGCGGGTGTTTTCCTCTAATCGGTATGTAATGCCGGCAGCTGTATAGCCTCCAGATCGAAGACCGACTGTTCGAAATCCCGACGGGGTGGTAAGTACTCTAACCCTTTCCCTACCCTAACCCTCCCGTAGTGCCTAATCTCCCCCAGTTGGTGCCTAAACCTAACCCCCCTTCCCGCACCCTAAACCTAACCCTCCCTAGGTGGTGCCTAACGCCCCACTTCCCTTAGCCTAACCCTCCCGTGGTGGTGCCTTACCCCAAGTCCCCCAGGGGTTCCTAAAACTAACCCTCTCCCCCGCGGTTAGATAGTAAGTCAACTGGCTTACCTACGTCCGGGATTTCATCGTGGGGGTAATGAGAGGCATTGGGATTCCCACGTCTATCTTTAGTCCCATGGCGGGCTTTTAGTGTCAGGATTTCGGCGGCCGGTATCCTGACTACATCCTGTGTGTGCTGCATAATAAAAGGATAATGATATATTGTATATAAATATATAACAGTTTATAATATATATGGCTGCTTATTTTTTGAGCTAATTACATACTCGCAGCCTAAACATCTGTGAAATCCAATCAACTATCATATGTTGCCCTATCTAGATAGAAAGCATAAGAAGTAAACAAAGAATATATTAAATGCTATTGAGTGTCTCAGGGCTTGAGTGATGCCTGAATCTCTGTTTTCCTCTATTCGACTCAAGCTGCTAACTATTGGCTGACACTTAAGGCTGCTTATTTTGGGGCAATATGTCTGCAGCCATTTCCAACTAAGCAATTAACACACCTATAATGCATTCAAGTATATAGAACAGGCGCATATGCTTCCTTGCTGCTAATTAAAATGTGCAGCTAACATAACACATAACTAACGGACATCAGAGACTGCTTATTCTGGGCTAATTATATGCTCGCAGACACCTAACACTTATACCCCTTTTCCACTAGCTCCAATAACATCGGTTTTTGCACGTGAGGTTGCAGTAACCCGGGTTATTGTGCTGTGTGAAAGGGTCGAGCCGGCATTTCAACCCTGGTCACATGAAGGGTTGAACGCGTGTTCAACCCTGCATGTGATGCAGTGTGAATGGGTAACCCGGGTCGATGGGAACTGGGTCCCATTCTCTGCATAGCTACAGTCAGCGCTTGGAGATCATCTCTAAGCGCCGACTCATCACGTGACGCAGATGGCGTCATTGACCTGGCATTAGTGCCAGCTCGGGTCGTCTGACGGGTCTCAGCCGGGTTGCGCATGAACATAATCCCAGGTGCGACTTGGCATTCTAGTGGAAAAGAGGTATTAGTGAATGCCCATGATACCGCTCTGAATAATACATAACTAACGGACATCTGAGACTGCTTATTCTTGGCTAAATATAATCCTGCGGTTATCTAATATTTAATGAATACCCGTGACACAGCTTTGTAAGAAATCTATTTCAAATCACTGTATATTGGAGCTATGCACATACATAACTTTTGCAGGTTACCGAATTAAAACTATATAAATTGATCACTTTAGAATGAATTGTCTCCACACAAGGACATGTTAAATATATTACACATATTACATATATAAAAAAAATCAAAACATATGATATTATTTCAACAGCATAGTAAATAAAGTGTACACAATTAATGCAGTCCAATGACAACACAGTGGTAAGACAAGAAATATAAGTTTATCAATAAATAAGAGGTGTTGAGATACTGTAAATACGACTAGCAGGATGTCAATTTAGAAAGGATACGATCCAACAAGCTGATGCAGACATTGTGCAACATTGTATCATTTTATGACAGTGGTTTTTGAAACAGTTGCTGGTTACATACATAAGGCCTGATTCAGCCTGGGTCACTATTCTGCTTATACGCACGCAACTGCATTGCTAATATCAGCAGTGCTATTTAAATGTGTGCACTCACATTGCGATTGTAGCCTGGCATAAGGACGTCTGTAATGTTGTACCGATGTTTTCTCAGTCTTGCTAATTATTGTGGATGTGAGTAAAGGGAAGGCAGTGGCTTTATGTAATGCTGAACGTCTCCGTCTTGTGCTGCGGTGGCATTGCGATCGCCATAATTTGCATAATTTCACGGCGGCCGGGTGCGTGCGTGCGCAATCTTGCGATACATGCTGAATCAGGTCCATAGTCAGACATTGGGTATTTGGTTGGATCTGTTAGGTAAAGCTGGTGGGGGTCACAGACAAGGAAAAGGGAAGGCTTTTTCCCAATTGACCAAGCCCTGGCTTAACAGTTGATTAGATCATGTTAACTGTAGGAAATTTTTAGGGCAGGGGTGCTGAACACAGAGGAGGACACATCTGTGCACACCAAAGCAGAACCGTAAGTACACATTTTGGTGACCTGTGTACATAAAGAACATTGGTGCCGCCATCCACAACTGAAGGACGGAGAGTGCGTGCCTTTGGCTTGCGGAAAAAAACAACAGGTGTGGTCTCACTGGGAAGGGGTGTAACCACACAATAGTACCCCCAATTCAAATTATGTCACAGTAGTGCCCCTTAAGGTGCCCACACACATAGCGACATTTTACACGATTTGGCCGATTTCGACGAATCGTGACGACGAATCGGGTAAAAAAAGTACAAATCGTGAGTTTATACTCACGAGCACGATGCCGATGCGCGTCCCCGCTCGTCGTACATCGCATCTTCTGATCTGCCGTGCTGTAGGGCAGATTAGCCAACCTGGGATACAATGCACTGGCTGCAAGATAGATCTTTAGTCAGATTGGACATTTTTAACTCCAAATCGTGATCACGATGGCAAGGGAGCTCCCGTGAAAGTTCATGAGGAAATTGGCCATAAAATCGTATCGTGAGGACATCGTTATGTGTGTGGGCACCTTAAGTCACATTACACTGCACAGTAGTGCCCCTTCGTCACATTATACCACACAGTAGTGTACCTTATTCACATTATGCCACACAGAGCCCAGTCATGTTATGCCACACAGTAGTACTCCTTATAAACATGCCATACAGTGCCCCTTATACATTATGCCACACAGTAGTAGTGCACCTTATATATTATGCCACACAATAATAACCCTTACACATTATGTCACACACAATAATACCCCTTATACCATGCCACACAGTAATGTCCCTTACACATTATGCCACTACCCCAGTGTCCCTCCAGCAGCCTCTTACCTCCGCTCCCCCTTTGTGTCATCAGCTGCAGCAGGTATATTTAGTGCCGGGCCACCAGCATGCAGCCGCAGCCATGGAGAGACAGCACCGCCGACATTTGGAATCTGGTGCTACTGCTGATTGGCTGCTAGTCGTGAGCTCCAATTGGCTCACGACTGGCGCCAGATTAAAAATGATGGCGGAGCTGTCTCATAAGGGCCGCCGCTGCTGTGGCTGCATGCCGGTGTGCCAGCTGTAATCAGCTGGCACACCGGTAAGCAGACACGGTCTGCTTACCATGTACTAAACCTTAGATATCAAATAACCTTTATTACACAACATTAATAATTACTGCATAAACCTTGAATATTACAATTTAATGCTAGGGAACCTTTTATGTAAGTGTGCAGTGTGTAAGTATTGGGGAATTGGGAAAAGACGCTAGTTAGCGTTGTGCGACTATGTGTTTTGTGGAGTACATTATGGTGCATGTCTTGGGATAATTAGTTTATATGTTTTAGCGACTGTATGTATTTATGTGGTGAGGACTTTTAACTTCTTTCTATTCCGTGGGAATCGCACAACGCTAAATAATAGCATCGCCGTATGTACTTATAGTGGCGAGTTTCACTAAAATGGCGCTGGGCGGCTAGTCGCAAAATGGCATCTCATTGCCATTCGCAAAATTGCGTCGCGCAGATCTGATTTTAAACCGATTCTGTCTCAGCCAATTATCCGGCTTCGACAGAGTGGATGAAAGTTTGGTGACATCAGAGAAAGGATCCTGATGTTGGGAAACAGTTTGAATCTGAGGGGTGAATATAAACGGAGGAATCATGACCAGGGCCGGCTCCAGGGGTAGCCGCGCCTTGTGCTGCCCGGGTGATGGTCGCCCCCTGTAGACATGCGCGGTGAAGCCATGTGTGCCCGAAAATGGGGGTGTGGCCTAATTACCATAGGCCACACCCCCTAAATGATGTTATTTAGGGGAGTGTCCACAAGGCACGCCTCTTGTGTATCGTCAGGCTGGGGGGAACAAAGCACTTCGTCACTAGCTGGACTTCCCCCAGCCCTCTCCCAGCACTCCGGGGTCCGGCACCGCCGCGGCGGTGGGGGTACCCAACCTCCCGACCAGACCACCCACGGGCCACTTCGGACCACAAGTGCAACAGCGGGACAGTGCTGTCCCATTGAAATTGGGATATTGGGGAGGGGTGCGCCCAGTATGGAGTGGTGTCCCTGTTTGACCGCACAGGTCGAACACCCCAAGAGCCGGCCCTGATCATGACACCCAGGTAGGGGACTTAAGGGACTTAGGCCCTCATTCAGAGCCACTCGCTAGCGGCAGTACGCTCGTTCCGAGCGATGTTCGCACATATGCGTACGGATCGTTATACGCATGCGCGAACCAGTCAGTGCGGCCGAAATTCATGTGCTCGCAATATAGCGAATGCCTGCTATTTTGAGTGACAGAATGAGGCGTATGTGGGTGGTAACAGGGGAAGGTGCTTGAAAATGGGGAGTGGAGATCCGAACGCAGGCGTGCTTAAAGGTCAAAACGGGCGTTTTATGGGTGTGCATAATTAATACAGCAGCGTCATTGACCACGTCACTGGGTTATTTTATAGCCAGAACTGCTGGCAAGATTGTGGTAGCAAAAACCAACCACAAGAATAGCGAGCAGTTCATACGCTGGTCGATGTACTCGATTAATCTAATAAATAGCGGACATGACGTATGGTGCGAGCGGCCAGGGGGCGTTTTTAACAAATAAACGAGCGTATGTTTTGCTCGCTCGTTCAGACTTAGAGGTGTGAACAGACTGCAATTTGCGAACGGATCATTTGAATAGCCACCCCTTGTTTTTGAACGAACGACCGCAAATAGCGAACGGCTCTGAATCAGGCCCTTAGTAGGTGAGATGTTATCATCAGAAAGAGAAGTAGGGGAAAACAATAAATTTGGTTTTGATCATTTATTTTGTGAAAGTGACGGGACATTCAGACCGAGGGCCTGATTCAGCAAAGATCGCTAATGCGATCACGGCAGCGATTACGAATGCAGGTCTGCTGCAAAAATATGCTAATGTTTGCAATCACAAAGCCGTCGCAGGCCTACATAAAGACGCCCACATCCCCTATCTCACATCCGTAATACCTGGAAAGTCTACAAAAACATTGGGAACATCGAGTAACAGTGGAGTCTCACGCACGATTACAACAGGTCAGACCCTACTCAGAAATAGCTACCCTCGTTGCTCGTAGTGAGTACTTAAGCTGAGAATCCCGTCGCAGTGGCTAATTTATGCACGCCCATGTAACGGCGTTTAAACTGACAAGCATGCCTGTGTTTCTCCAACCACTCCCCCGTCACCCCCCCCAAACGCTGATGTCCTGTCACTCACTCTGCGATGGTTTTCCACGCTCTGCGATCACGCGGTGCGATCGCAGTTCTCTGTTCGCACACGTGCTCTGCGATGCATGCGCAGTACGCAATAATCGCCCATCTGCCTACGCTGTTGCAGTCGCGACCCATGCTGGATCAGGCCCTGAGATGGCAGCAAGAAGAGACACGAGAGAGGATGGAGGGCTGTCAGTCTTATCAGGATAAAGGTGGTATTAAAGATCAAATGAGCTTATTAATTAGCCAAGAGAGGAGGTGTAAAGGGAAAAGAGGAGGGGGCCAAGGACAGTTTCTATAACTACAGGCGATGACATGTAGGTATATGAGATGAGACCACTTGTCAGTCTCCAGTATATTTACTATTTTTAGTGATAGTTTTAAGAAGTGGAGATGTTGCCCATAGCGACCAATCAGATTCTACTTAACATTTAGCTAGCACCTTCTAGAAGATAATAGCCAGAATCTGATTGGTTACTATAGGCAACATCTCCTCTTCTAAAAACTCTCACTTTAGTAAATATACCCCCAGGTGTTTTATTTTTGTTGTCTTTTTCTTAACTGGCCATAAAGGCTAATTGTACTTTGAATTTCCCTTTATAATGGCTTTCCTTGTGTCTATGTTAGTATCGGCATCTACCAGTGGCTCTATGGCGTCAGGGAGTACATCAGTGGCAAACGCAGGATTTTTAGTGGAGGGTTTCTAATATATATATATATACACACACATAAACACTATATATATATATATATATATATGTATATATATATATATATACACCGTGTTTATGTGTGTGTAGATATATATATATATATACACAAACACTGTATATATGCGAGACACACACACATAGCATAAACACACAGCATTCAGTACATACACACATACTGTAGATTCCACACACCATACATACACATGCTGAAGCATACACAGCATACTTACAAAGTACAAACACACACACATAGCATACTCACAGCAGCTTTTCCTTTGATGTGTGGGCTCTGCTGCTAGCTGCGGAAGTCCTTCTAGGTGCCGGGCTGCTGGGCAGCAGCGATCCTCCCCCAGGATCTCCAGACTCCCATGCTCACTCTGGATGGTCTGTGTTGTGAAGGCGGCGTGCTGCCCGGACCTTGCCGGGTCAGCTGTCAGCGCTTCCGCGTCAGGTGATATGAAAGCCACCTGACGTGGAAGCGCTGAAAGCTAACCCTAACCGGTAGCTGAAGGGGACCTAGCCGCTACCAAACAGGCAGTGCAGTGGCCGGGCAGCTGAGCTGTCTCCGTCTCAGAAATAAGAAAAAGTGGCCCGTCATGAGGGGGGTTTCTGGGTGCTTAGAAACCCCCCCTGCGTGCGCTACTGTACATTATATAGATGCTGAGGGAATGGGTCTTGAGCCTGTATGTTCATCTCAGTCTTCTATATCACTTTTCTTCCATAAAAATGTGGCCCGATTCAGAGTTGTGCGCTAATCCCTCCCCGACTGCGACCTTTTACGCAGCTGCTATGCGAAAACAAGCAAATGTTGCAGCCACCGGGAGATGTCAGACTCCCACCTGCGTCTCTGCAAATCCAAACATCTGCGCTAAAAAGTCGCAGCATCTGCGTAAAATGTTGCAGCAACTGTGGCAGATCAGTCGATCGTCGGCCTTCTGAGTGACCCTTTGGCTAATCAGAATGGATGACGGAACTAAGACGCTGGCACCAGTGATGCTGGGTACACACTGGCAGATATATCAGCCGATTAATTGATCGGCCAATATATCGGATGCCCGACGGCCAGTGTATACCAGCGATATGTATGTGAATTACATCCTTCACCGATATATCGTATCGGTTCTGCCCGTACACTTGCAGCAGAGGCTGGGGAAGGGGGTCAGGAGAAAAGATGTTGGTTGGTCAGTGTGTATTAACAACCATCATCTGCAGATATAACTACTAGGTGTGTACCCACCTTAACGGGGGGAGGGTATGCTTTACCTGGGCTTGATGGAGATGCCCAGTGGGGTCCAGGGTCAGTTGATTGGGGAGATGTACTAAAATGTGGAGAGCAATAAAGTACCAACCAATCAGCTTCTGTCACTTTTCAAACACAATCTGTAAAGTGACACGAACTGATTGGTTGGTACTTTATCTCTGTCCACTTTATCTCTCTCACAGGCTTAGTATATATATCCCATTCTCCCCTTATATCATACTATATATAGAATCTCAATCTGTATGTAATAATGTTTCTACCCTACATTGCGTGCAGCCAACATCATGCCCCTACCCTAAGAAACCCTGCCTCTGATGTGTGAGTGGGGGTCCCCTAATGTAGTACACTCATCCTAATAATAGTACAGTACAGTTGTAGTACTATACTGGGGGTATGAACTAGGCAGGAGGGTAACAGCTTATAGGAATAGAGCTTATTTGCCATTCATGGTAGGAGCTAAGAGCGGCAGTCAACCCTTTTTGGTAGGGATGGCCATAAACCATCGATGATTCATAATCATAACCGTCGATGGTTTATGTCCGATGTTGAAAGTTTTTTCATCGATGAGGGAGAACCAGACGGTCTCCCTCCATCGATTGAAGAACATAACCAAATAGTTTTGTTTTTTTTCAAGTTGTCGGGAGTTGGGACATTTAACATAGCTCCGCCCCCCTATGGCGCGAAGCCGCGCTCCCCGGTTCTGACTGGTCCACGGGCTAGCCAGTCATGGAACAAGATTGACCATCGGTTGGTGAAACCTCATCCATTGCATAGCTGCTTAACATCGATGGTCTTTCTATTTTGCCATCGAAGACGAAAACAGTGTTAAGCATGGCTGTGGCAGCGTCCGTCCGTGGAGGAGAACGGCGGCCATATTCTCATAGCCCAGATAGGCGGCTTGTGTGACTAGTAAACATGCTGTAACTAGCGTACAGCGGACGTGTACTTTTAGTATATTTGTACCCAGAATTGGCGGCGGCCATTTTGGCATAGTCTCTGACGCATTATATTTTTTCAAATCCTGAACCTCCCTCTCATATAGCCAGTGACGACGCGGAGGGGGCGGGGCCAAAGTAACGGACACTTCCAGCTTCAGGCGCCGCTCTGCATTCAATTTCTGCCACCCTGAGAGAGCGGTCACCGCCGAGGTGTGAGGGCGTCCGGGGCTTCTCAGCGAGCAGCCGAGACGGACGGAGGTGATATACTCCTCTAATACTGTGTGTGTCATTACTCTCCTACTCCTCTGATACTGTCATTACTCTCATACGCCTTGCTCTCAACATTACTGTTGTACTCTGATACTGTCATTTCTGTATGTGATATATGATGGGGAATAACAGCTCCCAGCACACCCTGATTATTATGTGGTTTTATTATTATATGGGGAGGGGGTAACACAGCTCCCAACACACACTATGTGGTATTATATAGAGGAGAGGGTAACACAGGTTATACTTATGCTCCAACATGACCCGTGTCACCAGGTAGAATAGGCTCTGCTCCTGGACTTCCCACTTCATTGTTGTTACCTGTGTTGCACTAGTACATATATGAGGTGTTTTCAGCACAAGTAACTGCAATGATAAATGAATGGGGAGCCCAGGAGTAGGGTATCCTGCACCTGGTGGACAGGGTCCTGTTACAGGTATAAAATTAAAGTATAGGTTTAGATAAGATTGTGCACTTGGAATACCTCTTTAACACTAAAATCACGGGTCTAACCCGGGTTTGGAACACTGTTCCAACCTGGGACAGACCACGTTCACGTTGCGGCCCCGACCCTTGTTATTCCCGGCTCAGGCCGTTCACAGCGCCCCCATTTGTAGTGTAAACTTCTGTGCCAGCACTTGGAGATGACCTCTCCAAGCGCCGATGAGCTGGCTGTTAATATAAATGCTACCCGGGTTGAATTGCTGGGTCACTGGACTGGGTTATTTTTCGGGGACCAATTGACACGTTATTTGGCCAGTGTAACAGGGATTTTAAGGTTGCAAATATGTTGTTAAATATTACACAGTACAAATGAAAGTGTACCAGAGATGTACAACACTTAAAACCGTGTATGACCAACACAATTTAAATATTGTCCTGTAATCTGTGTATTATGGATCCTATAACTTTAATACAAAGGGGGGAATTTAATTGTTTTATCCCATGCTGTCTCCCAGGAGTTTGGCACCCAAAGCAGGACTTAAGATGGGTTTAGCTGTTTTACGCTGCTGAAACCTGTCTATTTGGGCAATACATGCACGATATACATGGGCGCCCAAAACCAATTCAATATCGCGCCCCCCAGGATGGTGAATTGTAATTGAATTGTGGAAATGCTGCTTCACACTCCAGTAACACCACTCTGCATTTTTCCTATATGTAGGTCTCATTCTATAGTGATCATTGTTTGTCAGGTGTGATCATTATACACAGGTCACACACCTGATACACACTGACCACTGTACACAGGTCACACAGATATCACACTGATCAATATTACACAGGTCACACACCTTATACACACTGATCACTGTACACAGGTCACACAGATATATATCTCACACCTTATACACACTGACCACTGTACACAGGTCACACTGATATATATCTCACACCTTATACACACTGACCGCTGTACACAGGTCACACTGATATATATCTCACACCTTATACACACTGACCGCTGTACACAGGTCACACTGATATATATCTCACACCTTATACACACTGACCGCTGTACACAGGTCACACTGATATATATCTCACACCTTATACACACTGACCGCTGTACACAGGTCACACTGATATATATCTCACACCTTATACACACTGACCGCTGTACACAGGTCACACTGATATATATCTCACACCTTATACACACTGACCGCTGTACACAGGTCACACTGATATATATCTCACACCTTATACACACTGACCACTGTACACAGGTCACACTGATATATATCTCACACCTTATACACACTGACCACTGTACACAGGTCACACTGATATATATCTCACCTTATACACACTGACCACTGTACACAGGTCACACTGATATATATCTCACACCTTATACACACTGACCACTGTACACAGGTCACACTGATATATATCTCACACCTTATACACACTGACTACTGTACACAGGTCACACTGATATATATCTCACACCTTATACACACTGACCACTGTACACAGGTCACACTGATGTATATCTCACTCCTTATACACACTGACCACTGTACACAGGTCACACTGATGTATATCTCACACCTTATACACACTGACCACTGTACACAGGTCACACTGATATATATCTCACACCTTATACACACTGACCACTGTACACAGGTCACACAGATATATATCTCACACCTTATACACACTGACCACTGTACACAGGTCACACTGATATATATCTCACCTTATACACACTGACCACTGTACACAGGTCACACTGATATATATCTCACCTTATACACACTGATCACTATACACAGGTCACACTGATATATATCTCACCTTATACACACTGATCACTATACACAGGTCACACTGATATATATCTCACCTTATACACACTGACCACTGTACACAGGTCACACAGATATATATCTCACACCTTATACACACTGACTACTGTACACAGGTCACACTGATATATATCTCACCTTATACACACTGACCACTGTACACAGGTCACACTGAACACTGTACACAGGTCACACCTTATACACACTGACCACTGTACACAGGTCACACTGAACACTGTACACAGGTCACACCTTATACACACTGACCACTGTACACAGGTCACACTGAACACTGTACACAGGTCACACCTTATACACACTGACCACTGTACACAGGTCACACTGATATTGGTGTTCCCACTAGGCTGCTCCCTAACTCACTGCCTGATTTTTAGTGGCACACTGCGCCCTGCCCTTAGAGCTGTGCCCCCCTAGAGCAACCTGCCATTCCTGCCTGCAGGCCAGTGTCCCGCGGGTGGGACGAGTGGTGGTTTCTGATCGGCGCTGGGTGAATACATGCTATGCCCACAGCATCTATTCAGTGAGGGGAACGCTTGGGGGAAGCCCAGCACCTCGGTAAGTGCTGGTTACATCCACAATAGCGACGAATTGGAGAAGTGTCACAAGGACACGCCTTCTTTTCAGGAGTATGCGTGTGCAGGGAAACACTGGCCTGGTGTGAACACTAGATATCGCACCTTATATACACATCACTGTACATATGTCACACAGATATCGCACACCTGACACACACTGTTATTAGTGTGACCTGTGTACAGTGATCAGTGTGGTATCAGTGTAACCCGTGTATCAGGTGTGAGATTAGTGTGACCTGTGTATAGTAGCGCTCCCTCTAGGCTGATTTAGCGGGGTGCCACGCAGTGGGCGATTTCAAAAGGACAGAATGCGCCCTGCCCTTTTGGTGGTGCCATGCTAAAACAGGCCCGGTGCCAGTGACCTGTGGGTGGGAAAAATAGCGGTGCAGAGATCACTACTGGTGAATAGATTCCATGCGGATGGCATCTACTTAGAGAGGGGAGAGCTTGAGGGCAGTTTTATGAAAAGAGACCGTGCCTTAAAGACACCCCCTCCCCCCTTCCTATCTTGTGGCAACGCGCCTTTTTTTTTATCCTTTTTTGTTCCGAAATTGTCTATTTGTAGAATTAAAGCATAGTGAAAATTAACTATATATCAGTTCAGTTATCTGTACCATATTTCAAGTGTAGTAAATGACACTAAATTTTGTGTCTGCAAGGATCAGGAGTCCTGACTAGGGATGCCTTCGGTGGTATTACCATTGTTGGTAACCAACTAGTTAAATGATGTCCATCGATGGCTTCACCAACCGATGTTCATCTGGTTTTTGATTGGCCTGTGGGCCAATCAGAACCTGGGGGGGGGGGGGGGGGGGGGGCAGAACTATGCTCTGCGTAACTGCACCTTGTAAAAAAAAAGTTTTTGCTTTGACATCGATGGAGGGAAACCATCTGGTTCTCCCTCCATCGAGGGCAAAAGCATTCAACATCAGCCATAAACAATCGATGATTATGAATTGTTGATGGCCATCCCTAGTTCTGACCTCAAGCAGTGTAACCTTATGCATAATGGCATTACGCGCATCTTGTGTCTGAGGAGTCTTATGGAGCTTGAACATTAGGATCTCAAACACTTAGCAGGGTTCTATGGCTCGGTAAAAAAGAATACTTAATATGTAATGTGTACATTTGTGATGTTTATAAGTATTTTTATTCTTAGACCATTGAGTTTTGAGGAACCAGAGCATCTTTACTAGAAGCCACATTAGGGTGAGACCCTCATCCTATCACTGAGGATGGACAAATCACTGAGGATGGACAAACACAGGATTCACAAGAGTGAAAAGATATTAAATCTCACTTTGGAAATCATCTGCCTGCTCACTGGGGAGGTGAGAGGTTCTAGGAGTCTCACTCTTATCTCTATTACTAACACAGGGACCTGACTGGGGAAGTGAGGGAGTCTGGGAGTGTCTGTGACATTCCGTATTTGTATTAAACCCTAAGATATATATGGGCAAACAAAGGTAATTTATTTGGGACCTGGAAGAGGTTTTAGTTTATATAGAATCTCTGTGATAAGGGGGCGTTTTACACATCAGTTAATGTGTAGGAACCAGTGAGTGAATATTTGTGGTCATCAAGAGACCTATTTCTATACAGATTTTTTGTTTTTAATATTTGTGACTATCTCCTAATATATAGGATTATACAGTTGTGAAGAAGTGTCAGGAGCCTGTGAAACAACGCCGCAAACATCCACGCGCGGCCAAAAAATTGAGTAAGACCCAGAGCCCCATCACAGTGTCTCCACCACACTCACTGATACATGAGAGAGACAATGACCAGAAGATCCTGGAACTCACCAACAAGATCATTCAGCTGCTGACTGGAGAGGTGACTGCTGGGAATGGGACATTATACAGTAACACCAGGGGATGTGTCTGGGTGATGACTGGAGAGATGACTGCTGGGAATGGGACATTATATAGTAACACCAGGGGATGTGTCTGGCTGATGACTGGAGAGGTGAATGCTGGGAATGGGACATTATATAGTAACACCAGGGGATGTGTCTGGCTGATGACTGGAGAGGTGAATGCTGGGGATGGGGCATTATACAGTAACACCAGGGGATGTGTCTGGGTGATGACTGGAGAGGTGACTGCTGGGAATGGGACATTATACAGTAACACCAGGGGATGTGTCTGGGTGGGGATGTAGTCGGCATGCGAGATGCTGTCTGAATACTGGCGCTGAAATCCCGACCAGTCAGGAACCCAGCACCAGTATCCCGAAGGTAAGTATCAGGGTGTTGGGGGGAGGTTAGCGTTAGGTAGCGGGGTTAGGCACTGGGAGGGTTAGGATTAGGGTGCATAGAGGGGGAGGATAAGTTTAGGGCTTAGGGGGAGACTTACCATTAGTTCCTGTGGGTGTTGAGATTTTGGCTGTCGGGATGCTGCTGTCAGTATTCTGACTAGTGGCATCCCGATGGCCGAGATTTCATACTGATTCTGTCTGGGTGATGACTTTATTATTGTGTCAGGTTCCTATAAGGTGTCAGGATGTCACTGTTTATTTCTCTATATACAGGAGGAGCAGTATATAGAGGAACAGGAAGAACTGTTCGAGGAAACAGTGGAGACTTGCCAGCCCCTCACAATATTGGGTAAGACTATGCATGAATTTATTTCAAAGAGGAGAACCATTTTTATGTTCTCTTATATAAACCCATATAATTACATATAAACCAAGGTCTCATTCACTGTGTGTCTCCTACAGATGAAGCCAGTAAGAGAGATACCCCAGAGAGATGTCCCCGGTCTCCTTATACCCAGGATTGTACAGAGGAGAATCCCAGGACCCCACAGGAGGATCAGGTAGGTGGGATTCATGTTATTACTTTTCTCTATAAGATCTGTAGAGCAGCTGTCGGTCATACACTGGTATCTTCTATATCATTTTACTAAATGACAAATTACTGAAGTGTTATTTTACTCTTTTGTATGTCAATTAGGATGACGACTTGCCTGTTAATGTAGATGATACAGAGGGAGAAGAGGAGGAACCCTTGACTATTTTAAAGCTAGAAGATATAGAGGAAGAGGAGGAGATGTATGTGGGGGATGACCAGCAGTGTGAGGAGGAAATCCCTACAGCTATCAGCACAGGTGAGTAATCACTTATTACAGAGCAGAGTCACATAGCTGATAAATAATCAGCTGCCCAGTGGGGGAGTCTGGAGCCCTTCGCTCTATCTGGTTCCTGCGCTCTTCATGTCGCTATGTGCTACCAGCAAAGAGCTCTCCTCTTAACTCTTCTGTGGTGGGTTTCATACATGAGTATAGTGACCTCGCTGTGGAAATTATATCATTGATCAGTGGGATGAGAGCACATGTGACATTACCCATGATCCTCCCTGTGCAGAAATAGCAGTATTTTTGGGTGTGGTATATCGTGTCAATTTATCCACCTCACTAGGTCGTCGTGTCTGCACTTTTTTTTTTTCTGTGCTTCTTACACAGATCTTTCAACCATGCCAGTATAACAGCTTACCAATATTTCTATATGTGGTACTTGATTTTGATATTTTTTGTGTAAATTCATTTTATGGTGATCCTAAGGTGCATTAATAAGGGCAAACATGGGCATTGGTGGCAATATTTTATTGTCAAAAAAATCTAGCTCTGTGGATTTCAGACCGAAGAATCCCACCCACTCCTCTGCTTCAAACTTCCCCTTACCGATGGGCTTGGCATGGTGTAGTAAAGACTTCTGTTATAGGCTTTGTGCCTGCAGCGACTGGCAGAGCGTGTAACTAGAGTTGACCATGTTGATCACTGTGCCACCTTCAGTCTATACCTCTCCTTTAGCACTCTGGATGTGGAAATATATTGTCACTCTCACGCACATACTCACCTTGCCGCAGAAGACCCGGCTCCTGACGCTGAAGACACCGCTTCGAAAGATAGCTATTTAAGGACTAATTAAGCTAATTGGAAACGTCCAATTGCTTAATTAGCCCTCAGGTGGGGTGACTTCAGACAGAGCAAGTCCTACCAACTTGCCATACCCTGCAGGGTGTTTTTGTTGTTTGATTTTGTTGATTGTTTTTGTTGTGTCTTACTTTATTTTTTTTAAAGTTAATATCAAGCTTGCCATTAGATAAACACCCCCCCCCCCCCCCACCCCCCCCCCCCCCACCGCTTTGTGTCTGTGCTCATTTCTACATGTAAATTGATACGGCAGCAAATATTCCTGGATCCTCACTTGCTGTAAAATGTTTACTAATGTATTACATTTGAAAACTACAGTCTGTTCTATAAAACAATATTGCAGCAAACACAATAAAATATGCATAATACATACATACCAAATGAAAGGTGAGGGATAATAATGAAAAAAGTAATTGCTGATTTCTCCCTTATATATTCCAACTTGAGTTTGGCACAATTACCTGTTCGATGTACAGGATATCCGACTTAGAAATAGTGGTGGGATTGGTGGATAACCTGATCATCCATTTGCCAGCATTAGTTTCATATAACAATTGTGTACGGTTCAGCAATTTTACTTTTCGAATGTAAATTACACAAATAAAAGGTTTTGGTGCGAGAGGGGAGTGCAGTCCCTGAAGTCAGGTGGCTACCTGACTACCAGGGGGCTTTTGAAGACTAACTGGAAGCTGACCTAGATGACACCATAATATGGGCTCGGATAGAGGAATTTTATACAGCAAATAGATGTTAGCCAGGAGCGTTCCAGCGCATTTCCATAAACCCGCTAACCTACACCCAGGGAATCATTTGATCCAGACTGGATTAAATGGGTATAAAACTGGGGCCCAAGAGAAATGTGACCACACACTTGCATAAACACAGCTTAATATGTAAGCTAGTGAGTTTTCAAGTATAACTTGCAACATCTTGAATTTACCCTGTGGATGGTTATGGAGAGAAATATATATTTTTTTCTTTTTATTTAGATGAACATAACACCAGGAATGCTTCAGAGGAAGCTTTAGCTCCAGACTGTGAAGTAGAAGGTAATGACATCACGCTAGATCCAACAGAAGACAGCCCTACTACCCCAATTATAGATCCACTACGTCACAGTGCGGATACAGTGTCTGATCCCGATTATCACATGGGTTATTCTCTTAATGACGCAGATATTGATACCTATATTAGAGCTCTTGGAGTAGAATATCTATTTCCCAGTTCTGTAGACGGTAACTGTTTTACCCAGAGCACAAGTCTTTCTACCTATCTGTCAGCTGAGATGGGCGAAGAGCCATTCCCACGTTCTGGCCGCAAAAAATATACCAGAGACAAATCGAAAGCCGTACCGCGCAAGAGACAACCCCCAGGTGAGAAGACAGTGCCGTGCCTTGAGTGTGGCAAATGCTTTAACCGTCAATCGCATCTTGTTGTACACTTGAGACTTCACACAGGTGAGCGGCCCTTTGCCTGCTCTGTGTGTGAGAAGAGTTTTGCTTACAAATCGGCTCTTGTCACGCACGAGAGATTTCACAGCGGCGAGAGGCCGTATGCATGTTCCGAGTGTGGGAAATGTTTTGGAAGTATATCGCAGCGTAACGTACATCAGAGAGTTCACACAGGAGAGAAGCCATTTTTATGTGCCGAATGCGGGAAATGTTTTGGAAGTATGTCACAGCGTAACGTACATCAGAGAGTTCACACAGGCGAGAAGCCATTTTTATGCACACAGTGCGGGAAATGTTTTGCACAGAAATATACTCTTGTTGGTCACCAGAGAACTCACACCGGTGAGAAGCTGTTTTCTTGTGCCGAATGCGGGAAACATTTTGGATCGAAAGGACAACTTACTGAGCATGAGAGAAGTCACACAGGTGAGAGGCCGTTTCCATGTGCCGAGTGTGGGAAACGTTTCGCCTATAGACAACTCCTTACTGCACATGTGAGAAAACACACGGGTGAGAAGCCATTTGTATGCACGGTGTGCGGGAAATCTCTTGTGAACAAATCGAATCTAATCGCACATCAGAAACTTCACACACGTAAAAAGTGATTCTCATGTTCTTGTGAGAATGGATAGAAATGAGATCTTGTTAGATGTTTCCCAACCTTAGTCCTCAACGCCCACTAACAGTCCCAGTATTCAGGATAGCCATACTTGATCACAGATGACTAAATCAAATAATGTAGTCACTAGTGATCAAGTATGGGTATTCTTAAAACCTGGACTGTTGGGGGTCAATATGCCACTCTTGGCCTAATCGTGCCCAGGATTCCTTGGTTTTGTGCACACAGACCTATCCGGCAGCAAATAATAATCGGCAAGCCTGGAGGTACCGTGAGCAGCGATGATATTACCAGCTATGTGGATGGCACAGGTGCAGTAGCACAGATGAGGTGGTGTTTTGTTCTCCCTGCTTCAGTCAAACTTCAGCTTAGGAGGGAATGTATCAAAGAGCTCATTACAACCAATCAGTTTCTATATAGAGTTTAACAAATAGAATAAATAAAATAGGTAGAAGCTGATTGGTTGCTACAGATATCTTCTACCATCAGTCAATATTGCCACCATCATGATCCGACAACTGTGGAAACAAAGACTTCTCTCTGTGTGGCTGTTCTTTGCCTTTAAAGAGACAATGCTCTACTACTTTCCTTAGGGAAGAGGATGATCGTATGAAGATCTATTTTTGAATTGTAAAGGTGCATACACACTGTCAGATGAACGATCTGACCAACGATTTGAACTACGAAAGATTTTTGACTGCATTAAAATGAATGGAATTGTTCAAATCTGACTGCAAACACATCAGATATCGTTATCTGACCATCGGGAACGCTCATTGTTCAGATATGAATGATTTTTTAAATCGTTATCGTTCAGATCTGAAGAAAAATCTGACGGTGTGTATGCACCATAACTTTGTGATGTTTGTACTGATATTGTCATTGTAACATCTTCTAGTTGTATTTTATCTGTGTTTTTAATCGTGACCGTTTTATATTTTTAATTCTCTACTAAATAAAAAAAATAAAAATAAACGCTAAATGAATGGCGCTAAGTTCCAAATTGTCAAATCCTCTCCCCCTTGATCTCGTCATGAAAGGTGAGTTCAAGGAATCGGAATGCTGACTACCTCAAACATGGCTGCTTGACAGAAGCCCCTGCTCAGGGTCATTAGACACTAGCGGTGATTTGTGGGTTTGATGCAGCGCAGGTAGCAGTTTACATTTTAACTTAATATTTTTTTTTAAATTTGGATGTAAATATTTATGGCAAAATGTCTAAATTTATGATAGAACTGTGTGATGTCATTGGAGGCGGTATGGTGTAGTAATGGGCGGGGCAGGTTTCGGGAAGGGACAAATTAAAAAGAGCAGCCAATTTGGTACCACAGCTTGTATTGCTATTATAAAAAAAAAAATGTAGTCTGTTATCTGTGTCGTGTCTACATATCCAATCCAGCCTTTTTAGGATGGAGGAAAAGCCGCAGATACTTCAGATGTGTCCTCATACCCTATTGTTGCAGGAGCTCCAAATGGCCCTACGTGGTGCAGAAGGTGTTGTGGTCCTCAACCTGCACCAAGAGTCTCTTTGCTTGGTCGTGCATCTCCATGTCACAACGCGACATCACTAATTTTATACGTGGCACTCTTATATCTGTGTGTGCGTCTGACTCTGGATCTACACGAAGTGCTACGATTCAGTGGTTGCAGCTTTTTTCCTTGCCAAATTCCGTTGTGTTTAGTATACAGATTAGACTCTGTCACACACAAATATAGAAGTGTCGTACTTCTACTTCAGGGTCCATAGGGGGTCCACCGGGTTGACCTTGGGGTATAGGTTGGGAACCAAATCCGGGCACCACGCAGTTAAAGCTTTTAGCTCCCAGGATGCACTTGGGTCCACAGCAACACTTGTAAGTGTCGGGCTCTGCCTTTTGGGACTGTCCTCAACTCCACCGGGGTTTACCAGCCTTATGGATTTTCTGACAGTTCACCTGTTCAGTGTATCCGAATGCTCCTTTCTCTGGACGGTCTCCTGCTTTTAGCAGGATCACCAAGGTACTTTCCCGCCAGGTCCGGATAACCGTGGCTTCTTCTCGGCACAGATAATTAGTCAACGGAGAAAAAGTCCTCCCTGCATCCCTCACAGGGTTTTCTTCATCTGGGAGCACTGCTGGATTCTCAGAATCTGAGAATTTTTCTGGCGTAAGACAAGATCTCCACTCTTCAACTTGGAGTGTGCGGATATCTACGCAGTCGACATATGTCATTACTCTTTGTGATGCGCGGTCTACCAGAGTGTCTACCTTTTGGTAGGGTGGAATGTGCTCAGTTCCATTCCAGGCCTTGCCATAATTGACTCCCCTCCAGGTGGATTGAGTTTTTTCCATCGGATCGCTGTTCGAACGATGATACTTTCTCCGGAGGCGAGTTGGTCTCTGTCCGGGTGGCTATGGCCATCTCGTCCAGGGTGTTCTTTGCTACAGACAGTGTCTGGTTCGCATTCGTTTCGGGGCAGTTGGACGTCTGTCGCTTCTGCCCTGCCACTTAACTTGTTGATACTTTAGGCTGTCTTGGACCTTCACTCTGGCCTAACCCATATGTCACGGTAAACCTGAATAGGTTCAGTCCGACAGTGTCACAACAGTGGCTTCCATCTAGGCAACACTGGTAGTTGGGTGGCAATGTCAGGAATGTCATCCATTCTGACATAGTCCAAGGGTCTTCTCCTGGCCAACTCTGCAGTGTTTATTCCCGGAGCTCTCCATTGGGAAGCTGGCTTCCTCAGCCGTCACGACGTGCATCCCGGGGACTAGTCTCTTCTCCAAGAGAGGTTTCAACTCCTGGTGAGCAGAGGGGGCCTCCCTGAGGGGATTGATCCTCATGGCCTTCTGACTCTATCACACATTACCGGTGTTACAGTCCAGCTCTAGGAGTACTGAAGCTACCTTCAGTGACTCTTTGTCAGTGAAGTGGTCCTTCCACTTTGTGTACCTGTGTCCTCCGGTCTCCCTTCTTCCTCGAGGTCTTCGGAAGTTTAATTTGAGACGGAGGGGCTTTCCTTCTGGGGGCTCCAGTTCGTCCCAGACATCACTGGTACTAAGATTTTCGGAGTCTCCTCATCGATGCTCCGTTCCTACTGCTTCACTATCTGGACCTGTTGTCTCAGGGTCCTTGTTTTTCCCTGGATCGTTTGTCTTTGACTGCGCCTCTACTGTGGTCCTAGGGCTTCCCTGGCTCTGTCTTCATTGAGATGTTTAGAGCAGATAGGCCAGACTTTGCTGGGATCTGCCACGGACTGTGGCATACATAATTCTTATGGTATCGTACCTGTCGATACGATCCTCCGGTGTCCAGGATTTCCAGATATTCTGGCGTTCCTTCCGGCTGGCTTGGGTTTCACCTTTGGCCTGGCCTTCCTGACACTGCAGATCTCTACACTGTTTGTATGGTTAAGATATGGAATTGCTCCGCTCTGGTATCCAGTTCATCCTTTGGAGTGTTTTCTGGATTATGCCTCCACTTGTCCTCCCTAGGGACTCCTGGGGAGTTAGTAGTGGTTCTTTGTTCCCTCCGGGGACTGTCAATGGAACCGCTGGTTGTGATCGCCATTACATGGTCTATTGTTTAATATATATATATATATATATCTCTCTCCCTCTCCCTCCCAGGAGAGTGTCTGAATTGGGAGCATTCTCATGTGGCTCCCTCTTCTGGAGGGCATCATGTCAGGATGTGAGTTGCTCTTGCCCTGTGTTTCTTCTTAGAGTGGTTTTTAGGTTCCATATTATTCTGGAACTTATGGTACGGCCATTCAGTCCCCAGTCCTCTCGGCTGGTGTGGCCTCATTGACTGTGGTCCGGCCTCTTTGGCTTTATGTGATCCGTTCAAGTTCCTTCTGGTAATCGGACTCCTTGTTGGTGGTCTGCGGTTTCTGGTTTTCACAGGAAACGATGGCCGGCCTATAATGAAATGTTGGCTGGATGGCCTCGTATGTCTTCCTCAGGGGCCTACCCATGGGTGGGCATTTCTGTCGTTGAGGCTTGTTTTTTCTCGGGCCATGTAACCCTCGTGGGCGGCTCGTTATGGCGCCTCGGCTGTTTTGTCTTACTAGGTGTCCACGTGGTCTTCTGTCCATACCTTTTTAAGGTTCTAGGCATTGGTTTCCTTTGCCTCTCAGGATGCTTCCTTTTTGGCGACTGATTCTCCTCTCAGCACAGGAGTGTCCCCACCCTTGGTTGAACTGCTTTGGGACATCCCCAAGGTCAACCCTATGGACCCTGAAGTAGAAAACAAGAGATATGGTAAGAACTTACCTTTGTTATCTCTGTTTCTACGAAGTCCATAGGGTCCACAGGGCGCCCGCCCTGACGCACCTGGCTTCATATGGGCTGTGTTACTGGTCACTGGTTTCCCGTTTCCTTTTCTGTGAGTATGGTTCTAGAGTGTTCCAGTTTTCTCTCTTTTTCTCTCCTCCTCCGCCCTTTGGCTACTTACAAACTGAGGTGCCTCTGGCTTGGGGGTGGGGTTATAGGGAGAGTGGACCCAAGTGCATCCTGGGAGCTAAAAGCTTTAACTGTGTGGTACCCGGATTTGGTTCCCAACCTATACCCCAAGGTCAACCCTGTGGACCCTATGGACTTGGTAGAAACAGAGATAACAAAGGTAAGTTCTTACCATATCTCTTGTTATCAAATTCAGAACAGTCTCGCGAAGTGGATTTGTTGCAATTAAAACAGACATTCGGGCGAAAATGAGGTGACACAGCTCAGTCTGATCTTTTTCCATAATGTGACCCTACTAACAATAAAACCATTCAAAAACAAAGAGATTAAATTTTTAAGGAAAAAAACTGAAATATAAAGCCTACGTCACCATGACTAGACCCCCTGGGCCCAGCAGTGGATACAGCCACCCCGTGCATGACAGTAGGTATGGTAACCCTTCTATATTGAGCTGTGTAGTCTGCTCCAAACACATCTCAAAGTTAATGCCAGAAAGTCCACATAAATATAATAATTTGATAGTACACAAAAAGGTTATGGAAATTAAATACAATTTATTAGTTTGAAATGTATCTTTAAGAACATAGTTGGCGAATCAATAAATAAATGTGTACTGTATATGTGAGTAATGTAGTAAATATAGAAGGTTAGTAATCTATATGGATGGATTGAGTCCAAAATCCAATTCTTACTGGTGCCGTCCTGTAGATTAGTTGGTTTATTTGGGTGTTACCTTTGTTAAAATGCTAAATTAAAGTGGTATGAAGAAGGGAGATCTTGTGGGATGAGCACATCGGGATGCTTTATATAACAAACATTTTACTCTGAGACAACGAGCTAGATTTGGGGGGGGGGGGAGAGAATAGAGTCAGATCGCTGAAGCCGGAATCCTGACACCTATCAATACCACGCTGCAATCCAGAAGGTAAGCACTTTGGTAAGGGGGGTTGTTAGGGTGAGGTCCTATGGAGAGGGTTTGGTTAGGCTTACTTACCTGGGGGTGCTGGTGCTGTAACCTGCTCGGGATCCCGAGCACATCTTGATTGGTGCCCTCAGATGTAGCCTTGAAGATCTCTAGGGTGAGATTTAAAGTTTTCACTGCCGAGTTTTATCACTCTTGTCCTGAGGCCATTTTTGGCATTAGCACAACGTTGGGTTGTTTTTTTTTTTTTTTTTTGGGTGGTTGGGAGAATGTGGTGGGTTTATGCAGTACCCACACATCAAGTAAAATGTAACCAAAGTGGTCACAAAAAAAATAAGATTGCAGTTTCAATTAACAAAAAACTATTTTTTTTTAAATTCTTAAGTTCTTTCCAAAATAGCATAAAGCAGGCGTTTTCGGTTACACACAAAAAATGCACCCAATTGGTTTTGTATTTTGCATTTTTTTCCCCCCTCAATTTTAACTTTTAGGGGCATATTCAATCGAGGTCGAGAATAGCAAGGTTTTTCCTGTAGGTGTGGGATTCTTGCTATTCAATTAGATGCAGGGTTTTTTTTTTTGTATTTTGAGCACCTCCAGAGCAAGTCTGTTTTTTTTTTTCTTTTCCTTTAAAAATGTTAATTTTAGGAAAATCAGCAGGACTTGCTCAGGGACCCCTGTTTCCAATTAGCTTGATTAGTCATCAATTACTCAACTTCCTAAGAGCTGGCCTAGTGTCTTCAATCTGGTTTGTCAAAATACGAGGGTTGCCCAAAAAGTAATGCTCATAACTCTGAAATAATATGCAACATTTATTTGAAACTTTGTCAGTTTGTAGTTTAGTATGTCTGCTAGCTATACATGTAGTTTTGTTTAGGTAGTCCAAGAAATACCATGGAATCCAAGATGAAACAAAGAGCCGTCATTGAATTTCTGGAAAAAGAAGGCTGCAATCCTACAGAAATCCACGGAAGACTGAAAAAAGTGTAGGGCGAGCATACAATTGACTATAGCAATGTCAGAAGGTGGATGAAGCGGGAGAATCGTCTGTGTGCGACAAACCTCGTGGTGGCAGACCATCAACTGCAGTGGCAGCAGAGAACCGACACAAAGATGATTCAGAAAGACCGTTGTGTGACCATCAGAGATATTAGTGATGAATGTAGCCATGGCACTGTAGAAACACTAATCAATGATTTGGGATATCGTAAAGTGGGTGCTAAATGGGTTCCAAAGCAATTAACCAGGGATCATAAGGCCCAGAGGGTGGAAGTGTGCAATGACCTTTTGACCAACTTTGAAGCCAACCCTGAGACATTTTTGGAAAATAACTGCAGGAGATAAGACCTGGGTATTCTTTTATAACTCAAACAAAGGCCCAATCAAAGCAATGGGACACCCAAGTTCACCTAGGCCAAAAAAGTTTAAATCAGCGATCCGTAAACAAAGTCATGGCCACATTCTTCTGGGATTGCCGAGGTGTTATTCTCATCGATTACTTGGAACCAAACCAATCAAAGAAGCTATCTGCAAAAAAAAAAGGTCAACAAGTCAAATGTCATCTTACACCACGACAATGCCAGACATCACACTTCGATGGTACATCTGCGGCCATTGGCAAAATGGGGTGGGCAATAATGCCACATCCCACCATACAGTCCTGATTTGGCCCCTTCTGACTTCCATCTGTTTGGCCCTCTCAAATACTATCTCCGGGGTCAACATTTTGAAGACATAGAGGTTGTTAAAACCGCCATACATTCCTGAGTCAAACACCAACCACTGGAATTTTTACAAAGTGGATTCACAGCTTGGGTTGAGAGGCGGAGAAAATGTTTGAGGGCAGATGGTGAATTTTTTGAGTAGAGTCATTCTGTTACTAAGACTTCAAAGTATTTTACTGCAAATTTTCAAATCTGTATCTATAATACAATGAGTTGTGAGCATTTAGGCATTACTTTTTGAACAACCCTCGTATCATCCTTAGCTTTTCTGAAATAAATTGGATAGGATTTTTATTTACTATTTGAAAAACATATCAAATGAAAAACAATGTTCTTTTTATTTACTATACTCAATCATCCTTTATTTAATTTCTGTTGAGTTTGTGGACTTTATCACATTTTTGCTCACAATAATTAAGTTGAGAAGTAAAATGCACTCATTTTTGTCTGACAAAACATGATTTATGTTAATACAAAAATAACATGGCTTATGTCTCAAAATGTATTGCCGTGACTATAATTGTAGATGAAGGTCAATGTAAAAAAAAGAAATGTATTCTATGTTCTTACCTGAAAAACACATAGTAACCAATACAATATGTAGCATATATAATGGTGCTTAAGATAAGTGAGACAATATCAAAGTACTTCTCTAGTTAGTGAGGGCATCTTCAGTCTGTAAATACTGTTGCTGCATCTATCACAGGAATATAAAGTGTAATTTCTGTAGCCCTCAGAATATGGAGTATATATATATATATATATAGCCAGGAAAATTCCAAAGGAAGATTAGCATTCTTCTCACATGGTGTATTGTGCGCAGTTATCACATCTTCATACAGAAGCTAGAAAACAAAATGAGAGCAGAGAATGATTACACTGTAGCTAGAGTTGCTGTAATAAGAGCAAGGAATGATTGCACTGTATCTATAGTCACTAACTGGAAATTATTCCCCGCTCTGTTACAGCAACTCTAGATACAGTGCAATCATTCCCCACACTTCCTGTTACAGAGACTTTAGCTACAGTACAATCATTCCCTGCTCTGAACTGTAACAGCGGGGAATGATTGCACTGTAGCTAGAGTCGCTGTAACAGAGCAGCGAATGATTGCACTGTAGCTAAAGTCGATGTAACAGGAAGTGTGGGGAATGATTGCACTGTAGCTAGAGTTGCTGTAACAGGAAATGTGGGGAATGATTGCACTGTAGCTAGAGTTGCTGTAACAGGAAGTGCGGGGAATGACTGCACTGTAGCTAGGGTTGCTGTAACAGCAGGGAATGATTGCACTGTAACTAGAGTCACTGACAGGAAGTGTGGGGAATGACTGCACTGTATCTAGAGTCGCTGTAACAGCAGGGAATGATTGCACTGTAACTAGAGTCACTGACAGGAAGTGTGGGGAATGATTGCACTGTAGCTAGGGTCGCTGTAACAGGAAGTGTGGGGAATGATTGCACTGTAGCTAGAGTCGCTGTAACAGGAAGTGTGGGGAATGATTGCACTGTAGCTAGAGTCGCTGTAACAGGAAGTGCGGGGAATGATTGCACTGTAGCTAGGGTTGCTGTAACAGAAAGTGGGGAATGATTACACTGTAGCTAGAGTTGCTGTAACAGGAAGTGTGGGGAATGATTGCACTGTAGCTAGGGTTGCTGTAACAGGAAGTGCGGGGAATGATTGCACTGTAGCTAGAGTCGCTGTAACAGGAAGTGTGGGGAATGATTGCACTGTAGCTAGAGTCGCTGTAACAGCAGGGAATGATTGCACTGTATCTAGAGTCGCTGTAACCGCAGAGAATGACTGCACTGTAACTAGATTCACTAACAGGAAGTGTGGGGAATGATTGCACTGTAGCTAGAGTCGCTGTAACAGGAAGTGTGGGGAATGATTGCACTGTAGCTAGAGTCGCTCTAACAGCAGGGAATGATTGTACTGTATCTAAAGTCACTGTAACAGGAAGTTTGGGGAATGATTGCACTGTAGCTAGGGTCGCTGTAACAGGAAGTGTGGGGAATAATTGCACTGTAGCTAGAGTCGCTGTAACAGCAGAGAATGACTGCACTGTAACTAGAGTCACTAACAGGAAATGCGGGGAATGATTGATCTGTAGCTAGAGTCGCTGTAACAGGAAGTGTGGGGAATGATTGCACTTTAGCTAGAGTCGCTGTAACAGGAAATGTGGGGAATGATTGCACTGTAGCTAGAGTCGCTGTAACAGCAGGGAATGATTGCACTGTATCTAGAGTCGCTGTAACGGCAGAGAATGACTGCACTGTAACTAGAGTCACTAACAGGAA
Organism: Taudactylus pleione; assembly: GCA_031769625.1. Lineage (NCBI taxonomy): Eukaryota > Metazoa > Chordata > Amphibia > Anura > Myobatrachidae > Taudactylus > Taudactylus pleione. The sequence goes on along the minus strand of JAUIMM010000375.1, from coordinate 3,952,789 downwards.
GTGCGGGGAATGATTGCACTGTAGCTAGAGTCGCTGTAACAGGAAGTGTGGGGAATGATTGCACTGTAGCTAGGGTCGCTGTAACAGAGCAGGGAATGATTGCACTGTAGCTAGAGTCGCTGTAACAGGAAGTGCGGGGAATGATTGCACTGTAGCTAGGGTCGCTGTAACAGAGCAGGGAATGATTGCACTGTAGCTAGAGTTGCTGTAACAGGAAGTGTGGGGAATGATTGCACTGTAGCTAGGGTCGCTGTAACAGGAAGTGTGGGGAATGATTGCACTGTAGCTAGGGTCGCTGTAACAGAGCAGGGAATGATTGCACTGTAGCTAGAGTCGCTGTAACAGGAAGTGTGGGGAATGATTGCACTGTAGCTAGGGTCGCTGTAACAGGAAGTGTGGGGAATGATTGCACTGTAGCTAGGGTCGCTGTAACAGAGCAGGGAATGATTGCACTGTAGCTAGAGTCGCTGTAACAGGAAGTGTGGGGAATGATTGCACTGTAGCTAGGGTCGCTGTAACAGGAAGTGTGGGGAATGATTGCACTGTAGCTAGGGTCGCTGTAACAGAGCAGGGAATGATTGCACTGTAGCTAGAGTCGCTGTAACAGGAAGTGCAGGGGGAATGATTGCACTGTAGCTAGGGTCACTGTAACAGAGCAGGGAATGATTGCACTGTAGCTAGAGTTGCTGTAACAGGAAGTGTGGGGAATGATTGCACTAGCTAGGGTCGCTGTAACAGAGCAGGGAATGATTGCACTGTAGCTAGAGTTGCTGTAACAGGAAGTGCAGGGAATGATTGCACTGTAGCTAGAGTCACTGTAACAGGAAGTGCAGGGAATGATTGCACTGTAGCTAGAGTCACTGTAACAGGAAGTGCAGGGAATGATTGCACTGTAGCTAGAGTTGCTGTAACAGAAAGAGTGGGGAATGATTGCACTGGTCTCTAACGAGCAGAAAATGCACTACAGCAGTGGTTCCCAAGCTGGTTTTTAGAGTGCTTTGGTATTACTTGTACTGAAGATTAATAAATTACTCCTGTTAGTAGTAGGCAATTATGGTCACTGTGAAAATTAATAGAAAGGTGCTGATACAGTGTTGCACACAAGACGTCCACACTTGCACTGCGTGCATGGAACTAACGGTGTGATTCAGATTTTGCAGTGGCTGCGTCTATTGACAGTATTGCTTCTGTGACTTTATGCTAATGCCGCTACAAGTCCTTCCTTGGCGTCCCGTGAGTCTGCATGTGCAAGGACCAAGAAGCCCACATTGATCGTCTTTAGACGCATAATCGATCGCACCATCAAAACTTGCACCAACCCTATGACTGGTGCAAATTATCCCTCTGCATGTGGGGTCCTATGTGAACGATTTTTTGTCTCTGCGCAACCACTATTATGCAACACGCCCATAAGATGATCCATCTCCCTGTCATCGCCCCTGAACACCTATACATCTTCAAAACATTTCTAAGATTGTGTGTCTCAACGGTGACAGTATAGTATCTGGACACATGGGCAAATGAAACAAAATCGCTTCACTGCATCCAATTCACAGTCAGGCCCTGAATGTGGGCGTTCGCAGGGTTCAGAGTTGGCATCTATGCGACCGCACTGCCCTCTTGTGGAAGTAACTGTCTTTGCACCTAACCTATACATTGTGCAAGAGATCTATCTGAAATCAGACAAATATCTGTGCTTGCACCAACAACATGCTGCGGTCACTCAGCACAAAGAAGAGGGATAAAATTGTGCCATCAACACCGATGTATCTTCCCATCAGCAAAGAGAAGGGGCAGCTACTGATTTTGTGTTAATGGTGATCTTACACATCCTGAGAGGGTCACTGTGCCGATTACGGAGGTGGCTGTGTGTGGAGGTGAGTACCTGCTACTATCTACAGCAGTGTTTGCCAATCCCAGTCCTCAGGGCCCCCTAACAGTGCATGTGTTACAGATGATCTCAGTTTCACAAGTGAAATAATTAGGTCCACCTGTGAATTGTTTAGAATGTGTCAATGAAAAATGAACAGACCTGTACACCAACTAGGAGATCTGGAAAACATGCACTGTTAAGAGGTTCCAGAGGACTGGAATTGGGAAACACATCTACAAAATGATACTAAGCAGCACATGACTGGTACTGGAATGATACTAACATGATGCCTTACTAGCACTAGAATGATGCTAGACGGACACCAGCATCATTACATTACATTGCATTACACTAATAAGTAAAACACAAAACTGACCAGGTGTAAGAGGCCACAGCAGATTAGAACATTTACCATACAATGCTAGATGAACTTTTGGCTAAATCGTAAACATTTTAAGCTTTATAATCTACACTACACTTTATCACATAACTGAGACAAATACCATAAGTGATTCTGAGAACAGTCCACAACATGGGACCTCTAACAGTGCATGTTATCTGTATTTCCTTGCTGGAGTACAGGAGTGTTCATTAGTGACTGACAAATGTAAAAATATAGCCACAGTTATATCTCCTTACTGTCTTCTGCAATTCCACTAACAGGTCTGGTTGTTGTAGGCGTACATCACGCCTCCTAAGCTGAAGCTGAATAATAGTGTGCAGGTGGCACCTGTCTGATCCAATAGACCAGGGGTTCCCAACCATGGTCCTCAAGGCACACTAACAGTCCAGGTTTTAAGGATAGCCATACTTGAGCACAGGTGACTTAATTAGTACCTCAGTTACTTGATTTAACCATCTGTGCTCAAGCATGGGTATCACTATAACCAGCACTGTTGGTGTGCCTTGAGGACCGAGGTTGGGAATCACTGTAATACACAGACATATTGACTAGATTTCAGGCAGGCCCATTACAGTATGTCTGATGTTGCTGTCCATTTGGTGGACAAGCAGAGGAGCTCCTCTAATCCAAATCTAGCCATCCTCGTTTTAGTCAGACAATGGTGTACAGTATTTAACACGCTGTTCTCATTGGTTGCGTATGCCAAAAAAAGATAGCATGGCCCCACCCCCAAATCAGTAACCAGCCCTAGTGCTGGCAGGTTTGGCTGGCTATGGTAAAATCAGTAACCAGCCCTAGTGCTGGCAGGTTTGGCTGGCTATGGTAAAATCAGTAACCAGCCCTAGTGCTGGCAGGTTTGGCTGGCTATGGTAAAATCAGTAACCAGCCCTAGTGCTGGCAGGTTTGGCTGGCTATGGTAAAATCAGTAACCAGCCCTAGTGCTGGCAGGTTTGGCTGGCTATGGTAAAATCAGTAACCAGCCCTAGTGCTGGAAGGTTTGGCTGGCTATGGTAAAATCGGGGAACCAAAAATAGGCCATAACCAGTGCTCGCGCTGCTAGCCTAGGCTGGTACTGTAATGTTTAAATGGGGAGGGGCAAAAGGACGTGGGGTATAGTACTACAAGCACCAGCAGAACTAAGGCTTCCAGAGCATGCTTGTACTTGGGGAATCGCTGAATTGCTAAACACATGCGTTAACACGGGTTATCACAGGCGTTAACTTAAAGGATCCGTGATAAGTTCACGGACCTGTGTGTGTTAACTGCACAGTTAACAGGAATTTCTTTTCAGGTTGCAGGAGACCCAAAAATCACAGATAAACAAGGCTAATTGAATACAGGCCGGTGATCAATTAGCACCCGTTCAGTTAGTGGGCCTAATTGCATTAATCATACACTCAGAAGCCCCCACACCGCAAAGGGCAGCACTTATCGGAAGAGCTGTACTTTGCTTATATCTACATGCACGCAGCGTTACTAAATCTAAAATGTGATGCTTGGTGCATCCAGCCCAGGGACTGTAGAGTTAGGTGGAGTGGTGCTAAGGTAGAATGATGAAAATGAGTTTTCAGGCTGGGAGCTGGGAGAAAATATGACAGCGTAGGAGGGGATTTTAGAGAATGGGAGCCTGAATGCATAGTGACAAGAGGTGATCAGGGAGGAGGAGATAGTGTAAGGGTATATGCAGAGCAATAAGGCAGTGCAATAGCAGTTTAGAATTGGTTTGGAAGTCTGAGATACAATGATTGTCCACTCTACTGTATATGCAGTTCCTACACAGCTCTGACCATGTAGTAGTGTGCCCATCCTCAATCTATACCCTTGGTTTACTACCTGCTTTCATCATTAGAGCATATAACTGGTGCAAATGATATATATATATATATATATATATATTGAAACAGGCATATTCACATTTACATTAAACACTGTATAATGCGTCACTCCGTCACCACACCCTCCCTGAGCTTTGCTTATGTGAGGAAGCCACGGTACAGCTCGGTTACACCTCAGTCACAATTATAGACCCGTATAATTTTTACCCGCACTTAGTTACGCTTGGTTCACCTGCGTGCGCAGTGCGAAAAACACAAAATATAGGCTCCACAAACAGGTTTATATTTAACTGTGACATAGCCCATCCACTCAGTCACCCCCCAAGATATCACCCACTGCTCCAGAGACCACCATTGAGAGCAACAGCTTGAACCCAGGGGCATATTTATAATGGGTGCAGGGTGTGCAGTACACCTGAATCTAGGGGAGCACACACCCTGCACCCATAATATACTTACCACTCGGTCGGTGCCGGTGTCAGCGCTGTAAAAATATGCCTGGAAAATGGCTGCCGAGGCCTTTTTCCCGGCGTTTTGCGCATGTACAGTATGGAAAACACCATGTAAATGGCTGCCGCACCATTTTACCGGAGACCTGCGTATGCGCTGTAGACTGTAGGCACTGACTAGTGCCCAGGGTCTACCACTGATGAACTGCCGGAGAGAGAGGAGGGTGCCTTGGATGGAAACTGCACACGTGCCCCCTCCTCTCTTGAAACACCCGTGCTTGGACCACTATAAGCTCTGGAAGAGTTGTCACAGTAATGCCGGGTACACACTAAGCGATAAGTCATCCGATCCAGCAGATCGGAGCGACATATCGGCCAGTGTGCACCCGCTATATCACTGACGATGCACACTCCCGTGCGTCGTCAGCGACATTGCCAATCGGACCTGCATGCAGGTCCGACAGGCGTCATCGTTAGCAAGGGCCATGCTGCCGGATGCAGCATGGCCCCTGCCTTCGCTGCCGGCATCCGCAAGTATGTACACACTTGCCAATACTGGCACCCCGCTGGGTCCCATCACTAACAAGGTCGGTCCGACATCATCTAGTGTGTACCGGCCATAACTGTTGTCTGTTCTCACTGAGCACTGTAGAGTGCGGGGAGGACTGACATTCTTTTTTTTATTGACAGGTATATATAATAAAGTCATCATTATACAACTAAGATACAATAGCATAACAATCACTTTTACAATGGTATATAAAATATACAAAAATATCAAACCAATACAAAATAAAATACACTGAGATCAATAAATTATATCACAGGGCACATAAATTGACAGTATAATCGTCACTAAGGGGCCTATTTACTAAGCAGTGTTAGGAGACAGAGTGAAAAGTAATAAGAAAGTGATAAGGTGCCAGCCAATCAGCTCCCAACTCATTTTTCAAACAGCCTGTGAGATGGCAGGTGGGAGCTGATTGGCTTTTCACTCTGTCTCCTAACACTGCTTAGTAAATAGACCCCTAAATGAAGTGAAAAAGAGAACCATCTGCAAACATCTCAAAACGAGACTCCAGAACTAAGGGCCTGATTCAGAGCCGCTCGTAAGCGGCCACTCGTTCGCTCCGAGCGACGTTCGCACAACTGCGCATGCGTACGGCTCATAATACGCATGCGCGAACCAGTCAGTGCGGTCGAAATTCATGTGCTCGCAAAATAGCGAATGCCTGCTAATTTGAGTGACAGGAGGAGGCGTATGTGGGTGGTAACGGGGGAAGGTGCTTGAAAACGGGGAGTGGAGATCCGAACGCAGGCGTGCCAAACGGTCAAAACGGGCGTTTTAAGGGTGTGCATAATTAACAAAGCAGCGTCATCGACCACGTCACTTGGTTGTTTCTTAGCCTGAACTGCTCGCATGATTGCGGTAGGAAAATCCAACCACAAGCACTGCGAGCAGTTCAGACGCCTTTCGATGTACTCGATTAATCAAATAAATAGCGGAGATGACGTAGGATGCGAGCGGCCAGGGGGCGTTTTTATCAAAATAGCGGCCGCAGGTTTTGTTCGCTCGTTCAGGCTTAGAGGCGTCAACAAACCGCAAAGAGCGAGCACTTCATTTAAATAGCCAGCCCTTTTTTCAGAACGACCGTTCGCAAATAGCGTCCGGCTCTGAATCAGGCCCTGAGTACTTCCATATTATACCATGAAGTGAGATGAAAACACTTTCTCAAGGCCTCCCTTACTGTGATTGATAAAGTGTGGATATACGGAAGCCATGTTTAAAAAAAAAATAAAAAAATGTTCTGCCTGTTTCTCTTTTTGTAGTGTGTTAGTCCAGTTCATTGAGAACAGGAATGAAAGTCTGGGATACATTAGAGAAATAGGGACAGGATCGGGGGTTATCCATTGGGAAAGTATAGTTTTCTTGGTGGCCACAGCAAGTTTAATAAGCAACATGCGGTTACCCTTTGATAATTCGTATGAGGGTGTTTAGGGATAAATGCCCCAAAAAGCACAAGTTTTATCAATAATAAACTCAATCTTTAACTCATTGTTAATGTAAATTTGAAGTGATCCCAATAGCACCTGTACATTTGGGCAAGACCACAAGCCGTGCACAATATCTGCCTCCGGTGACCCACATTTATAGCAATTAGAATTAGGGGCATTCCCAATAAGGACTTCAGTTTGGGTGTAAAATAGGACCTATGTAGAATTTTCTTATGCATTTCAGCATAAGAAATAGAGGCCAATTGATTATTTAATTTTACATTAGCCTCCAAAATTATTTTCATTGTAAGGTCAGGAAAATCTGTCCCCCACCTCAGCAGTGCCATATTACTGTACTCCAAATTAAGTAGTGGACAAGAGTGAGCATATATGAGGGAGGTGGGGAAGAGACTCCCCGACCAACGGCACACAATCCCATCCAACCCACAATCTCTATCCCCATCAGTTAGGGATAACAAAACATTTTGTACATAGCTACCAGCCTGTAAGAAGTGGAATACGGGAATAACTAGTTGTAGCTGAGAATGTGTAATGAGAGTCACAGTCTTTAATAAACATAACGGAAGCCCCCATTATACCATATATGAAATATTGGAGAAGAATTTTTGCAGAATTAAACTAGTTTACCCTACAAAGGCAAAAAAATAGAAGAATACCGTGAAGCTTTTAGTTTTGAGCGAATAGCTCACCACGCCATACAAGTAGTTGACAATAACATATTATTCTTAACAGTTTCTGGGATAGGCTGTGGAGGTGTATGCAAGAGGGAGACTAAATCCCAGTGTGGTGAAAAATATTGCTCTCATTTCTTTGTTGTATAAATATTAAACCCTCCAATCAAGTCTAAGGCAGTCCTGTAATTGGCCGCCAATGCAAAAGAACGAAGACATGGCAATTTTGCAGACAGAAAGAAAGCTAGGGCTTCCGGTTTAAGATAATTAATTTTGAACCCAGAAATCAATTAAAAAATTTCTAACAGAGGGCCTGATTCAGAGCCGGACGCTCTGAACGAGCGCCCGCTCTGAATCAGGGCGTGTTTTTTTTTTTGCAAAGCGGCCTTTTGGACGCTCACATAGCTGTGGGTTACCACCCACAGCTTATGCGAGCGTCCATGATGATGGTCGCGATGGTCAAGACCATCGGGCTTGCGACGAGACCCTTGCGCTAGGGTCTCGTTGACCGCAAACCCTGGAGTGATTTTGGCTCTATCAGAGCCAAAAGCACTTCCACTGACATCACTAGTGATGTCAGTGGGACCGGCCCCAGGCGGTAGGCGTTCCCATGGGAACGCCTCCGTCTGGGCAGCCACGCCCCCGGCACGCCCACCAAAGGGGGCGTGCTGTCACTCACCATCGACAGCACGCCCCCTTTGGTGTGAGACCCATAATGACGGCTACCCCGTCGTTATTCGGGTCTCGCGCATGCGCACGACGGAGGCGCCTCCGTCGTGCGCATGCGCATTTGGGCAACATCGACCCGCTTGCGAGGGTACAGCGCTCGCGAGCGGGTCTGAATGAGACCCAGAGATAGCAGATGTGGAACTGCTGCATGTGGATTCCTGAAATAAAGCAGTATATCGTCAGCAAATGCAGAAAATTTGATTTCTAAATGATCCAATTTTATACCTTGCCACCTATTTTCTTCTAGAAGATGTCTAAAAAGACAGTCGAGTGCCAAATTAAATAAAAGTGGGGAAAGCGGGCAACCTTAGAACTGACATTCTTAAGAATATAAAAAGTAACACATATATAAATAATAATTCACACAATGAGCAGTCTGAGTTTTCATGATTCTGTATAATGCAGTTTTCGAACTTACCCAGACAAACTGGTGCATTTTCCCAAAATCCATTCTCACATTTAACTTTTGCACTTCCATGAAGCACGAAATTATTTGGGCATCTATATTGCACAAGAGACCCGGATTCATAAGTAGCTTTTCCATCACCTACGGTGCGTCCGTTTTGTATCACTGGCGGTGGGCTGCACCTTCTGCCAAGTTCTAAAACAAAAATAACAAGTGAACGTAATAAGCTAATAAAATCATCTAATAGAAGACTTAGGTCAAAGGTTAAATATGATTTTATTTCGAAATGGAAAATATAACTATAAATAATTAGCGAGCTCCTATAAGAAAATCTAGAACAATAACCAGAAATTTGCCATATTTAAGGTATATGTTTTGATGTTGTTCCAATTTTGGCAAATCGAAATGATAAATCAGGCATATCACTCAGTGTGTATGGCCGATTTGCGTGCTCCTGTGATATCATGTAATATCCGATCGGCAGGACCGGGCGCTGCCATTAGGCAGCTGTCTAGGGTGCCGGCCCCTTGAGGGCGCTGCCTAACCAAAAAAAAAAATTACGCTTATCTCTCAAAGACCACGGGACTTAGCAGCCATCTCTATCCCCGTCACACCGCGTACTACACTACATGCCAGCCGAGGTCTTAGTGCCAGCCTTAGCGCTGGCTAGTGGTGAATACAACAGCATCATTGAAACTCCAGTCCAGGCACATGTCTAGTGCACTGCTAAGTAGGTAGGCAGCATGGCGCCCGCTCCTGGCTCTCTGGTCCTTGACTCTAGTAGTTTTTCCCTTCAGGGTCAGTGGTGGATCCTCCCAACCCCATTTGGTGCTACATTTATTTTCTTCCAAACTGCTGATAGGTGCTCTATTCTCTTATACCCACTGTGTGGCTCCTGCATCTTCCCCCGATAACAAGCAATCTCTGTTACAACTGTTACTTCAGCCAGCGTGGCCGCTGCTCATGTTGAGAGTTCTGTAATACAGAATGAAACTGATGGGACCATGTCTCTGTCCGGCAGGAAAGGGGGAAGGGGCACAAGGTATTGCAGGCCGCAAAAACTGTCCCCAGCTGGACATGGGCATCATTACCTGTGGGTCAAAAAATATAGGGCCTGATTCAGAGCCACTCGTAAGCGGCAGCTCGTTCGCTCCGAGCGATGTTTGCCCAACTGCGCATGCGTACGGATGATCGTTATACGCATGCGCGAACCAGTCAGTGCGGCCGAAATTCATGTGCTCGCAAAATAGCGAATGCCTGATAATTTGAGTGACAGGATAAGGCGTATGTGGGTGGTAACAGGGGAAGGTGCTTGAAAACGGGGAGTGGAGATCCGAACGCAGGCGTGCTAAAAGGTCAAAACGGGCGTTTTATGGGTGTGCATAATTAACAAAGCAGCGTCATTGACCACGTCACTGGGTTATTTTATAGCCAGAACTGCTCGCAAAATTGTGGTAGCAAAAAACAACCACAAGAATAGCGAGCAGTTCATACCCTGGTCGATGTACTCGATTAATCTAATAAATAGCGGACATGACGTAGGATGCCAGCGGCCAGGGGGCGTAGTTTCCCAAAAAACGACCGCAAGTTTTGTACGCTCGTTCAGACCTAGAGGCGTGAACAGACCGCAAACAGCGAACGGTTCATTTGAATAGCCACCCCTATTTTCTGGACGAGCGAGCGCAAATAGCGACCGGCTCTGAATCAGGCCCATAGTCTGCAGGACAAGGCCCATGGACAGAACACTGCACCTTGAAATTTAAAATCCAGAGGTAAGCAGGCTGGGGATCTGCAAGTCTGGGGTGTCAACTACCTGTCTATCTATCTATATAGATAGACATGTATGTATGTGTGTATATATATATATATATATATATATATATATATATTATATATACATACACGCACAGTATATATATATATATATATATATATATATATATAGTGTACGAGGTTGCTGTCTGTGCAGTATGGGATGAATGACGCATACGCAGTGGCAAAAAGAATAATTTTTTGCAAAAACATTGTTATTCCGTTAGTAACTGATTATAACAACTTTGTTCCAGCAACATGACGAGCCTGCGCGGGAGCCAGGGCTGTGCTGTGTAGCCAGGCCTAGGGCGCCTAGAGACCTTGAACCAGCCCCACTGGTCGATCGTGCTGCACAGACAATATTGCATGTGGCGCTGTGCATATTAATGAAGGATGGAACGAATGCACCCCATGTTAAAATCTTACCCCTCCAGAGTACCACATCGACTCTGCACAAATCACAGTGAAACCGGTGCAGCGGCTATGTTACCGGCGATTTGCACATGCGCAGTAGAAATATCGCCGGGAACACGGCATGGGCGCCATGTTCCTGGAGACATAGGTATACGCCGTAGACTCTGGCACAGTGCCGGAGTCAACTCAACTGCTCACGTCACCTTCCTCTTAATGTTCCCCTGCCCTGTATCAAACCTATTTATCTTATATAAATAATAACATAAGTGGTTAGTAAAAAGATATACATCCCATAATAAGTATACATACATACATATGATAACCAGTAGAAGCCAGAACTAAGCTTTCTAAGTACAGTACCAGTCAAAAGTTTGGACACACCTTCTCATTCAATGGTTTTTGCTTATTTAAATTATTTTCAACATAGTAGATTAATACTGAAGACATCAAAACTATGAAAGAACCCATATGGAATTATGTTGTAAACAAAAAGTGTTAAACAAATCAAAATATGTTTTATATTTTAGATTCCTCAAAGTAGCCCCCTTTTGCTTGGATGACAGGTTTGCACACTCTTGGCATTTTCTCAATCAGCTTCATGAGGTAGTCTCCTGGAATGGTTTTGAATTAACAGGTGTGCCTGTGTCCGGGGACAAAGTCAAACAGAGGAAGATGAGTTAAGGCCGGCAAAATCTCTGATTCATCTGGCGTTAACCCTTTAATGAACAGGTCAGTGTGCTGCGATTGCCATTGTCTGATACGGTTTGCCCTGATGATTTCTCCTGGAAATGCTCCTGGGTTATCTGCAGTCAGCGTGTCTACCAGACTGGGCTTGACCAACCTATATTGGTAACTTTTATCACATCTGGAGGAACCGCAGAGGGTGCGACCCATCGGCCTAAATCCTCTTGTGGATGTCTTTGAAGAAATCCTGGGATTCGTTGCACTATGGGCCTAAACCAATAAGAAACTGTGACATTGAGATTTCTGATTAATTGATATACGTATGCTATTGTGTTCATTTATATTACGGAAGTAATTATTGTATGTCTGTTAGAGCATGTGCATTCATTATGTATATTGTAATCTCAATACTTCTGGATGACTCATTGCTACTTACCTCTTTTGAAGCAGTTAGGATATTGCAACTCGCCCTGGTCACAGTGTGTTCTCATATTAGAGTAAGGTGAACGGTCATATCCATTTATACAGACAAATTCTATGGTCTCACCATGTATGAGATATGACCTGTCTCTATTTATCGATCTCAGCAGTATATTATGTGTTTCCATGTCCTTTTCAGTTATAGTACAAGTCTCTGAGACAAAAAGAACAAAATGAAACAAATGAATACACAAAAAACAACATTTAATTGTCATTGATTGAATCATTAATAACGATGGTCAGTAAATTAGGACATCTACTAAAGTGTAGTTCATAGTGTGATTTACCAACTGCAATAGATCAGATGCGGTTATCAGGCACAAACAGCAGGATTTTTGTTTTCAACTGCCCAGATGTGTGGCAGTTTGCAAACCAGTAAATCACATTATATAAAATGCCCCCATCATGAAATTATAAGTTTTCCCCTGTTATAAATATCTAGTTATTGTCCATGTTAGAAGAAAAAAAAATGATTACCCCATTACAAATGTCATAGTATTGCCCTAGATAGAAATTAATTCATTTTGTTATAAATTAATAAATGTAAAATACCCCCATAAGAAGTAAATACAATAGTATTGGCCCCCTTTATAAAACATTACATTTTTATTACTTATTTAATAAATACATTTTTATTGCCCCATATTTAATAATTAAATGTTTGTTTTATAATAAATACTTAAAAAAAAACTACAAATTAGAACTGTGCTAAAAAATATAATATCTCATATATATCGCTTGTTTGAAATTAATCAACGATCAAGGTTCCTCTAAATATAAAAAAAACTAATTTATTCACAACCTACAATATATAGAAGTAAAAAATAGACATAATAAATAATAAAACAAAAAACACTTATCTAAAACACAGTAATTGCATAAAATAGCACTGTTAGCAATTCAATTTAAATCACTCATGACACGCACATAATTATTCAATATATAGCTTAGTGCATCAGCAAATGTCCTGATGGAAAAGAGGGAGGTATCTCTCCTTTAGTTGGTATATATCTGTCTGTATAAGCTCTTATCCATCTGCATATTATTGGTTAGAGAAAGTCTTTTCATGCAATGTCTTTAGTAGATAAAGGAAGCTCTCACCACATAAGTTCAAATTGTAGAAGTAGTGGAGCAATGCCGTCTGCCTGTGTTCAAAAGTAGAAAATATGGTAGTTGCTCAATCAGCTTAATGATATACTACCGGTGCTTGTAAAGGGCGGGGTTTACACTGAACACAGAAAAAAGGAATTTGCCCCCCAGCACACTGCAGCTAAATCAAAAATACTTGAATCCTACATGATAATAGAAATTCAGAGGTATTGGTTACATACATTTGCAAATATATGAATAAGCGCTGGGCCGATGTCAAGGCTCCTCTATACCAGCATCCCTAACATTAAGGGGTTCACGTCCGAGAAGCAAGGCACCCCAAAAAATTCCAGCCAAGGACCATCCCCAGGGCATCACACGAAAAGGGGAAAAAAGGTGATAGTGAAGTGTAAAAGAATAGATGTGTAAAGATTAATCAATAAGTGTTAATGAAATGTAAAAGAATTAAAATGACATAAATAATATACAAACAAATAGATAATTCATATTTTTTCACTTATCTATTTGTTTGTATATTATTTATTAATTTATTTATTAGTTATATGACCCAGAGTGGGTGCTACTATTATGTAGCAATAATTATTTTGGGGTGAGCGTTTGGGAGTGGGGCCCCCGGGTTTGTTCTGGCTGGATCTTTCTCATGGCATCACCACTTAATTCACATAGAATATTTTTTCACTTATCTATTCGTTTGTATATTATTTATGTCATTTTAATTCTTTTACATTTCATTAACACTTCTTGATTTATCTTTACACATCTATTCTTTTACACTTCACTATCACCTTTTTTCCCCTTTTCGTGTGATGCCCTGGGGATGGTCCTTGGCTGGAATTTTTTGGGGTGCCTTGCTTCTCGGACGTGAACCCCTTAATGTTAGGGACGCTGGTATAGAGGAGCCTTGACGTCGGCCCAGCGCTTATTCATATATTTGCAAATGTATGTAACCAATACCTCTGAATTTCTATTATCATGTAGGATTCAAGTATTTTTGATTTAGCTGCAGTGTGCTGGGGGGCAAATTCCTTTTTTCTGTGTTCAGTGTAAACCCCACCCTTTACAAGCACCTGTAGTATATCATTAAGCTGATTGAGCAACTACCATATTTTTTGCTTGTAGTTTGGAGGCATGAAGGGAGTCAGCATTAGGAGGAGGTGCTGATCCTTATAGTGACATGTGGAGGTTTTTTGGGGTACCTCCAAGGTAAGTTAGCTCTCAGCTCATACATGTACTGTTACCATGCAGTACACTAATTTGTAATTATATGACCCAGAGTGGGTGCTACTATTATGTAGCAATAATTATTATGGGGTGAGCGTTTGGGAGTGGGGCCCCCGGGTTTGTTCTGGCTGGATCTTTCTCATGGCATCACCACTTAATTCACATAGAATATTTTTTCACTTATCTATTTGTTTGTATATTATTTATGTCATTTTAATTCTTTTACATTTCATTAACACTTATTGATTTATCTTTACACATCTATTCTTTTACACTTCACTATCACCTTTTTTCCCCTTTTCGTGTGATGCCCTGGGGATGGTCCTTGGCTGGAATTTTTTGGGGTGCCCTGCTCCTCGGACGTGAACCCCTTAATGTTAGGGACGCTGGTATAGAGGAGCCTTGACGTCGGTCCAGCGCTTATTCATATATTTGCAAATGTATGTAACCAATACCTCTGAATTTCTATTATCATGTAGGATTCAAGTATTTTTGATTTAGCTGCAGTGTGCTGGGGGGCAAATTCCTTTCTGTGTTCTGTGTTCAAAAGTAGTCCTGGGAGACCACGTTGTGGTGAATGAAAAGCGGCCGCTCTCACACTGGATGTTTCCCTTCAGGGCTGGCTCCAGGGGTCGGAGCACCCTGCGCCGGCCCTTTCCAGTGCGCCCTATGTTACGAAAATGAGGGTGTAGCCTAATAACCATAGACCACGCCCCCTATGTGACGTTATTAGGAGGCGTGCCCGCCTCCAAATAACGTCAGGCTGGGGGGAGCCTCACTAGCTGGGCTTCCCCCAGCCCCTCTCCCGTCACTGACTGGATGTCGCACGCATGCGTGCAGCATCCATTCAGACTCTGGGGTCCAGCACAGCTGCGGCGGTGGGGGTCCCCAGCCTCCTGATTTGACCACCCACGGGCCACTTCGGCTAACGGGTGGAACAGCGTGACAGTACTGTCCTGGTGAAATCGGTATGTTGGGAAGGAGTGCGCCCTCTATGGGTGGCACCCCTGTGTGACCGCACTGGTCGAACACCCCTAGAGCCGGCCCTGTTTGCCTTTGTGTACAGGTATCTCCTAGTAGAATAATGCAATCTTTTTCCAACCGCACTGGATTGTAGCACAAGTGGGTGAACAAGTAAATACACAGGTGGGTACACGGATCACAGGCAGAGTCACAAGTGGATTTTCAAACACAATGAATGTCGACATATTTCTGTCACGACCCTGGCTAGTTTTTCACCTTTTGCCTTGAGACTTACCCCTGTCAGCTGTCCCGTGGATCTGTATGGGTAATCCACCTGGGAGATCTGTCCTGATCATGCTGGCTGCAGCACTTCTGTGTATGCATTTGGACTGTGCTCTCCTCTGTCTGTGAACACTGCTAGCCTTGATTGGAATCGCAGGTGTAGGTCTGACTCTCAGTACTGCAGAGATGATTGCTCCCTCTGCATGTTGTGCCTCCACCACTCAGAGTGCTACTACCAGACCACCTGTCCGTATCCACCAATTACTGCAAGACCCAGGGTATAAACATCCTCCACTGATAGCATTCTGGGCCTGAACATCTCGTTACTTCCCGTGATGTATAGTTTGTGCTACTTCAGAGTACCAGTGTATCCCAGGCTCTTGCTCCTACTGTTTCCTAGTTCAGTTTATCCAGCAACCCTGCTAACAGCAATACCTGGTATATCCAGCAACCCTGCTAACAGCAATACCTGGTATATCCAGCAACCCTGCTAACAGCAATGCTTGGTATATCCAGCAACCCTGCTAACAGCAATACCTGGTATATCCAGCAACCCTGCTAACAGCAATACCTGGTATATCCAGCAACCCTGCTAACAGCAACGCCTGGTATATCCAGCAACCCTGCTAACAGCAATACCTTGTATATCCAGCAATCCTGCTACCTGCAATATCTGGTATATCCGGAAATCCTGCTGGTTCCCAGACTAGTTCTATCTGTAATCCTGCTACACAAATATACCTGGAGCATCTAGAAATCCTACTAGTTCCCAGGCCAGTGCATTATGTCCATTGCTGTTGCATGACTTGTGATCCTGAGTTCCCTGTGTGTTACCAGTGCTTCCCAGCACAGTCCACGATACTCCAGTCCGGAGTGATATTCCAAGTCCATTCCACGATACTCCAGTCCGGAGTGATATTCCAAGTCCATCCCACGATAATCCAGTCCGAAGTGATATTCCAAGTCCGTTCCATGATACTCCAGTCCGGAGTGATATTCCAAGTCCATTCCACGATACTCCAGTCCGGAGTGATATTCCAAGTCAATTCACACTACCCCAGTCCGGAGTCAAGTTTCAAGTTCACCAGCTCAGTCCACGTTACTCCAGTCCGGAGTTCAAGTCCAAGTTCTTCAGTCCAATCCACATTATTTCAGTCCAGAGTCAAGTTCCAAATCCTTCAAGTTCAAACCTCGTTACTCCTGTCCGGAGATCCAGTACCAGTTCACTTAAGTTTCAAGTCTACAGTTTCTTTTCCAGGTTCAGCGATTATTGGAAGACTCTTTCCCTCAGTCTATTCAGCTAATTTTCCTGCCGGTCCCAGTCTGGTTCCTCCAAGTCACCTACTGATATCCTGTCCAGTTTAGCAAGTCTTCCTGCCGGTCCTGGTCCGGTTCCTCCAAGTCTTCTACTGGTTCCACTCCAACGTTACAAGTTTCCTGTTCCTGTCATTTATTACCAAAGGCAGTTCTCACTGCTATATAATTCTTTTGCAAATAGAGCTATTTACCTCAACCATGGTTCCAGTCAAGCCGGACTCCGCTGAATCCACTTCAACACCTGAGTCAGGTAATTCTCAAGCACCAATCATGACAGTTTCGCTCCACCAGGGAGCTTTTTTAAAACATAAAACATAAAACAGGGGTATGTTGCAAAAGGTTATTCCTTATATAAGGAGTTCATTACTTAATTTTTGACATGTGTGTCACTTAATTACTTAATACATTTAATAAATTTGAGTGTTCATTTTATCACATATACATTTACCAGTTAAATTACAAACTCATAGAGAAGCCTTGAATCTCATTATATCATAACATCAATTGATTATATATATATATATACATTTTTTTTCCTTTCTTTATTTTATTAATCTATCACAATTTATCAATTTTTTTCCAATTTCTGCTATGTATAAAAAACATTCCCCAGTATAACACAAATAGCTACCACACATAAATAAAGTATATTGTATATATTTATGAGGGTATGCAAGCAAAAAAGTTTTTGTATATATAACTGCATATTGAATACAGGCTGAATAATCCTCTATATCTTATTTGAGGGCTGAAAAAGGAAAAAGGAGAAATCTCCACACTCCGGTCTCCCATTCTCTTCTTAACCCAAGTCAATCCTGCTTAATCAGGGAAACATCCAGTGTGAGAGCGGCCGCTTTTCATTCACCACTCCGTGGTCTCCCAGGACTACTTTTGAGCACAGGCAGACGCCATTGCTCCGCTACTTCTACCATCAGGACATTTGCTGATGCACTAAGCCAGGGGTGGCCAACCCGTGGCTCTCGAGCTGCATGCGGCTCTTTTGATTAAAAAATGTGTCTCACATCACTGGAGATAGGATCACTGGTCTCTGAAGCGATCAGAGACAATAAGCCTATGATCGCTTCAAAGGCCAGCGTTCCCAGTGATGGATTGCATGACGTCACCCGCGCAATGCATGTGAGGAGCCTGCCCTGCGCGCCTACTGGATCTAGATAGATCCAGTAAGAGCGAGGGGGCACTGCTTTTGGGGGCACTGCTTAGGGGGCCAGTGGCGGTTCTAGGTGTGGGCTAACAAGGCCGTTGCCCGGAGCACCGACACCTAGAGGGCGATACTGAGTCCCTCCCCCACCAAAACAAAAACCAGAAGGGAAAAAAAAAAATGCGCCAGTCCCAGCCCCCCCAGCCGCCGCCGCCGCTGCCGGGAGGCTGCATTTGCCGGGCGCCCGCTGATATTTGTTATCAGCAGGCACCCAGCTCCCTCCCTGCAGCGGCTGCCGAAAGCCGGAGCTCACTCCTGAGCTCCGGCTTCCGGCAGAGAGAGAGTACTATGGGAGGGACGTCAAGATGTTATGACGTCTCCCCATAGATCCGAAGAGCCGCCGTTGGACCAGGCGGCAGCGGAAGCAGGAGCGCGGCTAAAGGTAAGTATTGTGTTTATTTGTTTTTTTGACAGTCGGAAGCACCAGCACTGGGGGGCATTACTACTGGGGGACGACTATAGGGGGCATTACTACTAGTGGGCACAACTACAGGGGGCATTATTTCTGGGGGCACTACTACTGGGGACATTACTACAGTGGGCACTACTATAGGGGGCATTACTAATTGGGGCAGTACTACTGGGGAGCATTACTAATGAGGGCAGTACTACTGGGGAGCATTACTAATGGGGGCAGTACTACTGGGGAGGATTACTAATGGGGGCAGTACTACTGGGGAGCATTACTAATGGGGGCATTACTAATGTGGGGATTACTAATGGGGGCATTACTACTGGGGAGCTTTACTAATGGGGGCAGTACTACTGGGGAGCATTACTAATGGGGGCAGTACTACTGGGCAGCATTACTAATGGGGGATTACTAATGGGGGCATTACTACTGAGGGAACTACAATAAGGGACATTACTACTGGCATTACTACTGTGGGCACTACTATAGGGGGCATTACTAATTGGGGAATTACTACTGGGGGAACTACTATAGGGTGCATTACCACTGGGGGTACTACTAATGGGGGCATTGCATGGGGGCACCACTACTGGGCCATTGTGTAAGGGGCACCACTGCTGTGGGCATTGTATAAGGGGCACTACTATTGTGGGCATTGTATTAGGGGCACTACTACTGTGGGCCTTGTGTATAAGATACACAAATTTTGGCATTATGTAAAAGGGGCACCACTTTGTGTCATAACATAAGGGACTACTGTGTGGTGTAAATTTGAATTGGGGATAATGTATTATAAAGGTAACTACTGTGTGTGGCACAATGTATTATACAGGTTATTACTGCATATAGCATAATGTGTTATACAGGGCATTACTGTGTGTTGCATAATGTGTTATAAAGGGCATTACTGCGTGTGGCATTGTGTGTTATAAAGGCCATTACTGCATGTGGCATAATGTTTTATAAAGGCCATTACTGCGTGTGGCATAATGTTATTTTATCTAAAAAAAAAAAAACTGGGGACTTTCGCCCTGAGCTCCACAATGTCTAGAACCGGCCCTGTAGGGGGCACAGCTGCAGGGGGCATTGCATAAGGGCCACAACTAATGGGGGTATTGCTTAATGGGCACAACTACAGGAAGGCACTGCATATGGGGCACAACTACAGGGGGCACAGAATAATGGGCACTGACATTCTCAGTGTATTTGATGTGGTTCTAGATTTCAATATGTATTTTATGTGGATCTGGCTTGTTTCTGTGTATTTTATGTGAACGTGGCTATTTCAATGTTTTCTACATTGCTCTGGCTTTTTCTTTCACTTCAACAGTGAAAAATGTATATTGGGAAGTTTACGTAAAATGTGTATTTTCAATGTCCTGTGCTCGCCCTTCATGACTAAAAACGGGGGTGTGACACAAGGTCATGCTCCTGCAAATGTCATACCAAAGGCGTGCGCACAAAAATGGGGCGTGGCCTTGACAGCTAGGCCACGCCCCATTTTTGCCTGTGCGCAAACGGTGTGCGCATGCTATCGGCTTTTTCGCTTGACTACTTATATTTTTTAGTATGGGTTGTTTTTTGTTTGCGATAAGTTTGTGTATGGTTCCACAATCGGCTTTTTTGCTTGACTACTTATATTTTTTAGTATGGGTTGTTTTTTGTTTGCGATAAGTTTGTGTATGGTTCCACAATCGGCTTTTTCGCTTGACTACTTATATTTTTTAGTATGGGTTGTTTTTTGTTTGCGATAAGTTTGTGCCGGTTCCACAATGTCTAGAACCGGCCCTGTAGGGGGCACAGCTACAGGGGGCATTGCATAAGGGCCACAACTAATGGGGGCATTGCTTAATGGGCACAACTACAGGAAGGCACTGCATATGGGGCACAACTACAGGGGGCACAGCATAATGGGCACTGACATTCTCAGTGTATTTGATGTGGTTCTAGATTTCAATATGTATTTTATGTGGATCTGGCTTGTTTCTGTGTATTTTATGTGAACGTGACTATTTCAATGTTTTCTACATTGCTCTGGCTTTTCCTTTCAATTCAACAGTGAAAAATGTATATTGGAAAGTTTACGTAAAATGTGTATTTTCAATGTCCTGTGCTCGCCCTTCATGACTAAAAACGGGGGTGTGACACAAGGTCATGCTCCTGCAAATGTCATACCAAAGGCGTGCGCACAAAAATGGGGCGTGGCCTTGACAGCTAGGCCACGCCCTATTTTTGCCTGCGCGCAAACGGTGTGCGCATGCTATCGGCTCTTTCGCTTGACTACTTATATTTTTTAGTATGGGTTGTTTTTTGTTTGCGATAAGTTTGTGTATGGTCTTATATGAAATTGGTTGTTTTGATTGTACGATTTGAAAGTTCTTTGTGGTTCTGATGTTCTTTAATAATGAAGTTATTCTGGTTATATGGTTCATATGTTCTTTCTCTTCCCAATGTTGTTGAATAGTCTTTAATCAGAGGTTCTCGTTGTATGATTTTTTGTTTTGGTTGACTGTTCTGTGTGCGTACTATATGTTCTTTGTTTTGGTTCTTTCCCCAATAATTCTGAATTTTGATTGGTTTTCTTTTTTCATTCTCCATTCTATTAAATAATTTTTCTTCTTTCTTATCCCTTAAGAATTTCCTTTGTTTTCGGGCTATGATGTCGCTTTCAATATTTTCTATTTGTCATATTGATCAGGTTTATATAATTGTCCATGTTATGTAAGGGTTCAAACTTCTTTTCAAGAATTTCCATGGAATCATTAAATTTCTCCAGAGACTTCTTTCGATCTTCAATGATCAGCTGTATAAGTCTTCTTGAGCAGTCGTCCAGTATGCCGTTCCATTTTCTGTAAAAGTCTATTTGGATTGGATCAATAGTTGGATTCTTTAGAATGTGAAGTCCTTTTGTAATAAAATTTTCTTCCAGGTATTTTGTATGTGTAGTTATCTCCCACCATTGCTTTACTTCCTGGATGTATTTTTTCCAGTTTCAAAAACAGAATTTATCTTCTTCAATTGGGAAGTCTTGTGGGGTGGGTTTTATAGAAAAGATGTCCGATAATTTGTCTTTCCTTTGTTTGTGTGTATTATGTCTTGATGTGTATGTTAGTCACATTCTAAAGATGCAGTTCATTATAAAAATGACCAAGAAAAAATATTTTAAAAAACTGCGCTGTGTGTGAATGTTGATGCTCAGTTGATAAAATTTAAATATTAAATAGGGTAAAAACGAGCGCTCATGTTTAAGTGGGTCGTAGAAAATAAAAGAATAAGAGAAGAAAAGAAATGGTTACATTAAAACTACAAATAATAAAAATATAAAATAGAAACTAAAATAATCTCAAACAAAAGCAAACAAATTGCACATCTGTCACCATAAAAAAATGTTTAGACTTTTTTGAGAATTATGAGGCAGATATGAGGGTTGCGGCTGCTGGTGGAAATGGACATCAGCAGATTTTGGAGATATCTGATGTGGTTCCTCCATAATACATTGTAATGATAATTATTTTTCATGGATTATACTGCAAACAGTTAATTATAAATTATCCCCTATGTCTTAGTCTGCCCTTAAATTGCTACCTCTCCCCAAGTGACCATCATTAAGATAAGCAGTTTGGCTCATTGTAAGATCTGGAATATTATAACTGTATATCGTAAACTTGTCCCGACAACTGTCCCTTTATATAATTAATGTTCTGCTCTGGCTTAGCCCTGGAAAGAGCAGGGAATACTAACATTGTTTAGATGACACAGAGTAACTGTAAACTCAATTAAGCATAAGAATATATTACAAAAAAATTAACATTAACAGCTGAGGATTTGCGTAAATATGCTAAAAGCACAGCCACCGGGACCTGTACTGGGACGTCCATCAGAGCAATCGCAGCTGTCGCATACACAGCATCAGACGCAGAGCATGCAAACATCAACTCCCTGTGTGAGTCTAAGATCACTCAGAATGGCCGCCGCAACTGAGACTCCATGCTATCTGTGTACTGATTCGTAGACACAGCCGGAAATATGCCCCAAAAACATCCGAACGCGCCTCTGTTTTAGCAGTTACTCCATGTTACTTTCCACAAAACATTTGCTTCCTGTCAATCAAATGAATTCTCACTGCAATCGCAATTCAATTGCCACGTGTGCACATTGTGGCTGTGACACATTCGCCGACCGCCAATAATTGCTCAGTTGCGTAAATATCATATAAGCGTACATCTCTGGATCAGGCTCATGAACAGCAATCTGCTATATTTCCTCAGCTTGCCAGTACTGTATCTGGGCGCTGACTTGTCACCTTCAAACATACCCAGACAAAATAGTGCCACGTCCCAAACTCCATTCTCACAGTTAACTCTCCGGCTTCCTTCAAGTATATAAGAATCTCTACATTTATATTCCACGTAAGAACCTGCTAGATAATTGTCTTTCCTAGTATCTATGTTGTATCCAGATTGTACGAAGGGTGGTGGGCCGCAGTCCTTGCCATTTTCTAAAAAAAAAGAGAGATCATTGAGTGAAATTAACAAACTAATATTACCATTGTACGGCTGATTTAGAACAAAGCTAGATGTTTTCCACAACGGCAAATATAGTCATATATATAACGAAGGGACATGTTTTGCTTATAAAATCAATAACAGTGATAAAAATATAATTGTAACTATGTAAGTTAAATTATATATTTAGCCAATATAGTATATATGGTGCATATATTGTCCCTAATCCTCGCTTGAACATATCTGCGGCATATTTTCCTTACAGCTGTGCAGCCAGATTATTAATATATGTTAATGCGGTTATCCTGCCCTTCTATACAAGTATTCTTCGTCTTGTTGTGGATGGACGGACAGCCGATGGTGTTCCATCTGCAGCCATCATTAGTCGTATCGGCACTTACACCCACCCCATGCATGTATCTCTCATGCCGGCAACCCATCTCGGCTCACATGCCAACTACAGGCATGGGAGCTGGCCTACATGACTGTGACACTCTCACAAGATGGATATGTTCTATGCCATTCAGTTGCTGCCCACTAATGCCCATGTTACGTAAAGAGTGATCCTTAAATGGACGGATAGAACTGCCTGCTCTTCCCATCTCCAACTGTGCAGCACATGCACAGATCTATCTTCATATCTTACACCAGCAAACCATATCTGAGGGTACAGCAATGGGTACGAACTGTGGTCCTTCCAGCAGGGAAATGCAAATGGCCTTGCAGATGTATTTGGTGAAGATGATGGATTTGGTGCCTGTGCAACTGCCAGAACAAATCCAGATTGGCATAAATTAATCCTCTAAACCAGTTAGAAAATGATAACATTGAGATTTCCGATTGATATACACAAGTTACAGAGCACATTTCCATTAAGCAAGTTACTACTGTATGCCTTTTAAACACCCAGAGGAGAATGTTCATTTTTGGGGGGTCAATCAAATTAGCCACGAGGGGGCGAGTTGCCATTGTAATTGCGTGGAAATGCCGTTAACGGTGCTGTTGCTCACCCAACCCCCCCATGGCCCAAAATCACCCCAGACTTGTGAATTTTTATACACAGACCTGCAAACACACTCCGGAGGTAATGTAAGTGTGGCAAATAGCAGCTTTTACTCACGTCTAATTCTATTCTATTGACCCCTTTATGTTAGCGATGAGCGGTTCAGTTTTGGCTCAGATCCTTCTGTCAAGTTCGGAACTAAGAATGCCATCTTTTATGGACCAAGATAATGTTTTGACTTGTTCTAAGGTCTGAGCCAAAGTTTAACCATTTATCTCAATTTATGTTTTTGGCTGTCTCACTACCACTGGATTGCTCAGAGGTACCTACCTTTTCTGAAGCAGTGTGGATATTGCAGCTCTCCCCGGTCACATTTTGGTCTCATGTTGGTGCCTGGAGAAGGTTCGTATCCATTTATACAGATAAACTCTACTGAAATACCATAATCATAGTTCCTTCCACTTCCCCTTTGATGCAGTATATTATTTGTTCTCATTAACATTTCACTTAAAACGCAATTCTCTGAGATAAACAAGACAAAGAGAAAACCAAAAACATTTGATTTACATATCAAGGTTTTTAGTTGAGATAGTGATTGTCAATATGTATCAACAAAAATACAATCAAACCATTTAGACTCAATCAGTGTTTGTCTCATGGGAAAATGCAATAATCAAAGATAGACCAAGGATGTTTTAGTTCCTCAACTAGCTTGATTCCTAAAACAGTGTCAAAAATATGGGCACCTTTGAGTGTTTTTATAAAATGTAAAGGAAAAATGTCAGACGGTAGCTGAATAAATACACTCAGCTTTCTCCTGCTGCAATTTCTATTTTAATTACCTTTTATGCAACATAAGTAGGTATAGTAGTTTAATACCTCTAACATTAACAAGTTCCTCACAACAGCCTAAACCATAAACACATTAAATGGGGGAAAAAAATTATTTAAAGAGTGCAAAAGGCGTCCAATGGAAAGTAAACTCTGACACCATCTGCTATACAGGGCCACCAAGACATACAGTGGGCCTGGATGAGTAGGGAGGTCGTGGTTAAATCTGGTTGGTGTGGCCATGCCCCCTCAGTAAGAAAAAAAAATGGATATACATTTCTTCTCCACAGCTCACTGGAGCCCTCACCAGGCTTTTCTGAAAATGTCGGGCCCAGGTATTTAGTACCTTCTCCCCCCTCTCAGCACCCTCTGTTGATACCTCCAAAGAAATGGAAAAATTCTCAAATAGTAAAAGCACAGTGCTAACAAGCTTCAGAGGATAAAAAGGGAATTCCACCCGAATCCTCAGTATCCTCATTTTGACCCTACTTACATGATATTTAAATAAATATAATGAGATACACATTTTTTGGTAAAAATATGAAGTTACACCAAAAAACTTTTAAGGGCAAGATGGTATGGATCAATGAATATTCAACAGCAAGTGACCACATGAATAAAATCGCTAAAAAGCATTGGCCCTTAGTAAACACAGATGACTCTTTGCCACTATTAAATCAAGTAAAATTATTACCATGCTACAAACGTGGCCGCAATATTAAGGATATGGTAGTATACACCAATGTGACTAACATGGATAAAATTGTACAAAAACATTTCTTGAACATTAAATTGGGAACATTAAGTGTTTAGGCTGCACAACGTGCAATTTTTTTGGAGACAGGAGATCGTTTCCTACACCAACATATAGGATTGAATCTCATGATAAAACATAGTGCCGCCCAAGTATCATATACTTTTATTTATCCATGGGGAAGGCACCCAGGACAAAGTGCAGCAATTGAGCCAGAATGCAGAGTATGCTTATGGAATATTTCTAATAATATAACATATATATATATATATATATATATATATATATATATTATAAAGTCAAGTGCTGATAAAAATTGTCATCATGTCGGAATGTAAAGACAGTTGGTATGGCCTCCACCACCTGTATCAGAGATGCACAGGAGAGTACAGGGGCAGAGATAGAGACTGAGAGGGAGGAAGAAGAAGGTGGGGAGAAAGTGTTGCAGTGGAGAAAAGAAAGAGAGGGCAGAGAAAGGGGTGGGGGAAAATAGAGAGATGGAAAGAAAGTTAAAGTTGGGGAGACAGAAAAAAAAGAAAGAAAAGCCAGGCAATGCCAGTCATTACAGCTAGTGTGACAATGAACTTGGGTGATAAATGTGGTGATGTTACAATTATATTATTCAGCATATTAGACAAGTATTAAATCTATTTTTACAGCACACCAGCAACAACCCTACCACTATTTTTAAGTCTGGATTTAAATCTTTGTTGGATGAAGCCCTCATTTGTGGTGTGATATCCAAATAAATTTAGATATTCTTTTGTTTGTTTCACATGTTATGGTGTCTATTTATTATCATTTGCCAAAAATACATAACTCACTCTCCTCAGCCCATCCCCTTTCCCGGCAGACCTGTAATTTCTGGTATTGGGCCATAACAAATAATCTTCCTATTTGTGTTGATTTCTTTCTTCAATGTCATGTGATGTTTTTAAAAATTCATATTAAGGATACCTAGCGCTTTTTGAGGATGGTACAATTTGATGTGGAATCTTTACAATCAAATATCATCATGTCTGTGTATGGAATATTCCATGAATAGTGTATCAGATGACTTTCCTCCACAAAATGTGTTTTATCACACAATTATTTTCTTTTTGATTTTCAATATTATTTACAAATACAGGGGACTGTGATGGGAACCAGGTTCACCCTTAGTTATGCCTACTTCTACATAGGCTTGTTTTAAGAGCAGCTTATGTGTGTGTGTGTGTACGTGTGTGTGTGTTGGGGAGTTCATTCTGGGTGAACTTTGCTACCTATAGCAATTTATTGATGATTTAATTATTATTGGAGATGATGGTCTTGAGACTACTGAGATTTTTTTGGAAACATTAAATTTGATTTGGAATTCACAAG
This sequence comes from Taudactylus pleione, assembly GCA_031769625.1. NCBI lineage: Eukaryota > Metazoa > Chordata > Amphibia > Anura > Myobatrachidae > Taudactylus > Taudactylus pleione. The sequence goes on along the minus strand of JAUIMM010000375.1, from coordinate 3,926,038 downwards.
CATGTTTAGTTTGGGTCACAACCATAGGCAAAACTAAGGGGTGTTGTCCGGGTGCCAGTTTTTTTTTTTTATCTTATTACCCTCCACGGCCTCCGCACCCTGCCTTGACTTTCTTCCTTGAAACTCAGAGCTCTACCTCCTTCTGGCTGTAAACAACAGGCCTTTGACTGACTGATGATGTCACCTCATGCGCACACACTTGCCTGCCCTGCCTGTGTAGAAGTGCAGTGGACTCGGAGGACCAGCAAGATAGCACAGGCCAAGGCTGGAGAATTCTGCCTGCCGAATCACCACCCTGAGGAAGAGAGGAGGCACTACTGAAGCTATCAGGTAAGTGTGTGGGTGTGTATGTATATATATTTTTGTATATATATATATATGTATATATATATATATATATATATATATATATAAAATGCAGCAGGGGTAGGCACTCCAATAACAATATGAATACTCGCCGTGGTGCACACTGTAGTAAATGAAGTAGAACAGGCAGAATCAGGGTCACTCTCCGGTCTTAAAGTGTAGGTAGTAATAGCCAAGAGCCAGTCGCTGGGTCAACGTTTCGAGTTTAATACACAACTCGTCATCAAGACATACATGAAAGTGTAATGTGACAAACCTTATATACCCTAAGTGTCTCACCCGGTGTGTCTGATTGCCCACTGTTCAGTTTCCGGCTCCCGCTCGGTCAGCGTCACATGACAGTGACGTCATCGGGGCCGTCCCATCACCCGGGCAACCAAACACCGCTACTTTCAACAATACTTTACACAAACAAACAACATACAAAAATATAAAATACACATGGTGGAAGTATAGCGATCTATCCTGTAGAGTATTATTGAGCTCAAGTACTTATTATATAGTTACACCAGCTAAATCAACAATACATGTAAACAGATATACACATCTCCATAAGCATATTTGAACAATTAGCACCATGTTGTTACGATCACATTATTAAAAAGGAATATAACACATAAATAGCATCACAGCGTGCTGCATGATAAATTACACCTAACTGTAGGAAAGTTGGGAATCTACACCACAGTAAGTACCTACTGGCCAAACATCTTATATATATAAGTGGAAATAACCTTTGTTAGAAGAAAGCTGTAAAGGACAAATGATCATTAAGACCCTTTGGTTTAACGGTATCTAACAGGTAAATCCATTTTGTTTCCAATTGGAGAAGGGCTCTATGTCTATCACCGCCCCGGGGAAAGGAATAAGGTCGATGACCATATGTCTAAGATTGGCCATATTATGCCTTTGTTCAAAAATGTGTCGGGCAACTGGTTGTTCCGATGGTTTACCATTGAGAGCCATCCTAATTGCAGATCTGTGCAGTGCCATCCGTTCCTTAAAGGAGCGGATCGTCTTACCAACATAGTAATATCCGCACGGGCATTTAATAAAATACACCACAAACGAACTGGAGCAAGTCAATGGGTATCTGATGGTATATTTGTGCCCTGTATGGGGATGCGTGAATGATTTACCCGTGATCATATGCCCACAGGTAACGCATCCAGTACATTTATAGCACCCTCCCACCTTTTTGGATAAATTTGAGGTGTTCGCAGCTAAATCTGTAATATCTGTTCTAACAAGTAGATCCCTTAAATTTTTATTCCTTTTCAAGCACGGTCGAATGGTATAGTTTTTTAATCCCTTGAGTTCTTTATCTTGTTGTATAATAGGCCAAAGTGATCGTACCGTATGGTTAATCACTCTATTGGCCGGATTATATCTACGAGGCCAATTGATCTTTTTCTCCATAATTCTTGGTATTCCTTTATTTTTTTGTAACAAGTTACTCCTAGATAATTTATCAACTCTATTCCTAACATCTTGTATGCAGTGCATAGAATATCCTCTAGTTTTAAATTTGTCGCACATCCTATTTAGATCTTCCTCAACCTTATTTTGGTCACTTGTATTTCTTTTGACCCTAATGAGCTGGGAGAATGGTATGCTATTTAAAGTAGCTTTGGGATGATAACTTGATGCCAATAGCAACGTATTACGATCAGTAGGTTTTGTAAACATATATGTATTAATCCTATTGTCCTCCTTTTTTATTGTCACATCAAGAAAGGAAACCTCCTCTAAATTAAGATGGTATGTGAATTTTATAGGACACTCCTTATTATTGATGTTATCCATAAGGGTCACAAATTCATCATAATTACCCTGCCAGAAAAGTAATATGTCGTCTATATACCGACTGTAGAAAAAGATTTTTTCTCTTACATCCCTATTGAAGAATAATTCCTTCTCAATAGCAAACATGTAACTATTTGCATAAGTGGGCGCCACATGTGAGCCCATGGCGCAACCTGTGAACTGCAAATAAAACTGACCATTAAAGAAGAAATAATTCCTGTAGAGCACCTGTTCCAGTAGTGACATAAAAAATGATAGATTAGGGCCTTTGTACAAATGGTTATTATTTAATAACTCAAACGTGGCTCTCATCCCATCTTGGTGTGGTATATTTGTATATAAACTATTGATATCTAGAGTACACATCGAGATATGAGTCGGAATCTCTCCTAGATCCTCAAGTTTATTCAATAGCATCGTAGTATCTTGCAGATATGTAGGCTCTGTCTGAACACAGGGCTGGAGAAAAAAATCGAGGAATTCCGAGACTGGACTAAGTAGGCTCCCTCTTGCCGATATAATCGGACGGCCCGGCGGTTTAGATAGATTTTTGTGGATTTTGGGCACACTATAGAGTAGTGGTGCTTTAGGATAATCAGTTCTCAAAAAGTCACCAATATCTTTATCAATAACTTTGTTAAGTAATGCCCCATCAATGATAGAATCCAGATGTTTCTTGAAATCCCCTGTGGGATCAAAGTCCAATACAGATTAAACAGATACATCTGCAAGTTGCCTGTTAATTTCCTCTATATACTGGGATAAGTCCTGCACCACTGTGCCTCCTCCCTTATCCACGGGGCGGAAGATTACATACTGATAGGATCTAAGGTTTTTAATTGCTTGTCGTTCTTCACGTGTAACATTGGGTCTCGTATTATATTCATGTTTGAGATTTTCAACAACTTGTATATCCAACGCCTTCATGAAGCTTTGAATAGATATATTACTGGAGGCGGGATCGAAGGTGGATTTCTTTTTGAACCTCTTCTCTGTTATTACAGTCTCAAACTTTTCTTCCTTGCCAAAGAATTCTTTGAGTTTTAATTGCCTTAATACTGACTTAATACTGCCTTGCTGAGTACTACAAGTGCCAGAATCTGCATTAACCCCCATGCACCAGCAGCTGTATAGGCAATGTATGTGATATTCCTTGCTGAGTACTACAAGTGCCAGAATCTGCATTAACCCCAATGCACCAGCAGCTGTATAGGCAATGCATGTGATATTCCTTGCCATCCTGCAAACCACAACTCCTGATCTATATTTGCACTAATGCAAAATTAGCTGGGCATTTAAAGTATGTGTAAAATTTTGTACATGTCTGTAATTGGTTTTGTTTAAATATATTGGAATCTTTTATGACTTGCTAGCAATAGTCATTACCTGTGTTTGGATGGGGATCACTGAAGCACAGTTTATAGTGTCATACTGCCTGTTTTCTTAAACTTAGAGCAATGTATGTCCACTGATCAATTTGCATTTCAATCAACTGACCAATTGGCTCAGATGAGGTCAGTGTCTTAATCAGCCATACTATTTCTGAACATTCAGTCCTAGGGCAGCTTGATGGGGGCAGCTTGGTGCGGTTATGCATTAAGTGTGGTTAAAATCAAGTGTGCTTTCTGAACAGTTAAAAAAACAGTTGAACAACATCTAATACCAGGTAATTACAAACCCATTACTTAACAATTTTGATTGGAATAATATAAAAAACATAATGTATCAAAAACTTCTATTTCTTATCTCACTACATGGAATCATCTCTAAGGCTACTACATCCTTTACTCTCCCTGCAGCTCATCCTTCTGTACATATTGCTGCCTCATTAATCCATTCTCCTCTTACAAACACACATGAGCTTTTATCTTATCTATACACATTGACAATGACATCCACAACCTGTCGCCATAAACATCTATCATACAAATCCCACCAATATATTTATATCTCTCTCCTTCTGCTTCTATTAGCTGGTGACATATCACCAAATCCAGGCCCAACACACATGCCACACCCACAACGAGCTATAAATCCAGCTAACCTCATAAACATTGCATGCCTCCCTTCACCCTCCAAGTCACTAAAATATGCCTTATGGAATGCACGCTCTGTCTGTAATAAGCTAACATCCATCCACGACCTCTTTATTTCAACTCACCTCAGCCTTCTTGCGATAACATGTAAGAAAAATAAAAAAGAAGACAGAAATGTCCCTTGGTTGGCGCACTAACAAAAAATTTAATAAAATGTAACTTTTATTAAACAATATTAAAATTGTATATATAATCTCTCCAGTGAAATATAAAAAATGAAAAATGTCTCAGTGTGTTAATTATTGAAATGAATAGTGTTATTGGTACACCTGCGCGTGTAATGGTGACACAAAAATGGATATTAATAAATAGAAAATCTCTCACAAATAAGTCATAGAATATATGCAAATCCAAAAATAGCAAATCAAAAAATGCATTTAATTGGGACCAATTATATGTGGCATGCTATAACATCCCTAAAAGTGGGATAATATTCTGCAATGTCCACTGCATGTTAGAATAGCCATGATATGCATGTGAAAAGTGGCCGCAATATACTCATATACCTTGATTGCCACCTGTAACTGAAATGCACATGGAATCTAATACATTTAAACAAGGGTTGACTTAACTGCTGCAAAGCCAACAAATAACTTTTAACATCTAAGGGGCTGGAATTATATTCCGTAAAGACTGACTAATATACTTGTAATCAGTCAATTGGCTCAATTAATATAGATTTCATATCACAAATGTCATGTCGGAATAGGAGATTGATATCTTATATTATCACCTTATCCCCTCATGTTATTCTACCATGTTTTTGGACATAATTGGCTATTCATTAGGCTGCAGGTAAACATGCACATGTGCTGTCTGCAGTGTATTCAGCAAATCTCTGGAAAGAAAGCCAAATCTTCAGATATACAATGTTACAGTGTCTTGTTATAATGTTAGCAGCACATGTAGCCATTTAAATCATAAGGGTATTTGCATTAGCTTTGACAATAAGAAAACCCATGCCCAAATTAGGGAGTATCTGGGAAAGAAGCCAAATTTGAACAGCACACATGGTGTGTATAAATGATTCTAAGCTTGCTGCTGTTCATGCAGCTATAAATAAATAGGATCTAACATGAATAGCTGGTAACTTAGTGAGTCTAGAAACAGCTCTAATCAGTCACATGGTATACACTATCTGAGCCTTACACTAGCTCACTAATAATGGTTGAATTCAGCAGTATAAGTTATATGAGTATTAGGTTTGACTTAATTGATATAATATATATGAGCATTACATCAGCTCAATAGAGATAAGTGTCTCATATACACAGCGCATATATCAGGTGATTTTACTGCTGCATGAGCAGATATGTTACTGCTCAAACGTCTGTAGTGATGTGATGTGATGTAAAAAGAAGATAATACTTCACTCAGTACTCACCTGATATATGCGCTGTGTATATGAGATACTTATCTCTATTGAGCTGATGTAATGCTCATATATATTATATCAATTAAGTCAAACCTAATACTCATATAACTTATACTGCTGAATTCAACCATTATTAGTGAGCTAGTGTAAGGCTCAGATAGTGTATACCATGTGACTGATTAGAGCTGTTTCTAGACTCACTAAGTTACCAGCTATTCATGTTAGATCCTATTTATTTATAGCTGCATGAACAGCAGCAAGCTTAGAATCATTTATACACACCATGTGTGCTGTTCAAATTTGGCTTCTTTCCCATATACTCCCTAATTTGGGCATGGGTTTTCTTATTGTCAAAGCTAATGCAAATACCCCTATGATTTAAATGGCTACATGTGCTGCTAACATTATAACAAGACACTGTAACATTGTATATCTGAAGATTTGGCTTTCTTTCCAGAGATTTGCTGAATACACTGCAGACAGCACATGTGCATGTTTACCTGCAGCCTAATGAATAGCCAATTATGTCCAAAAACATGGTAGAATAACATGAGGGGATAAGGTGATAATATAAGATATCAATCTCCTATTCCGACATGACATTTGTGATATGAAATCTATATTAATTGAGCCAATTGACTGATTACAAGTATATTAGTCAGTCTTTACGGAATATAATTCCAGCCCCTTAGATGTTAAAAGTTATTTGTTGGCTTTGCAGCAGTTAAGTCAACCCTTGTTTAAATGTATTAGATTCCATGTGCATTTCAGTTACAGGTGGCAATCTAGGTATATGAGTATATTGCGGCCACTTCTCACATGCATATCATGGCAATTCTGACATGCAGTGGACATTGCAGAATATTATCCCACTTTTAGGGATGTTATAGCATGCCACATATAATTGGTCCCAATTAAATGCATTTTTTGATTTGCTATTTTTGGATTTGCATATATTCTATGACTTATTTGTGAGAGATTTTCTATTTATTAATATCCATTTTTGTGTCACCATTACACGCGCAGGTGTACCAATAACACTATTCATTTCAATAATTAACACACTGAGACTTTTTCATTTTTTATATTTCACTGGAGAGATTATTATATATACAATTTTAATATTGTTTAATAAAAGTTACATTTTATTAAATTTTTTGTTAGTGCGCCAACCAAGGGACATTTCTGTCTTCTTTTTTATTTTTCTTACATGTTGTATCTTGTCCTTGGCAGCACGCCCCAGACGTCGCATAAATATTGAATTTATTACTCTTCATATTGGGGTTTCACACTTATTTCTAAATAAATATTTACTGGTGCAGAAGCTTTCCCCAGATTCCATTCCTTCTATTCTTGCGATAACAGAAACATGGCTCACACAATCAGACACTGCCTCCCTTGCTGCACTTTCATATGGTAACCTACACTTCTCACACACCTCCAGGACTGGTAATTGTAAAGGAGGTGGGGTAGGACTATTACTCTCCCAATCTTTTACATACACAGTTCTCCCACAGGTACCTTCACTCACATTTACATCATTTGAAGTACATTCTATCAGGACTTTCACCCCTTTCTCTCTGCGAGTTGCTGTTATCTATCGCCCACCTGGGCCACCTCAACAATTTCTGGAACATTTTTCTGCCTGGCTCCCTCACTTCCTATCTTCTGAGATCTCCACCATCATTATAGGTGATTTCAATATTCCCATTGACAGTCCACAATCTCCTCATGCCTCCAAACTACTCTCTTTAACCTCCTCTCTTGGCCTCTCCCAATGGACTGATTCCGCTACTCATAAGGAGTGCCACTGCCTTGATCTTGTATTCACCCGACTATGCTCAGTCTCTGATTTCACTAATGCTCCTTTCCCTCTCTCAGATCACAACCTGATCACCTGCACACTCTCCTCTATTACATCAACCTCAACGTCGGTGAAATCAACCAAACCTCCTAAAACCCGCAGAAATATTAATGCTATTAACTTTCATCAACTATCTACATCTCTACAACAACAACTCTCACCAATTTCTACATTCACTTCTCCTGAGACTGCTGCATCACACTTAAACCAGATTCTAGAAAAAGCCCTTGATGAAGTAGCTCCAGCCACCCATCACACACCACGTAGACTTAGACGTCAACCGTGGCATTCTAACTTTACAAGGCATCTACAAAAACTCTCACGTAAAGTAGAACGTCAGTAGCGAAAGTCTCATACTCCAAGTGACTTCCTCACATATAAGACTATCTACAACTCTTATCGTACTGCTCTGGACACTGCCATATTTCCAATCTCTTATCTCTGCTCAAGCCTCTAACCCCAAGCAACTTTTTAATACATTTAAACTGCTTCTTATCCCTCCCTCACCCAAACCACCTGCTACTATCTGTGCGCAAGATTTTGCTTCCTATTTTAGGGACAAGATTGATGAGATCCGAAATGAAATGGTATGCTCTTCCTCAGCTAGTGACCTGCTCAATTCGCTACCTGTATCCTCTGGCACATTCTCTTCATTTGATCTCACAAACGAAGATGAAGTATCTTCCCTCTTCTCATCCTCCTACTCTATTACCTCTCCTCTAGATCCTATACCCTCACAAATCAGTAAAGCTCTGTCTCCTGTGCTTATCCCAACCCTAACTAAAATCTGTAATCTCTCTCTCTCTACTGGCAACTTTCCATCACTGTTCAAGCATGCAGTGATTACTCCTATTCTGAAAAAACAAAACTCTGACCCCAACACTCTCTCAAATTACCGTCCTATCTCCCAGCTCCCATGCCCCTCCAAGCTACTTGAGAGACTTGTCTACACCCGCCTCACACACTTTCTTATCTCACACAACTTATTGGACCCACTTCAGTCCGGCTTCCGTTCCCAACACTCCACAGAGACAGCACTGACTAAGGTAGTAAATGATCTGGTCACTGCCAAGGCTAAAGGCCATTACTCACTCCTAATTCTTCTAGATCTCTCTGCTGCTTTTGACACTGTTGACCACTCTTTTCTCATACAAACACTACAATCCCTGGGTTTTAAGGACACGGCTCTTTCTTGGTTCTCTTCCTACCTATCTGATCGCTCTTTCACTGTTCGTTTTTCTGATTCTGCCTCCTCTTCGCTACCTCTATCAGTTGGAGTACCGCAAGGCTCTGTGTTAGGGCCTCTGTTATTCTCAATCTATACCTCCTCTATTGGCAAACTAATCAGCTCTTTTGGATTTCAGTACCATCTGTATGCGGATGATACTCAAATCTACCTATCTTCCCCAGATTTATCACCAACTGTACTGGTCCGTGTCACTGAATGTCTTTCTGCAATTTCATCTTGGATGTCATCTCGCCACCTGAAACTTAATATTTCTAAAACAGAATTAATTATATTTCCACCAGCCAACAACAGTTACCAACCTGATCTCTCTATCACTGTTGATACCTCGACCATCCACCCTGCCCCACAAGCTCGCTGCCTTGGTGTCATCCTTGACTCTGAACTGTCCTTTGTTCCCCACATTCAATCTGTCTCAAAGTCATGTTACATACATCTAAAAAACATATCCAAAATTCGACCATATCTCACACAAGACACTGCAAAAACTCTAATCCATGCACTTATTATTTCCCGCATTGACTATTGCAACAGTCTCCTTACTGGTCTTCCCAAAAACAGGCTATCGCCTTTACAATCAATTATGAATGCAGCTGCAAGGCTTATCTTCCTTGCCAAACGTTCATCGTCTGCTACCCCGGTCTGTCAGTCCCTCCATTGGTTGCCGGTTTTCTACCGTATTCAATACAAAATACTCTTACTTACACATAAGACCATTAACCAAACCACACCAACATACATCTCTTCACTCATCTCAAAATATCTCCCTACCCGACCTCTCCGCTCAGCACAAGATCTGCATCTCTCATCCCTATGCATTACTTGCTCCCACTCACGGTTACGGGACTTTCTTCGAACTGCACCCACTCTAGGGAATGCCTTACCACGCACAATACGACTTTCCTCTAGTCTCCAATCCTTCAAGCGATCCCTGAAAACTCACCTCTTCAGGCAAGCTTATCAGATCCCAGAACCGCCCACATAACCTTCATAGTTTCCATATCTAATTACATCCCTTCACAGTCCACACACAACATCACACATCGTTTTTCTCTCACATCCTCATGACATTTGGCTGACTTTCCGGTGTGAATGGATCATGCAGCCAACCAAGAAACTGTGCATTGTGGCTGGACCAAAATGCAATATATAGCACCTATCCTTGTGTATCAATGCCTATTTCCCTATAGATTGTAAGCTTGCGAGCAGGGCCTTCCTACCTATATATCTGTCTGTTATTACCCAGTTTTGTTCTATTAATGTTTACAATTGTAAAGCGCAACGGAATATGCTGCGCTATATAAGAAACTGTTAATAAATAAATAAATAGAAGATTCTGTTCAATTTTCCATTCAAAAGGGTCAAAACCCGCTGTTGGAATAAAGTTCAAGCCTTTGTTCAATACTTGATACTCTATAGGGGAAAGCAGCCTTGATGACAGATTGAATACCGTATTTATTTTCTCCGACCTCTGGCTATACCTCTGGTGGTCACCACGGCGGCATTGGCCCCCTCTCCTTGTAAGTCTTGATTTCTTCCGCGTTGTGCGCGAGTATTCACCCCTAAAGGGGGTCTCCGATAAGTATGTGCACCCTATATAATAAGTACTTGAGCTCAATGATACTCTACAGGATAGATCACTATACTTCCACTATGTGTATTTTATATTTTTGTATGTTGTTTGTTTCTGTAAAGTATTGTTGAAAGTAGCGGTGTTTGGTTGCCCGGGTGATGGGACGGCCCCGATGACGTCACTGTCATGTGACGCTGACCGAGCGGGAGCCGGAAACTGAACAGCGGGCAATCAGACACACCGGGTGAGACACTTAGGGTATATAAGGTTTGTCACATTAGACTTTCATGTATGTCCTGATGATGAGTTGTGTATTAAACTCGAAACGTTGACCCAGCGACTGGCTCTTGGCTATTACTACCTACACTTTAAGACCGGAGAGTGACCCTGATTCTGCCTATTCTACTATATATATATATATATATATATATATATATATATATATATATATGCGCTACACATTGCGGATTCAGCCGGTAGGGGGTTCTATAATATATCCCAACAATGTAATCGCATTCCGCAATGCGATCATGAGCACTAATATCGCACCCAGATCACATTGCAAATGTGATTAATGATAAATGGGCCCCTTAGTCTATATATGTGCATGGAGTGCTGGACTACTCCAATTACATTATATATATATATGTATATATATATACATATATATAAAATATATGGTCACATTTTGTTACCTCAGTATCCCTGCTCAGCCCCTCATCCTCTCTGATTCTCTCTGTCACTTGCCCTCAGTGTTCCTGCCCCCACCCTTCCTGTAACTCCTCCTCTGTATTCTTGCACCTGCCCTTGATGTAACTTCCACTCAGTATCCCCGCCCCCACCCTATCAGTAGCTTCACCTCAGTGTCCCTACTTCTGTCCTCTCTGCCGTGCAAACCTTTAAATGGCCGCAGTGACTGGTTCGCGCACGCACATTGCGAAGGATATGCATGCGCAGAGACGCAACATCGGCTGGCTCCGGGCGATCTCTCACTTGCGTCCCTTGCTGAATCAAGCCCATAGAGAGGCTGATGCACAATTTAGTCACCCTCTAAATTGTCATCACTCTCCCAGTAACCACCAGTGAGAATATCTCAGAGTCCTAACTCTTCCAGATCACACACTGGTTCAAAAGGACCACTGTGAGATCTGGAAGAGATTGGACTGTAGATCATAGATCCCAACAGTATATAGTTAATTAATTAATTCACTAAGCTTTGAAAACAGAAGGGGGTACTGACATTCTTAGAAAAATCAATAAGAAACTAATATAAAATTTTAAAATAATAATAATTCCCATGATCTGTTACATTTCCTGGCTATGCTGGAGCTGTTGTATATAGAAGTTTATTGGACAGCATACCTAGACAAATCGGTGCCTTTTCCCAAAATCCATTTTCACATCTAATTCTCCGGATTCCTCTAAAACCAAAAAAATGTCGACATCTATATGCCACGTTAGAACCCGATTCATAAGTAGTTTTTTTGGAATCTTCGATGTCTTCTAATAGTGTAACTCCAAATCTTACAACTGGTGGTGGTCCGCAGCTCTTTCCAATTTCTAAAATGAAAAGAAGCCTAAATAACTATATAAAACTAGGGAACATCTTTAAGTATAGGTAGAACAATGATTGGAATATTACATCTTTTGATGTATATGCTTTCAATGCACAAGAGTGAGTTATAAAGACTTAATAACAATAATAACCTCTTGTTACCAATATGATTAATAGCTGGAGGCTATTAACTGTCCCAACCCTACCACTCTCCCAGAGAGAGATAGGGTTGGGACAAATTAATAGCCTCCAGCTTATTTGTGAGGATCCTTCCCACACACCTCGGAGGTGGTGCAGGTGATATTGCATCATTTACAGTTTACATCAATGATAATAATGTGATTATAAATTGAACTTGCATATTTGGTAACAAATTAAAGAGATGATAATAATAACAATTCTATCCATTGACACCATTGTGCCTGTGACAGTATATTTAGATTGTACGAAATATTGGAGTAGTCCCGCTTTAATTTTCTACTAGTGGCCGCCCCATGCAGTCTCTACAGGAACATCCAGCACATGGGATGCAGTCAATATCCCAGCAAAAGGGATGCCAGGGCTTAGAATACCAGCGCTGGAATCCTGACACCTGTCAGAATTCCGGCATCTGCATCCCGAAGGTAAGTTGAAGGGTTAGGGGAAGGGTTAGGGATAGGCACTAGGGGGAAGGTTAGGTACTATTGGGGAGGGTTAGATTTATTGAGGGAGAGGTTAGGTTTCGGCACCATGGAGGAAGGGTTAGGGTGAGGGTTTAGATACCAATCGACAGGTGTCTGTATTCTTAGCTTATCGGGATATTGGCATCGGGATTCTGACCGCCGGGATCTTGTGTGCTGGCATCCTGTACCAACCCCAGCACACAAGTGCTTATACCTGTGTCAACATTGTTTCAGTTTCTTATCAGCCAATGAAGTGTCTGTATAATCTGGGACAGATTGGAAACTTAAAGGTGGTCCTAGAAAAAGTCCTGAAAGAAGCCTTAGGCGCAAATGAATGGATGGTAGCTGGGATCAACACACAAAATCACATAATTAGTTGGCACAGTTAATGGAACATGTCATTATAGACTGAGTCAAGGAAACGGACATCGATGATAAGAGAGAGCCCCAAAATCTGACACCCTTCTGGCGGAAATACAGTCTTCACTGTAAGCCATCTGAAATCCACTGAGCCCAGTGGTTCAAATGGTGGTCCTTGGAGAGCCCTCAGGACCACAGCCAAATCCCAAGGAGCCACGGGAGGAACAAAGGGAGGCTGAATGCGAAGGACCCCTTGCAGAAAAGTGTGGATATCAGGGAGAGGAGCAATCCTACGCTGGAACCACACTGATAGGGCAGAGACATGCACCTTCAATGAGGCAAAGCGGAGACCATGATCTAAACCCGCCTGCAGGAAAGCCAACACTCTGGATATCCGAAACACTTGGGGATCGTAACCTCTGGGACGACACCAAGCAAACTAGGCATGCCACACCCTGTGGTCAATCCTGGCAGAAGCTGGTTTCCGAGCTCTGAGCATGGTGTTAACCACAGAGCTGGATAAACTTTTGGACCTTAGGATGGATGTCTCAAGACCCATGCCATCAAAGACAGATGACCCAGATCCGGGTAAAGGTAAGGACCCTGAGACAACAGGTCCGGACATTGAGGCAACAGCAACAGAGTGTCGATGGAGAGACTCTGAAGATCTGAGTACCAGTGATGTCTGGGCCACACTGGAGCCACCAGCAGGATCATGCCTCCTTCTTGCTTGAACTTTTGAAGAACTAGAGGAAGAAAAGAGATTGGAGGAAGCAGATACGCAAACTGGAAGGTCCACCATACCAACAGAGCGTCTACCAGGAGAGCCTCTGCATCTCTTGTTCGGGATCCATACGCCTGCAGCTTGCGGTTGTGTCTGGAGGCCATGAGGTCTATTTCGGGAAAGCCCCACCTGTCCACTAGGAGTTGAAATACTTCCCGGTGAAGAGACCATTCCCCTGGATGCACGTCGTGATAGCTGTGGAAGTCCGCTTCCCAGTTGAGCACTCCTGGAATGAACACTGCCGAGATGGCCAGGAGATTGGCTTCCACCCATGTCAGAATGCGGGACACCTCCATCAATGCCGCCTGACTTCGAGTTCCTCCTTGATGGTTTATGTAAGCCACCATGGTGGCATTGTCCGACTGAACTTGCACAGGTTTTCCGTGAAGTATGAGTTTTGCCTGTTGTAGAGCCCTGAAGACTGTCCGAAGCTCCAATATGTTGATTGGTAGGGCAGATTCCACTGCTGTCCACCGTCCCTGAAATGAGTGTGGACTTGTCACTGCACCCCAACCCCAGAGACTGGCATCCGTTGTCAGGAGAACCCAGTCCAGAATCCAAAAGGGGCGTCCCTTGTTGAAATGAGTCGTCTGCAGCCACCAGGCCAGAGTTTCCTGCTAATTACAAATTCATATGTTCTGACCAGGCCTATTATCGACAGAGCTCCTTGCCTGTTCCTTTGGTGCCTTTTGCTGTGGGTTCCAGTACTTGACTTCTGGCTCTGTTTGACAATTCTTCTGGAATCTCCCCTGGCATTAATCCTGAGATATCTGGATCTGACCAGTGTCTACTCTGACTACTCTCCTGTACCCGTTCTATCAGAATATCACTTTAACTGCCCACTCAAAGAGTTGCGACCCGCATACTGGGCATAGCGCAGTTCGTATCCCTTTTTTGGGGTTCTTGGAAAAGACTACAGGTGAATTAGACTCCGCGCCTCTATTCTGGGTAGCAGCAAAAATAGTCACTGAAGCTAATTCATTTAATCCTTTAGTTTGTGACACTTTATAAGTGACGGGGAAGTTGTGTGAGTGGGTAATTAATATTCACTCATTAATAAATAGATTGATATAGGCCCCATATTTAATATGTAAATGTTGGCTCTATAACATTAACCAGTATATTGTCTGTCTTTGTTGGTTTCATGTAAACCAATGGGAAGATGTTAATCCGGTATACAATCGGGAAACCGGCTGCCTTAATACCGGCAGCCAGCTTCCCGACTGTCATATCCCAGGGAGGGTGAAATGTCGGTCATCTAGATGTAGACGCCTGACATTTCCCCGACGCCGGGAGACCGGCGCCTGGCATCCCGATCGAAGGGGTGCCGGGCGCCGTGAGCGGACAGCCGCGCGGGGGGGGAGGGTTAGGGCACCCGGGGGGGATTTAGGGTTAGCACCGATTCCGTTAATCCATATGAAAAAAAGGAAAATAAAGGAATGGATTGATCGCTCCTGAGGAATTTGCAATGTAAGATGAACTAGCCTTTGGTGAGACAGGGTAGGAAGTAGACTGACAGCCAATCAGAAGGGACGTCATACTGTGATTAACTGACCGGTATAAGAGGTTGCTTCTGATTGGCACACTCTATGTCACCTTCTAAACTGTCACCAATCCTTCTTAGACTTCCAGTGAGAACAGCTATTTTGACCGCTACAGGATCTGGAGAACATGTCCTAGCATCTATCCCCTTTATAAAATTCATTTTCTGTTCTCCCTGAGAACCAGAGAGTGGGGAGTACCTACGTTCTTGAGAAGGACAGGGAACAAATATAAACACGCCATGATAAAATAACAATAGTAATTCACATGATCAGCACTCTTATAGTTACTGAGTTCTGGTGCTGCTACAGTACGAATGGAAGTTTACTGGACTGCTACGAGCATACCTAGACAAAGTGGGGCTTGTTCCCAAACTCCGTTCTCACATTTAATTCTTCGGCTTCCTTCAAGTACATAATGATCTGCACAGTTATATTCCACGTAAGAGCCCGAGTCATAAGTCGCTGTCCTAATGTCTAGGATGTTCTCAAATCGTACGTTCGGCGGTGGACCACACCTCTTGGCAATTTCTAAAACAGAAAAAACATTAAGTGAAGATAATAAGCTCATGAAATAATGGAATTGCATCTTTGGACCGCACGTAAAAATATTTATATAATTAAAAAAAAGCTCTTATATTTTAGAATAACTTAATGTGCAACACCTTACAATGTAACAATAACATACGAGGTGATTCAGAGTAGCATGCTAAAATAGGCTAATGCCGCAGGAGGCATCTTGCGTAAATAGATGCCTCCTGTGATCTGCAGCTGAGTCCGAGGACACAGCCATCACAGTGGCAAATGCAGGGTTCCTAGAGGGGGGATTTACAAATGCTTGATTTTAGAGAAGGTGTGGCCAGTCCATGAATTGGTATAATTCACACTTATCCAGGTTTAATATGCGTCATACAAAGTGTATTGTGTGTTATAATTCCAGCATATATAGGACCAGTGATCACAGTAAGCTGTTAGATGCAGCAGTAGGGCCTGAGATTAATGTATTTATGTCAGATGTGGGCACCATTCCACAGCATTGGAGCAAGTCCGGGAGTCTGGGGGAGCAGCAGAAGAAACTAGCACTGCCCTGGGCATATATGTACATATTGGTCTCACCATGCACTGCTGACAGGGATGAGGGGACCCAAACGGAGGCTGCCCCCTCTCTTAAAAAGCCCCAGGTCTATACATAGCAGTGCACCCCTAACAGTGCATGTTTTCCAGATCTCATAGTTGGCGCACAGGTGAATTTATTACTGGCTGACTAATGTTAAAAGATCCATAGGTGGTGTTAATTATTTCATTTGTGATACTGAGAAGAACATGCAGCACTAATGAAATTCTATGTTACTATTTCTAATGTGGGCTAGGAAAGGGGATTTCCAGGCAACCGGAAACCCCCCCCCCCCCCCCCCCCCCTGCGTTTGTCTATACATCGGATCATCTAGGAAAACATCCTCAGGGCGGTGTTTTCACTCTGCCGGTGCCACTGAAACTGTATTGGAAGACTTGGCCACTGGCTTTAGCATGCCTTGAAAATGGGGTAGATGCCTCATTTTCATGAATGCTCTCCGGTTCCGCCCCCAAACAGCCACAGTGTGTGAATCATGCTGCAGCTTAAGGGGGACTCCGACGGAAGACACAACCGGTGATCGGCACATATGTAGTACAGATCCTGCGCATGCACAAATCATTGATCATAGAACTTGTTCACAAACTATAGGTCTTGTATACAAGTCTGAATGAGCCCCATAGGTGTCTCCTTACTAAATAAATGATTTATCCCTCGCTAGTGACGACTCCACAGCACGACTTTAATTTTAATGCTGATAATCCCGACAGGCACTCAGTAAGTTTTCTAACCCTCCCCCCTTTGCCCCCTACCCTTCCCTTCCTGCATCCTAACCTTAATCCCCCACACACCCTAAACCTAACCCGCCCCCTTAGTGCCTAACTCTAACCTCCCACCCTGGTGGTGCCTAAACCTAACCCCCCTGTCCACAGCCTAACCCTAATCTCCCCCCTCCCGCAGACTAAACCTAACCCCCCCTCTCCTCTACAGCTACAAGCTAACCCCGCCTGCTATACTTACATTTGGTATGCCAGCTGTTGGAATTCCGCCGTTGGCTTCTCAACTAATGTCGGAATTCCAGCGCTGGTGTTCTGGCAGCGCTGGTGTTCTGATTTATGGCCCCGAGATTTCGACCAGTATACTAACTACATTCCATTTATACACATAAAATACATATTAAATGGACTTCAAAAGATTAATTGACTGCAATTATCATTAGTATGTATTTTATTAAAATATTGATGCAAGCAAGCATCATCTCGTCCTTCTATTAGATTAATTTCTGATATATTTAATAAGTATTTTTTCTAACGTATTTAACTATACTGTGTATAAAGACAATAAATGATGTTATAGCTTATAATACAGTGTTTTTAAATAACCAGTAAAAGGAGACATTGTTAAAATTATTCAATGTCCAGTCAAGAATTAGGTAATAATAATTTGACTTTACTTATTTTCAGTTCATGACTTAAGTATAAGTACAAATACAAGATATTACAAAGAAAACATTTTTATTTATAATTTTTTGCCTCTGCAGCATGAACTTCAAGTCTCCTACTGAGCCCCCTCCGATATTTATACTTATCTTATCCGATGATGTCATCAAGACTCATCTGTAGATCCATGGGAAAGTAACCTCAACATAATACATGAAGATCTATGCATATGTCTTACTTCATTTGACCTATGCACTTGGCTTATGTACATTATTCCCCAAAAGACCTAGACGGTGGCCATTTGAACTTATAACTTCAAAAGTTTCATAAGAGCCATTTTAAATAACTTTCTAGAACTTAATGAAATATCTTACATTATTTCTTTACTTTTCCCTTTCCTTAATATCTTTTATTTTATTAAAACATAACAACTACCGTACTTTAAAATTCACATGTTGTTAATATATCCTAGTAAAGTATATTTCAAACTTGTTGACCATCGTATGAATTACTGGGGGGTCTATTTACTAAGCAGTGTTAGGAGACAGAGTGAAAAGTGATAAGAAAGTGATAAGGTGCCAGCCAATCAGCTCCCAACTGTCATTTTTCAAACACAGCCTGTGATATGACAGTTGGGAGCTGATTGGCTGGCACCTTATCACTTTTCACTCTGTCTCCCCACACTGCTTAGTAAATAGGTCCCTGAGTGTGTGTGTTTGGACCAGCCTTTATGGGGTCTGTATGTGTTTGGGCGAGCCTTCACTGGACCTTTTTGTGTGATAAGGTTCTGACTTCAAGCATTAGTTTGGTTAACACTTGAAGAAAACATAGTTAGTACCAAGTCCGAAATTAAAACACATAATAACACTATAAGGCCTTAGGACTTGATTCAGCAGTGCACGCAAGATTGACAGGCAGAGGCAGTTAAGGGGCAGTGCGGGGGCTGGATTGGCAGGCATTTCCAGAAACTCCAGGGACTGCGTGGACGTACACAGTCTCCTGGGCTCGCAAGCCAGACAGCCTGAGTAAGCTGAGGCTTACTCAGCTGTCCGGCCGCCCGGAGCCGTCCACCATCGCGACCATCAACCACCGATGGTCACGAATTTGATTCCAACACTGCGACCTCAGTTGCAGTGCTGGGTTCGCTAATGCAGCAGGGGGTGTCATACAGCTCCTGCTGCATTTGCATTATTTCCAGGATCACAATTGCAAAGCTGACTGCATGCAGCTTTGCAATTGTGATCCTTGCTGAATCAGGCCCTTAGACGGCAGTGTGTGAAACACATGCGAGAGAATAAGATGGTTGACAGGATGAACCAAAGGGAAGGTTTAATATAAAAGTTTTAATTTTGCCAAAGAAAAAAGTTCTTATAGAATAGGGACCTGTATGATCCAGTCACACAGAATTTTATTTTATTAATCTGGAGCCACGATAGATAGGTGCCTCTAATAAAATGTTAGCTTTAACTGAGAGTGACGGTGTGGGGCAGCACAGACGGTGTAATGGTTAGCGTTACTGCCTCACAGCAATGATGTCATGGGTTCAATTCCCACCACGGCCCTAACTGTGTGGCGTTTGTATATTCTCCCTGTGCTTGAGTGGGTTTCCTCCGGGTACTCAGGTTTCCTCTCACACTCCAAAAATATACTGGTAGGTTAATTGGCTCCCCACAAAATTGACCATAGTGTGTATGTGTGTGAGCATGTGGTAGGGAATATAGATTGCAAGCTCCACTGGGGCAGGGACAGATGTGAATGGCCAAATATTCTCTGTGTAAAGTGCTGCGGAATATGTGTGCGCTATATAAATAACTGGTAATAAATAATAAATAAATAATAAAAGAGATTTTCTAGGCGTATGTAGGAAAGCTTCCAAAGAGTAAGGCTGAACTAATGCTTCCTCAAGTGGTATATTAGTATAGCAAGAGCGGGATAGCAGCCAATCAGATATACAGTCAGGTGCATAAATATTGGGACATTGACAGAATTTTCATATTTTGGCCACTATTCACCACCACAATGGCTTTGAAATGAAACAAACAAGATGTTCTTTAACTGCAGACTTTCAGATTTAATTTGAGGGTAATTACATCCAAATCAGGTGAACGGTGTAGGAATTACAACGGTTTCTATATGTGCCTCCCACTTTTTAAGGGGCCAAAAGTAATGGGACAAACTAAACAATCCTAAATCTAACTTTCACTTTTTAATACTTTGTTGCAAATCCTTTGCAGGCAATTACAGCCTGAAGTCTGGAACGCATAGACATCACCAGACGCTGGGTTTCATCCCTGGTGATGCTCTGCCAGGCCTCTACTGCAAATGTCTTCAGTTCCTGCTTGTTCTTGGGGCATTTTCCCTTCAGTTTTGTCTTCATCAAGTGAAATGCATGCTCAATCGGATTCAGGTCAGGGGATTGACTTGGCCATTGCATAATATTCCACTTTTTAGCCTTAAAAAACTCTTTGGTTGCTTTTGCAGTATGCTTTGGGTCATTGTCCATCTGCACTGTGAAGCGCCGTCCAATGAGTTCTGAAGCATTTGACTGAATATGAGCATATAATATTGCCCGAAACACTTCAGAATTCATTCTGCTGCTTTTGTCAGCAGTCACATCATCAATAATTACAAGGGAACCAGGTCCATTGGCAGCCATACATGCCCACACCATGACACTACCACCACCATGCTTCACTGATGAGGTGGTATGTTTTGGATCATGAGCAGTTCCTTCCTTCTCCATACTCTTCTCTTCCCATCACTCTGGTACAAGTTGATCTTTGTCTCATCTGTCCATAGAATGTTGTTCCAGAACTGTAATGGCTTTTTTAGATGTTATTTGGCAAACTCTAAGCTGGTCTTCCTGTTTTTGTGGCTCACCAATGGTTTACATCTTGTGGTGAACCCTCTATATTCACTCTTGTGAAGTCTTCTCTTCATTGTTGACTTTGACACATATACACCTACCTCCTGGAGAGTGTTCTTGATTTGGCCAACTGTTGTGAAGGGGTTTTTCTTCACCAGGGAAATTATTCTTCTGTCATCCACCACAGTTGTTTTCCGTGGTCTTCCGGCTCTTTTGGTGTTGCTGAGCTCTCCGGTGCGTTCTTTCTTTTTAAGAATGTTCCAAACAGTTGATTTGGCCACACCTAATGTTTTTGCTATCTCTCTGATGGGTTTGTTTTGATTTTTCAGCCTAGTGATGGCTTGCTTCACTGATAGTGACAGCTCTTTGGATCTCATATTGAGAGTCGACAGCAACTGATTCCAAATGCAAATGTCACACCTAGAATCAACTCCAGACCTTTTACCTGCTTAATTGATAATGAAATAACGAGGGAATATCCCACACCTGTCCATGAAATAGCTTTTGCGTTGATAGTCCCATTACTTTTGGCCCCTTAAAAAGTGGGAGGCACATATAGAAACCGTTGTAATACCTACACCATTCTCCTGATTTGGATGTAATTACCCCCAAATTAAATCTGAAAGTCTGCAGTTAAAGCACATCTTGTTTGTTTCATTTCAAAGCCATTGTGGTGGTGAATAGAGGCCAAAATATGAAAATTCTGTCAATGTCCCAATATTTATGCACCTGACTGTAAATCTACAATGCACAGCATGAGTGAAAGTACGTATATCTGGAATAGCATAGTCGCCTTTGCTCGTTGAAGCCGGAGCTTGACCATAGATATGCGAGCCCTATTACCCATCCAGAGAAATATTGAAAAATAAACTATTACACTGTGACACATCTTTATTAGATAGGCGGATAGGCAACATTTAGATGATATAAGATAGTTTATGGAAGATAATACTCTCCAAAGCGGCCGCTCGACCCATCAAAGATAAATGTAGGGTCTTCCAATCGTCTAGTTTCCTAGCAATATTCAATAATAATGAAGAAAAAATTACCTTATATAAATCATCTAAATTAGGATGGATAAGGTCCCCTAGATATTTCAATGGAGAGTTTAAAACCTTAAATTGAGGGAATGTTTGAGAGAGGAGCAACAATAGATCTAGTCAAAGGGAGAATTTTTGATTTTTCATAATTTATTTTAGAACCAGAGAAAGACTGAAAATGGGAAATTATATCCAAAATGACTGGTAAAGAAACCTCAGGGTTGAAACAAAAACAAGCATGTCATCAGCAAAGAGTGCGACTTTTGTTTTAACAGATCCAATCCGAACGCTAATAAAGCTAGAATAGCTAAAGGCTCGATCGCTAAAGTGAATAAGAGGAGACAAGGGGCATCCCTGCCGTGTCCCTTTACAAATTTCAAAAGGATTGATAAATAACCATTACATAAAACCTGGGAATAAGGATTATTATATAGGGTTTGAAGAATTTGAATAAAGTCTGCTGAAAAAACGAACTGGGAAAGTAACTCAAATAAATGACCCCATGTCACAAGGTCAAAAGTCTTTTCGGCATCTAGAGCCAGTAATATGCTAGAGTTTACCGATTCACAGTTCTTCAGAGATTGAGCAACAGCTAAAATTTTCCTAATATTACAGGTAGAGTGACGGCCTAGAATATATCCTCTTTGGTCACCAAGAATTAGATGAGGGAGAACACCTTTGAGACGGTTAGCAAGAATTTTTGTCAGTAACTTATAATCGACATTTAGTGCGGTATCCAATTAGCCCCGAATATTGATCGGGCGCTAATTGATCCCTGCGATCGGCGAAAGATTTTTCTATGATTATCCACGTTTTTCTACGATTTTTTTTCACCCTAACCTATTATTTTGGGCGAAATAATGGGATAGTTCTCCCATTAACACACAGGAGCCACGAATAGCTCGCGGACCTATGTGTTCTCGCCTTTTTTGGGGCAAAAAAAAATGGCACTTATCGTGGATTATTTCTCGGTGCACATCAGGTCCCAAGAGAAAAACCCTGGTAAGTGTCGGCTAATTAGATAACCCCGGGCGAGCTAATTTACCACGGCTAATTGGATACCCCCCTTAGTAAGGATATAGGTCGATAGGACCCGGGAAGTGCTAGATCCCTGCCGGTTTTTGGAAGGCTTCTGAGCAAAGCCGAATTAAAGTATTGGGAAATAGTAAATTTTTCTAAAATATGATTAAACACTCCTAATGATTTTTTGATTCTAGGAGAAAGGATTTTTATAAAAATCACCCGTAAAGCCATCAGAGCCAGGGGCCTTTGATGATTTTAAACTTTTAATAGCAACTTGGAGCTCTTCAACCGTTATAGGGGCATGAAGAGAATCCACCACTGAAGAATCTAAGGAAGGCACAGATTTAGCTGTGTTATCAATAGACGGTTAGGAATAAATAGACTCATCAAAATTACAAAGGACTGCAGTAGTCTGCGCGCTGGAATTAGTGTGTGACCCATCTAAGTTTTAAAAAAATGGAATTATACCAGAGGACTGGGAGCTACAGATTGGAGAGCAATTTTCAGGAGTGATTACCGAGCTTATGAAAACGATATTCTCTTTGCCAAGAATATCTGTCCCCAAACTCTGTCAAAACATTATTAAAATATTGCTTAGCTAATGAATACGATAATTTACTGCCTGGGGTAGGTGAGAGCTTGAATAATTTAAGAGCTTGCTGGGCCGAGCGGGACGTCTCTAAAAATGTTTTTTTTAGTGTGGTAAGCGTAAGCCATAATGTTACCTTGAATAACTGACATTATTGCAAGAAAAAAAGAGACGGTACTGTAAGCTGTCAGAGCAGGGGTGGGGAACCTTTTTTCTACTGAGGGCCATTTTGATATATATATTATATATATACTATATATGTGGTAACCAGGTTCTACAACAAAAGGAAACACAACTGTCTCAAAGCTTTACGTTACTAAAGAAGCGAGGAATCGAGAAAACACATAAACTATGCTTGAAGCAGTAGTGCACCAGCAGATTGTAGCATTTAAACACAGTCTTTGCTAACACTTTGGCCTTTGCTGAGAAAAATAGAGAAAACACATAGGCTATGCTTGAAGCAGTAGTGCACCGGCAGATTGTAGCATTTAAACTAGGGATGTGCAGGCTCGGTTTTACTCGGATTTACTCGGTTCTTATCGCCACTTTACCGCAAATTCGGATTTATTATATTGGCTATCCAAAACACATGATAGGCGATAGCCAATAAAATGCCGTTTATAGATCCGAGTAAATCCGAGTAAAACTGAACCCGCTCACCCCTAATTTAAACACAGTCTTTGCTAACACTTGGCCTTTGCTGAGAAAAATAGGGAAAACACATAGGCTATGCTTGAAGCAGTAGTGCACCGGCAGATTGCAGCATTTAAACACGTTGTCTTCTCCAGATCTCCAATCAGCAGGGGCTGTCCTCCGCGATGCCCGCGGTCCTCTCGGCTCCACCTGCGGAGTCTTCCTGGCAGCAGGGGTCCCTCAGGGTGGCTGTAGCCGGTGACTCTTCACAGGAATGGCCCCTGCTGTGTCCCGGCAACACCCGTCTTCTCCGGGTGGGGGTCTCCCGAACACTCTGGGCAGCAGGTGTCAGGTGGGGAGGTCTTCTCCTGGGGCATTCAATTCTCCCAAGCAACCCTTGTGGCTGTTTGCTTTTGTTATATGGATTTTGGTTTTCTGTTGGTGTGTGTGTATTTACAGCAGATTTTCTTCCTATATATTTTCCTATATTTTTGTATTTGTATAATTTATATCTATTTTATGATTGGCACAATACAATAACACCCACCTGCACAGCCCAAACTTTGACAGTTGAAAAAAAAAATGGTTAACGCACCCATTGATGCCTTTCCTCTCCCCGAACCCCTGTGGCCCCACACACTTTATCTGCAGTTCCGTCCACCTATGCCCTCCCCCAAGAGTTCCTGAACTTATTTTTCTAGAAAGATAGCACTGGTTATGATGAAGACCAGTAAGGAGGCTATTACAATAATCAGTGTAGGAGATATTGTAATAAGTGCATGAATTACAGTTTTTGCAGTGTCTTGTGTAAGATATGGTCGTATTCTGAATATGTTTTTTTAGATGAATGTAACATGATTTGGAAACATATTGAATGTCGGTGACAAAGGACAATTCAGAGTCAATGATAACACCTCAGCAGTGAGCTTGTGAAGGACGGTTGTTTGTGGAGTTATAAACAGTGCTAAAGATAGCAGGTTGGTAAATAATATTAGATTTGCTGTCTCACTCTTTCTAGATAACTTATTGGTACTTACCAACTTTGGAGCAGTCAGGGTATTGCAGTGTGCCCCGGTCACAGTGTGTTCTCATGTTAGAGCCAGGAGAAGCCTCATATCCATTTATACAGATAAATTCTACGGTATCACCATGCATAAGATATAGGGAATTTCTTTTTATCCATTTCAGCTCTATATATTTTTCTGCCATGTTCTTTTCCTTTACAGTACAAGGTTCTGAGACAAAGACAAACAAATACATTAATATAAAAACATAATATTTGATTGTCATTAATTGAATCATCTATAGTTAGTTATATTCAATCACATTTACTAATGTGCAGTTTTGCGAACCGCAAAAGCTACGATTTTCAGACCCTACCTGCCGTATTAGCAATACATTCTTATTACCTAGAAAATAACTTAGCATTGTCCTAGTTAAAAATAATAAATTAATATTGCTACATTAAAAATTAATAAATATATAATGCTCCTATTAGAAATAAATAAAATAATATTGGCTGATTAGAAAAATAACAAACTACTATTGCATCCTTAATAAATACGTTATTTTTGCATCCATATTTAACAGGTATAAATAATAAAAACGGGAAATAAAACAAAACAGATGGAATGGGCGAACCGTATCATGAATTAAGCTTTGGTGAGCCAGCAAGTTAAGTGCACCACCAGCCAGTCAGAAGCAGCGTATTTTCTGTGAAAAGCTGGTCATGATAAGAGGCTGGTTTTGACTGGCACACTCAATTTCTCAGCAAGCCCCAAAATTGCCATCACTCCTCTAGAGACCACCACTGTGAGGAACAGTTTGGACCATCGCAAGATACAGATCTGGAGTTAGATGTGTAAATTATAGACATGTTCCAGAAACAATCCCCTTATGTAAGTAATTTTAAGTTGTCACTGAGCTCTGGGAAGAGCAGAGAGCACTAACTTTGTTGAGCAGAAAATTAAATAATAATAATTCCCATGATCAGTAATCTGTTATATTCCCCAAGTTATGATAGTACTGTATATGTTACTTGAATGGACAACTACGAACGTACCTAGACAAATTGGTGTCTGTTCCCAAACTCCGTCGTCACATTTAACTCTCCGGCTTCCTTCTAGAACGTAATATTCCGGACATTGATATTCCACGTAAGAACCTGATCTATAAATTTCTTCTACTTGATATTTGGTGCCACCAATTTTTATTACTGGTGGTGGACCGCAGCTTTTATATCGCTCTAAAAGAGATATCATTGTGTGAACGTAATAAGCTAATATAACAATTGCAACATATAAGGGTATATAATATACTGTACAAATATAAAATAATCTGTGAAGGTCTGTCCCATCTTCACCATGCGCAGTGGGAGCCAGGGCATGCTCCCAAGGCCAGCTCTACCATTAGGTATCTACAGCTGAGTCCACCCAAAGAAATAAAATAAAGGATGTATATTTCAGTCCTGACCGGTACTATTGATGACCTGGGCTGACGCTGCTGAGGTGGCAAGCCTCCGGAACTCCCCCAGCCCTGGAACTGCTCTGTCCCCTGTCAGTGTGGTAGAATCAGTGGTGGCCACCCCTTCCCTCTCCTCCAGCCCTCTCGTTCTCCCGGGTGTCAGCCTGTCACTCATATAAGAATCTCCGTTAACCTAGACAACACAAAGATGTGCTACTAAATGATTAATGGGAGGGGGAGTGTTTGTGTAGGGGGGTGGGGGCTCTTGTTTGTGTGAGCGATAATGAGTGCTGACATGGTTATGTGTGTAGGGGGGTTAATGAGTGCTGGCAGGGCGTGCCTCTGTGGGTTAATGAGCACTGGCAATGGGAGTGTGTGTGTGTTAATGAGTGCTGGTAATGTGTGTGGGACTAAATGAGTGCTGGCAGGGTGAGTGTGTGTTTGAGGGGTAATCAGTACAGGCAGGGAGAGTGTATTTGTTTGGGGGGGTAATGAGTACTAGCAATGTGTGTGTGGAGGTTAATGAGTGCTGGCAGGGTGAGAGTGTATGGGTTAATGAGTGCTGGCACGGTGAGTGTGTGTGTTTTGGTGGGTAATGAGTACTGGCAGGGTGAGTGTGTGTGTTTGGGGAGGTAATGAGTGGTGGAGGGGTACTTGTATGGGGGAAAATGTGTGCTGGCAATGTGTGTGTGGAGGTTAATGAGTGCTGGAAGGGTGAGTGTGTATGGGTTAAAGCAGTAGTTCCCAAACTTTTTTTGAATCACGGCGCCTTCGCGTATCAGCATTGTTCTCACGGCACCCCTAAGCCAAAAGTTTGTTATTGAGAAATTCTGAAAAGAGTGAAGTGTGCTTACCTGTCATCCTTAGGTTCTGTTATGTGGTGGTGGACAGGTTTTTGCTTCTGTTTGTCCACATATTTACATTACATTGACTTTAAATAATTTGTTTTGTTGCTGGACCACCAACCTGAGGCACCCCTGCATGTGTCCTGAGGCACCCCGGGGTGCCACGGCGCACAGTTTGGAAACCACTGGGTTAAAGTGTAATAGTAAGGGTGAGTATGTATGGGTTATTGTTAATATTATGAATTGGGGGCAGCATTATGAGATACATTATGATTTCGGGCTCTGCTATGTGGCATATTATTTGGGTCATTTCTACATAGTATATTATGAATTTATAAATTAGGGACACTGATGCATGGTATATTATGAATTGGAGGGAGCAGGAGCAGTCGGTGAAATGTTGCACTAGCCCGACATGCTCCGATTATCACCACAGAGTGTGACGGGACAGGACTTAGCTTGAGAGGAGTGAGTGTGGATGCCGAAAATGGGTAATAATTCAGAGTGAGGAGGAGGCAGGACGTAGGGGGGGGGGGATGGTGATGAAGCAGGAAGAGGACCATGGCAGTAGAGAGCCAGCCCGGGCCCCATTAATAAAGGGGGTATGGTCTAGTCCCAGGAGGCATAGCCACACACCCCTAGAAAAAAAACTATTTGTAGTGCAGCAAAGCGGCGGTGTGCACTGGGGAGGGGGAGTTCTGTGAGCCCCTCAGCGCAAATCTAGGGGGAGGGGTGTGATCAATCCCCGCCACATGCAGCAGTGAGCAGCCTCCCTGGTCTCCCAATACAGCCCAGCACACAGCAGCGTGTGCTGGGCTGCTGATAGGTAAGAAGGAGAGGGGGTGAAATTGAACCTCGGCCCCTCCAACAAGCCCGGGTAATTAGTACCCACTTCCCCCCTCTCAGCGCCCCTGATGAGTACCAATGTGGCTTGGCATGTGCTGGGCCCATTTAATAAAATCACCAATTCCATAATAATTGTGCCTCCTACTCTAGTCTAGCTGTTCCTAATTTCCTGGGTCTGCTAATTACTTACTGAACCTTGGAATTATCTGACTCGAAAAACATTGCCCGCACACCGACCCTAACTGACCCCTTAATGTATTTTGCTGTCTCACTATCTCTGGATGACTCATTGGTACTTACGGACTTTGGAGCAGTCAGGGTATTGCAGTGTGCCCTGGTCACAGTTGATTCTCATGTTAGATCCAGGAGAAGCCTCATATCCATTTGTACAGACAATTTCTAATGAATCACCGTGCATAAGATATAGAGTGTTTCCTTTTATCCATCTCAGCTGTAAATTATTTTCTGTCAGATCCTTTTCCTTTACAGTACAAGGCTCTGAGATAGACAAAGACAAAAAAATACATGAATATACAAAAAATAATAATTTGATTGTCATCCATATTTATATTCAATAACATTTTCTAAAGTGCGGTTCACATGGTAAGTTGCAAACCGCATAACCTACGATTTTCAGAGCCAACTAGTGGCTGCAGGGTGCTGTTCGCCCGAAAATGAGGGTGTGACCTAATTACCATTTACCACGCCTCTAAGTGACGTTATTTGTAGGCGTGCCGTCATGGCACGCCTCCAAATAAACGTCAGGCTGGGGTGAAGCCCAGCACTCCGTCACTGGTTGGGTTTCCCCCAGCCCTCTCCTAGCACTAGGTGGAACAGCAGGACAGTACTATCCCGCTGAAATCAGGATGTTGGGGAGGGGTGCGCCCTCTATGGTGTGGCGCCCCTGTTCGTCCGCACTGGTCGAACACCCCAAGAGCCGGCCCTGACCTGCTTAATATAATAACTAAAGCTAAATTTAGTAGAAGAGGCAGAAAGCTTAAGCCAAGAGAACAAATGTGGGATATGTGCCATTTGCACTTTCATGTTAAAACAATATATGTATATTTTTAAAGGATAGATTAACTGTGAGACTTATTTTCTCACTTGGGGGGAGATGTGTCAAATCTTCTAAGAGAGTGGAGGTGTTGTCTTAGCAACTAATAAGATTCTAGCTATCATTTAGTTAGTACATTTTATAAAATGATTGCTAGAATCTGATTGGTTGCTATGGGCAACACCTCAGCTTGCCTTTTTAGAAGGTATGATAAATCTCCCCCCTCAATCCAATCTTGGCCAGCATGCTGTTTTTTTAAATGGGAAAATAAAAAAACAATCATAGATATGTACAGGGACGTAAATACAATAGACAATAGAATGTGGTCTATTGTTTCAGGTTCTGCTTTATGTGTCCCAGATAATAAGTAATAAGCAGGGAGCATGTGCTGTGGCCCTCCCTCTCCCAGGGCCCCCACCCTGCAGTCCGGTCTCTAGGGACAGACAGTGTTGGACTGGAGCATGAGGGGCCCACCGGGGTAATCATTGGTAAGGGCCCATGCTTAAGGGGTGTGGTCATCCACCAGAGGGGGTGTGGCCTGCCACCACAGATGCTTGTGGCTAACCATTAGGCAAAACTTGGTGTGGTTTCTATAGAAGTGAACCAAGCCCCGTTGTTAATCAGTGGTCCTGCTCCACCAGGTAACTGACTGTCTAATAGTGTAACAGTTTATAATTTGGGGTCTGAAACCTGACACCTAGAGGAGGGGGTGGGCCCACAGGCAGTGGGGCCCACCGGGGATTTTCCCTATACCCCTGTGGGCCAGTCCAACCCTGGGGACAGATCTCCAGCAAGGAAACAGCACTAATATACATAATAGGGACAGGGCGGAGCCTGGAGTCCCTCCTTTGTTGGTTCTTCCTCCTCACATGCAAGAATAGAAGATGTTTATCAGCAACAGGTAGTGTTTGTGTGCTGGGGTGCTGGTAATGAATTGTGGAAGGAGTGTGTGTCTGGGTGCTGCTGGGCTATCGGCAGTGAATGTAAGGAGAGTAGAATGTGTGACTGTTTGCTGCTGGGGTGTTGGCAGTGAATGCAGGGAAAGGAAAGTGTGTGACTGTTTGCTTCTCGGGTGTTGGCAGTGAATGCAGGGAGAGGAGAGTGTGTGACTGTTTGCTGCTAAGGGGGTTGGCAGTGAATGCAGGGAGAGGAGAATGTGTGACTGTTTGCTGCTGGGGTGTTGGCAGTGAATGCAAGGAGAGGAAAGTGTGTGACTGTTTGCTGCTAGGGTGTTGGCAGTGAATGCAGGGGGAGGAGAATGTGTGACTGTTTGCTTCTCGGGTGTTGGCAGTGAATGCAGGGAGAGGAGAGTGTGTGACTGTTTGCTGCTAAGGGGGTTGGCAGTGAATGCAGGGGGAGGAGAATGTGTGTCTGTTTGCTGCTGGGCTGTTGGCAGTGAATGCAGGGAAAGGAGAATGTGTGACTGTTTGCTGCTGTGGTGTTGGCAGTTAATGCAGGGGAGGAGAATGTGTGACTGCTGCTGGGGTGTTGGCAGTGAATGCAGGGGGAGGATAATGTGTGATTGTTTGCTGCTGGGGTGTTGGCAGTGAATGCAGGGGGAGGAGAATGTGTGACTGTTTGCTGCTGGGGTGTTGGCAGTGAATGCAGGGAGAGGAGAATGTGTGACTGTTTGCTGCTGGGGTGTTGGCAGTGAATGCAGGGAGAGGAGAATGTGTGACTGTTTGCTGCAGGGGTGTTGGCAGTGAATGCAGGGGGAGGAGAATGTGTGACTGTTTTCTGCTGTGGTGTTGGCAGTGAATGCAGGGAGAGGAGAATGTGTGACTGTTGGCTGCAGGGGTGTTAGCACTGAATGCAGGGGGAGGAAAATGTGTGACTGTTTGCTGCTGGGGTGTTGGAAGTGAATGCAGGGGGAGGATAATGTGTGACTGCTACAGGGGTGTTGGCAGTGAATGCAGGGGGAGGAGAATGTGTGACTGCTGCAGGGGTGTTGGCAGTGAATGCAGGGGGAGAATGTGTGACTGTTTGCTGCTGTGGTGTTGGCAGTGAATGCAGGGAGAGGAGAATGTGTGACTGTTTGCTGCAGGGGTGTTGGCAGTGAATGCAGGGGGAGGAGAATGTGTGACTGTTTGCTGCTGGGGTATTGAAAGTGAATGCAGGGGGAGGATAATGTGTGACTAGGTGCTGCTGTGGTGCTAGTAGTAAATGTGGTTTAGGGTGAGTGGGTGTGAGTGTCGCTGGGACCGGGGTGTTGGTAGTGAATGCGAGCGAGGGGGCTTGCGGGGGGTCACAAACACTACCTCGCCTCTGGGCTCCTGGTATGAATGTATGCCCCTGTGCTGCACTACAGGACAGAGCAGAACAAAGAAGGAGGAATCCTAATCAAGACATCCTGTAATGACACTTGTTCCTTCTGTCTCAGATCCAAAGTGAATAACACAACTAGCAGGAACAGTCTTTATATTGTACCTCT
The DNA here is from genome assembly GCA_031769625.1 of Taudactylus pleione. NCBI lineage: Eukaryota > Metazoa > Chordata > Amphibia > Anura > Myobatrachidae > Taudactylus > Taudactylus pleione. Next base: position 3,894,509 of record JAUIMM010000375.1, on the reverse strand, counting down.
GACCAAAATACTGTAAACCCTCATCTTGTCCATGGAATTCTGCCTAACTAACTCCCAGTTGATGTTTGAAGAGAAGATAAATAAGCAGCTGCTTAAATCAACATTTGCTTTGTGATAATCTGTAACTTGGTTGTGTACAGGCCAGAAATCATTTCAATATTCAATGGTGCTCACGAAATACAGGGATTGGTGAGGTAACATACTGTACTCACCAAAGTTACTGTATTCAACAAATATCTTCCAAAGCCCATTGATTGCCAAATATTGAAATGACACATGCAAAAAATAGTAATGTACGATGTGGGTATCTATTTATCAATCTATATAATATATATGTACTGTGTATATTTATATAAATACATTTGGGATGTAGTTTTAATCCTGGCTGTCGGGATGCTGGCGCTCAGAATGTCCCGACATCTGCATCCTGGCAGTAAACAGTGAGGTTAAGTGTTAAGGTTAATCACTAGGGGGAGGGTTCAAAGTAAATGCATTGTCCCAGATAAAGCCTTCGGAACATTTCCTTGTTGTGTCAAATGATGGTTTTGAAAATACTTGCAGGCAATATAATTATAATGCTGGGTACACACTGAGACAGATTGGTCAGCAGACCAGTCCACCGTCAGCGTGGCAGATTGGTAAACTTTACACACTTAACAGTTGGCCGCTTGATGTGTCTGGGCTGGCATCAGTATGGACAGTCAGTGGGTCGCCCGTACACACAGGCATATGTACCCGCTGATGCATTTGCGATATATATTGTTCATTGATGGAACGAGCAATATATATTGCAAATTGTGCACCCAACTTAAGTGTTCTAGCTTGGGGGGGGGGTTTGGTTTGGGATTGATTCTGCACAGGAAAATTAAAATAACAAATAAAAGAAGAGACCAACTTTCTAAAAAATAAAGGGGTAATAAATATTTTAGCCTTGCTCCTATGAGTATAATACAAAGTATTAGGGATGGCTCCAGGCTTACTAGCAGTCTGTGCAAGAAATTTTGGATTGCCCCCTCCACTATCAAGCTAATTGCTACTTTTAATAACCAGAATTAAAAGCTAATTGCTACTTTTAATAACCAGAAAAAAAAATTTCTGGTAAATTATTCCACAAAAGAGATACAAAGACATACCAAGGTGCCCAGCCCCTACAGAGAAAAACAAAACACACACATTCTCCCCGACAGGGAAAAAAACTCACACATTGTCCCTGACAGGGAAAAAAACACACACATTGTCCCTGACAGGATAATAAACACGCACATTGTCCCTGACAGGATAAAAAACACGCACATTGTCCCTGACAGGGAAAAAAACACCCACATTGTCCCTGACAGGGAAAAAAACACCCACATTGTCCCCGACAGGGTAAAAAACACACACATTGTCACTGACGGGGTAAAAAACACACACATTGTCCCTGACAGGGTAAAAAACACACACATTGTCCCTGACAGGGTAAAAAACACACACATTGTCACTGACGGGGTAAAAAACACACACATTGTCCCTGACAGGGTAAAAAACACATTCTCCATGACAGGGAAGAAAACCACATAAATTGTCCTCGACAGGGAAAAAAACACACACACTGGGGTTTATTTACTAACGTGAGAGTATTTAGAAGTGGAGATGTTGCAGATTCTAGCTATTATCTTCTAGAACATATTATAGGTGTCAGATAACCTGCTTCAGCAGAGCTCTGCTGATCGCAGATTCCCGATTATCAGGAATGTACGCATGCACAGGACCCATTCTGAGAGTGTGGAGAATGGGTCCGGCGTAGACGCATGCAAGCCCTTGAATGCCTCTGCCTGGTTGACAGGCAGAGGCATTTAAGGGGCAGTGTGGGGGCGGGCAGCATTCCTGGAAATGGGGGCTTGTCCTGAAGCCACTCCTTTGATATCTTGGCTGTGTGCCTAGGGTCGTTGTCCTGCTGAAAGATGAACAGTCGCCCCAGTCTGAGGTCAAGAGCGCTCTGGAGCAGGTTTTCATCCAGGATGTCTACCGTATGTACATTGCTGCATTCATCTTTCCCTCTATCCTGACTAGTCTCCCAGTTCCTGCCATTGAAAAACATCCCCACAGCATGATGCTGGATGAGCGGTGCCTGGTTTCCTCCAAACAGCCTGGCATTCACACCAAAGAGTTCAATCTTTGGCCCTCATTCAGAGCCACTCGCTATTTGCGGTCGTTCGTTCTAAAACAAGGGGTGGCTATTCAAATGAACCGTTCGCTGTTTGCGGTCTGTTCACGCCTCTAGGTCTGAACGAGCAAACAAAACTTGCGTTCGTTTTTTGGAAAAATACGCCCCCTGGCCGCTCGCATCCTACGTCATGTCCGCTATTTATTAGATTAATCGAGTACATCGACCAGGGTATGAACTGCTCGCTATTCTTGTGGTTGGTTTTTGCTACCACAATTTTGCGAGCAGTTCTGGCTATAAAATAACCCAGTGATGTGGTCAATGACGCTGCTGTTTTAAATATGCACACCCATAAAACGCCCGTTTTGACCTTTAAGCACGCCTGCGATCGGATCTCCACTCCCCGTTTTCAAGCACCTTCCCCTGTTACCACCCACATACGCCTCTTTCTGTCACTCAAATTATCAGGCATTCGCTATTTTGCGAGCACATGAATTTCGGCCGCACTGAGTGGTTCGCGCATGCGTATTACGATCCGTACGCATGCGCAGTTGGGCAAACATCGCTCGGAGCGAACGAGCAGCCACTTGCGTCCAGCTCTGAATCAGGGCCTTTGTCTCATCAGACCAGAGAATTTTGTTTCTTATGGTCTGAGAGTCCTTCAGGTGCATTTTGGCAAATTCCAGACGGACTGCCATGTGTTTTTTAGTAAGGAGTGCCTTCTGTCTGGCCAGTCTACCATACAGGCCTGATTGGTGGATTGCTGCAGAGATGGTTGTCCTTCTGGAAGGTTCTCCTCTCTCCACAGAGGAATGCTGTAGCTCTGACAGAGTGACTATCGGGTTCTTGGTCACCTCTCTGACTAGGGCCCTTCTCTCCCGATCGCTCAGTTTAGACGGCCGGCCAACTCTAGGAAGAGTCCTGGTGGTTCCGAACTTCTTCCATTTACGGATGATGGAGGGACCATCAAAGCATTGGGACCTTCAAAGCAGCAGATATTTTTCTGTACCCTTCCCCAGATTCGTGCCTCGAGACAATCCTGTCATGGAGGTCTACAGACAATTCCTTGGACTTCATGCTTGATTTGTGCTCTGACATGCACTGTCAAGTGTGGGACCTTATATAGACAGGTGTATGCCTTTCAAAATCATGTCCAATCAACTGAATTTACCGCAGGTAGACTCCAACTAAGCTGTAAGAACATCTCAAGGATGATCAGTGGAAACAGGATGCACCTGAGCTCAATTTTGAGCTTCAAGGCAAAGGCTGTGAATACTTATGTACATGTGATTTCTTAAGCTGCATACACACACAACGATTTTGTTACCAACGATTTTATGAACGATTTTCTGTCAAATTATCATGATTTTTTATAGTGTAATGAACGATTTTTTTGAACTACAAACGATATTTGCATATTAACTTACTGAAAATCATTGCATTGACAAGTCTGACTAAACTACAAACTACAAACGTGAACGCGCATGAACGATAATCGTTCATCGTTTGACTCAGAAAGTGAACGATTTTTTCAAACGATTATTGTTAAACGATATCGATTAACGATAATCGTTCAAAAAATCATTGTGTGTGTATGCAGCTTTAGTTTTGTTTTTTTTATTAAATTTGCAAAAATCTAAAAAAAAAACATTTTACACGTTGTCATTATGGGGTATTGTGTGTAGAATTTTGTGGACAAAAATGAATTTATTCCATTTTGGAATAAGGCTGTAAAATAACAAAATGTGGAAAAAGTGAAGCGCTGTGAATACTTTCCGGATGCACTGTAAATGTTGCTACTCATTCCTGGGTGCACCTCCCCCCTCATGACTTTTACGACATAGAGACTATACATTTGGGCATAAATTCAAGGTCTGTGTGGATAGCTGTTTCTTATTTTGTACCTTATGCTGGGTACACTCTACACAGATATATCTGCAGATCGATGGTCGTTCATACACACTGAGGGGTGTCCCAGCCCCCTCCCCACGGCACGCAGGCAGCTTTGCAATTGTGATCCTGGAAATAATGCAAATGCAGCAGGAGGTGTATGACACTCCCTGCAGCATTTGCAATCCCAGCACTGTGACGGAGGACGCAGGCTGGGATCACCATCACGACCATCGGTGGTCGATGGTCACGATGGTGGCGGCAGAAGCGGGGGACTCCGGCCAGCCGAGTAAGCCTCAGCTTACTTAGCCTGGCCGGCTTACGAGCCCATGCAGCTGCGTCGATCAATGCAGATCCTGGGCTGGCCACTCCCAGAAAACAGGCGGACAAGCCCCCATTTCCAGGAACGCTGCCCGTCCTCGCACTGCCCCTTAAATGCCTCTGCCTGTCAACCAGACAGAGGCATTCAAGGGCTTGCATGCGTCTATGCCGGACCCATTCTGACACTCTCAGAATGGGTCCTGTGCACGCGTACATTCCTGATAATCGGGAATCTGCGATCAGCAGAGCTCTGCTGAATCAGGTTATCTGACACCTATAATATGTTCTGCAGTACATCTCATACTCCCTAACCCACAAAGCCTGAGGACACCTGAGACCTGGGTCGCAAGAGAATAAGGGGTCTATTTACTAAGCAGTGTTAGAAGACAGAGTGAAAAGTGATAAGGTGCCAGCCAATCAGCTCCTAACTGTCATCTCACAGGCTGTGTTTGAAAAATGACAGTTGGGAGCTGATTGGCTGGCACCTTATCACTTTACACTCTGTCTCCTAACACTGCTTAGTAAATAGACCCCTAAGTCATAGACAATGGTGCTGGTTGCTGGTTCCAGTTTCTCATAATTCCCAGATGACCCTTTTCTAAGAAGATACACTAAAATACACTTTAGATTTGATTACACAGGACAATAAAACATTATTCAACTGCTTAGATTTACTGCAGATGTTCCTGTCAACTAACTTGAACCAGGCTCTCACTGAATACTTGAATTGAACACCATAATATATATTCAGTATATTTTTGCATCATTTTTAGGCACAATTTTTTTCTCCGCAATTAGCAACTTTATAGATCAGATTGCTAAATATATATACGAGTACAGTTCATTATGAGGAGCTTCATATAATTATATAATGTACATAACAGACCCTTCAGGTACCATAAGGATAACGTACAAGAGGCAGGTGGTCTCTTACCAGTCTCTGGTGTGGCTGCTGCACTACAGGACAGAGCAGAGGATAGTATGAGGAATCCTAGTAAAGACATCCTGTAATCACACTTGTTCCTTCTGTATCAGACCCGAGGTGAATAACGCAACTAGCAGGAACAGTCTCTATACTGTACCTCTGACCAAAATAAACCAAAATCTTCTTTTCCATGGAATTCTGTCTGATTAACTCCCAGTTAATGTTTGAAGAGAAGATGAATAATGGGCTGCTTAAATCAACATCTGGACAGTGTGTAACTTGGTGGTTTACAGGTCAGAGATCATTGCAAAATACAATGTTGCTCATGAAATACAGAGACTATGGGGTCTATTTACTAAGCTTTGTTAATAGATAAAGTGAATGGTGATAAGGTGCCAGCCAATCAGCTCCAAACTGCCATTTTTCAAACACAGCCTGTGACATGACAGTTAGGAGCTGGTTGGCTGGCACCTTATCACCACCGACTTCATCACCATCCGAGGCTTAGTAAATAGACCCCTTGGTTGTTTACAGGTCATCATTGCAAAATACAATGGTGCTCATGAAATACAGAGACTAAAGCTGGGTACATACTTATATATCGGGCGTGCAATCAAATGGGCGATATATAGCAAGCGCGTCGGCTGGTGTATACCACCCAAATATATCTGCAAACAGCGTAGTTCACAGACATATCGTATCTGCTGTGCAGCAAAGCAGATGGCTGATATATCTGCGGATATAGCGGCACATCTCACTGTGCCTACGGGCGGTCCGCCGACCAACTGTACACTTGCTGCAAGGAATGACATCACAGCTGCAGACATGATGCTGATACTACATCCGTAACTACTGCAAACAGTATCGTCTATGACCGCACGGCCGCCTCGATGTTTGTCTAGTGTGCATGCGCACGAGGGAGCCGGCTCCTTGGTGCGCATGCGTGAGACCCGCTACGACCGACAGTGCTGGTCGTAGCAGGTCTCTTTCCAAAAGGGGCGAGCTGTCGATGTTGATTGACAGCTCGCCCCGTTTGGAAGGCGGGCCGGGGGGGTGGCAGCCCAAATGGAGGCGTTCCCATGGGAACGCCTGCCGTTTGGGGGAGGCCCCACTGACATCACTAGTGATGTCAGTGGAGAGCTTCCGGCTCAGACAGAGCCAGAAGCTCTCCGGGGCTTACGACAAGTGAGACCCTACCCTAGGGTCTCGTCGTAAGCCCCGATGGTCGTGATGGTCTATGACCATCGCGACCATCACCCTAGCGGTCGTTAGAGCTGTGGGTGTTAACCCACAGCCTAACGACCGAAACAGAGGCGGGCGGTCAGGATGCAAGTGGCCACCCAGTTTCTGAGCGACCGCTTGCATCCTCCGACCGCCTCTGAATGAGGCCCATGTTCCTTCTGTATCAGACCCGAGGTGAATAACGCAAGTAGCAGGTACAGTCTCTATACTGTACCTCTGACCAAAATAAACCAAAATCTTCTTTTCCATGGAATTCTGTCTGATTAACTCCCAGTTAATGTTTGAAGAGAAGATGAATAATGGGCTGCTTAAATCAACATCTGGACAGTGTGTAACTTGGTGGTTTACAGGTCAGAGATCATTGCAAAATACAATGTTGCTCATGAAATACAGAGACTATGGGGTCTATTTACTAAGCTTTGTTAATAGATAAAGTGAATGGTGATAAGGTGCCAGCCAATCAGCTCCAAACTGCCATTTTTCAAACACAGCCTGTGACATGACAGTTAGGAGCTGGTTGGCTGGCACCTTATCACCACCGACTTCATCACCATCCGAGGCTTAGTAAATAGACCCCTTGGTTGTTTACAGGTCATCATTGCAAAATACAATGGTGCTCATGAAATACAGAGACTAAAGCTGGGTACATACTTATATATCGGGCGTGCAATCAAATGGGCGATATATAGCAAGCGCGTCGGCTGGTGTATACCACCCAAATATATCTGCAAACAGCGTAGTTCACAGACATATCGTATCTGCTGTGCAGCAAAGCAGATGGCTGATATATCTGCGGATATAGCGGCACATCTCACTGTGCCTACGGGCGGTCCGCCGACCAACTGTACACTTGCTGCAAGGAATGACATCACAGCTGCAGACATGATGCTGATACTACATCCGTAACTACTGCAAACAGTATCGTCTATGACCGCACGGCCGCCTCGATGTTTGTCTAGTGTGCATGCGCACGAGGGAGCCGGCTCCTTGGTGCGCATGCGTGAGACCCGCTACGACCGACAGTGCTGGTCGTAGCAGGTCTCTTTCCAAAAGGGGCGAGCTGTCGATGTTGATTGACAGCTCGCCCCGTTTGGAAGGCGGGCCGGGGGGGTGGCAGCCCAAATGGAGGCGTTCCCATGGGAACGCCTGCCGTTTGGGGGAGGCCCCACTGACATCACTAGTGATGTCAGTGGAGAGCTTCCGGCTCAGACAGAGCCAGAAGCTCTCCGGGGCTTACGACAAGTGAGACCCTACCCTAGGGTCTCGTCGTAAGCCCCGATGGTCGTGATGGTCTATGACCATCGCGACCATCACCCTAGCGGTCGTTAGAGCTGTGGGTGTTAACCCACAGCCTAACGACCGAAACAGAGGCGGGCGGTCAGGATGCAAGTGGCCACCCAGTTTCTGAGCGACCGCTTGCATCCTCCGACCGCCTCTGAATGAGGCCCATGTTCCTTCTGTATCAGACCCGAGGTGAATAACGCAAGTAGCAGGTACAGTCTCTATACTGTACCTCTGACCAAAATAAACCAAAATCTTCTTTTCCATGGAATTCTGTCTGATTAACTCCCAGTTAATGTTTGAAGAGAAGATGAATAATGGGCTGCTTAAATCAACATCTGGACAGTGTGTAACTTGGTGGTTTACAGGTCAGAGATCATTGCAAAATACAATGTTGCTCATGAAATACAGAGACTATGGGGTCTATTTACTAAGCTTTGTTAATAGATAAAGTGAATGGTGATAAGGTGCCAGCCAATCAGCTCCAAACTGCCATTTTTCAAACACAGCCTGTGACATGACAGTTAGGAGCTGGTTGGCTGGCACCTTATCACCACCGACTTCATCACCATCCGAGGCTTAGTAAATAGACCCCTTGGTTGTTTACAGGTCAGAAATCATTGCAAAATACAATGGTGCTCATGAAATACAGAGACTAAAGCTGGGTACACACTTATATATCGGGCGTGCAATCAAATGGGCTATATATAGCAAGCGCGTCGGCGGGTGTATACCACCCAAATATATCTGCAAACAGCGTAGTTCACAGACATATCGTATCTGGTGTACAGCAAAGCAGATGGCTGATATATCTGCGGATATAGCGGCACATCTCACTGTGCCTACGGGCGGTCCGCCGACCAACTGTACACTTGCTGCAAGGAATGACATCACAGCTGCAGACATGATGCTGATACTACATCCGTAACTACTGCAAACAGTATGTTCACCCCAGTAGGAGCCTTGATGCTGTGAATGAGGTCTGTGTAATGGTCCGGGAGTCAGAGACTTGCAGCAATAATGTATGTTCCGGGTATCAGTGTGGGGTGGAGATGTCCCGGCACAGGAAACACGAGACTGCAATCCAGACTGCAAACCAGCTGAGAGTAGATATTGATCCAGGGTCACCTGCACCTTTCCCTGTACTAAGGCAGCTTTGCCAAGAAGCGGATGTGTGTAACATATATGATATCATGTCTTCAGTGCCTGTACCTTTATGGCGATTGTTATCATGTGCTGCCGGTGATTGGCACTAGAGAACATAGGCTAACTCTTCCTGTCTCTCATGCTGGCTCAGAGCAGTACCTGGTGACAGTGGGACTGAACTTATGCTAGATACACACTAGATGACTTGCAAATGGTGCAATGTCATCAGCGATTTCCCTTGAATTCCCGGGCAAACGATCTAGTGCATACACACGGTGTGCAATCTAACAAATGACCAAGGGGTCTATGTACTAAGCAGTGATAAGAGACAGAGTGAAAAGTGATAAGGTGCCAGCCAATCAGCTCCCAACTGTCATCTCACAGGCTGTGTTTGAAAAATGACAGTTGGGAGCTGACAGGCTGGCACCTTATCACAGACTTATCACTTTTCACTCTGCCACTTATCACTCCTTAGTAACTAGTCCCCCAAATTATATATCTTGCATCGTTTGGTGGTTAGATCATTAACTATGTAATGAAACCATATTTCCTGGTCATTCGGTACAGTGAACACCAGGGGTCTTCAACCTTTAAGGCAGTGTGGGCCACATTTTAAAAAAATCAACGAAGCCGAGGGCCACTATGCTATACTGCGGTTTTTAAACTCTGTTCCCCTCCTTACACAATTATGACCCACAACTGCACCCCCCCTACAATTTTAATTATGTCCCATTACTGCCCCCCTCTGCAGTGCCCCTTATACAGTGCCCCCAGTAGTGCCCCCCCCCTATCCAGTGGCCCCAGTAGTGGTCCCCATTATGCAGTGCCCCCAGTAGTAGTCCCCCCCTATGTAGTGCACCTTATATAATGCCCCCAGTAGTAGTGCCCCCAATAGTAGTCCCCCCCTATGTAGTGCACCTTATATAATTCCCCAGTAGTAGCCCCCCTCATGTAGTGCCTCTTATATAATTCCCCAGTAGTAGTCCCCCTCATGTAGTGCACCTTATATAATGCACCCAGTAGTAGTCCCCCTCATGTAGTGCCCCTTATATAATTTTTTTTGGGGGGAACCTTATGTAATTTTTTTGGCAATTTTTTACACATTTTTTTTAACAGGTGAAAAAAAAAATGGGAATTTTCGGGAAATATTCTAGGGACCCCCTTAAAGATGTGTAGACATGGGGTATCACTATGAGTACCCCCATTTTTATCTCCTGAAGGAAGTCGGGATTTCTAATATCCTCGCCAGGAAAAAAACTATTTAAAAACCTGACTTTCTTTTGCAGGCAAAAACAGGGGTACCCATAGTGATCCCCCATGTCTGGACATCTTTAGGGGGGTCCCAGGCATATTTCCCGAAAATTCCCATTTTTGGGGGTAAATGGGGTCAAGGGTCATTTTAAAAAAACAGGGATAATTTTTTAATTAACTATAGCAAGTGAAATAAAGTTTAGATTTGGGGTTTAGGGGTGCAGGCTTATAAAAATTAGCTTGTACTTTTGGGAATGTCCCCTTAAAACTAAATGTTGATAAAAAAAAATGTAAAAAAAAAAAAAATGCAGAACTAAATGCCAAACTAACAAAATTAATACTGGTGGGGTCCCCAAGTATGTGGCAGGTGTTTTTTTTATTGCACAGAGTAGCGGCAGGTGTATTTTTACTGAATTTATAAAATTACCTTTAGGGACTTAAAAATATGCTTACCCCATTTTCATGTACCCCAAATTTGATGGGACCACTTTTAAAAAAAAAAAAAAAAAAAATGCTAAATGCTCTTCTGCATCACTTCTTCAATGTCGGGAAAAAAATACCAGCCGCAGCTATTTAAAAACCCCGACTTTCTTCTGCAGGCAAAAACGGGGGTACCCATAGTGATCCCTGAGATCTGGACATCTTTAAGGGGGTCCTACAATTTTTTCCCAAAAATTCCCGTTTGTTTTCGCCGATCAAAGTATCGCTGAGTCCCTTTTTTCGCCTACTTTCAAATTGAATACGGGGATACGCGGGCACGCGCGCGATACTTTAACACCTGGAAAACAGGCAAAGCCAGCGTTAAGTCCGGGCCGCGTTAAGTTAACGCGGCTCGGCTCAAATTGAATACGGGCCTTAATCTTCACTGTACAGGCTCTCGTCGGTGCACATAAATACAAAGGAGGTGCAGGTAATAGCTGTATACTGAGATGCAGGGGTGCTGTTCCTGTAACTATGGTCACTTAGAATAAATACTATGGTACAGTGGTGTTAGCAGTATGATTAGGTCTCCCTCCCTGCAATGGGTACAATATAGCTTGCTGCTGTACCTGGATAGCTGTCACTGATGCAGCAGGTACACTGACACACTGGAATAGTTCTGTCCTGCACTTGTGTGCACTGGGATTGTCCTTGTTGCAGAAACAATCAGCTCTTGAGCTCTCTTCTCTATGTGGTCACTCACTGTCAGTTCTGGCATTGGTTACTCACTGTGTCCCTCTGCAGCAATAGCCGGCTCTCTGGTGCTGACAGTTACCATTGTCAGACTCTGCAGGAGGCTCTTTCCTCTGTCAGCTCTCAGCATGGGCCAGTCTGTCTCTGGGGATCCTCACAGGCAGTGCAGCTCCTACCACTACTGCAGCCCTATCTCCTCAGGCACCACGTGTGACCAGAAACGCAGCCTCTGCTCACAGTATGCTGCTCCTCTCTTAGTCTTGTGCAGGACTCTATGAGCTTCTCTAGCTCCACCCCCAACAGCCTCTCTCTAGTTTCCCTCCTTAAGGCTTGCAGAACCATCTCCAAGGGATCAGCAGGGTCCGAACTCCTGGCCATTAACCCCTTCCATGCTGGAGAAAACACTGCTAGTTTGGGGGTATCACATATCATTATAATCATACTTGCCTAACGCGAGTCTCCCAAAAATCAGGTGGCGCTCCCGGCTTGCCGACTTACTGCGAGTCTCCCAGAAATCGGGTGCTGCTACCAAGTGGGCAAGTCAGCTGTTGGGACCATTGTGCCCGGACCAGAATGCACTTTAGGGCGTGGTATGATATGTCGACAATAAATTATGAAATGTCAACATGTTAGAATGTTGACATATTGTCCCTGGTGGCCCAACAGTCACTTACCTGTTCTTGACGGCTGCAGTAGTTCCTATCACGACTTCCAGGTACTGGTCACCATGTGAGCATCACTTCTGGGTCAGAGCTCCAATGATCCAGTGTTCTGGTGAGACCTCTAGAATCGCTATGCAAGGTCTTCCGCCAATAACAGCCACCCACTGTTCCCTGAGAACTGAAAGTGCTCACCGGTACTTAGGTGGCCGTCTGGACTTACACTGAAGATAGTAGAAGCTTACACGGCTATCCTAGGGCCACTGGGTGTAATGCGACTGTGAGAACCAGTTAGGCAGGCTGAGTGCAACCTGGACAGCAGATAGAGATCCTGACAGGGATGCGGCCTCGAGAGCCGGAGAGCAGCATTGAGAGCCAAAGTGCCGCTTTGAGGGCCGGTATGAATTCAGATAGTGTTACAGCCTTGCTGGCCGAGGTGCGGCTATAACAGCCGTGGTGTGGCTTGAGAGCCGGGATGAATTCAGATAGTACTATGGCCTTGCTGGCCGTGGTGCGCAGTGGCAAATGCAGGATTTCTAGAGGGGGGTTTCCAAATGCTTAATTTTAGAGCGAGTGTGGCCAGTCCATGAAGAGGACAGAATTAGTACTTATCCAGCTTTAAAATGTTACATACAATATATATTGTATTGCATAATTCCAGCATATACAGGACCAGCGATCACAGTAAGCCATTAGATGCGGCAGTTGGTCCATCCTGTCTGAGCAGAATGTTTTTCTTCAGATGTGGGCACCATTCCTGAGCATTGGAGCAAGTCCGGGAGTCTGGGGGAGCAGCAGAAGGACCTTGTCCTGCACTGGACATATATGTACATATCGGTCTCCTTATGTACTGGATAGTGTATTATTAAACAGTATTAATAATTAACCCTATTGATGGTCTATAGCAGTGCACAGGTAAATTTATTACTAGCTAACACATTTTAAAAGATCCACAGGTGGTGCTAATCATTTAATTAGTGATACTGAGAAGAACATGCAGCACTAGTAACATTCTATTATGTTACTATTTCTATTGTGGTCATGATGTGTGCTGGGGAGGGGGGTTTCCAGGCAGACGAAAACCCCCCTGCGTTTGCCTATGGTGCGGCTATACAGTCGGGATGTAGTTTTGAGAGCCGAGATGGTAATAGACTGAGTTGCAGCCAAGTGGGCCGGGGTGCGGCTATACAGTCGGGATGTGGTTTTGAGAGCCGAGATGGTAACAGGCTACAATGAGTGGCGAGGCCGAGGGCACAGCATAACCCAGTAACACCACAGGCAAAAATAATGAACACTCTAGACGGAGGAGTTAGAGTACAGGAAAATAGTATCTTGGATACACAGCAGAACGGGCACAGGCAAGCAGGACCACGACTGACAAGAACCGGAAGGACACGTACTGACATGCTATAGCCGGCTAGGCGGTGAAGAACCAGCAGTTAAGAATGGTGTTTGCATGAATGAAAACAAGGCAGGAGATTAATGAAATCCACAGGTGAGGAGGAAAACTCATGAACTATCACCTGCAATCTGGCTTCCCAATCTCCTAGCAACTGGAGACACCATCCCAGTACGGTGTGTACGTTGTACGGAAGCAGGATTGCGGGTGTGTGACTGGCGATCCGGAGGAGAGATACCCAGAGCACAGGCAAGTAAAAAAGCGCACTGGTGCCTGTGACATACAGTAAGGATATTGCTACCTCTTTTATATTGCTAGATAACCCAATTCTATTATAGGATTACTAAATATCTCAGACAATTTTATTATTACGCCTGCATTAACCGGGATTTATCCCATTTCTGTTTATTTTATTGTTCCAGCGCCACTTTTGTATTATTGTATTTTATTCTAAGTTTTATTAATAACACCTATTTCAGTTGGTTACTTATACTACCACTTGTAATGTGATCTACATCTCCATCTAGTGGTAACGTAGTACAGTATTCCACAAATAGGTTTTTATTTACTAGCAGTCTTTACTTTTCCTGCCCAACTCCGATAGTTTATTCTATTATACGGATACCTGGTATAAATGCTCTTTGACCATTTATGCAACTTTTTTCTATTCATGAGTAGCTTTGAAAATTCTATATTCCCTCTTTATTCTACAATAAGTGATATATTATTTTAAATTTACTGGGTGGACTTTGTACTTCTATTTTGACATCGTGGAGAGGAGAGGTTATGGACAAATATTTTCATAAAACTTCCTCACACAAGTCAGCACCTTCAAACGGGTAAAGCAAATAAATACTGGGGTCATATTCAGCTGGCTGCGAGATTTTTGCGGCAAAAATAAAATCACACATCAATCACAACCACTTTCCGATTAACGTGCACAATTCCGGCACCAATTTGCAATTGCAAAAAATAGGGCGGGATAATTAACTATAATTAAATATATTTAAATAATAAATTGAATTAATTAAATTTAAAATGGGAGAGCCAGCCTGTACCCTAAAAGCAGGCAAATTAATATTGAATTAGATATCTATTATTTTCCCAAACAATAATATTTGTCGTTTTTAAAAAGTTTAAAATTACTGATTTTCTATTTTGTAAGAACATATTAAAAAAAAAAATAGTTTTCTATCATTTTTTTTTTTAAGCAAATAAATGTTCAAGTTATTTTTAGGGGTGCACAAAAATTAATTTTTAGTAATTTTAAGACATTTTCAAAATAAAAAAGAAACACCTGTAACCTACAATGATAAAAACAAGTGGGCCGATGCAAGGTCTTTAGGCTCCCTGGACATAGCTACACAATGCTGCCCATACTCCCCCAATACCCATCTCTCCCTATCCTGGCCCCCCCGTTGTACACAGTCACAAGTCAGGCTTGCAGGGGAAAAGACAAGCATGCACACAAAAAAATGTAACTTGCAGCTGAAAATCCCATTTAAACGATACAGTATGAAGCCAGTGATATTGTTCCAAGGGTAAATTTACTTTGAAGCGCTTCAGCGGCTTTGGCAGCTATTTTTAAATGGGCAATAATAATAGGTTGGATAGGGGATGCTGACACTCAGGATCTTGGCGGTCAGAATACCGACGTTGGCATCCCAACATGGTTAAGATACTGACAGTTTAACCTTTAACCCTTCCGCAGCCTAAACCTAACTTAGAAGAGCCGGCAGCCTATCAGTGGGTGTCTCTGTTGGAGCTGTCTGTCAAACTTTCCCTCATAGATTTTAAAGTTGGTAAAGCGCCATTGAAATTTATGGTGGGAACCGCTACAGGGTATGCTATGATGGTAACCGCATGGTTCACCTCTGTTAACCCTGTGGTTCCCATCATAGCATACAATGTAGCAGTTCCCACCAAAGACTTCAATGGCGCTTTTCCATCATTGAAGTCTATGGGGGAAAGTTTGACAGACAGCCTGTTTGCTCACAGCCAATCAGCTCATCTGGAGGTGCCCGCTGATTGGCTGCTGGCTCCTCTAATGACAGGAGTCACCCGGGTCCCGTTCATTCGCATAGAGGAAGTGTATGTGTTAACACATACACTTTCCCATGTCCGCCTTGGTTTGGGTGTCATTTTTTTTTTTAACCCCTTAGATGTCTACTGAAGATGTGAGCTACACTAGGAATAGGTGAGTATGGATATATTTTTTTTTTTTTCCAGGTTACATGGATGCTACATGGAGTAGAGGACGTGAATGGCTACAGGGATTGTAGGTGAGTATGTGCGAGTGTGTAAATGAGTGCATGTGAAATAAACTAATAAAACCTTCAGTGTCCATGTCCTGTGTTCATTTTAATATTTCTTTTGCAGGTGTATTAGAGGCACCAGCAAGCCCTTAATGCCCCGCATGCTTGTACTTCTTCTACTGTAACAGTCATCATCAAGTGGGGTCCACCTGATATTGTGATATACAGCACCTGGCTATTTTGCCACGTTGGGCTGGTCAATATATAACAGGGAAAACCACTTCTGATTGGGAGGGTCTCTAGCAGCTCAGCCAAACATTTCAGGACGTCATTAAACATCGTGACCCCAACTGACGTACTTGCCGAATCTTCTTTGTAAACAGCATTTTTATTTATAGTATTACAGCTTTTGCGCAACTGCATGTATCAGAGTAGAAGACTGGTAGCCGTGGTCATGCTGGTGCTTACAGTTCAACAAGCTCCAGCATGTCTCTGCAATGTGCTGCGGAATTTATGTGTGCTATTTAAATAGTGTTGGAATAGTTGCAGCTATTTTTTAATACAAATTTCCTTAACTGAAAAGCTTTGCCTGTGCCTATGTACAGGTCAGCTAGCCTCTTCTAGAAGGGGCCATAGGGACTCCAGTATGTGATGAAGTAGGTCTGTCTGGATCATATTATCAGAGAGACTATGGGGTCTAGTTACTAAGCAGTGTTAGGAGACAGAGCGAAAAGTGATAAGGTGCCAGCCAATCAGCTCCTAACTGCCATCTCACAGGCTGTGTTTGAAAAATGACAGTTGGGAGCTGATTGGCTGGCACCTTATCACTTTTCACTCTGTCTCCTAACACTGCTTAGTAACTAGACCCCTCTATGCTGCTAGTTTCCCTGTTACAGAGTGACCAGCCCAGCCTGGCATAACCTGGTAACGGTTAATACTTGAACAGTGGTGGCTCCACACTTCTCGTCACCCCTTCTTTCCTGAGAACCAGTCAATACTGTAGAGCAGGTAATGATTGTTTTTAATGATAACACCAGGGCCGAAACTAGGATATCCGTCACCCGGTGCAAGGTAGCAATTTTGCGCCCCCTCCCTTCCTGTACCTGGATTTTGTCCTTGCTCCTCCATAAGGCAGTGCACTACTCAGATGTCCCTGGTATAGTGACTTACATTATTCCACACACCATAATGCCCATTACACATTATGCCACACACTGTAATGCCTATTACCAAAGTGCCACTTACATATTTGCCCAATACCATTTTATATCCCACAGTAAGGCTTCTAATTACTTTAAAATTACCTGCTTGTTGCCGGGGAGTTTATGCTCGTTGCCATGGGGGTTTCATGCTCGTTGCCATGGGGGTTTCATGCTCGTTGCCAGGGGTTTCATGCTCATTGCCATGGGGTTTTCATGCTCGTTGCCATGGGGTTTTCATGCTTGTTGCCAGGTGATTTATGATCGTTACCAGGGGTTTTATGATCGTTGCCATGGGGTTTATGCTCGTTGCCAGGGGATTTCACGGAAGATGCAGCTTTCAGCATCTTCTCCCAGCAGCGCCAGTGTTCCCGGCATTTCCGGGAACGCTCTGTGCATTGCACTCTAACAGACACTAGAGGTCCAGTAGGACCTCTAGTATCTGTCTCTTCCTTGGCGGCGGCCATTTTTGGATGGCCGTTTTCAGCAGAGTCCATGCGGACGGCTAGTCCGCATGGAATCTGCTGAAAACGGCCATCCAAAAATGGCCACCGCCAAGAGGAGACAGACACTAGAGGTCCAGTAAGGACCCCTAGCATTTGTCTCCTCTTTTGCGGCGGCCATTTTCGGATGGCCGCTGGATTTCTGAGTCAGCTATTTCCACCCCCCCCCGCAATCCCCACCCGGTGCACGTGCACCTCTAGCCCCCCCCTAGTTGCTGCCCTGATAACACTGTAATATGTTCTATCTTCTATAAGGTGCTAGATAAATGATAAGTATAATCTGGTTGCTATGGGCAACATCTCCATTTCTAAAAACCCGCACTTTAGTAAATATACCCCTTAGTGTAATAAATGTTTTGGCTTAATATGTACAGCAGATTAGATCAAGTAAAACAAGTCAAAAAACTTTAAAATGCAGATATCTATAGCCTTCTCTGGTCAGGCAAAAGGGTTCTATGAAATTCCCCCTTCCACAAAGAGACTTCTGAAACAAATTTCAACCAAAATCTTTGATGAAACCAATGTATTAAAGTAAAAAAACAAAAACAAACTGGGAACAAGTAAGGAAAGTTTTAATGAAAAAATTAAATAAAACAAGAATTGGACCACAAATAGGGCAATTTATGCTTCCCAAATGACGATTATGAACGTAATGTTGTAGAGCATTTTAATATCAAATAATAAACTGTGTCTTCTACATCGGTGTTTCTGAAATCCTGTAATCAGGGACCACTGCCGATGCCGGTTTCCATATCTCCAACGGTGCAAACAGACTGCAACAGCACCAATGTAACATAAAATGTTCCTCAAGGCACTAAACTAAACTGAGCTTAGTGCGGTATAGAGAGGGAGGAGCCAACTACACTTATAAAAAATTCTTAAAGTTCCGGCTCTACTCATCCACCCATCTATACCTCATTGTATATACTCCAGTGTCCCCTAGTGGATGAAGGAGAAAAAACAAACATTGATTGGCTTTGTGCCATCGTTGGCCGTGAACCATTAGATCTTCGAAGACAAAAACCATGGGCCAATCATTAAACCTTATCTTTCTCAGTACTCCTGCCCACCCACTGTGCTCTGCCAATGACTGCCACCTTTCTTTCCAAACCATTACATCTTCCCACTCACAGGACTTCTCCCATGCTGCTCATCAACACTAGAATTTTCTCTTCCTATCAGACTCTCCTTCCCTGCAAGCAGCCTCTCAAACCCCATTTTCTTATGAAAGCCTACCAATTCTCCATTCCATACCCTTTTTGCATCCTCACACTGCCTTATCCCTTTGTCTAATTCTCAAATTTTACAAGCAGTACCGAAACTTAATCTTCCTTAACGAAACCATCATCTCCTCCCCCTTAGCATTAATTGTGCAATCGGTGGCTCCGAATCTGTCTGCTGCCCCATCAACTGGGGTACAGGTCCACTTTGTACGGCGCCCTGTACCCTTGTGACGCCATACAAAATATATAATTCAAAAAAAATTATGTTTCGAAGAAATAAATTGGCGCCATCTATTTGAAATGTTTATCCCCATTGCTCATGCACTAAGTCAATAAAAGAACATGACGTGACTCTTGTGAAATAAGTGGAGACTGGACTCCTTTCAAGTTTTGCATCTTACAGAAATTTATTTCGAAATCTCCAGACATGGACCAGAGATCAATGAATGAACCATCTCTATGAGCTTCTGCAGACGGCTATGATGACAAAACATTGAATCGGTTGTGGCTTTGCCATATTTGGAATACAGATCCAGTTCCATGAATGAACAGTGGTCATGTGTAGATGAATACACTGTTACATGACTTCTTTGTTACATGTGATTGCGGTTAGCAACATCTAAAGCAGGGGTAGCCAACCCTGGTCCTCGAGTGCTACCAACGGTTGACGTTTTCCAAGCCATCTGTGGATCTGTAGAATGTGTCGGTTAGGAATGAATGCACCACGTTTGAAAATGTGACATTTAGTAATGACCACACCTGTGCACCAGCTAGGTGGTCTGGAAAACATGAACGGTTAGTAGCTCTCGATAACAGGGTTGGCTACCCCTGATCTAAAGCATTCACACCCCTTCGTTCTAGCTGCTTCACTGCCTGTTTATGTGTCTCAGAGCGAGTCTCACAATATAATTCAAGTACATGTCCCTGTTGTTCAAAAGGAACATTCCAACCAGCCAAAAAAACACGATCCTAAGTCCATTTACTAAAAAGAGAAGTCATATAAATGTTTAGGACTCCTCCAATAATGCACCCTACACTCAGTAGCCGCTTGGTATTTGCTCGGCAATGCAAATATCTCGTTGTGCAGCAACTCAATAAAAGCACGCAGAGATGACCAGCTGGAGACGACATGTGTTGTTACCGGAAGTAGCCGTTACAATAAGCGCCACCAGCTGTTGTAGCACTACACATCCCAGCATGCACTGCCACAGTTTTGCTATTTGGCCATACTAAAAATGTTGCAAGGCATGCTGGGATGTGTAGTTAAACAGCAGCTAGAGGACCACTCATTGCCCACCCCTGCATTAGAATTTTGGTACTCTGGCCATAAAGGAAAGCACACGGTCAACAATACTCAGGTAGGCTGGGGCATTTAAACAATGTTCATTGGGTATAGAGGGGCCAGGTGTGATCTCAACGCATTACACTACGGCCGCCAGCCTAAACCGGTGACACGAGGCGGGATGGATACGCTTGGTTTATGCTTGATTTTGACCCTATCATCTGCATATTGCAAGTAGAATAAAAATTCATCAGACCAAGCTATGTTTCTCTGATATTCAGCTGTTGCGTGTTGGTGAGCCTGTGCACACTCTAGCCTTAGTTACCTAAGCTTAGCTAATGTAGTGGAACACAGTGTGGTTTCATGCTGATGTGGCCTACCCATTTCAAGGTTCAAGTGTGTTTCTAAAGGTGAAGTTACTGTCACCTACCTGTCTGCTTAAACCAATCTCCCCATTCTGCTCTGACCACACTAATTATATCCCTTACACATTAGAATGCCAGGTCGCACCCTGGATTTTATACACGAGTCCATCCCGGATGAGACTGGCGGTCTAGCCCGGCTTATTGCAGAGTCGATGACATCACCACTGTCATGTGCCAAACCGGCGCTTGGAGATGAGATCTTCCTATGCTGTGAACAGGACCCGGGTTACATCGAACTGGGTTACCCTTTCACATTCGACCCAGATTATTTTAACTAGGCCCTTTCACAATGAGCAGTAACGCGGGTTGCTACGAGTTCAGGTGGAATAACCCGGGTTATTGCTGGCAGTGTGAAAGGGGTATTACAAAGATATTTTTGGCCAGAAGGCCGTCACTCACTGGATGTAACACACAAATCCCCTTGACGCCAAGACACCCCCGCCAACAGTCAGAGAATTATCACACCGCAGTATGATTAAAAAAAAAGAAAAGGAATTTTGGGACAAGGTTCACTGGTAACAGGAAAGACAAAAAAACCATGGCTCCATCTATTCAGCCGGTCCACTGACATGTCTAACGGCCCTCAGCAGGTTTATTGGTCAGACAAGCCTTGTTCGGGGAAGTCAAAGCCCCTCTCTCCCTGACCTGCCCATTCATGAGAAGTGGAGGAGGGTTTGACAAACCAGAATTAAATCCTATTTAGTGGAAATTAGATGTTGAAATGTATTTTATAAATAAGTAAAACTTTGTAATGATGTCACAAAAGGTAGAAAATAAAACTACAAGATAATACAATGTAAAAAAATATCAGTGTGCACAGCACAAAAAGGTTTTCAGAGCATCATCCACTTCAACCTGGGAAGAGAGCTAGATGATGCCCACAAATAAAACAGCCCTTACGGATCTTGTGTCCTGGTGTTGATGCCTTTAAACGGAGAACAATTTTTGTGTTTGACAAACCTCAGATAGTGTTAATATTCGGCCTCTCATTCATAAAGATACTTGGCCTCCTTGCTTTATATCACAGGCATTTAGATGAAGGGAGGTTTATCGCAGCAACATGTCAGTCAGACCTTCGGGCCTATTATCAGTCATTAGATGTTTATCCAGAATGAGCTCTTTAGACGCTGTTTGTGTCCTTCTACATACCATTATACCATTTGGGTGATCAAAAACAACTACTCACGCTGCAAAGTGACTTTCCTTCCCAACTGCTCAGTGCGTGAATAGGATCATAGAAAATGGATAATAACATTTTTAAAAAACACTAAAAAATACAAATTGAACAGTAATACAAATGGTGCCTACTTGACCCCTTATATTACAAAAAAGAAATGTCAGGGCTCCAGAAAAAATACTATGCTCCTTTAGATAAAACACTTTCCAGTTACAAAGCACAAAAAGTTTTACATGTGTATATATGGAATAATTTATGGGTTAACTAGATTTGTTTTGGCCTTTTCCCACACACAGAACATGATAATAGATTCTCACCAGTGTGTGAAGACTTTTGAACATCACAAGATCGGAATTGGTCCTAAAACATTTCAGACGCTAAGAACATGCTTTCCCATCTGTGTGAATTTTCTGATGCTTAACAAGATGTGATCTATGTGAAAAACATTTCCCACACTCAGTACATGAAAACGGTTTTGCCCCCGTGTGAGTTCTTTGATGTAGAACAAGAGCGGATTTATGTGTAAAACATTTCCCACACTCAGAACACGGAAATGGTTTCTCACCTGTGTGAAGCCTCTGATGTATTACAAGCCCTGATTTCCGGGTAAAATATTTCCCACACTCAGAACATGAAAAAGGCTTCTCACCCGTGTGACTTCTCAGATGAATCAGTAGATCTGATTTTTGCGAAAAACATCTCCCACACTCAGAGCATGGAAATGGTTTCTCACCTGTGTGACTTCTCTGGTGTATAAGAAAATTTGATTTCTGTGTAAAACATTTTCCGCACTCCGCACATGAATGTGGCTTCTCATCTGTCTTAGCTGGCGAGTGGTTTGTAAGTTTTGAGTCATCTGTAAAACATTTGGCATCTATCGGATAGGGAAATATTTTATCTACTCTAAGAGCTGTAATAAATGTACCAATATCGGGGATATCAGGAAAACATTCCTGTCCATGATTAGAGGAACCAGATGACATATCTGCAGAGTTATGTATAAATGTATTAGTAGGACTTTCTCCTGGAGAATCGCGTGTGATGTCATTATCTTCAATTTCACCATGGGGAGTTAAAAGAAGATGACCATCAGAGATATTCCTGCCGTCTCTATCTGCTGGGAAAAATATAAATATATGGCAAAATTAATGTCTCCCCCATAACAATTTTCCAAAAAAGTGTAGTGGAAAATCAATCATGTTTCAAAGTACAATTTATAACTCACTGGTTATATTAGGTTTAGATTGAATAATTTGTAAGGTTTGCTTGATCTCTGAGGAAGCTGTAAAATACAACGAAACGCGTTGGAATCATACCACCACATTATCGCCCCACTCAACCACTACCTAGGGCAACTATTTACAGGTACACCTGGACAGCGTTCAGCACTCCCGAAAGAGCAGAGGGCGACGTCTCTTCACCTGCCAATGGGATCACGGTAAGTCACAACCACGCAACATCTATATGGTAAGTTACCGGATCTTATCTCTACTCCACTAATGCTTTAGCTATCATCATCACTGGCAACCCGGGATTTAATGATTATTACGTGATACGAAACTTCCATATCTACCAGCTCCAAATCATTTGGTCAACGCCACCTCTATATATTCAGAACCCACTTTAGCTTCTCATCATAGTAAGTGACAGTACTTGATCAGTTACCGCAGGAGCACATCTGTACCTTCATGCGTGGGACAGTTTTTTCAGCTTTTCCCAGGTTGTCGCTTATTTACTGTTTTTCGGTTTACATTTTTGGCAGCATATTTTTTAGTTGTCACATCAGTTCCATTTATAGAATAAACCAACACATTGCTTTCACTGTACAATTCTCCTCCCTGCATGCCGCACACGCACTACATACAAAGCACATACACTCCAGTCATCAAGCCAGATTCACAAGCTTTTAGAAGAGTGCGAGACTTTCTAGAAAATTGTCTCTCGTCTATGAGAATATTATGGCCGTCATCTAAGTTAGAGATATTTATCAAGTGTCTTAAAAAGGTTTCCATACAACCCGTAGCCAGTACGATCTGGTCATTATACATTTGTAGCAGCAGATTAATGGTTTTATGTTTATATGCTTTTGTAAAAAAAAAAAGTTTTGAATATTTTATATTAAAATAATATTGTGGCTACAGACCTTCACCATTTTCCCCTATGACACAAGCCAGCTCTCAAATACACTGCAAGTTTGGAAGCAGATCTTCATTAGCCTATTGCAGCGGTTCTCAAACTCGGTCCTCAGGAACCCCACACAGGTCATGTTTTCCAGGTCACCCAGCAGGTGCACAGGTGTAGTCATTACTCACTGACACATTTTAAAAGATCCACAGGTGGAGCTAATTATTTCACTTGTGATTCGGTGAGGAGACCTGGAAAACATGCACTGTTTGGGGTCCTGAGGTCCGAGTTTGAGAACCTGTGTTCTATTGGAATCTACTATACAGTACAAGCTGTGCATTTGTGAGCTGGATCCCAACACAAGACCATCACATTGCATTGTGGCCACTTCCTGATAGAATAACACACATACCAGGCATTCCTCCCAGACACTAAAAAGGACCTGTTGCCTTCACTCTCCCAATCTCCTTCCGTTCCTACAATGGCCCTAGAGACCCTGCACAAAAGGGACACTACAGATGCTGTCTACATGGAACATTCAAAGGGTAACATACCCCGTGGTGAGATATTATAGGGGATTGTGATTCTACACATGGGATTGTGGTATAATGGACGAAAGTTAAGTACTGCATGCAATTTTTTGGCTATACAAGTAACTGTCCTAGTGGTATTTTAAGCAGATATGGAAAACAGATTATAAATGTGAGAAATATATGAATAATGTATTAATTATAAATAGTTATTACATGGTCGATAGTATATTTGTTTGAATATTATATAATAAAACCATCAGTGTTATGGAAAGGAGAGAGGGATAGCACCATCCAAAATTAGATATTTATAATATTCATGCAAATAACTTTTCTGGAGGTGCTAATTGGCTACCACTATAGTTTTATCTCATTATTAAGTAGTGACAGGGGTGCGTGTAGAATAGGAGACTGCTATAGTGACAGAATAAGGAGAATATGTGACTGAGGGCCTGATTCAGAGCCGGACGTTCTGACCAGAGCGCTCGCTCTGAATCAGGGCCCTCCTACCTAAAATTGCGAGCGGCCAAAAAGATGGTCGCGATGGTCAAGACCATCGCGACCATCGGGCTTGCGACGAGACCCTGCGGTAGGGTCTCGCTGCCGCAAGCCCAGGAGTGCTTTTGGCTCTATCAGAGCCAAAAGCACTCCCACTAGTGATGTCAGTGAGGCCGGCCCCAGACGGTAGGCGTTCCCATGGGAACATCTCCGTCTGGGCAGCAATGCCCCCCGCACGCCCACCAAAGGGGGCGTGCTGTCACTCACCATCGACAGCACGCCCCCTTTGGTGCGAGACCCATAACGACGGCTTGGCCGTCGCTATGCGGGTCTCGTGCATGTGCACGACGGAGCTCCCTCCGCATGCGCACAACGGGTCTAGATCAGGACCTCTGTTCTGTAATAAGTGGTTATTACTCACCTGTGCTGATATCTGTAGGGATTTCCTCCTCCTTACACTGCTGGTCACCCATCACATACGTCTCTTCTTCCTCCTCTATATAATCTACCATAATAATTTTCAGATCTTCACCCTAAATAAAGAGAAAATAATAAAATATGACTTTAATATGGTCTGATTCCATTAATTGAAATTAAACTGTATAATAACGCACACAGCTTATCTACACTGAGAGGTCACTTTGGTATATTGGAGAGACCCTAAATCCCACCTACCTGATCCTCCTGTGGGGTCCTGTGATTCTCCTCTGTACAATGCTGGGAATACAGAGGGCGGGGACATCTCTCTGGGGTATCTCTGTTACTGGCTCCATCTGTAGGAGACAGACGGTGACTGAGTACATTGCATGTAATGTTATCATTACTATGTGTATATCTCTTATATGTGCCAACCTTAAAGTGGTCACAATACAGCACTAAATGTGCTAGATCAATGTGAAATATCAACACTGCAAGCTATTTAAAAGGCTGAATGTTTATCAATAGATTAATTGTAGGAGACTCACAAAAGATGTGGACTGATGTATTTCTATGGTCTCTACACCCCATGCAGTGCGGCACAGTAGGGTGTTATTGCGCAGCACCATAGGGAGTAGGGACTATCGGACTGAAGCGTGCACCCAGCCTCTCCCACCTCACTAATGACGGAGGCATTGTGGAATAATGAGGATATCTCAGGCCATTGTTTATGAAATGAAGAGTGGAAATCCCCAAACACACCATCAAGATAAGTATATGTACCTCAGAAGGAGTCTGCAGATGGATAAACATCCCATAAACCAAAATAGGGGAAAACAATAGAAGGGAGCCAGCTCTGGAATCATCTGGAAAATGCAAAGCAGCCATGCAAGATATATAGGCTCACTGTGCAGCTGCTAAACAGACATTTAGTAGGATTATAAAATAGATAGCCAGACAGCTATATAGAGTTAGGAAAATCAGGGAGACTCAGGAGGGTCTGGTTTGGCCATACTGAAGGTATATTGTAACAGCACTTTGTCTTCCTGTGAGCCAGAGAGGAGATGGGTTAGCACCATTCTAGATAGATAGAGACAGGCAGTTTAGTCACTTACCAGGCATGGTCACATGGGACGCGACCGCAGCCAATTAGGTTTTTGCGGACAAGGTCTCATCCCATGTAACCGTTTCTGCTGCTGCATCCCCGATGATTTCAAAAGAGATCCGTTCTGCAAATGTGCAGAACAGTTCTCCTCCATCCTCCAGGCAGTGATGTCACATGTGTGACTGCCTAAATCGCGCCCCAGAATGCCGTGCCAAAAGCACTCTGGGGTGCATGTGCCAAAAACTTAAAGTGCAAAGAGAGGAACTTAGTCCTTCTCCGAGCACTGTGAGGCTGATATCCGCAAATGCAACGATCAGCAGCAGCAGAGGGGACTGATCAGGTGCCCTTAATCCACGCTCCGCTCCTCTGTTTTAGGGGGGGAGGAGCAATGCCAAGGGGGCTTTGCCAAGCCTGACTCACCTGGCAGAGCCAGCCCTAGTTCCTACCGGCATTGGGTGTCTGGAATCATGGTAGGGGGACCAGACATGCTGCGGTTCCAGCAGCGCAAGCTGGCACTCAGGTTAAAAGTAATAAATACAAATACAAACATTTGTTTTACAAATTCTTGGCCAAGAAATATGTACTTATTTAAAACATGCAGAAACAGGGCGTGTCCGACTACTTCTTTGACATCATAAGTTACTCCCCTTCATTACATGCTGGAGCTTATTTCTGTCCTTCATTTCTGGATATCCTGTCACATTTACCCTTCAAAACAACAGGGGGCTTTACAATTAACATTACGTGCATTGCTATGTTACCATTACAGGTTGCTATAATTGTTTTATATTGAGATTAATAGGCATTGTTCTATTTTTTTATTATTGTTACATATGATAAATATTTTGTGTATTATTTATTTATTCTTCTTAATAAAAACCTTTTAGGTCTTGAATTATATGTATTGACTTGGATGCTTAATTGTTCTCAAATTATCACCACGACTGCTTCTATATATTATAAGTTGGAGAGAAGTTGGCTGGTCTGCTGAAAATGTTGGTGTATGGAGTACCATTTTAGTTGGACAGACAAGATGGAAGGTTGGATGAAAGCAACAGAGCAGAGAGCGACACCCCTGGCAGGAAAGAGGAACTGCATGGGCAGCGACAGGTGCAGAGTGCTAGTGACAGGCTGGAGTTTTTCAGCTGTTTGGACACAGGCTCAGGTTTTCTCTGAGGTACTGGCTATACCTGTGCTGCCAATATGTCTCATGGGATTGCTGAACTTTGAACAGTAGCCCTGGTTCCTCTTAAGCATGCCCGGCCTGATCTCATCATTATATAAAGCCATGATAGCACCTTTATGGGTAAAAGCCTTCCCTGACTCACAGAGCGGTAATCTCAGCATTGCCAGAACTGATCAGTAAGGCAACCAGTTGGGACGGTCGGGTAGCAGCATAGAATGGGACGTCCCTACGCTCCTCCATCTCAGTGCAAAAGATAAAAAGTCACTACCTGCTTGTCTAAGCTATAGGCCGAATAAGACATAGAGGAAGAGGAGGCACTCAATTATATATCGTCAGGGTGTGTGTTTAGAAACGACCTGTCTCTTCCTATCTAGAATGGAGCTTACCCATTACAAGGGCTGCCGTGGAGGACTGAAGAAGAAGAATGGGCAAGGAGAAGGTGACTCTAGTGTTTATTTAGTGATTATTACTCACCTGTGCTGATATCTGTAGGGATTTCCTCCTCCTTACACTGCTGATCACCCCTCACATACGTCTCTTCTTCATCATCGACAATATTTTCTGTCTTAATATTAATTAGGGGTTCATCCTAGAGAACACAAAACAATAATAATGTCTGATTTCATTAACTGAGATTTAACAAAAGAATATCAGGGTATAAGGACTATATGGCTTCTCTACAGATAATATAGTGATCTGGTGAGAGCCTAAATCCCTCCTACCTGATCCTCCTGTGGGATCCTGTGATTCTCCTCTGTACAATGCTGGGAATAAAGAGGATGGGGACATCTCTCTGGGGTATCTCTGTAACTGGGTCTGTCTGTAGGAGACACACAGTGACATTGCTTACATTGTATATATGTGACTAGAATACACATACTGCATTTACAATGATATACCAGGTGCCCTGCGCCTATAATAATAATAAATGAATATCTTATTTCCATTTGGGGAAAGGAGAATAGTGTAGTGACAGAACAAGGAGAATATGTGAGTTATGTATTTAGTGATTATTACTCACCTGTGCTGATATCTGTAGGGATTTCCTCCTCCTTACACTGCTGATCACCTCTCACATACGTCTCTTCTTCTCCCTCCGTATCTTCTCCCTCTGTATCTTCTACCTTAATACCAGTCATGTATTTACCCTAATTAACCAGCAAACAATAAAATAGTAAATGAATGCTATATTTCATTAGCTGAGATTGAACAGTAGAATATCAGTGTATTAGACACACACAGCTTCTCTACAGATCATATAGTGATAAGTCACCTTGGTATATTGGTTATTGGTGAGACCTTAAATCCCACCTACCTGATCCTCCTGTGGGATCCTGTGATTCACCTCTGTACAATCCTGGGTATAAGGAGACCGGGGACATCTCTCTGGGGTATCTCTGTTACTGGCTCCATCTGTAGGAGACACACAGTGACTGAGTACACTGTATATATGTGATTATCAGGTGACGTGTGTACAGTAATGTAAGTAACGCTCTCCAGCTGTTGTAAAACTACAAGTCCCAGCATACTTTCGCACCGATCAGATGGTAAAGCATTCTGGGACTTGTAGTTTCACAACAGCTGGAGAGTCAGTTTGGCCAGGCATAGCCTAGCGTGGTAGGGAAAGCAGGAATATTACCTATGCTGCATTTACTAATCATGTAAGACTCCAACCTTAAAGGTATTGTAATACAACAATACACATGCTAGATTAACTGTTAAATGTTAATAAGGGGATAAATGTTTACCCTATTTGTTTGGATTTAGGAAGTTCCCAAAAGGGACTGGTTGTCTATGCTCTTCACATCTCCAGCAGTGTGCTGAGGTAATAGGAAACATTTTGTGCAGTACAGAGAAACCATGTTATGTTACCCTGATGAAACTGCAGACACAAGAAAGCAGAGAAACGCGTCAGTTTAGTTTGCTGTGGATGAATGGTCACGGTCTATATTTACACTAGTGGAAACAGGAGGAGGATGTAAGCATCTCATGGAAGATACACAGCTTTGGACATATAAAGTTGCTGCAAATAATATGATGAAAACATAGCTGCATGAAGTTTGCTACACTGGCAACTACTTTTATTTATCCTATGGCAAACTTACTGAAGTAAAGATAAGAGACAAGTGGAGTCCGACGGTCTAAAAGTACTAACATGACCAGAGGGCAAAGTGAGAACAGGTGGTTTGGGAGAGTTTCCACATCTTAGCTCAAAGCTCAAATAAACTGGTAAACAAGAAATCAGCACTGAGACAATCTTTGTAAATAAAAAAAAATAAAAAAAAAGATATATATATATATATATATATAATACAGCTTAGTACAATAAAAATAGTAATAATTTAATAAACCAACATACACATAAAATATCATGAGACAGACAGTCAAGTAAATGGTACAATATAAACATTAGTATCAAACACTGATAAGTCAAGCACTTTGTGTATGCTACCAATGGAGAAGAAGTGCAGTCTGTATTAGAAATGGTAATCGACCATTGATGATTCAAAATCATCGATGGCTTATGGGCGATTTCGAATGCTTTTACCATCGATGGCAGAGAGCCAAAGGTTCTTAGCCATCGTCGGAAGAGTGGGAGCATTGTCTTCTTTTGTTTTCTGAATGGGACAGAGCTTAGCCCAGCCCCACCTCCATCTTTGATTGGACCACGGTTCGCCGTTCCTCCAGCAGCGGTGGTTCACCATAGATGGTTTTTGTGTCATTGATGGTAATCACCAATGGACCCATCAATGGTAACCATCGATGGACACCCCACCGGTGGCATACACTGGTTATAAAATAGCCATTCAAATATGTCCAGTTATTAGCAGATGATAATGTTACCAGTCATATGAAGTGATGGTCTCGTACAGTCCATTTAGCAAGAGAATTCTCACATCTGGTTGGTGCTGATGGTGTCACCTCCTAGTTGGATTGAAACTCGGCAACAAGTATTGTTCCACATGGAGATGGTATAAATCCATTAGGTGGTGCAAATTAAGTGGAGTAAGAGCTTGCCGAATTTTGCTGTGGTAAGTACCCACAGCTTCCTCAAAGCAGTGGGTAGTTAACACAGCGAAACGCGTCAAGTTCCTACTCCAATCACTTCATTTGGACAATCCCTTAGACTTACTGGATCTACTGTTAGTTTCTAAAGACAGTGGAGGGCATAGAATAAAAAAACGTTGTAGTGACAGAACAAGGAGACTATGTGACATTTTTGTAATAAGTGATTATTACTCACCTGTGCTGATATCTGTAGGGATTTCCTCCTCCTTATACTGCTGATCACCCCCCAGATACATCTCCTCTTCTATCTTAATGTTAGTCATATTGTCAACCTAATTAACACACAAACAATAAAGTACCAGTTTAATAATAATCTGTATAGCTTCTGTACAAATCACATAGTGAAAAGTCGGTTTGGTACTTGGCGAGAGCCTAAATCCCACCTACCTGATCCTCCTGTGGGGTCCTGTGATTCTCCTCTGTACAGTCCTGGGAATAAAGAGGACAGGGACATCTCTCTGGGGTATCTCTGTTACTGGGTCCATCTGTAGGAGACACACGGTGACTGAGTACATTATATATATGTGATTATGAGATAATGTGTGAATCAAGCTTGCTCTAAAAACTGCTCTCCCCAGTAAAATAAATTAAAGTCTTCCCTTACCTAGTGATCTGAGGGGCCGGTGATTTTCCATTGTCACGTCCTTGTACAGACCCCTGTGTTCTTCTTATTACTACCACTCCTGCATGGAGAAATAGTGACATCTTCTGAAACGTTATAGGAACCTGACACACACAATGATACAGTCATCACCCAGACACTGGTTGAGTATGAAATACCAGCGGCTGAATACTGACCACGGAAGCCAGACGAGTGAAGAGTCCGACGAGGGAAGGTAAGTACACTATCCCTCCCCTGCCGCCCCCCAGCCCTCCTTTTGTGGTACCTAGCCATAACGCCCCTCCTCTGGTGCCTAACTCTAACCATCCTTCCCCGCACCCTAAACCTAAGTCTCCCGAGGGGGTGCCTAACTCTAACCCCCCCCTAGTGCTGCCTAACCTACCCTCCTGGCAGCCTGACCCTAACACTCCTGGAGGGGTGCCTAACCCTATCCTCCCCTTCCTTAGGGAGAAGCACATACTTACCCGGTCAAGTAGGTTCTGGATTCCGGCGGTTAATGATGCAAACACCGGTATCCTGATATCATTCGGAATATTGGTATTCCAGAGGCGGTATATCGACGGCCGACATCCTGTCCAACAGCAACATACTGTAACTACAACCCCCCAGACACAACCCCTGGTGTTACTGTATAATGTCCCATTCCCAGCAGTCACCTCTCCAGTCATCACCCAGACACATCCCCTGGTGTTACTGTATAATGTCCCATTCCCAGCAGTCACCTCTCCAGTCATCACCCAGACACATCCCCTGGTGTTACTGTATAATGTCCCATTCCCAGCAGTCACCTCTCCAGTCATCACCCAGACACATCCCCTGGTGTTACTGTATAATGCCCCATTCCCAGCAGTCACCTCTCCAGTCAGCAGCTGAATGATCTTGGTGGTGAGATCCAGGATCTTCTGGTCATTGTCTCCCTCATGTATCAGTGAGTGAGGTGGAGGCACCGTGGTGATGGGGCTCTGGGTCCTTCTCAATCGTCCTAATGACTGCTGGGTGTCTGACACACACTACATGTCTTATTCACTATGTGCAATCCTGTGTACTGTGTGACATCGATAATTATGTAAATAGAAATCAACCTAATTTCAGTTGGTTTTTTTGCTTGTTTGTCTTGTATTACTTGTTTTTACACATCAAAAGAGTAATTTCTCTATTATTTGCCTAATGCTGGGTACACACTGGCCAATATATTGGCCGATCAATTTATCGGCCAATATATCTGCCGCCCGTCGGCCAGTGTGTACCCGCGATATGTCTGTGAACGACGTCGTTTACAGACATATCGCATTGGCTGTGTTGCACAGCCAATGGACAGATAAGTCTGTAGACATATCTGTCCATCGGCAAGAGTGTACGGGCGATCAGCCGATCGCCCGTACACATGCAGCAGTAGCCGCGGGGAGGGGGACGGACCCACCCACCCCCCCGGCCAGCAGGACCTACCTGTCGGTTAAATTATGGTCGTTCAGTGTGCATCTAAGGGCAGACCAGTTGCCTGACAGAAATAGGGCATAAATATTACCCTGGCATCCTTATATATGTGTGCCCACTGTGAACTTTGATACCAATTTTAGATAAGCAATTGCTCCCTGCGCCCAGATCTATTACCTGATACAAACCATTAATATGTAATATCACTGTGTGTAAGAACTCTGCTAGGAGAGAGACCTGATGTCATCACTAACAAGGGGATAAGGTCCTTGTACATTGCATCAGACACATCTAGTCCTGATTGGTTGGCATAGCGCAGGCTAGCCACGCCTCCTCTCCCAGATTGGCCACACTCATCACACCGACCCACTAGCATTGGTCCAGTCTTTCGAGTGCTTATATGAATTTATGACAGGCTGGATACTGCTTTTGCCCCTATGGGCATTACAAGTCCATAATGTGAGGGTGTGAGGCAAATAGCACATTATCGGGAGAGCAGTATGGGAGGGATGTGGTATAACAGATCAGTATCTAGATCGACAATCAATAGGTTGACACCAGATGGTCTACAGGTAATAGGTCGACAGGGACAAAAGGTCAACTGACAAATGGTCGACATGGTTAAAAGGTTGACACAAGTTGTTGCTTTTTAATTTAACCTTGATCCTTCCCTGATTTCATAACCCTTCCCCTTCTGCCTAACCCTAACCCTAACCCAACCCTATCCCTCACCCTAGTGCCTAACCCTAACCCAACCCTATCCCTCGCCCTAGTGCCTAACCCTAACTGTCCCCTCCAGCAGCATAACCCTAACCCTCCCTCTGGTGCCTAACCCTAACCTAACCCCCACTAGTGCCTAACCCGACTGTCCCCTCCAGCAGCGTAACCCTAAAAACGTTGAAAAACCATGAAAATGCATGTTGACAATTTGTGTATCGACCATTTGAACCTGTCAAACTTTTAACCCTGTCGATCTTATGCACTGTCAATCAATTGTCAGTCGACCTTCTGACCATGTTGACCTATTGCCTGCCGACCATCTGGTGTCAACCTACTGATTGTCAATCTTCAATCCAAACATCGCTATGAGGTGGCACACTAAGGCGATAAAACTATAAAGTGAGCACTATTAGGGATGGGATTATGAGGCTCTTTGGAAGGCCAAAAAGAGGCTGTGAGGCATGCATAAAGAGGCCATTAGGTGAGCCTTACGAGTCTATAAGATGGGCATTAAAGCCTCTGACATGTGTATGATAAAGTTTAAATTAAGCTGTATGAGAATCTGAGGTGGGAATTACAGGACAGGAATTATGTTGTATGGTGGGCATTATGAGGAGGTCACAAAATCAAAAACGTTAACGTGAGGCCATTAGTAAGGTATTAGGTGAGCAGAATGAGCCTTACATAGTGCACATTAGGAGGCCATGAGGAAGGATTTATAAAGTGGGCATTAAGATGGTCTATGGTAAGCATTATGTGGATATCAGATTTGCATTGTAAAGTTATAAGGCAGGCATTTTGCAGGGGGCATTATGGGACTATGGGGTGAGCAACATGAACGTATAAGGCAGGCATTATGCAGGGGGCAATATGGGGTGATCAGTATGTATGTATAAGGCAGGCATTAGGCAGGGGGCACTATGGGAGGAGTAGTATGAATGTATAAGGCAGGCATTATGCAGGGGGCACTATGGGGTGAGCAGTATTCATGTATAAGGCAGGGGGCACTATGGGGTGAGCAGTATGTATGTATAAGGCAGGGGGCATTATGGGGGGAGTAGTATGAATGTATAAGGCAGGTATTATACAGGGGGCACTATGGGGTGAGCAGTATGCATGTATAAGGCAGGCATTATGCAGGGGGCACTATGGGGTGAGCAGTATTCATGTATAAGGCAGGGGGCACTATGGGGTGAGCAGTATGTATGTATAAGGCAGGGGGCATTATGGGGAGAGTAGTATGAATGTATAAGGCAGGCATTATACAGGGGGCACTATGGATGAGCAGTATGAATGTATAAGGCAGGTATTATGCAGGGGGCACTATGGATGAGCAGTATGAATGTATAAGGCAGGAATTATGTAGGGGGCACTATGGATGAGCAGTATGAATGTATAAGGCAGGCATTATGCAGGGGGCACTATGGATGAGCAGTATGAATGTATAAGGCAGACATTATGCAGGGGGCACTATGGATGAGCAGTATGAATGTATAAGGCAGGTATTATGCAGGGGGCACTATGGATGAGCAGTATGAATGTATAAGGCAGGCATTATGCAGAGGGCAATACGGGGTGAGCAGTATGTATGTATAAGGCAGGCATTAGGCAGGGGGCATTATGGGGGGAGTAGTATGAGTGTATAAGGCAGGCATTATGCAGGGGGCACTATGGATGAGCAGTATGAATGTATAAGGCAGGCATTATGCAGGGGGCACTATGGATGAGCAGTATGAATGTATAAGGCAGGCATTATGCAGGGGGCACTATGGATGAGCAGTATGAATGTATAAGGCAGGCATTAGGCAGGGGGCATTATGGGGGGGGGCGGAGATTAGGGTTAGGCACCACTGGAGGTTTAGGGTTAGGCACTAAGGGGTGAGGGTTCGGTTTAGGCACTAACGGGGAGGGTTAGGGTGCCGGTGGAGAGGGTTACGGTGTAAAGGGGGAGGGTTAGTATACTTACCCGATCCCTGTCGGGATACCGGGCATCGGGAAGCCGCTGTCTGCATTTTGACAGAAGGCATCCCGACTGCCGGTATTTAATACAAATTCCATTATGCAGGGGGGCTTTTGTGGACATACTGAGGCTATAGGGTATTAAGAGATTATAATGTGGTCACCATTATGATAAAGGAGATCATTATTTGGCTAATAGGCTGAAACAGAAAATATGAAGTATGATTATATCTATGTTATATCAATTACCATTTTATCTGATTATATATATATGCAAATACTTACCCTCACACAATCACTGCCAACTCTCACCAAGAAAATGTTACACACCAGACTTCCGGTCTGTCAGTGTCACCCGGTTCTCGCCCTGGGCGTCCTACAGTCCAGCTAGAGTCTAGAGTCGACTGACGGCCTTGCGTTCCACCCAACGATCAGCTTCTGCGTTTCACCCGACTTCCGGGTTCTGCGTTCCACTTGACTTCCGAGTTCTGCGTTCCACCAGACATTCGGGTTCTGCGTTCCACCCGACTTCCAGCTTGTTTCACTTAAACTCCGCCCACTGCGTCCACGCAGACAAAGTGGAGAAGTTCTTTTGCTTTGATAGCACCACCTGCTGGTCGTGTCCTGCAGGAGGCAGGAATGAAGCAGCAGGTAATATTATTATCATTATAGTTGTTATTATTATTATCATTATAGTTGTTATTATTATTATTATTATGCAGATGTAGCCAACCTTGCTGTAATACATTTTATTACCATAAAATCACAATTACATTTAATTTTAACCACTACAGTATCACATCTATCATTTGATCTCTACACCCGCCAAGTCCGGTGATAACTGCTCACTAGTATGTCCCCGCATGTTACACTTTCCTGGTGTAACCTAGGGTCATTCGATTATGTCACATGTACTCTGTGATGTTTATTATAACTATTATATTTATTTCACCACAGTTAAGCTGAAACCAGAGGTCTTATCAGAAGTCACCTGAGGATGAGAAGTGTTTCCGATTCAATGAGGATGGACAAGGCCCGGAGTTACATAACTGAGAGGATAATAAATATTACACTGGAGATAGTCTACCTGCTGACTGGGGAGGTGAGGGAGTCTGGGACTGTCACAGTGACATCACTCTTATCTCTATTACTAACACAGGGACCTGACTGGGGAGGTGAGGGAGTCTGGGAGTGTCACAGTGACATCACTCTTATCTCTATTACTAACACAGGGACCTGACTGGGGAGTTGAGGGGGTCTGGGAGTGTCACAGTGACATCACTCTTATCTCTATTACTAACACAGGGACCTGACTGGGGAGGTGAGGGAGTCTGGGAGTGTCACAGTGACATCACTATTATCTCTATTACTAACACAGGGACCTGACTGGGGAGGTGAGGGAGTCTGGGAGTGTCACAGTGACATCACTCTTATCTCTATTACTAACACAGGGACCTGACTGGGGAGGTGAGGGAGTCTGGGAGTGTCACAGTGACATCACTATTATCTCTATTACTAACACCAGGACCTGACTGGGGAGGTGAGGGAGTCTGGGAGTGTCACAGTGACATCACTATTATCTGTATTACAGGGACCTGACTGGGGAGGTTAGGGAATCTGGGAGTGTCACAGTGACATCACTATTATCTCTAATACTAACACAGGGGCCTGACTGGGGAGGTGAGGGAGTCTGGGAGTGTCAGTGACATCACTCTTATCTCTATTACTAACACAGGGACCTGACTGGGGAGGTGAGGGAGTCTGGGAGTGTCACAGTGACATCACTATTATCTCTATTACTAACACCGGGACCTGACTGGGGAGGTGAGGGAGTCTGGGAGTGTCACAGTGACATCACTATTATCTGTATTACAGGGACCTGACTGGGGAGGTGAGGGAATCTGGGAGTGTCACAGTGACATCACTATTATCTCTATTACTAACAAAGAGACAGCTGTAACCGGGCAGCAGGTAGATGCTCTCATATATAGTATCAGTGCATACATATTTGTAAGAATAACCCTTGGTTGAGTTAATTTTCACTTTTTTTAAAATTTCTCTCCTAATACACAGGATTACACAGTAGTAAAGAAGACATCCAGTAGCCATCCATGTGTGTACCTGTGTAATATCTGGATGCAGTAGCCGTCCCCGTGTGTACCTGTGTAATATCTGGATGCAGTAGCCGTCCCCGTGTGTACCTGTGTAATATCTGGATGCAGTAGCTGTCCCTGTGTGTACCTGTGTAATATCTGGATGCAGTAGCCGTCCCTGTGTGTACCTGTGTAATATCTGGATGCAGTAGCCGTCCCCGTGTGTACCTGTGTAATATCTGGATGCAGTAGCCGTCCCTGTGTGTACCTGTGTAATATCTGGATGCAGTAGCCTTTCTTCTTTTTTTTTTTATCCAATAAATACATTTTTATGAATTAATTCTTTGGTGGGTATCGATTTTCCCCTTTGAAACGGGGGACAGATGCATCCATGAAAAGATACCTTGATGTGAATGTGTTATCTTCTTTTTACGTGAGTAGGGTACACACTTGTATAAAGAAACCTTGATATACTTCAGAGTGAGTGGGGTACGCCCCCCCCCATTATTTATTTTTTATCCACCTTTACATCTTGATCGTGTGGATTTAAAGGAACGGGGCACGTACAGAGGAGAATTCTTCCTTAAAGGATATATAATTCACACTCTACTAACGAGTCCTTAGTGTGGAACATAGGCCCCTCTGGCCGCTCGCTAAGCTTTGGGTGACCACCCACAGCTTTTGCGAGCGACCCTTGTCTTAGGGTCTCGTCTGCCGCAAGTCCCAGTGAGCTTCCGGCTCTAATAGAGTGAGTGGGGGCATTCTTTTATTGTGTATCCTGTGTGTTGGTTATATATATATATATATATATATATATATATATGCCACTCACCAAAAACTGCCCCCCCTATAAACGTGCTAGTCATCAATATCCCCCTCTGTCCTGCATGTGCCCTGTGGTATTATGTATGGGGAGACCTGGCCTCATTCTGGAGGAGGGGGTTACATGGACCATCTCCCACCTTTGTACTGAGACCTGCAATCCAGCTAACCCAAAGTGTAATCTCCATCTATGTAAAAGGACTCTGCAATACTTACCCTATAAAGGAGATGTCTGAGATGAGCTAGTTAGGCAACATGTTGCATTCTATCTGATGTGGAACTACACTTCCCAGCATGCCCTAGCAGTTAAATTTTGCAGAGCATGCTGGTATGCATAGTTCCACAGCAGCTAGCAGGCCACATGTTGTCTACCCCTGTAGGTAGCCAGTGCTAGATAAACCATTGCTAGTGCTCCTCTAGCTGTGGGCACTTTATTAATTCAAAGAGAATGTCTGTGCTGTGTGTAGTAATGTGAATAGGTTTCAGTGAATTTGGGACATAGTGTGTGGCGTAATACGAATTTGGGACATAGTGTGTGGCGTAATACGAATTTGGGACATAGTGTGTGGCGTAATACGAATTTGGGGCATAGTGCGTGGCGTAATACGAATTTGGGGTAGGTATGCTGGCATGTGAGGAGGTTGAGGGGTATTGAAGGGGCATGTGTGGTGGTCTATACAAGTTTTCAAATATTTTGGTAGTGGACAATGGTCAGGCTCCTAAAGTTTTAAGCTGGCTCCTAGATTTTAAAAACAATTGTCGAGCCCTGTTGTAGAGCATTTATGAGGTCAGGCACTGATGTTGGACGAGAAGGGCTGGCTCACAATCTCTGTTCCAGTTCAGCCCAAAGGTGCTCGATGGGGTT
Source organism: Taudactylus pleione (assembly GCA_031769625.1). Taxonomy (NCBI): domain Eukaryota; kingdom Metazoa; phylum Chordata; class Amphibia; order Anura; family Myobatrachidae; genus Taudactylus; species Taudactylus pleione. The sequence goes on along the minus strand of JAUIMM010000375.1, from coordinate 3,855,568 downwards.
GAGGTCAGGGCTCTGTGTGGGCCAGTCAAGTTCTTCCACACCGAACTCATCAAACCATGGGGTCTATTTATCAAGCAGTGAAAAGTGCGGAAAAGTGGCCCATAGCAACCAATCAGCTTCTACCTATTATTTTATAGACTGTACTTGATAAATGCTACTTCAAAGCTGATTGGTTGCTATGGTCAACTTCTCCACTGGTTCACTGCTTGATAAATAGACCCCCATGTCTTTATAGTCCTGGCTTTGTGCACTAGGGCACAGTCATGTTGGAATAGAAAATGGCCTTCTCCAAATTGTTGTCAGAAAGTTGGAAGCATATCATTGTCCAAAATGTCTTGGTATGCTGAAGCATTAAGATTGCCCTTCACTGGAGATAAGGGGCCCAACCCAAACCCTGAAAAACAGCCCCATACTATTATCCCTCCTCCACCAAACTTTACAGTTCACACAATGCAGTTCGGCAGGTAACGTTCTCCCGGCATCCGCCAAATCCAGACTCGTCCATCTGACTGCCAAACAAAGAAGCGTGATTCGTCACTTCACAGAACACGTTTCCACTGCTCCATCCGACACTTGGCATTGGACTTGGTGATGTGAGGCTTGAATGCAGCTGCTCGGCCATGGAAATCCATGCCATTAAGCTCCCGCCGCCCAGTTTTTGTGCTTACAACAATGCCAGTGGAACTCTTCAGCTATGGAATCAGCAGAGCGTTGGTGCCTTATCAGTCGTTGAACCTGCTCTGTGATTTACGTGGTCTTCCACTTCGTGTCTGAGTTACTGTTGTTCCTAAACACTTCCACTTTCTAATATCACTTACAGTTGACTGTGGAATATCTTGCAGGGATGAAATTTCCATGAACCGTCTTATTTCATCAAAGCCTTCCAGCTCTCATCTTAACTTGCTGCTACATCTTAACTTGCTGCTACATACTCCTCTCTCCCTGCCTACCCCATCTGTTTCACCCCTGTCTGTCTGTCCCTCCCCCTTAGAATGTAAGCTCCTATGAGCAGGGCCCTCTACCCTCTTGTGCATCTCCTTACTATACCTTCATCTACTTCTTACTCTCTACCAGGGCACCTAACACTTGATTGCTTTGCATTGTTGCTTATCTGGGTGTTATGGTCATGAATGTAGCAATGTATATTATCCATGTCCTGTAATGTACTGTACTGTAAGTCACTGTAAATCAAATGTTTATGTACTTTGTAAGGCGCTGCGGAACACTTGTGGCGCCATATAAATAAATGATAATAATAATAATAATTGCAAAGGTGGCATCCTATCACAGTACCACGTTTGAAGTCACTGAGCTCTTCAGAACTATCCATTTTGTATCACAAATGTTTGCAAATGGAGACTGCGAGGCTAGGTGCTTGATTTTATACACCTGTGGCAACAGGTCTGATTGAAATCAATTCAATTATTAAACAGGTGTGGCCAAATACTTTGGTGCATATAGTGTGTGTGTGTGTATATATCTATATATACAGATGGCGTGGTCACATTGGGCAAAGCCAAGCAAAATGGAGACTTGGGGCCTGGTTCCGAGTCGTATGGATCTCGGCGCGCTGATGCAAATAGCGCACACAGCGTCTGCGCAGAAGCAAATTTACAAATTTTTACATATGTCCGTTCTCTTATGATCCCTACAGAACTTGCCAGGATCTGCCTCTCTGTGAAATAGGGCGTTTGGGGGGGCAGAAACTAAGCGGCAATAATGCGATTGAGCAGAACAGCCCGTGACTCGTGGGAGGGTCGTGTATCAAAATCTCTGTGCAATTCTGAGCCGTGAGTAAGGGCAGCCTGTCTCTGACGGATCTCTTGCACCTAGCATGAGGCTGGTGCAGATACTAATGATGGCGATTGGCGTAGTATTAATGGGCGCGTAGATGTTTACTGGAACACGCACGAACCTCCACAATAGTTGTGCAATAACAAATCTGGCTTCCGCGGCTGCCCGTATCTACAGCTACTTTGCAAGCCAATCAGAATCAGTCCAAATCTTTAGAATGTAAGCTCTCAGGAGCAGGGTCCTCTTCCCTCATGTGCTTCTCTTTACTCCCCATAAGGGCACCTAACACGTGACTGCCAACTCCCTGCTGCTTATTGTGAGTGCTTTAACCACTTAACTGACGAATTTTGTTTCCAAAAACCGCTCCAAAATTCTCGTTTTTTTAATGACTGAATAAGGTCAAGAACATGTTTTTAAAACTTATCCAACACGATTTTATGATTTTTTTTTTCTATTTTTTTCTTTTTAAACACAGTATGCCATAAATATAGCAAAATTTATGGTATACTGTAGTGATGGTTATTGACAGCTGCACAATCGATGGCAGCCCCAACCGATGTTAAGGAAACATCGATGACTGCAGTCTTCAAACAATTGATGATTATCTATCGATGTGGCAACCATCGATAAAAAATCATCACTTTTTTTAGACTGCAGCCACCGATGTTTCCTTAACATCATTTCAGGCTGTCATCGATGGTACAGTATCGATGACCATCAGCAATGGCACAACAACTTGTTAGTGGTCATAGACCATTGATAGTTTGTAAACCATCGATGGTCAGTGGCCATCCCTAGTATACTGTATAGTATACCATCCCTAATCGGAGGCCCTGTATTGAATCTTGATCGATACAGGACCGCCATAATCAAAACAAAATTGACTATAACACCAATATAAGCATACAATTTTTTTTATATATATATATATACACACACACACATATATATATATATATATATATATATATATAGGCAGGGCTCTTCTGTGTATATACATTGGTGGGAGGGTAAGTGGAAGGGACAGCACTATGCTTGCTGCCCCGCGGGACCTATATCCAGCGGCTAGAGCAGCTGCTGGTGTACGAGAGGGAGGAGGGAAAGGAGGAGGACAGCCTTGTGTATTTACCCAGCGGCTGCTCCATTCCCTCTCCAGCCGCCGGGTGCGGGTTCCAAAGAGGGGAGGATTTGCCCGGCGGATGTGCTGTTTCTTCAGCCGCCGAGCTGCCGCTATCTATATGGCGGCTGGAGAGGAGGATCTGCCCGGCGGCTGCTCCGTCTCCTCTACAGCCGCCGGGTAAAGGGGGTCGTCGGCACGGGGCTGCCCGAGCACTGCTTCAAGCAGTAATCATGCATAGGGGTAGAGCTAACGGAGCAGAGGGACCGGGAGGTCCCTCTGAGATGGGCGGCTGCTGGAAGTTAACTTCCAGCAAGCCGCCCACTGGGCGTCTCTGACTGGTCGTATCAGATACGACCATGTCAGGGAAAGCCCAGTCTGGTATGGTCGTATCTGATACGACCATGCCAGGCAAGTGGTTAATCGCTATTGCAGCAATGTATATAAATCGTGTCCTTGTCCTGCACTGTAATGTACTGTAAGTTACTTGTTTCTTGTTCACTTATTCGTTCTATGTACTATGTAAGGCGCTGCGGGACACTTATGGCGCAATATAAATAAAGGATAATAATAATAATCGTAACAGTTCTCAGGCATACGCACAGCCTAGCCAGCATCATGGGACGGGACGCCTCTGTGACCCTCGCCATGGGTTACAGCAATTCACCAAAGCCACTTGCCCTGACTGTATGTATTTTGTATGCCCTGGGTAAAGTGTGCTCATGGTCTATAAGCAACAACCTGACCGTGAGAGTGATGTGTATTATTATAATTCCCCTAGGAATGTCTGCTTGCTATGAATGGGTACAGTATGCCAGAACTGGGTGGCAGCAGCTAATCAGAACAAGGGGCCGAGTGCCATCTAGTCTTTGGGCCGGATTCAGACCCACTCGCGAGCGGCTGTCCGCTCGCAAGTGGGTCGATGGTCTGCACTGAGCATGCGCACGACGGAGGGAGCTCCGTCGTGCGCATGCGCCAGACGCGACGAGCGAAGGACTTTCCTTCGCTCGTTGTGTCTGATCAAAGGGGGCGTGCTGTCGATGTTGATTGACAGCACGCCCCCTTTGGTAGGCGTGCCTCCCTGACGGGGGCGTTCCCAAGGGAATGCCTACCGTCAGAAGCCGGCCCACTGACATCACTAGTGATGTCAGTGGGAGTGATTTTGGCTCTGATAGAGCCAAAATCACTCCGGGCCTTGCGGTTGAAAACCTCAAAAGCAGGCTCCGGCTCGCAGTGGCGATGGTCACGACCATCGCGGCCATCAAACTGCACGCTCGTATAGGCTGTGGGGGGTGACCCACAGCTATACGAGCGTCCAGGAGGAGGGCTGCCCTCATTCAGAGCGTGCGCTCTGCTCAGAGCGTACGGCTCTGAATGAGGGCCTTTGACGACAAAAGCTTCATGAAAGTAATGTTTGTTCTCACCATAGGTGGCCATTGCGCAAGTCCAGTGCACAGACACACCGGCTACCAAGAGGGTTATTTTTAGCACCTTAAGTTATCAGTCTTCCTACAATAAAATATCTTCAGAGCCCAGAGAGTTATATGAGGTTTAGGTCTTGTATCTGTGCTGATTTACACATACATAGGCCCTGGGAGATAAAGGACTTTTGAGCCTGGAAAGGGTGGGGGCTGCTGGGGGAGAGGGGAGTTATGGGACTATAAGGCTCAGCAGCCCACACTGCTGGGGGTTCACTCTTCAAGGGAGTAGCTGCGTGCTAGGAGTGCTCCCCATCTGTGGTCTATGGTGGTCTTCCTCCACACACAGATCTCCTAAGATCTCAGAGTAAGATCATTTAGGATTCTGACTTTTTATCATTTACTTTTATCAGAAATCAGTTTGTGCATTTGTACTGTATGTCTTGTTTATTCACCTGTTTTTCCCTGTAATTTAACCCTGGAGATAGTTTTTCAATAAATCCTAACATTTTATCAGCATTATCTCTGTGCTCTAATGAGGTCACATGCCTGGAGAGGCCCATGCTACATTTGTGTAATAATTGAGAATTTAAGTGTCTGGCGAACACAAGAGCGCTATTTTAATACTCTTTGTGGTGGCAGCTCGAGTAAAACCCAGGTCACAGCTGCCCACCTGCGTCAGGTTGGCGAATCTGAGTGTAGGCTGGGGCACGGTGTTATGACAAACTCATAATCCAGTGTCACTGTTTATCCACAATACCCCACCAGGCACTGCCCTCACACACCAACACTGGCGCTATGGCAGCACATCCTGGCCATGCCACTCCAAGCTTTCCAGGTGGTAACATAGGTAGCGAAAGAGAACAGTGAATCAGCCTATATGCGTTTCTCTGGTCATACACAGGTGGCAGAGTAACACTACTGATATAAGCTGAAGCTTTGTTGCAGACCAACAGGGTGAGAGAAGAGGAGCAGCAGAACAATGTAGGAAGTAAACACACCAGACAAAATAATATGGAATGCGGAAAGACAAGGTGGTATAAGTTCAACGAAGCGGGACGTGAACGTGCGTGTAGATGGTGATACTAAAAATATTGGATGATCATTGTAAATGTCTGAGGTATTGATACAATGTGAATTTGTTGAGATATTGTTTCTTTTTCAGGTGGAATCATGTGTCGTACACATGACGTGACTGAGTGGCAAAAGGAAGCCATTGTTAGCCTGGAGGAGGTGGCGACGTTTGTTGGTGTGGCCTCGAAGGCAGTGAGCAGTACACCCATCTACAGTGGAAGAAGCATGGACACCAAGGTCTCAGCGGCGGAACAGTGGGTCTCATTCAGACCCGCTCGCGAGTGCAGGACGCTCGCAAGCGGGTCGATGGTACCCAAATGCGCACGACGGAGGGAACTCCGTCGTGCGCATGCGCGAGACCCGGCGAGCGACGGGGTAGCCGTCGCTCTGGGTCTCGCACCAAAGGGGGCGTGCTGTCGATGGTGAGTGACAGCACGCCCCGTTTGGTGGGCATGCCGGGGGCGTGGCTGCCAGACGGAGGCGTTCCCATGGGAACGCCTACCGTCTGGGTACGGCCCCACTGACATCTCTAGTGATGTCAGTGGGAGTGATTTTGGCTCTGATAGAGCCAAAATCACTCCAGGGCTTGCGGAAGCGAGACCCTACCGCAGGGTCTCGTTGCAAGCCCGATGGTCGCGATGGTCTTGACCATCGCGACCATCATCATGGACGCTCGCTATAGCTGTGGGTGGTAACCCACAGCTATGCGAGCGTCCAAGAGGCCGCTCCAAGTTGAGGTAGGAGGGCCCTGATTCAGAGCGAGCGCTCTGGTCAGAGCGTCCGGCTCTGAATCAGGCCCAGTGGCCGAAAGTCAAGCATGAAAATCGGGGCCGCAGGCATTTAGGCTGCCTAGCAACCACCTAAAGCCTCAGGACCTGCTCCAACATTACAATGCCGAACCCAGCCAAACAGTATCAGAACGAACACTACAGCACAAACTGCATGGGTTACGAGTTTTCAGTCGTATAGCCCAGGTGCGTCCCAGGTTAACAGTCAGTCATCCAAAAGAAACGGCGTCTGACATGGGCCAAACAGCATAGTCACTGGACCATTGAACAGTGATGATGCATCATATGGTCTGATGAATACAGATTTTGCTTATATTCCAATGACGGACGCTCCAGAGTCATGAGGACGGCTGGGAAAGCGTTCCAACCAGACTGTGTCCAATGAGCTGTGCAGAAAGGAGGTGCAAGTGTCATGTTTTGGGGGTGTATTTTGAGTGCTAGAGCTGGACCCTTGGTGTCCAATCGCATGAAAGCGGTGGACTATGTGACATTGTTGATCATGCAGTTTTGCCATTTGTCCAGTTTCTGAAAGATGAAGACCATCTCGTGGATACACTATTTCAGGATAACTGTACTGCCCATCATGCTAGGATTGTGCAGGATTGGCTTGCAGAGCACCAGACTACGTGCCACATCTCACGTGGCCCTCCAATTCGCCAGATCTCAATGTTATTGAGAAATTTTGGGACATGTTGGAACTGGCTGTGAAGAAGAAACACTAACACCCTCCAAATTTGGCTGCATTGGTCATGGAATGGGCGCAATGCGATATGAATGTGATCCAGAGAAATATTGATAGCACGCCTCGGAAAATCCGAGCTGTCACTAAAGCAGGTGGTGATGAAACAGCATATAAACGTCTAATGTGAGCATTCCATAGTATAAAGAGGTAGTCAGAAGATGAAGAGACAGAGCATACAAGCACAGAGATTGCAGGATACTTCGAATTGTGTGTGCGCATAGGAAAAGCATGAGTGAAGTTTGATTGTATTGTATAGGAAGGAAACCATAGAGTGTGGGGAGGAGACTGGTAAGATATCTGGGCTGTCATGATATGAGGGGGAGAGCAGGAGTATAATAGGGGCTGATGGCTCCTGATGTATGAGATACACCAGAGAGTGTGGGGAGGAGACTGGTCAGATCTCTGGGCTGGTAACACACAGTGACATGATGTGAGGAGGAGAGCAGGAGTATAATAGAGGCTAATGGCTCCTGATGTATGAGATACACCAGAGAGTGTGGGGAGGAGACTGGTCAGATCTCTGGGCTGGTAACACACAGTGTCATGATGTGAGGGGGAGAGCAGGAGACTTTGGGCCAAATTTAATAGGGTGAGAATTCTGAAAATTTTATGTAATAGGGTGCGAGAACATGCAAACTCGCAATCCCGCAACTCGCAATAGACAAACTCGTATCCACATATTTTACTATCTTCTACATACAACTCGTCCAATGTTACATGGTGAGAGTTGCAAACTCGCACCTAAATTCTTACAAAAAAAAAAATAGCAAAAAAGACGTTGATCAGATAGGCGAGTTCAATGTGACACTTTGCTAAAAATTTTAAAAATACTCTGTAAAAGGCCATTTACAATAATTAAACATATTTAAATATAAAAGTTTAAAAACCCACTTACAATAATATAGCCCCTAAATAGTGTACCTACATCTGTAATGAAAAAACCCATTACCAGAAATTACAAAACAATTTATACAAAGAACTTAATTTACTTTATAATGAAAGACAGACACAAATATATTTTAAACAGTTTACTGAATATGAAATTTAAAAAAATAAAACAAACACAAAAGCAACAAAATAGCAAAAAATAATATTTTACTTAGAGGCAGAACTGCTTCTGCCTCTCCCTGCTCCTTTAGCTGTACCTCCCCGCCAACGGCCACTACGCCTATTGGAAGTCTCCAGTGATGCAGTTTTAGGGCTGGTGGCTTGTGAGCTCACCATAGATGTGGAGTGAGCGTTTTTAACAGCCCTTTGGGCCACCAGCTCCCTTTGCAGGCTGATGAAGGCCTGTGATTGTTCACGGATGGCCTGCGTTTGCTCCTGGACAGCCTGTGTCAACTCAAACATCCGGAGGTTCATCTCACTGGCCATCCGGGTACGGGTACTCTGGGCTACCATGGTGGTGCGGTTCAGCTTCCGCAACTGATTGGTCATGGTGTCCATTTGTTGGGTTTGGTGATCCATGAATGCCATCTGGTGTTGCCGGAAGCTGTGGAGGGACTGTGCCGAATCCTCCACAGTTGGGGTGGGGGGTCGAGACGTGGCCTGTGTGGGTGTCTGCTGCTGGGTCGGTGGACTGGGTGTTGGTAGCTCCTTTGGAGTCAAGATGATAGTGCCCTCATCCTCCTCCTCCGACGACGAATACAACACCAGCCTAACAGGTCTGTCCGGAATGACAGGCGCAGGTGGTGGGGCAAGTGGTGGAGGCATCAGAAGACGAGAAGGACCTAAAAAGAGAAAAATAATGGTGAATATATATACTTGTACTATACAAAAAAAGAGCACTTATGTTTTACCGGGTTAAGTCCTTTTCTTCTAACTCCATAGGGGACACAAGCTTAGACCATGGGTATAGGGTGAGCAGAAGGAGTCCGGGCAATAGTTAAACTTCTTGTCCCGACAGCCCTGGCTCCTCCCCCCTATACCCCGCCCCCAGCAGGCCGGTTAAGTTAGCAAGCACAAGGCAGGAGCGAGGAAGAGAAGGAAGACCGACCTACACATACTGGTCCAAACACTCAAACTGTAAAGGAGGACTGGAACCAGAGTAAAAACCCTGCCAGCCCGGTGCGTCAGGGTGGACGGCCTGTGTCTCCTATGGAGTTCAAAGAAAAGGACTTAACCAGGTAAGACATAAGTCCTCTTTTCTTCTTCACAACCCATAGGGGACACAGGCTTAGACCATGGGATGTCCCAAAGCTAATCCATTACAGGAGGAGACGCACCAGAGCTGTGCTGAGAACCCTACGCCAAAGGCCGGGACAGCTAAGGTGGCAAATGAACAGAACCCAAAATAAAGTATAGGCGGAGAACCATAGGGCCTCTGTTACGAAGCTGCTTAGCCACCCAAGAAGCACAATTCTGTGAAAAAATCTGTAAAGACGGAACAGAAAGAACCGCCATCGCAAAAGCGTAACGGAACATCAAACATAACCAACTGGCTAAGTCCCATGTGGAACCCGGCCAGTCCCACTGAGAACTCAAGTCCGAACCCCAAAGATCCGGAGGGCCGGCACAATCCAAAGAGGCCTCCTTCATAGAAACATAGGTGCCTGAGCACAGGAACCAAACAGTCCTGGTGATGAGAAACCGGAGGGACCAGCGAAGGAATATAACCTAAAGCAAATTCAAAGGACAGCTCGGTCCCAGTGAAACAACCACAAGGGGAGGGACAGGACAACGCGCCCCAGAGAAACACTCGCCAGGAGCAGGAAAGTGGTCATCCGTGTAAGCCAACAAATGTCAGCAGAGCCCAAGGGCTCTAAGGGCGACAACTGAAGAGCTCGAAGCACCAAAGACAAAGTTCAAGGAACAGCACCATCCGAGGAGGAAAGATAGTTAGTCAGGTATCTGAGCAAACTGCTTCTGAAGAAGACAGAAAGTGTAGAAACCTGCAAATTCCAAGAAGAGAGGTGGAGGGACAAATCCAGTCCCACCAATTGAAGGGAAAAGGACCCAAGAGAGAGAAACCCGCTAGGAATAAAATTCCAGTCGGAACCCCAAGCAAAGTAAAACCGCCGAAGCAGCGACAAGGCTTGCAGAGGAGAACTTAGGGGCATACAGCATATTACGAATGACCAACTTGGAGAACCCAGAAGTGCCCAAGACTGAGTCAAGAGCAATGAGATGTGCAAGATTCGAATAGAAGCACAGGTCCTAAGACAGAAGATCCGGCCACAAGGAAGACACAGCAGAGCATGGAGATCTGCGTACCAAGCTTACCAGGGCCCATAGGAGGCAACCAGGATTGCCATGCTTCCCTCCCACTGCAGCTTGCAGGGGACCAGTGGATCCACGAAATCGGAGAGAAGACATATAAGAGAAGAAATTACTAGCGGATCGGCAAGATGTCCACCCGAAGGGCTTCCGAAACCCTGGTACGGGTAGGTAAAATCATCTCAACCCGGATTCGAACCCAGGTACCTGTTATACTATATGCTGTGACTTTGCCCTTTGAGCCACATTACCTTTCTAGCAATACCTCAATAGCTGTGTTCCTGCTGAGATGCCACCAAGGCGATGTCTGGCCACCCCCAGCGAAGAACTAGGATCCGAAATGCGTGTGGATAAAGGCCCCAATCGCCTGGGTAGGTGCCCAGGTGACAGAGGAAGCTCTCTTCCCCAGCCTGGACTCTGGGGAGGAAGGGTACCGACAGAGCCGGAAGCTGACACACTGTCCAGATGAGAACTTCTTCAAAGCGCCGTGACTGCGAGTGCCACTGGTTTATGTAGGCGATGTCAGTCACATAATCGGATTGAACCTGTATAGGACCAGGCTGTAGGAGCAGCCGAACCAGGCTGAGGGTTCTGAAGATTGTTCAGAGATCTACAAGTTGATCGGCACCCAGTGGCTGCTCACTGACCCTGGAAGGTTGTTGACATCGGTGGTGAGGAGAACCCTGTGTGGAATCCCAAAGCGGGACGCCTGGACAACTAGAGGAAGAGCCTAACCTCCTAGGAATGTATGAGCTATTGGTGGGAACTGTTCCAGAGACCATCCTTCATCCGAAGAGGCAGGGAGAAACTGGGCATACTCTGCCATGACGAATGTGGAGACAAACGGAGCCCAGGATTTGATTGAAAGAGTGTATTGACACTCAGCGATGACTAAAATCCTTGTGAATCCTTCATATGGTACATCTCCTGCGACGGAGCCCAGGTGGGATACATCCAGTGATGATCTTTCAGTGGGACTGGAGAGACCTGAGAGACCGATGTGTTCCTAAAGAACATCCGGAGACCGCAAGGATCAGAAGGTAGAAACCTGATGCGCCTGTGGCATAAATGATTTACCATGACTTTTCGTTAAAAGTCTATGGGCTCTGGAAAGACCAAATGGAAATGTCTGAAAATGAAAATTCTCCTCTCGGACCGCCAGCCAGAGGAAAACTCTGGTGACTGGGCCAGATAGGAACCTGGAAATAGGCTTCCCGGATAACCAAGGAGGACACGAGATCCCACAGAGCCAGAATGATGGCTAGAGACTTGCTGGTTCACCAAAAAGTCTGTTGAGGAATTCCAGGTGAACAACGAAGAGACTGGCCAAAGGTCCCGCTCAGGAGGCCAGCAGGACGTGACCAGTAGGAAAAATAGGATCCAAGGCCATTCCTGAAAGGCTACAGCATAGCCCCAGGAGAGGAAAATTCACCCTCGGGCATCCTGTGTGGTCACCATCCAGGTGATGGTGTAACAGCAAAAGTCATCCCCCACGCTATGAAGCCCCCTAGGTAGAGGACTGCCTATTGAAGCGCAAACCTGTCAGTAGGTCTGGAGGTAGATTAACTGGTAGACCTGGGTAACCCGGAGCTCTGAGAAAGGTTGGCCCTTCCCTCCGAGAAAAGGAGTGAAATTTTGAAGTTTGCGACATAAGCCACAGAATGGGGGATGGTCGACCTGCATGCCGTCATTGTGGCTACTATCCTGACCAAAACAGGAGCACAGCAAATGACCTGAAAGCGGAAGAGCCCCTATGGCCTTCCTGAAGTCTGAGTCAGCGTGCCAGAAATTAAGCCAGAGTGTTCGCTTAAACACCACCAAGGATGCTGACACCTGATGTCAGGACACCAGTAGCTATTGTCGCCTCTTCAATTCAGGAAGCCACCCTCTGATGTTCTCACCTGACGCAGCTGAGGCATCCATCCAACCTCCAATGCTTTAGCTACATAAGCAGATGTCAGGAATGGATGCGCGATAGCCTCTGCAGATAGAAGACATTTTTGAGGAAAGTTCCATTGTCCTGTCTGACTAGGAAGGGCAGTGTTCTTGACTAGGCGGGCCAAGTAAGAATTCCCTGAGGAGGAGGCTCATTATGCCTGGTCCGCAGCAGGTAGAGAATTTAAGAGGGCAAGGAGGTGCCTAATAGGGCGAGCCCTCTGCAGAAGGTACACACTAAAAAAACGGGAATACAGAAACAGTCTACCAAAGCGCTAGACTTAGGGGTCTGTAGTCTACCGCACCTTGTATTCCCAGGCGGTCCAAGAATTAACCAAGACCTGACCCTGTTTACCTTCAGAGATCAGACGATATGGGGCGCATTCAGAGTGGTGTGGCCATAGGCCTCGATAACCTTGAAGCTAAGAACAGCTCTTATCTATCTAGACTGGTGTGGGAGGGAACCTGAGCACCCAGAGGAAACCCACGCAAGCACAGGGAGAATATAAAAGCTCCACCCAGTTAGGGCCGTAATGGGAATCAAACATACGACCTCAGTGCTATGAGCCTGAAGTGCGGTTCCTGTCCAGCCTCTGCTGGAAAGATGCAGACACCTGCGCTTAAAGCGAGAAGTGCTGCATTCATGGCTCCTGAGGCAGAATGCCATAAGGTACCCAGCTAGACGACGGTAGAGATACCAGTATGGGGTGCGGGCCCTGGGATTGCCAGTTTGTGTGGCGGATACACTCTGACACTGCAGAGAATGTGCACTAGCCCTTAGCTAACTGCAACCTTACTTATAAGAGAGGTATTCAGGCCGGCTCCAGGTGGAAGTCATGGCTGACTGACACTCTGGCTGCGAATCTGCGAAACACCGGACACAGAGCCCATCGTGGTACGGAACCTGAGGAGAAAGTACAGAGGTACAAGTCCTGCAGTTACACAACATTGAAGTACCCCCATCCCCGAGTGCTTTGCCCTTGGAGAACCTGATAAGCCATCTAGGGCAGTCGCCACACACCAGTTAGGAAAACTACTGTGTGCAATAAAAGGGGGAGTGCAATGAATGTGACCTCACCCCACAATAAGCGGGCGTGGGATTTACTGAACTGTCAGAAGAAACTGGAAAATAAAATGTACTCCTGAACATAAATACATGCACACAGAAACATATAATGCTGTATCAGTGGGCTGTTAATGCTCAACAATCCAAACCCAGTCATTAGGAAGGAGCTTAATGTATGACCTCACCACAGAGGAATAGGTATACAGGGAGACATGAGCACTTTACTGCTCTCCAGAGACTGACTGAAGCAGGCACAGGGTAAAATGGCTGCTCAGTGTCTCAGCTGGGAGGGGAGAGAATCCCTGTGGCATGGCTGTCGCAGAAAGGGAGCGGGGGAGGTGCTGATACCAGATCCCCCAGGGCAATGGCTGCTTCTAATGAAACACCACATTGCCTGTGCCCTGGTGGTCTAGTGGAAGTGCCCGGTGGCCTGGGCAACCGCTGTCAGCACCACCGGTGGCCTCCCACATCGGCGGTAACAGCCGCTGCAGTGCAGCCCCCTGTAAACATCTTACAATTGAGCACCGTCCGTGCTCCTTACCCGGCTGCAGGTTCCAGATGTGTGCTGCGAAACCAGCCGAGGTCACTGTGCCGCTCGCCAGTGCCGCGGCAGCCAGCGCTGGGGGTCGGTGGAGCAGCAGTGCAGGCGTCCTATGGGACACATAGCGCTTCCCACTCATACATTTTTTTTTTTTTTTTTTAATAAAATAAATAAAAATTAAACAAATTAAGTCTAGACTGCTAAGCAGTATGTAGTAACGTGTGCCTTGCTCCTGAAGGCACCAAACTGAACTGGCATGTCTGGGGTCTGGGAGTGGGCATGGCTGCTAGGAGAAGAAGTTTAAATATTTGGTGCCCGGACTCCTCCTGCTCACCCTATACCCATGGTCTAAGCCTGTGTCCCCTATGGTGGATGTGTTAAAGGGAATGGGATTGAAATGCCAGCAACTGTTTAGCCACCAGTTCAAATCCAGACAGCGGCTGCCCGACAGGATGAAAATCCCGACAGAGGCAGGTAAGTATGCTAACCTCCCCTGTCCCCACCCTAACCCTATCTTAGTGGTGTCTAACCTCCCCCCTAGTGCCTAACCCCCCTCTTACCGCTCCCTAAACCTAACCCTCCCGTGGGGATGCCTAACCCTAACCACCCCTCCCAAAACCTAATGCTAACCCCACTAACTGCCCTAAACTTAACCCTCCCCCACCCACGGCTAACAGGATGGTCGCCCTGTACTTACCTCGTTCGGGTACGCGTTGTCCTGGATTCCGGCGTCAGGATTATGATAGGCGTCAGTATTTTGATGCCTATCATAAATGCCTAGCCGGCATTCTGCTGTCGGGATTGTGACCGGTGGCCTTGCATAACTACATCCTGTGTTAAAGATATCCATGCTTGAGAACGGGATCCGGTCAATATACAGACAGTCGGGATTCCGGCGCTTGTGATGCCAGCGCTGGAATCCTGGGCACCTGTCAGAATCTTGGCGCCAGCATCCTGACAGTAAGTAGCTGGGTTAGGGGGAGGGTTAGCGTTAGGCACTAAGGGTAGGGTTAGAGTTAGGCACTAAGAGGAGAGGGTTAGGTTTAGAGTGCGGGGAGAGGGAAGTTAGGTTTAGGCACTAGGGGGAGAGATTAGGTTTAGGCACCTGGGAGGGAGGGTTAGGAGTAGGGAGAGGGCAAGAGTTAGGATACTGACCGATAAGTGTCAATATCCTAACTCTGTCAGGAAGTCGGTATTCTGACCGCCAGGACCCCATACCCAACCCATTGAGAATAGGTACATTCAACAGGAACTCCATTACATTTGTGGAAACACCATAATGTAAGCATAGTTTTTACTTGAAATTTTTATGGATTTTTTTTTCCATCTATGGTATCATCCAATTAGCTGCGATCGGCAGAAAACGGGGATTTTTCGCCGAATATCCCTGTTTTTTTTTCCCAATGTTTTTTTTTTTACCCTATCTTATTATTTCGGTCGAAATAATAGGATATTTCTCCCGAAAACACACAGGATCCACGATAAGCTTGCGGAGTTATGTGTTTTCGCCATTTCAAAAAAACTGTACTTATCGTGGATTACTTATTGGGACACATCAGGTCCCGAAAAAAAAATCCCCGATAAGTGCCGGCATCGGGCGGACTCGGGGCTAATTTGATAGCTCCGGGGTATCCATTAGCGCCCAAACAATGTTTGGGGCGAATTGGTTACCCCCCTAAGTGTGTTTGAAGTAGGACAGTAACAAAAAAAACCCCACTGATATGCTTGGGGCCTCATTACATTATGTAATATTTGCAGGCCGTGCAACAATGCTAATGTAATTAATGTCATATGACATTACAGTTAGATTACAGCGGCCTGCTGACCCTCGGGCATGTGTGTAATGTTATGTGTGTTTATTCTGTTTTCTACTCACCAGCCTCCTCCTCGCCCATTTGAGTGCGCCGCCTTTTAGCAGGAGCCTTTTTCCTTGGTGCAGCAGCTGAGGAAAAACAATTTTTTAAATAAAAAAAATATTATATTGGGTCAATCCAACTAGGTAAGAGTTGGGAGGTGCGAGTTGCTGTTTTCTCTGCAAATTCATTTTGCAATCCAATTAGTAACTCGCACGGAACCAGTCAGTCAGAGTAAACTCGAATTTTTCCATTCGCTGATGGTAGGGAAAATCTTTATTTTAAGGTTACAATGTCGGGACACCATGCAGAACGACTTGCACACCCACCTCCCCTTAATGACTAATTAAGAAATAGGAAATTTCCAATTAGTCCAATAATTACATGTAATTTTTTGGGGTTAAAAAATTTTTTTTTACTAAAATTACCCCAAAATCAACTTTTTCATTAGTTTAGGCATCTAGTAATTTAAAGTAAAATTTAAGTGCTCTCAAAGCACCCCAAAATCACATTTTTTTAGTACTATTTTTTTTTGCATATTTTGTTTCATTTGTTTGAGATTAAACTAAAAAAAAAGTAAGTTTACTTTTTATAGTTTTTTTCCATATTTAAAAAAAACAAACAAACAAACAAACAAACAAACAAACACAAATCATCCATTTAAAAACCTTCAGTACTTTTTCTTATGCTCACAAACAGCCTTCTATACGGTCCTGCTAACGAAATTGCCAGTTTCATTAACTTCTCTCACATCGCATCTGGCAGTCAATTCGCAAACCCCCGCTGCGAGTAACGCGAATGGGTATTTTTTAATTGGATTGGAGAATTCTCGGGTGCGCGCAGTTGTGCGAAGTCTGCAAGTTTCATGACATGAACTCGCAATTCGAACCTTATTGAATTGAGTCCTAAATCTCTAACATTAATTTGCCCCTGAAGAGGTTAATAAAGGATCATTTTTACAACGACTTAGGTTACTATGGTTAAAAGAAGCACATTTGTTAATTTACTCACCAGGACGGCTTGGGGCTGGTGGACGGTCTGTGTCCTCAATGTGGACTCCAGGCAGGATGATTTGCTGGAGCTCCAGTTCATACGAGCTGTAATGTACAGGAACCCGCCTTTCTCCACCTGTCTTGAGTCCCTCTCGCATCTCATCTGCCATTTTCGCCTTCACCACACGCTTGACATCGCTGAACCGTTTCTTTATGTTGCTTACATCACGGCGGCAGGTGCCGACCGCATTGACCTCCTCCGTGACAGCCCGCCACATGGCCTTCCTGCGGGCTGCAGGCGTCTTGTGTGCATGCTCTCCCAGGAGCCACGGAAACACACCCACCATGGCGTGCACAAGTGCGCAATTTTCATCGTAGGAGAAACGCACATTTCTCCCAGTGCGTGTCTTCCCGGGGGCAGGTGCGGCTGGCTCCTCATTCTCCTCCTCCTGCGTCTCCTCGCTGCTCTCCTCCTCCTCAGTGTCACCCTGGGTGAGATTCACCTCCTCCTCCTCCTCCTCCTGGCTCTCCTCGCCCCTGGTACGCAATCTGAACAACATGGCTGCACAAAGCACAAGGTCATAATCTAGCTCTCTCTCTCCATCACATAACACCCCGCTCCTTCCCAAACCTTTCAAAGCTCAAAATGGCCGATCTGGGACTTATATAGGGTGTGTGAGGTATAACTGAGGCCACTTTTGGGTGCCAATGGGAGACTTTCTTTAAAACCGTGAAACTCGCATTCCGGTTGGTCTGAACCCCGCATGCTTCCTAGTGTGAATTCTCGAGAGAAGTTGTGAGTTACGCGAGACCCTGTAAACTCGCACCCTATTATATTTGCAAGTTTTGGGGCAAACTCGCACCTTCAAAATGTGCGAGAAGGAGCGAGTTTGACTCCCAGAAAAAACTTGCACCCTATTACATCCCACCCCATGTGACTCTTCTGTAATAAGTGATTATTACTCACCTGTGCTGATATCTGTAGGGATTTCCTCCTCCTTATACTGCTGGTCACCCCTCACATACGGCTCGTATTCTTCCTCTATATATTCTACCTTAAAATCAGTCAGATCTTCGCTCTAAATGACCCACATAACAATAACATAGCAATTTAGTATTACATTATTTGTGATTAAACGGTAAAATATCAGTATAGTTAAAAGTAATTTTGTTATGTTGGTATTTGGGTGAGGCACTAAATCCCACCTACCTTATACTCCTGTGGGATCCTGTGATTCTCCTCTGTACAGTACTGTGTATATAGAGGACGGGGACATCTGTCTGGGGTATTTCTGTCACTAGATCCATCTGTAGGAGACACACAGTGAGGGAGTACATTGCTTTTTATGTGATCATCAGTGGAGATAGACAGTCTATGTAATGTGTTGGTGTTATGATCTTAGCTGAAAGCACACAATGATGTAAGTGGCATACCACCCAACTCCCGATTTCAGCGGGACAGTCTATTTGAGAGCTCTGTCCTGCTGTCACGATTGGGACTGCATGGTCTCAATTTGCCCGGGAAAAGGGTGGTACGACCCATTCTTGCTGTACATGCGACACAAAAAGCGTGGTAGGAGGGGGACAAGAAAAGGATTGGGGCAGCCTAGTGCATTTTGGTGCTAAGCAAGCCTCCAGGATGTGGACACGTCCCTTCAGTAGTGCGAGCACTACCCTCCTTTATTTGGCCATACCCAGACACGCCACTCTCCTCCTCTATGTCGCCATGCCGCAGGTCTCAATTAAAGTAAAACTCCAATTTTGGATGGTATGAAGGAGGATAGAAGGACTATAATAAGGGTAGAGGGCTCCGGCCTCACCCACTGCGAGATACATTTCCCTCATTAGTCTGTACTGACAGAGGAGGGTGTAGGATAAGAGATGACTGTAGTGACAGAGGAGGGTGTAGGATAAGAGATGGCTGTAGTGACAGAGGAGGGTGTAGGATAAGAGATTGCTGTAGTGACAGAGGAAGGTGTAGGATAAGAGATGGCTGTAGTGACAGAGGAGGGTGTAGGATAAGAGATGGCTGTAGTGACAGAGGAGGGTGTAGGATAAGAGATGGCTGTAGTGACAGAGGAGGATGTAGGATAAGAGATGGCTGTAGTGACAGAGGAGGGTGTAGGATAAGAGATGGCTGTAGTGACAGAGGAGGATGTAGGATAAGAGATTGTTGTAGTGACAGAGGAGGGTGTAGGATAAGAGATGGCTGTAGTGACAGAGGAGGGTGTAGGATAAGAGATGGCTGTAGTGACAGAGGAGGGTGTAGGATAAGAGATTGCTGTAGTGACAGAGGAGGGTGTAGGATAAGAGATTGCTGTAGTGACAGAGGAGGGTGTAGGATAAGAGATGGCTGTAGTGACAGAGGAGGGTGTAGGATAAGAGATGGCTGTAGTGACAGAGGAGGGTGTAGGATATGAGAAATGGCTGTAGTGACAGAGGAGGGTGTAGGATAAAAGATGGCTGTAGTGACAGAGTAAGGTGTAGGATAAGAGATTGCTGTAGTGACAGAACAAGGAGAATATAGTGATTATTACTCACCTGTGCTGACATCAGTAGGGATTATCTCCTCCTTATATTGCCGATAACCCCTCACGTACGTCTCTTCCTCTCCCTCTATTACTTCTACCTTAATATTAGTCATATATTCACCCTAGTTAACACAAATAATAAAACAACACTATTAAAATGTCTGATTTCATTAACAGAGATTAAGAATATCACAGTATAAAACACACAGACACAGACACCTGCTCTTACACATCATATAGTGAGAAGTCACTTTGGTATATGGTGAGACCCTAAATCCCACCTACCTGATCCTCCTGTGGGGTCCTATGATTCTCCTCTGTACAGTACTGGGAATACAGAGGACGGGGACATCTCTCTGGGGTATTTCTATTACTGGGTCCATCTGTAGGAGACACACAGTGACTGAGTACATTGTATACAGATATGTCCTTGCTCAGCCTCAATACACCACACAGCGCAATATGCCTGGTGTGAATGAGCTGCCAGGTCCCGTGAGCGTCAGGAGTCCTTATTTGTGGAAAATGTGTCTAAGTGGCAATGCGATGTGACTAGGACGCACCAGGGGACTGTGCTGATCAATGTGATATGTGACACTTGTATAACTGTGTGCGACGCTTGGGCTAGCAGTTTCTCACAGGACCTGGCGCGCCAGGAGGGGCTGTTTGGCGCAACTGCAGCAAAGACGATTGAAGACATACAGTATCTGTATATGTGATTATCAGATTATGACAAGAGGAGGGTACACCAGGTTATTATTGCGCTCTCCTAGTAGCAACGCGCTCGTTGAGGTCTCGCAGCAGTGAACCGGTCTGTGCTTCTGCTCCTTCCGAGTCACTACAGTGAATAATGACCGACTAGGGGGTGACGGGTCCTTTGTGTGGTTTTTGAATAGTTGCTGTCGCAATTGTGAGCGATATTGTTTCTACCTGTGGTTACGGTTTCACACATATGTTAGTGTGTGTGTGTGTGTGTAATAAAGGTGCTTTTCGTACACTTGCTAAATTGTGACATTGCGGTGCGATTCCTGAACCCATGAAGCAACCAGGGTACCGTGCGGGGGCTATAAACCGCTGGCTTTTCAAGGTGGTAACTAGCAATCTAGAAGAAGAACGCCCACATCAACCCGGTATCCTCACACAGATGTGCCTGTTGGTTGGGAGACTACCAGGATACACTATGGGCACTCAAAAAGCTCCACGAGACGCTGCACCATCCGCTGCCCATATACATTCTGATTCTTCCTTTGCTAGCAGTCGGCCGCCACGTCCCATATGTTGCAGTCACTGTAGTTGTAGAATCTCTTTCAGCTAAAAAGTCACTCATTGATGAACTGAGGGATGGACCAGAGACTTGAGTTACCCTTTACTGTATTATAGCAGGATGTACCAGACTAAAAGCCTGATTCAGAGATGTACGTTAGCATTAGAAAACAATCTGCGCAAATATCGGCATTGCGTACATCTCTGAATCAGGCCCTAAGAGCCTGGGAAAGGGAGAGTTATGGTAAAACTCACTCTTTCTTCAAAGTCCATAGGGTCTACAGGGAGACATTGGGGTGTAGGTGGTACTTGGAGGACCGGACACCAACAGCAAAGCTTTTTTCTATCCCAGGATGCTTTGGTCCTTCCCCCTATACCCCGCCCACAGCCTGAAGGCAACTCAGTTTTGTTAACAAGCCCAAGGCAGGAGCAGGATAGGAGAGAAGGAAGACTGATACACTGAGGAATCACACTATCACAAAGAGAAGGGAACAAGTGACCAAGAGAAGAAACCCATGGAAGCCAGGTGCGTCAGGGTGGGTGCCCTGTGGACCCTATGGACTTCAAAGAAAGAGAGTTAAACAAAGGTAAGTTCTTACCATAACTCTCCTTTTCTTCTTCAGGGTCCATAGGGTTCCACAGGGAGACAATGGGGATATCCCAAAGCAGTTGTCCAAGGACGTGGGACGCTCCTGAGCTGAGAGAGAACTCGAAGAAAGCATCCTGAGAGTCAAATGTATCAAAGGCATAGAACCGAAGAAAGGTTGTGGACAGACGACCAGGTGGCCGCCTTGCATAGTTGCTCGGCAGACGCGCCAAGGCGGGCTGCCCACGAGGGGCCCACAGAGCGAGTAGAATGAGCAGATACTGTAGCCGGCACAGGAAGGCCAGTCTGCGTGTAAGCCTGTGAGATCGTCATGCAAAGCCATCCGGACAGAGGGCCTGATTCAGAGCCGCTCGTAAGCGGTCGCTCTGAGCGATGTTCATACAACTGCGCATGCGTATGGGTCGTAATGCGCATGCGCAAAACAGTCCTTGCGGTCAGAAATCGTGCGCTCGCAAATCAGCGAGGGGCTGCTAATTTGATTGACAGAATGTACCGTTTGTGGGTGGTAACAGGGGAAGGTGCTTGAAAACGGGGGAGTGGAGATCCAAACGCAGGCGTGCCAAACGGTCAAAAGGGCGTTTAATGGGTGTGCATAATTAGTAAAGGAGCGTCATCTACCACGTCACTTGGTTGTCTTTTAGCCTGAACTCCTCGCAGTGATTGCGGTAGGAAAATCCTACCACAACCACTGCGAGCAGTTCTGATGCCTTTCGATGTTCCCGATTAATCTAATAAATACCAGAGATGACGCGTGATGCGAACGGCAAAGGGGCGTCTTTACAAAATAGCGAGCGCATTTTTCGTTCGCTCGCTCAGACATAGAGGCGTCAACAAACCGCAAAGAGCGAGCGCTCAATTTAAATAGCCGGCCCCTTTTTTGGAACGACCGTCCGCAAATAGCGTCCGGCTCTGAATCAGGCCCAGAGTCTGTTTGTTAGCTGGCCATCCCTTCTTGTGGAATCCACATAGGACAAAGAGGGAGTCCAAATTCCTGATAGAACTAGTACAGTCCACGTAGATCTTGAGAGCACGGACCACATCCAAAGAGGCCTCACCTGCCGAGAGGTCTGGTGATTGAAAGGCCGGAACCACGATCTCCACATTAAGGTGGAAACGAGAGACCACCTTGGGAAGAAAGCCAGGGAGCTTTCGAAGAACAGTCCTGTTCAGATGAAATATCAGAAATGGGGAGAGTCAGGAGAATTCCCCTAAATCAGAAACCCTACGGGTATCGGATTTAGGGGAAGAAAAAGAGTCTAACCAGAAGAAAAAGTCTTCGCAGTGAGCCATTTGATATCTACTGAATCCAGGGGTTCAAATGGAGGTTCCTGAAGTGCGTGGAGAACAACTGACAAATCCCACGGAGCCACAGGAGGGACAAAGGGAGGTTGTATTTGGAGAACACCCTGTAGGAAGGTATGAACATCCGCAGAGGAGCAATTCTGCTAAGCGGAGTCCGAGATCCAATCCAGCTTGAAGAAAGGTAAGGATTCAAGAAACCCTAAAAACCTGAGGGTCATAGTTTCTAGTAGCACACCACTGGAAATATATATGCCACACCCGGTGAAAAATCTTGGCAGAGGCCGGTTTACACGCTCTGAGCATGGTCTGGACCACAGAGCTAGAAAACCCTTTAGACCTTAGGCGGGATGTCTGAAGAGCCAAGCCATTAAGGACAGATGGGCCAGGTGCAGATGAAGACAGGGACCCTGAGACAACAGGTCTGGTCGTAGAGGAAGTTGGAGAGGAGCGTCTATAGAGAGACTTTGAAGGTCGGAGTACCAATGGCGTCTGGGCCAAGCCGAAACTACCAATAGGACCGTGCCCCCTTCTTTCTTGAACTTCCAAAGAACCCGAGGAAGAAGGGAGACTGGAGGAAAGAGGTACGCAAATGGAAGGTCCACCTCATAGATAAGGCGTCCACGAAGGCTGAGTCGGGGTCCCTTGTCCTGGCCCCGTACATTGGAAGCTTGTGGTGGTGTCGTGAGGCCATGAGGTCCATGTCCAGTAGACCCCATTTGCCCACCAGGCGCTGAAAGACTTCTGGATGTAGAGACCACTCTCCTGCATGCATGTCATGAAGGCTGAGGGAATCCGCTTCCCAATTGAGAATCCCCGGGATGAACACAGCGGAGATGGCCCATTATCTGGGATCTGAGCAAATGGTGCAGCCCATTCCACCTGGAGAGGATCAGGTGTTGTAGGGGCCTGGAGTGGAACTGAGTGAACTCTACCATGTCGAAGGTAAACATCATGGATCCCAAGGTCTGCATCGCACAGTGAATTGACACTCGGCGACTGTGGAGTAACCTGCGCACTCAGTGCTGTAGTGCAGATATTTTGTCTGCTGTCAGGAAGATTCTCTGAGTCCGAGAGTCCAGGAAGGCTCCCAGATGTACCATTCTTTGAGAAGGTGTCAGGGAAGACTTTACCCCTTGATCAGTCAACCGTGCGTTTGTAGAAAGGCAATGGTTACTTGTAGATGGCGGGGAAGAATCTCTGTGGAGCTGGCTAAGAGCAAGAGATCGTCCAAGTACAGAAGCAGTCTGATCCCCTGACGACGAAGATAGGCCGCCATAACTGCCATGATCTTGGTAAAGACCCGAGGAGCTGTAGAAAGCCCAAAAGGCAGTGCTTGAAACTGGTAATGTTGCTGTAGGACAGCAAACCGGGGACCCGCCTTACCTGTCCTCCTTGAGTTCCGGCTGCAGTCTGGGGTCTGAGCAGCCCTGCTAGCTAGGTCCCCCCAGAGCCTCGCCGAGAGTACCTAGCCGATGGCTGGAGTCGCGGCGCTGAGGAGGGGTGATGGAGCAGCAGTGCAGACATCCAGGGGACTGTCTAGCACTGCTTGCTCTGTAGTAAAAAAATTCAAATAAAAATAAATCATAAAATAAAGCTTGGGCTGCTAAATAGCAGCCCCACTGTTCTAACGGTGATCCAGCTCCTGCCAGACACCAACGAAACTGGCTGTGGGTGGGATATAGGGGGAAGGCCCGAAGCATCCTAGGATAGAAAATAGCTTTGCTGTTGGTGTCCGGTCCTCCAAGTGCCACCTACACCCCATTGTCTCCCTGTGGAGCCCTATGGACCCTGAAGAAGAAATAGGCATCCTTTGTTCTTCAACCAGTCACACTCCACATGGCGACGGCTGCCATCTCAGGAGTTGGGAGAGCCTCAGCGGCCACCCTCCATTATGCAGACATCCTAATCCTATAGAGATTGGTTAACGGAGACCAGATCCGCCATTGTGAAAACCAGACCGGTCTTAAAAGATGGAGCCCAGCTGTCCAGTCTCTGTTCTGTATTCTACTTCCTAGTAGCCTGCTTTGGGATTGTGCCAGTAATTGGATATTGAAGCATTGGTGGATCTTGTTAGTTTTTGTACCAGCCAAATGCAGGAGGACATTGAGTTTGGTCCATAGGCAGCTGGCAAGGATACGGCATGGTCCAGTAGCTGGGACACGGCTGAAGCATGAAGGCGATTCCCCTATAGTGTTATAGATAGAACATATATATTTTTGATATCAAATAAAATGACAGTTGTATCTTTCCAGTTGTTTTGCCTAAGAAATTCCAAACTCATGGAGGTTCCGGGTACTCCCCGTCAGCACATAAGGCTGCCTTAGGTACACCAGCTAGGCTGAGTCTGCATAAAGAGATACATAGGGTATATTTACAGCGGGTTTTTAGAAGTGGAGATATTGCCTCTTTCCTGCCTGGGGTGTCGCTCTCTGCTCTGGTGCTTCTAGCACTTTGGTCTGTATCTCATCAGTTTGTTGCATCCGATGAGTGTGCTAGAAACACCAGAGCAGAGAGAGACACCCCAGGCAGGAAAGAGGAACTGCACGGGTTATGACAGGTGCATGGTGCTAGAATTAACACTAGTAATGATAGACAAGAAAAGCCAGTACATGAAAGTCTCCTCTTACCCAGTGATGTGAGGGGCCAGTGATTCTCCTTCATCGCGTCCTTATACAGACCCCTGTTTTTCTCTATATACTCCCCCTCCTGCATGGAGAGATAGACAGTGACATCCTGACACCTTATAGAAACCTGGCACACACATACAGTCATCATATAGACATAGAGTTTGGGCATGCTAACCAGGTCTTTGGATGGGATTAACCAGTTTACGTGGCTAAAACCGGTCTATTTGGGAGCGACAAGCGCAATAATTAATGGACACCCAGATCAATTAAATTGCTCAGTCGGGTACCCAGTAATTATCGCGGCGCAGGAAACAATTGTATTCCTCCCTAGGAATCAGAACAATACTGAGGGAATTAAGAATCTTGTAACAACTAATTATTAGTTGTCTAATACACTGTGTTCATTCTAGCACCCTGCACCTGTCACAACCCGTGCAGTTCCTCTTTCCTGCCTGTGGGTGTCACTCTCTGCTCTGGTGGTCTGTTTCTCAGCAGTTTGTTGCATCAGCTGAGTGTGCTAGAAGGAGCAGAGAGCGACACCACAGGCAGGACAGAGGAACTACATGGGTTGTCACAAGTGCACGGATTGTGACAGGTGCACCCTAGAATGAACACTATAATCTCAAAGAAAGGATGATGGCAGATTGTTGCTGCATTACTTCTTCATATGGATATTTTGTTCTCTTAGTAACAATCACATACATACCACATACATATTTATTAAACATCTAGGATACAATATATTTAAAACAAATGAAACCTAGGGCAGGTTGCCCATTAATAAAGCATAACATATTATATCGACAGCAACTGTAGTTTTTTTTTGTTTTTTTACTTTTTATCGCACATTAGTTCTATGCTTTTACACATTCATTATTTTATTTTTAGAGTTTCCCAATATGTGAAGAATTTTGAAAAAAATTTTGAATGCATATCAATAAAATGAATATTTTATAATGACCGTGATCGGATGATCTTGCTCTGCCAGGCGATCATAGATATTTTGATCACTGATCTGAAAAGAGGGCCCTTATTCATCCAGGAGTAACCCGTTTGGGCTTCTAGGTATTCACCACCACCGTCAGTAACTGCCGTCAATGGGGGGTGATGTCTTGTCTAAAGTGACAGTACAAAGGAGTGCAATATCCAATTGTTTTGGGTGCCCAAGCATTTTGTGCCCAAACCTAGGACTTATCACACATTTCTGCTCGCCACCTCAGGAAGGTGCAGCAGAAATGTGTGCTCCTGAGACTATTCGCGTCCAACTGGAGCAATAGTCCATTAGTAGTAGCCGCTGGCGCAAACAACTTGATTCCCCCTACTTACTCCTCCCACTGCGCAGTGAACGGGTACTTCTCTGCTACCACCAGAATCCTCGAACCACTTACTTCTGGGTCGTGTGGACACGCTGCTCCAGCACTTCCTGGTTAGTGTCAACTAATTCCCACTGGTCTCTCACAATGGACAAGTCTGTACAGGGTAGCAAAGGGCTTGAGCTAGGATAGGAGACACTGGGTTCAATACAGAACAGCTGGAGCACAGAATAGCTTTTCGCGCTACTCTGGGGTCACAGGATACGGCAGTTGAAGCGTCTTGAAATAAGTAGATGTTTATTGCTCAAACGATAATCACAGCATACAAGTAGTTACAGAAGTCAGTACTTTCTGAAGTCAGAGAATATATATATCCTACAGAGCCACATCAGCCCTTTGTATAGGTTTGATTCAGAGATGGACAGTATAGCACAGCCGCAAGGAAGCAGGGGGTTAATAAGAACTCCCGGCTGCCAGACTTAGCTCAGCGCTGTGACACACGCTTAGCCAAAGCATTATTAGTTATACATTTACATGGAGCCTAGCGCCAATAATGTTTATGAAAATGGCACTGCAACACAAGGGATTAACCCAATCAGTGCCATGGACTCCATCTTGACCATGATGGGGTGTCTAGAACCACCAGCAGTGTTACAGCATGCAGGGGCCGTATATAGAGGGATTAGGGGAGGTCCAAGAACAGAACCTTGGAGAAATCCTACTTTTAGTGGAAAGGGGGGGGGGGGAGAGTGAGAGGAGTCATGAGAGGAGACCGAGAAGGAACAATCAGAGAGGTAGTAGGACAGCCAGAGGAGGGCAGTGTCACGTAGACCAAGAGAGTGAAGGATTTGCAGGAGGAGAGGGTGGTCTACGGTATCAAATGCAGCAGAGAGGTCAAGGAGAATGAGCAGGGAGTAGTGGCCCTTGGATTTGGCAGCATGGAGGTCATTGCATACTTTCATGAGGGCAGTTTCAGTGGAATGGAGAGAACGGAAGCCAGACTGAGGAGTGGGAGGAAAGAAAGGTGGTAAGGCAGTTGTAAACAATACACTCAAGGAGTTTGGAAGCAAAAGGGAGGAGACAGATGGGTCGGTATGTTGGAGACCCACTAAACGCGGTAAAACCCTGTCAATTTGGGTGCGACAATTACTGCAGTCGCGCCCGATTGGAGCAACAACTGAACTGCTCCGTCAGGCGCCCAATAACTATCACAGCGCCCAAAACAATTGAATTCCGCTATGTGTTTGTTTGATAATCTCAGCTGAAGTTAAAAATATACTGACATCCAGAGCTTTGAAGGTTAACGGCAGGCAATCATCCATTTCTGTAATCATCCTTTAAGTATATCCCACAGTCAGCTCTGTGTACTGTATTATAAACAGCAGGACATCAAAGTCCCCTCCAACAGCAGAATGTTACTAGGCCACCAGGACTGCTCCCCTTTCTATAATAATAATCACCAGACACCAAAGGCTGCTTCTCCTGTATAACAACAACAAGACACAGAAAGCTGCTCCTCCCATATAATGATAATCATGGACACCAGAGGCCGCTCCCCCTGCATAACAACAATGGGACACCAGAGGCTGCTCCTCCTGTATATTAATAATAGGACACAAGAGGCTGCTACTCCTGTACAATGATGAAAAAAGGAAACCAGCGGTTACTCCTCCTGTATATAACATGACACCAGAGGCTGCTCCCTCTGTATAATGATAATAACAGGACAACAGGGGCTACTGCTACTGTAATAATAATAATAATAATCACGGGCCACTAAAGGTTGCTTCTCCTGTATAATGATAACAGGAAACCAGAGGCTGCTCCCCCTGTATAATAATACAGAACAATAGGGGCTGCTTCTGTTGTATAACAATAATCACAGGACACCAGACTCTACTCCTCCTGTAAAATAATAATAACAGGACACCAGAGACCGCTCCCCCTGTATAATAATAATAATAATAATAACAACAGGACACCACAGGCTGCTCTCCCTGTATAATATTAATAATTACAGGACACCAGAGGCTACTCCTCTGCAACACAGGAACAGGGAACCACAGATTACTCCTCCTGTATAACAAAAATCATTACCTGCAGCCCGAACAGTGGTCTCCCCACGTTATTTACCCCGTATCAGCGGCAGCCGCGCCGTCACCTGGAAGTGGCAATAAAAATAAATACTTTTATTAATCTTTGAAACTCAAAGTGCGGAACCGGATAGGACGCACTGGCGGAAGTCATGTGCAAAATCAGACTGGTGACAATCCTAAGGACCGCTCAGGTACAGTATTTGCATTTGGAACGCATAGCCCGAAAGTCAGATGAAACGCATAGCCCGGAAATCAGGTGGACCGCATAGGCCCGAAGTCAGGTGGAACGCATAGTGGACCGCACAGGACGGAAGTTGTTTGTGTAACATATTCCGGGTGAAAGAGCGGAGGTATTTTCTAGCAGAGCGTAAGTACATACATAGAGCTATAATTATAAATATATAACACACATGTACTGCCTCATGGTTTCTTTACCTCCTGTTTCCTGCATCATACTACTGCTCCCCTGGTACTTTACTAATGCCCTCAACATAGCCTCATACTACTGCTCACCTGGAACTTTACTGATGCCCTCACCATAGCCTCCTACTACTGCTCACCTGGTGCCTTACTGATGCCCTCACCATAGCCTCATATTACTGCACACCTGGTACCTTAGTGATATCCTCACCATAGCTTTATACTACTGCTCACCTGGTACCTTAGTGATATCCTCCCCATCGCCTCATACTACTGCTCACCTGTTACCTTACTGATGTCCTCACCATCGCCTCATACTACTGCTCACCTGGTGCCTTACTGATGTCCTCACCATAGCCTCATACTACTGCTCACCTGGTACCTTACTGATGTCCTCACCATAGCCTCATATTACTGCTCACCTGGTGCCTTACTGATGTCCTCACCATCGCCTCATACTACTGCTCACCTGGTACCGTACTGATACCCTCAACGTAGCCTACTACTGCTCACCTGGTACCTTACTAATGCTCTCACCATAGCCTCCTACTACTGCTCACCTGGTACCTTACTGATCTCCTCTCCATAGCCTCCTACTGCTCACCTGGTACCTTACTGATGTCCTCACCGTAGCCTCCTACTACTGCTCACCTGGTACCTTACTGATCTCCTCTCCATAACCTCCTACTACTGCTCACCTGGTACCTTAGTGATGTCCTCACCATAGCCTCATACTACTGCTCACCTGGTATCTTACTGATGCCCTCACCATAGCCTCCTACTACTGCTCACCTGGTGCCTTACTGATGCCCTCACCATAGCCTCATATTACTGCACACCTGGTACCTTAGTGATATCCTCACCATAGCTTTATACTACTGCTCACCTGGTACCTTAGTGATATCCTCCCCATCGCCTCATACTACTGCTCACCTGTTACCTTACTGATGTCCTCACCATCGCCTCATACTACTGCTCACCTGGTGCCTTACTGATGTCCTCACCATAGCCTCATACTACTGCTCACCTGGTACCTTACTGATGTCCTCACCATAGCCTCATATTACTGCTCACCTGGTGCCTTACTGATGACCTCACCATCGCCTCATACTACTGCTCACCTGGTACCGTACTGATACCCTCAACGTAGCCTACTACTGCTCACCTGGTACCTTACTAATGCTCTCACCATAGCCTCCTACTACTGCTCACCTGGTACCTTACTGATCTCCTCTCCATAACCTCCTACTACTGCTCACCTGGTACCTTACTGATGTCCTCACCATAGCCTCATATTACTGCTCACCTGGTGCCTTACTGATGTCCTCACCATCGCCTCATACTACTGCTCACCTGGTACCGTACTGATACCCTCAACGTAGCCTACTACTGCTCACCTGGTACCTTACTAATGCTCTCACCATAGCCTCCTACTACTGCTCACCTGGTACCTTACTTATGTCCTCTCCATAACCTCCTACTACTGCTCACCTGGTACCTTACTGATGTCCTCTCCATAACCTCCTACTACTGCTCACCTGGTACCTTACTGATGTCCTCACCATAGCCTCATACTACTGCTCACCTGGTACCTTACTGATGTCCTCACCATAGCCTCATATTACTACTCACCTGGTGCCTTACTGATGTCCTCACCATCGCCTCATACTACTGCTCACCTGGTACCGTACTGATACCCTCACCATAGCATCATACTACTGCTCACCTGGAACTTTACTGATGCCCTCACCATAGCCTCCTACTACTGCTCACCTGGTGCCTTACTGATGCCCTCACCATAGCCTCATATTACTGCACACCTGGTACCTTAGTGATATCCTCACCATAGCTTTATACTACTGCTCACCTGGTACCTTAGTGATATCCTCCCCATCGCCTCATACTACTGCTCACCTGTTACCTTACTGATGTCCTCACCATCGCCTCATACTACTGCTCACCTGGTGCCTTACTGATGTCCTCACCATAGCCTCATACTACTGCTCACCTGGTACCTTACTGATGTCCTCACCATAGCCTCATATTACTGCTCACCTGGTGCCTTACTGATGTCCTCACCATCGCCTCATACTACTGCTCACCTGGTACCGTACTGATACCCTCAACGTAGCCTACTACTGCTCACCTGGTACCTTACTAATGCTCTCACCATAGCCTCCTACTACTGCTCACCTGGTACCTTACTGATCTCCTCTCCATAGCCTCCTACTACTGCTCACCTGGTACCTTACTGATGTCCTCACCGTAGCCTCCTACTACTGCTCACCTGGTACCTTACTGATCTCCTCTCCATAACCTCCTACTACTGCTCACCTGGTACCTTAGTGATGTCCTCACCATAGCCTCATACTACTGCTCACCTGGTATCTTACTGATGCCCTCACCATAGCCTCCTACTACTGCTCACCTGGTGCCTTACTGATGCCCTCACCATAGCCTCATATTACTGCACACCTGGTACCTTAGTGATATCCTCACCATAGCTTTATACTACTGCTCACCTGGTACCTTAGTGATATCCTCCCCATCGCCTCATACTACTGCTCACCTGTTACCTTACTGATGTCCTCACCATCGCCTCATACTACTGCTCACCTGGTGCCTTACTGATGTCCTCACCATAGCCTCATACTACTGCTCACCTGGTACCTTACTGATGTCCTCACCATAGCCTCATATTAC
Organism: Taudactylus pleione; assembly: GCA_031769625.1. Classification (NCBI taxonomy): domain Eukaryota; kingdom Metazoa; phylum Chordata; class Amphibia; order Anura; family Myobatrachidae; genus Taudactylus; species Taudactylus pleione. The sequence continues at coordinate 3,824,173 of JAUIMM010000375.1, read as the reverse complement.
TGCTCACCTGGTGCCTTACTGATGACCTCACCATCGCCTCATACTACTGCTCACCTGGTACCGTACTGATACCCTCAACGTAGCCTACTACTGCTCACCTGGTACCTTACTAATGCTCTCACCATAGCCTCCTACTACTGCTCACCTGGTACCTTACTGATCTCCTCTCCATAACCTCCTACTACTGCTCACCTGGTACCTTACTGATGTCCTCACCATAGCCTCATATTACTGCTCACCTGGTGCCTTACTGATGTCCTCACCATCGCCTCATACTACTGCTCACCTGGTACCGTACTGATACCCTCAACGTAGCCTACTACTGCTCACCTGGTACCTTACTAATGCTCTCACCATAGCCTCCTACTACTGCTCACCTGGTACCTTACTTATGTCCTCTCCATAACCTCCTACTACTGCTCACCTGGTACCTTACTGATGTCCTCTCCATAACCTCCTACTACTGCTCACCTGGTACCTTACTGATGTCCTCACCATAGCCTCATACTACTGCTCACCTGGTACCTTACTGATGTCCTCACCATAGCCTCATACTACTGCTCACCTGGTACCTTACTGATGTCCTCACCATAGCCTCATATTACTACTCACCTGGTACCGTACTGATACCCTCACCATAGCATCATACTACTGCTCACCTTGTACCTTACGGATGCCCTCACCATAGCCTTATATTGCTGCTCACCTGGTACCTTACTGATGTCCTCATCATCGCCTCATACTACAGCTCACCTGGTGCCTTACTGATGCCCTCACCTTAGCCTCATATGGTAGCTCACCTGGTACCTTACTGATGTCCTCACCATTGCCTCATACTACTGCTCACCTGGTACCTTACTGATGCCCTCACCATAGCCTAATATTACTGCTCACCTGGTACCTTACTGATATCCTCACCATCGCCTCATACTACTGCTCCCCTGGTCCCTTTCTTATATCCTCACCATAGCTTTATACTACTGCTCACCGGTTATCTTCGTGATATCTTCCCCATCGCCTCATACTACTGCTCACCTGGTACCTTACTGATGTCGTCACTATTGCCTCATACTACGGCTCACCTGGTGCCTTACTGATGCCCTCACCATAGCTTCCTATTACTGCTCACCTGGTACCTTACTGATGTCCTCACCATCGCCTCATACTACTGCTCACCTGGTACCTTACTGATGTCCTCACCGTAGCCTCATACTACTGCCCACCTTACCTATGTTCTCACCATCGCCTCATACTATTGTTCACCTGGTACCTTACTGATGCCCTCACCATAACCTCCTACTACTGCTCACCTGGTACCTTACTGATGCCCTCACCATAGCCTCATACTACTGTTCACCTGGTACCTTACTGATGTCCTCACCATAGCCTAATATTACTGCTCACCCCGTACCTTACTGATGTCCTCACCATCGCCTCATACTACTGCTCACCTGGTAAATTAGTGATATCCTCACCATAATCTCATACTACTGCTCACCTGGTACCTTAATGATATCCTCACCATCGCCTCATACTACTACTCACCTGGTACTTTACTGATGTCCTCACCATAGCCTCATACTAGTGCCCACCTGGTGCGTTACTGATGTCCTCACATAGCCTCATACTACTGCCGTCCTTACTGATGTCCTCACCATTTCCTCATACTACTGCTCACCTGGTACCTTACTGATGCCCTCACCATAGCCTCATACTACTACCCACCTTACCAATGTTCTCACCATCGCCTCATACTATTGTTCACCTGGTACCTTACTGATGCCCTCACCATAGCCTAATATTACTGCTCACCTGGTACCTTACTGATGTCCTCACCATCGTCTTATACTACTGCTCGCCTGGTGCCTTACTGATGCCCTCACCATAACCTCATACTACTGCTCACCTGGTGCCTTACTGATGCCCTCACCATAGCCTCCTATTACTGCTCACCTGGTACCTTACTGATGTCCTCACCATCGCCTCATACTACTGCTCACCTGGTACCTTACTGATGTCCTCACCGTAGCCTCGTACTACTGCCCACCTTTCCAATGTTCTCACCATCGCCTCATACTATTGTTCACCTGGTACCTTACTGATGCCCTCACCATAACCTCCTACTACTGCTCACCTGGTACCTTACTGATGTCCTCACCATCGCCTTATACTACTGCTCGCCTGGTGCCTTACTGATGCCCTCACCATAGCCTCATACTACTGCTCACCATAGCCTCCTATTACTGCTCACCTGGTACCTTACTGATGTCCTCACAATCGCCTCATACTACTGCTCACATGGTACCTTACTGATGTCCTCACCACCGTAGCTTTATACTACTGCTCACCTGGTGCCTTACTGATGTCCTCACCATAGCCTCATACTACTACCCACCTTACTAATGTTCTCACCATCGCCTCATACTATTGTTCACCTGGTACGTTACTGATGCCCTCACCATAACCTCCTACTACTGCTCACCTGGTACCTTAATGATGTCCTCACCATAGCCTCATACTACTGTTCACCTGGTACCTTACTGATGTCCTCACCATAGCCTCCTACTTCTGTTCACCTGGTACGTAAAGCCAGCTACACACTAGAATGATATCTTGTTGAACTGACAAAAGCACGATTTTTCTGCTAGTGTAAGCCCCTGATCTCGGCAGGATCATCCAGGTCGGTTGTGCTTTATTCCTGTGACAAAATTCTGAAAAACTGTCACTTCTGTCAATTCGTAACCTATTCCATTTGCCCCTCAGTCTCTTCTGCTCCTGTACTATATATTCCAGACAAGCGGAAACTATAATCTCCAGACTGTATTATTCTCCACAGAGTCCAGGGCAGTGAGGGCCATTATCCACAGCCAGTTTTTTCTTTTTGTTAAAAGACATTGCTCTTGACCAGCCACATCCACATTCTCTGTCCTCTCCTGTTACAGCATTAACCTGTGTTACCCAGTCAACGCTGGTTGTTCTGTATAAATGGGAAAATCCAGCCATCTCTGTCTCCTCTATATCTAAGCTTGGTGGTTTAGCCTTGACTTCCCCACCTTCCTAAACACTTAGGGGTATACAGTGCCTTGCAAAAGTATTCACCCCCCCCCCCCCTTTGCATTTTTCATGTTTTGTTGCCTCACAACCTGGAATTAAAATTGATTGTATGAAGGAAGGTGCATCATTTCATTCACAGGACATGCCTACAACTGTGAAGTTGTGTTTTTTTTACTATTGTGAATCAAACAACATTTAGGACAACATAACAGAAAACTTCAGCGTGCATAACTGTTCACCCCCCTAAAGTCAGTACTTTGTCGAGCCACCTTTCGAGGCAATTACAGCTGCAATAAGCTTTGGATAAGTCTCTATGAGCTTGCCACATCTTGTCCATGGGATTTTTGCCCATTCCTCAAGGCAAAACTGCTCCAGCTCCTTCATGTTGGATGGTTTCCGCCTGTGAACAGCAATCTTCAAGTCTGACCACAGATTCTCAATTGGATTGAGATCTGGGCTTTGACTAGGCCATTCCAACACATTTAAATGTTTCCCCTTAAACCACTCGAGTGTTGCTTTAGCGCAGGGGTGGGGAACCTTTTTTCTGCCGAGGGCCATTTTGATATATATAACATTATTTGCAGGCCATGTCCACTCCGTGTGATGTCACATGGGGGCGGTGCCACAATCGCCGGTGATTACAGCAATGCCTGAACCATAGTGAGGATGCTCCAGGGAGCTGTAAGGGCAGCAGTTTGACCGTCTGAAGCATCCTAAGGACTCTCCAGGCTGACTGCTGCATAGATCCTGGCTGCAGTGTGCCATTCTAGGCACCCTGTTAGCCAGATGAAGCTAGCAGAAAAAAGCTCCAAGGGCCAGACCAAATTATTCCCCGGGCCTTATACGGCCCCCGGGTCTGATGTTCCCTATCCCTGCTTTAGCGGTATGCTTCGGGTCATTGTCCTGCTGGAAGGTGAACCTCCGTCCCAGTCTCAAATCACAGGCAGGCTGAACCAGGTTTTGCTCAAGAATATCCCTGTATTTAGCACCATCCATCTTTCCCTCGACCCGAATCAGTTTCCCAGTCCCTGCTGCTGAAAAACATCCCCACAGCATGATACTGCCACCACCATGTTTCACTGTGGGGATGGTGTTCTTGGGGTGATGGGATGTGTTGGGTTTGCGCCAGACATAGCGTTTTCCTTGGTGAACAAAAAGTTAAATTTTAGTCTCATCTGACAAGAACACCTTCCTCCATACATTTGGGGAGTCACTTACATGCCTTTTGGCAAACTCAAATCGTGTCTTCTTATTTTTAATGCTGGCCATACACGCTACAATTATCGGGACGATCCGCCCGATATCCGCGGATCGCCCCGATAATTGTAGCGTGTGGGGGGGGCGACCAAGGGTTAAATATTGCTCGGTCCGATACGATATTTACCGGTAATCTGTCGGCCGCATCGGGCAGTGTATGCCCAGCGCAGCGGACAGACATTCCCTGTGTTCCGAAATGTCTCCTCCCCCGGGGGCGGAGAGCGGATGTCGGGCTGATACACTGTGAGAGAAATCTCACAGTGTATGCCGGCGACATCTGCGGCTGGCAGGCTGCCAGATAAAATGTCTGTCGGTCTGACAGGCATTTTATCTGGCCGTGTATGCCCAGCATTAGTAATGGCTTTTTTCTGGCCACTCTTCCATAAAGCCCACCTCTATGGAGTGTACGGTTTATTGTGGTCACATGCACAGATACACCAGTCTCTGCTGTGGAACTCTGCAGCTCCTTCAGGGTTACCTTTGGTCTCTGTGCTGCCTCTCTGATTAATGCCCTCCTTGCCCGGTCTGTGAGTTTTGGTGGGCGGCTTTCTCTTGGCAGGTTTGTGTTTTCCATTTGATGATAATGGATTTGATGGTGCTCCGGGGAATCATCAAAGATTTTAATATTTTTTATAACCCAACCCAGAATTGTACTTCTCAACAACTTTGTTCCTGACTTGTCTGGAGAGCTCCTTGGTCTTCATGGTGTGATGCCTCTTGCTTAGTGGTGTTGCAGCCTCTGAGGCTTTTCAGAAAAGGTGTGTTTATACTGACAGATCATGTGACACTTAGATTTCACACAGGTGGACTTCATTTCACTAATTTTGTGACTTCTGAAGGTAATTGGTTGCACCAGAACTTTTGAGGGGCTTCATAGCAAAGGGGGTGATTACATATGCACATGCCAATTTTCAGAATTTTATTTAGAAAGATTGTTTTCTATATATATTTTTATCATTTCACTTCTCCAAATTAGACTGTTTTGTGCAGATCCATCACATAAAATTCAGATAAGAAAATAAGAAAAAATAAATAAATGACAGGTTGTAATGTAACAAAAAAGGTAAAAAGCCAAGGGGGGTGTGAATACTTTTGCAAGGTACTGTATTTACTAAAGTGAGCGTTTTTAGAAATGGAGATGTTGCCCATAGCAACCAATCAGATTCTAGCTATTATCTTCTAGAAGGTGCTAGTTAAGTAGAATCTGGTTTCTATGGGCAACAACTCCACTTTTAAAAACCCACGCTTCAGGAAATATACCCCCACAGTCACTCCATGTGGGGGACAGAAGACTCATCCCTTGATGAAAGTTTGATGGATCTCAAATAAGGGGACCTCTCTGTAACATTATGACATTCGGGGTTCACAATAAAAAATAGTCTTACTCTTTTGGAAAGGATGTGAATTGATTAAGCCTTGTGAACTTTTTTTGTGTTCACTTTTAAACTATTTATGGCACATTATGCACAGAACTACTATCATAGGCTTTTTATTAAAACAAATAATTAAAACTGAAACCTAAGAAATTCGAAATTCTGGAAATACCACAGTGACATCACTCTTATCTCTATTACTAACACAGGGACCTGACTGGGGAGGTGAGGGAGTCTGGGAGTGTCACAGTGACATCACTATTATCTCTATTACTAACACAGTGACATCACTATTATCTCTATTACTAACACAGTGACATGACTGGGGAGGTGAGGGAGTCTGGGAGTGTCACAGTGACATCACTCTTTTCTCTATTACTAACACAGGGACCTGACTGGGGAGGTGAGGGAGTATGGGAGTGTCACAGTGACATCACTCTTATCTCTATTACTAACACAGTGACATCACTCTTATCTCTATTACTAACACAGTGACATGACTGGGGAGGTGAGGGAGTCTGGGAGTGTCACAGTGACATCACTCTTTTCTCTATTACTAACACAGGGACCTGACTGGGGAGGTGAGGGAGTATGGGAGTGTCACAGTGACATCACTCTTATCTCTATTACTAACACAGGGACCTGACTGGGGAGGTGAGGGAGTCTGGGAGTGTCACAGTGACATCACTCTTTTCTCTATTACTAACACAGAGACCTGACTGGGGAGGTGAGGGAGTATGGGAGTGTCACAGTGGCATCACTATTATCTCTATTACTAACACAGGGACCTGACTGGGGAGGTGAGATAGTCTGGGAGTGTCACAGTGACATCACTATTATCTCTCTTACTAACACAGGGACCTGACTGGGGAGGTGAGGGAGTCTGGGAGTGTCACAGAGACATCACTCTTTTCTCTATTACTAACACAGGGACCTGACTGGGGAGGTGACGGAGTCTGGGAGTGTCACAGTGACATCACTCTTTTCTCTATTACTAACACAAGGACCTGACTGGGGAGGTGAGGGAGTATGGGAGTGTCACAGTGGCATCACTATTATCTCTATTACTAACACAGGGACCTGACTGGGGAGGTGAGGGAGTCTGGGAGTGTTACTGTTTCACTTCTATATCTGTTAATTAAATATTGATTTGTTTTAGAGGGGTGAGTGACCAGTACCAACTTTGTGACTCCAGAGCGGATCACTCCTATCACTGTGCCAGAAAGATAAACTACAAAACTGTGTTATATCTCAGGAGTGTATATTTTTCAATATCATTTCGGTGAGATCCTCTCTAGAAACAATTGTATTAAAATTTTCTTGTAATATTATGTACAGTACATTAGAGATTCCCCGTCCTATTTGTGGAGAGTAGGAGTAAATACAAAGATGATGCTAATTCAGTTTATTGATGTTCTGTGCTCAGCAGTTTCTTCAATAAATATAAATTAAGGGAGCAAGAAGACACAGAGGTTTGGGACTGTAGAAGGACGTGATGATGGAGAATCACCGGCCACTCACATCACTGGGTAAGAGGAGACTTCAATTTATTGTAATGTGGAGAGCAGTTTAAATGGTCATCTAGATGCACAGATTGTGTGATAGTCGCATAGGAACAATGTACTCAGTCACTGTGTGTCTCCTACAGATGGACCCAGTAGCAGAGATACCCCAGAGAGATGTCCCTGTCCTCTTTATACACAGGATTGTACAGAGGAGAATCACAGGACTCCACAGGAGGATCCGGTAGGTGGGATGTAGGCTCTCACCAAGTACCAAACTGACTTCTCACTATATGATCTGTAGAGAAACTGTGTTGATACACTGATTTTCTACTGTTTAATCCTATAAAATGATATCAAATATTATTACATTGTAATTTTATTGTTTGTGGGTTAATTAGGGTGAAAATCTGACTAATATTAAGGTAGAAGATATGGAGGAAGAAGAAGAGATGTATGTGAGAGGTGATCAGCAGAGTAAGGAGGAGGAAATCCCTACAGATATCAGCACAGGTGAGTAATCATTGATTAAAGAACAGAGTCACATTACTATTATTATCATTATAATTATTATAATATCTTTAGTTTTCCGTTCAGTGTTGTCAGGCCAATTATTGTACCGTTACAGTTGGATATCAGTATAATTCATTGGAGGCGGATAACTGGACTTAGTTTTGCTCACTTTATACCCAGAAAAGCTGACCATTGTATAAGGTGGGCGCTAACTCTCTCAAAGTACAATGTTACCGCACTTTGATGTGATCACCATGAGATTGTGGAGCTTGTCATCTCTTTTTATGTAGCAGTAGAGTTATAAATAGTTTCCATCCACCCTACTCGCACACATTTTGAACACTTGGAAAGTGCCAACAATAAAGCAATATTAAGGTGCGAGGGCTCATGGGGTTCCGAGTTAATGTTTAGCTCTTTTACCATACCAGCTGGTTGGTTTGCCTGGAAGCAAGCTTGTGTACCAGTCGGGCACCCCGGGACTTCTGTTATGGTGCAAAATCACTTAGGCAAATAGTTGGTAAAGTAAAACATACTTTTACTGTAAATGAACAACACACAGAATAAAGCAGTGTCACTGTGTGTCTCCTACAGATGGAGCCAGTAACAGAGATACCCCAGAGAGATGTCCCCGCCCTCTTTATTCCCAGGATTGTACAGAGGAGAATCACAGGAGCCCACAGGAGGATCAGGTAGGTGGGATTTAAGGTTTCGCCTAATACCATAGTGGCTGTCACTATATGATCTGTGGAGCAGCTGTGTGTGTCTTATACTCTGATATTCTATTGTTTCATCTCAGTTAATTTAATTCGACGTTATTAAAGTGTTGTTAATTTTGGGGTTGTTTAGGATGAAGATCTTGGTGATATTAAGATAGAAATTGTAGAGGAGGAAGAAGAGACGTATGTGGGGGGTGACCAGCAGTGTAAGGAGGAGGAAATCCCTACAGATATCAGCACAGGTGAGTAATAATCACTTATTACAGAACAAAGTCACATATTCTCCTTGTTTTGTCACTACATCAGCCTCTTATTCTATACCTTTTATGGGCAATCCAATATAGTTCTACCTTCAAAAGGATCACACATTACTCTTAATTATAATAATGAAAATACCATCAGAAAATTAATTTAACACCATCAAATATCCCCCCTACATGCCATCACTTGTCACAGAATGCACCCACATGCCCTCAGACCTCCCTCAAGGCCTCAACTCCCGCATGTGCTCATACCATTCAAATCTCCCTATATGCCACTTAGACCTACCCATATGCCACCTCAGAATTCCCTACTCCCCCTGTAATTGGTTGTGCTGTAGTGTACATACTAGGTCATGCAACTTGGAAGACAGCAGCTCACCACTAGTCTTCAGCTAGGTACACGCTATACAATATATCGTACACATCGTGTAGTGTGTACGTCTGATCCAGTCGTTCATCGCCCCGTCCCATCTGCTATTCTGGCAGGGCAGATTGGACAATGCAATGAACGACACGGTGCAGTTACACTCAACATGTAATGACACATTGTGCCGTCCTACACCGGATAGTGCAGTGCGCACAGCGCGTGTGATGTATCGTTACATCGCATCACATAGTGTATACCCAGTTTTATTCCCTGCTTTATAACACTGCATAGACCGTAATAAGATGGTCAGATCAGGAGCACAGGGCTGGTGGGTTATGCCACGAAGATTGTGATATGGAGGAACTCACTCAGTGTTCTCTTCAGCTTTTTCCACCATACCATGATGTGATTGGGAGCTGTTTGCCCATGGATAGGGATAATTTGGTATACTGCAGGCACTGAGGGCTCCCATTGTGACTCCTGCAACAATACCCATACAATAACAAGCTGCACTCGTATGGTTTTCATCACTCACATTTTCACACCATAGTCCTGTGATAGAAGTGCGTGACCACTAAGATGCTAACCTCTTCTGATATACAATGTAGTCAGTCACTGTGTGTCTCCTACAGATGGACCCAGTAACAGAGATACCCCAGAGAGATGTCCTCGTCCTCTTTATTCCCAGGATTGTACAGAGGAGAATCACAGGACCCCACAGGAGGATCAGGTAGGTGGGATTTAGGCTCTCACTAATACCAAAGTGACACATTTGAGCAGCTGTGTGTGTCTTATACACTGATATTCTACTGTTTATTCTCAGTTAATGAAATCAGATATTATTAAAGTTTGATTTTATTAATTTGTGTGTTTAGGGTGAAGAACCAGCTAATATTAAGGTAGAAGATACAGAGGAGGAAGAAGAGATGTATGTGAGGGGTGATCAGCAGTGTAAGGAGGAGAAAATCCCTACAGATATCAGCACAGGTGAGTAATAATCATTGATTAAAGAACAGAGTCACATATTCTCCTTGTTCTGTCACTGTAGCAGCCTCTAATTCTACACCCTTCTCTGTCAGTACAGACTAATGAGGACAATGTATCTGCCCAGTGGGGGAGTCAGGAGCCATTAGTCCCTATTACACTGTGCGTTACCAGCCCAGAGATTCAACCAGTCTCCTCCCAACACTCTCTGGTGTATCTCATACATCAGGAGCCATCAGCCCCTATTATACTCCTGCTCTCCTCCTCACATCATGTCACTGTGTGTTACCAGCCCAGAGTTCTGACCAGTCTCCTCCTCACACTCTCTGGTGTATCTCATACATCAGTTCAAGTAGGTATTCAATCACTGATAATGGGATGATACCCTGTGTGGCATTACCTATTGTTCTCTCTGTGCACTACCATATAGCATTACACATTATCCTCCTCATGTGTAGCAACTCTGTTGCGAACTCCCTCTTTGCTCCGCTTTTCTGTCCTGCTGCTCTCCTTCCCTTTCAGTTCCTGTCTACCCTGAAGCTTCAGCCTATAGTTGTAGCTTGATTCTGGCCCTAGGGCTCTGCTAACTGAGGTGCATCAGGGGGGACATACAGAGGCTAGTGTGAATTCAAATAGAAGTAAAAAACATGGCCATTTCTAAGAATACCTGTAAACTTACTATGCATAAATAATATCAACAAAACTTTTATTCAATTTTTTTTAATATCTATGGACAGCGTGTCGATCGGCCCTCTACACTTTCGTAGCCGACGTTCACTTCACATCAATGGCACATGGTGCTCTTCAGTTTCCACGTCGGTTATTCGCAATGGTGCCATTTGTCCAGTCACGATACACCTTCACCACAGCAGCACGTGTACAGTGTCTGCTTCAAAAAACTCAAGTGTTTGTATGTATGCATGTGTGTAGTATATGGATGCGCATTGTGGTTGGACTGTGTCACTGGCTATCAAGGCTTCCTGTCCCTTGATGTTACTCAAATATGGGGTTTGGGTAGAGTTGTTCCATGTGGCTGCAATCCACATGCCACCATGGCTGGGTCCAAGCGTTGGGCCTGGCAGTAGGTTTGTGTTATTTTTGAAGCCAATGTTTTATTAGATCAACAACAGATCCTGTTTATACTTTTATAATTGTAATAAAATGTTTGTAGATTATTGAATGTAAGCTCTCATGAGCAGGGCCCTCCTCCCTCATGTGCTTTTCCTTCCATCCCTTATACCTGTCAGGTTGCGGCCTAGGATTGGTTGTTACTTACCTCAGCGCCGGCTTCCCCTGACCTCCCGAGCGGTCAGACGCCAGGCGCTGCTGCGGGTAACGCGCTGAGGACTATACCTGGGGTCTGCTGGGACATCCATATGCTCTCTCCGTGATGTGGTTCCTGCGGTTATCGTCATGGTCGCAGCCATGACAGTCTATTTCCTGATTAGCCCTTTACCCAATGGTAGCATTGGTTGCTGTCAGCTGACATTATCCTCCAATGGACTGCTACCTTAGGGTATTTAACCGGGCTCTGGACAACAGGAAGTCGCCTGTACAATGTCGTTACTTCCAGTGAAGACTGACTGTTGCAGCGTTCCAGGTCCCAAACTGTTGCTTATAGTGACTTGTTCCTAGTGTTTATCCACGGTGTGTGTACTCAGTACATCTTCTGAGTACACTCTCCTAGAGTCATCTACTGTGCTAATTCTGCGTCTGAAGCCGCAGTGTGTGTACTTAGTACGGCATCCAAGTACAAGCTCCTAGTGCCATTCTCCTGTGCCAGTTCTGCATCTGAAGCCACAGTGTGTGTACTTAGTACGTCATCCAAGTACAATCTCGGCATACCATTCTCCTGTGCCAGTTCTGCATCTGAAGCCACAGTGTGTGTACTTAGTACGTCATCCAAGTACAATCTCCTAGTACCATTCTCCTGTGCCAGTTCTGCATCTGAAGCAACAGTGTGTGTACTTAGTACGTCATCCAAGTACAATCTCCTAGTACCATTCTCCTTTGCCAGTTCTGCATCTGAAGCCACAGTGTGTGTACTTAGTACGTCATCCAAGTACAGTCTCGGCATACCATTCTCCTGTGCCAGTTCTGCATCTGAAGCCACAGTGTGTGTACTTAGTACGTCATCCAAGTACAATCTCCTAGTGCCATTCTCCTGTGCCAGTTCTGCATCTGAAGCCACAGTGTGTGTACTACGGCATCCAAGTACAATCTCCTAGTGCCATTCTCCTGTGCCAGTTCTGCATCTGAAGCCACAGTGTGTGTACTTAGTACGTCATCCAAGTACAATCTCCTAGTACCATTCTCCTGTGCCAGTTTTGCATCTGAAGCAACAGTGTGTGTACTTAGTACGTCATCCAAGTACAATCTCGGCATACCATTCTCCTGTGCCAGTTCTGCATCTGAAGCCACAGTGTGTGTACTTAGTACGTCATCCAAGTACAATCTCCTAGTGCCATTCTCCTGTGTCAGCCTTGTACTGGATCTCATTATATTACCCCAGTACAAACTTCCAGTATCTTTTCCATTTGCTTTCCCTGTGACAGTGTTCTTCCATCTTCCCACTTGTGCCAGACACCTGACCAAAGGGCCGCAACTTGCTTGCTGGGTGCAGCTTAAGCCCAAATCAAGCTTGGAGGGGTCACTGGTGAACACCTCCCAGTAAGTTAGACTCCGCGCCTTTGGTCAGATCTAGCCAACACCCGGTACTTGTGGATGAGGAAGTAATTTATCCAGGCCCCTCGCCTCCTATTCCTTTCCCGACCTGGGATGGGAGGCCTTTTTCTGACAGATGTTTTGCACCTATCATGGGGCTTAGTGTTCATTCTAGCACCCTGCACCTGTCACAACCTGTGCAGGTCCTCTTTCCTGCCTAGGGTGTCGCTCTCTGCTCTGGTGCTTCTAGCACACACTGCTCTGTATCTCAGCAGTTTGTGGTATCAGCTGAGTGTGCTAGAAGCACCAAAGCAGAGAGTGACACCCCAGGCTGGGAAGAGGAACTGCATGGGTTGTGACAGGTGCAAGGTGCAAGAATGAACATTAGGGTTGGTGTTGATACTAATGATGACATTTGCAGCAGCTGACATGAAATCAGTGGGCGGCACAGCTTACTGCTTTAGCCCTACGGAAGCTCATATTAACAAGGTAGTAAATCAGGCTTATGCCCTGAACTACAGCCCCTAACTGTGTGAAAATGTCCTTATCAATATAGAAACAAGACGTGTAATTCTCTGCATATATTTTATTTCCAACAGGTGGACGCACAAGCAGGAATTCCACGGTGGGACATCTCCGTTTGTCTTCAGATTTTAAAATGGAAGCTAACAAGATTACACAACATTCCACAGGAGAATGTCCTATGACCTTAAATATACAGCCAGTACCTCTCAGTGCAGATGCGTCACCTGATCAGTATCCTCATGAGGAATGTTCTTCTGGTAATTCGGACATTGCTCCACATAGTACAGGCCAGAGAGGTGATACTGTCTTTCAGTGTTCTGAATGTGACAGATGTTTTCTACATCAGTCCATCTTTGTAAGACACCAGAGAACTCACACAGGGGTGAAGCCATTTCCATGTTCTCTGTGTGGGAAATGTTTTGCAGAGAAATCGCATCTAGTTGTACATGAGAGAATTCACACGGGTGAGAAGCCATTTTCATGTTCGGAGTGTGGGAAACGCTTTAGACTAAAGTCCCATTTTGTTAGACATCAAAGAAATCACACAGGTGAGAAGCCGTTCCCATGTTCCGAGTGTGAGAAAAGTTTCCCAGAGAAGTCCTACCTTGTGAGACACCAGAGAATTCACACGGGTGAGAAACCATTTACATGCTTTGAGTGTGGGAAATGTTTCACACGGAAATTGAGTCTTGTTGAACATCATAGAATTCACACGGGTGAGAAGCCTTTTTCATGTTCTGACTGTGGCAAGTGTTTTACACACAAGTCAGATCTTGTTAAACATGAGCGAAATCACACTGGTGAGAAGCCGTTTACATGCTCAGAGTGTGGGAAGTGTTTTGCACACAAAGCAGATCTTGTTAAACACCAGAGAATTCACACGGGCGAGAAACCGTTTTCATGTGCTGTGTGTGGGAAATGTTTTACGCACAAATCAGGCCTCGTTCAACATGAGGTCATTCACACAGGGGAGAAACCATTTCATTGTTCTGAGTGCACAAAATCTTTTACACACAAATCCTATCTTATAAAACACCAGATAACTCACAAAGGTGAGACACGATTTCCATGTTCTAGGTGTGGGAAAGGGTTTCCATATAAATCATATCTCATTAGACATCAGAGAAGTCAGATCTGTGAGAAACAATATCCGTGTTCTGAGTGTGGGAAATATTTTACAAACAAGTCAGATCTTGAGGAACATCAGAAATGCCACACGGTTGACAAGCCATTTCCTTGTTCTGAGTGTGGGAAATGTTTTCCATTTAAGTCATATCTTGTTAGACATCAGAGAATTCACACGGGTGAGAAACCATTTCCATGTTCTGAGTGTGGGAAATGTTTTGCACAGAAATCACATCTTATTACACATCAGAGACTACACTCATGAAAAAAAAACCTTGATATAAATGATAAAAGTAAGCAAGAATACATTTATAGAGTGTACATTCAATAGTATGTTGTCATCACTGAGTTGTGGCAATTACAATCACCAGTCACACAGTAGATTAACATGTTATAATTGAATTATCACCCACAGATATAGGTGGAATATGTGTTATCAACATAAGACTGTATCAGATCACATGTTACCAATTACACCTACCTTATTGTGCTATATATCTGCATCATTCTACAGTGGACCGAAAATAACATGGTCATCAGGCTAGAGATGTAATGAGGGATCCATCACACTATTACATTATGTGTGGTCATAACCTGTAATCAAAGGTGTGATGTGGTTTATTTAATTAGTTCTGGAATGTTTTATTTTTCCGCTGAGGGTCATTTGCAAAGATGCAGTAACAGCACAAATGCAGGTTTGTGGTGCTGTGTGTCTATGATTTTGTGCAATTATGGTGGCATGTGCGTGGCTTAGTGGGTCATGATGTGTCTACAGGAGAGCATAGCATTCCTCCTTTTGGGAGCAGTGGGCTTGTATCATACCCGTATGTGAAATTTACATGTCGGTCGGTTTGTCAAAGCAGCGGCTTTGACCAATGGATTTAAAGCAGCAACAGAAATAACTGCTTAGTCAGTCTGGTTTAGCATTTATGTCTGTTGCCATTTTAAAGGTGTCAAAGCCCCCTACAGTAAATCTATCCTTATGGCTTAATGAGGACCAATCAGGGTTAGTGTGTGTGGATGTAGACTGCTTTTTCACCTGCCCTGCTAAGACTAGAATTTTACACATAACCGCTGCTGGCGTTGATTAGGCATCGGCCTATATAATTATACGGGATACCTTTTTACACCTATCTACAAGCACATTGAGAATGAAAAACCACATGTATGGGTTACAAATACAAACCTAGAAATATAGCACGTAGTAAAGTCTCGATGCTCTCTGACTAATGAGTTAAGACATATATAGAGCTCGGAAAAGCAGTATATTTGGAGAAAACAAAAAAGAACAAGTTTTCATTATATATGACATTAGTATTATATTTAGGTTTGAATGAGCAGACTTCGGAATTTATTCAGAGATATATGTAACCCCGTTGGTTTACGTACATCACCGATGGTTTGAGATCTGTGCACGTGCAGGTCTCTTCGTGACGGCGCAGTGCCCCTAAGGTGAAGCACGATTGACATGCTTGGGGCTGGGAACAGGGCGGCGCTGGGCTGTGTTTCCGAAAATGGGAGCTTGTTGGCCCCATTTTTCGGGAGTGCCAAAGCCAATCGCTGCGTCTTCCGACGTAGCTTTCCTGGCCCCGCAAGTGTGAACAGCCCAGATGTAATGATGGCTGATGTTCAAGCAAGTGATCCGATGCTGCATCTCCAGACATGGCACCGGATCATTGAAGCCAACCGGAGGAGTCCATTTACACAAGACTCCTCCTGTGGCTTATCTGAGCACAGCCGCCATGCAGCTACTGTGCTGCTGCGTCCATCTCTGAATCGGGCCCCTTGGGGAGAAAGGAAAGAGAGACCAGGTAGGAAGGTAGGTAGGATTTTATGTCTCCCTGCACATTTACATGGCAAAAAGTTGCAGTCTTGTACAAATGCAGTTCTCAAACCAATGTACAGCGCATCATTTTTTCCACATTTTGTTATGTTATAGCCTTATTTCAAAATGGAATAAATTCATTTTTGTCCTCAAAATTGTCATGTCCAATCAACTGAATTTACCACAGGTGGACTCCAATTAAGCGGCAGGAACATCAAGGATGATCAGTGGAAACAGGATGCACCTGAGCTCAATTTTGAGCTTCATGGCAAAGGCCGTGAATACTTACGTACATGTGATTTCTTAGTGTTTTTTTTTTTTTTTATTAAATTTGCAAAAATCTCAAAAAAAAACTTTTTACACGTTGTCATTATTGGGTATTGTGTGTAGGATTTTGAGGAGAAAAATGAATTTATTCCATTTTGGAATAAGGCTGTAACATAAAATGTGGAAAAAGTGACGCGCTGTGAATACTATTCGGATGCACTGTATGTGCTAGGCCAATAAGTAGGCACCTTTGTGTGTAATTAAATGTATTTCTTATGGTTTAGTAAATTAGCCGGCAACTCTCCAGTTTAGTTTACATTTTTTTAAATATTACTGATAAATGGATACCTTGAGGTAAATTTAAATCGGCACTGATGCTGAAAGCAGAACATGCAGTGTTTGGCATCCAATATCAGTGCCGTTTTAAATTTCAGGGTCAAACTTGGCAAGTAGCCACTGCTCCCTTGTCCCTCGTATGTAGAAGATCCTCTCTCCCCTTACCTTCTCTTTGTAGTTGCTTCATAAAGTTAAAGGCACTTGTTTAATTAAATGATAACATTATGGGACACAAGGATCCTGATCTCTAGCAGTCTTGTTGTAAACCTGTAATATCGATTAAGCCCTTCAGACTTCCAGCAGAAAAATAACGAGATTTGAGCAGGATGATACCGGTATAATACTGAGCTTTCTCTCCCCCACTACGGCAGCCAAGATGTTAATACATCTCGGCGTTATCGAGGCGTAGCAGGAAGAGCCATGGCAGCATGATACATGCCGCTATAATACATTTCATTTTAAGCCACAGAACTGACATAAAAGGTCAAAGTTAGTGAACATTCGTCCAAATGCAAACGTATGTCGTGAGATTTTAGTAAGAAAACTGATGCGTGCATTTACAGTCAGGTGCATAAATATTGGGACATTGACAGAATTTTCATATTTTGGCCTCTATTCACCACCACAATGGCTTTGAAATGAAACAAACAAGATGTGCTTTAACTGCAGACTTTCAGATTTAATTTGAGGGTAATTACATCCAAATCAGGTGAACAGTGTAGGAATTACAACGGTTTCTATATGTGCCTCCCACTTTTTAAGGGGCCAAAAGTAATGGGACAAACTAAACAATCCTAAATCAAACTTTCACTTTTTAATACTTTGTTGCAAATCCTTTGCAGGCAATTACAGCCTGAAGTCTGGAAGACATCACCAGACGCTGGGTTTCATCCCTGGTGATGCTCTGCCAGGCCTCTACTGCAAATGTCTTCAGTTCCTGCTTGTTCTTGGGGCATTTTCCCTTCAGTTTTGTCTTCATCAAGTGAAATGCATGCTCAATCGGATTCAGGTCAGGGGATTGACTTGGCCATTGCATAACATTCCACTTTTTAGCCTTAAAAAACTCTTTGGATGCTTCGGGTCATTATCCATCTGCACTGTGAATGCCGTCCAATGAGTTCTGAAGCATTTGACTGAATATGAGCAAATAATATTGCCCGAAACACTTCAGAATTCATTCTGCTGCTTTTGTCAGCAGTCACATCATCAATAAATACAAGGGAACCACTTCCATTGGCAGCTGTACATGCCCACGCCATGACACTACCACCACCATGCTTCACTGATGAGGTGGTATGTTTTGGATCATGAGCAGTTGCTTTCCTTCTCCATACTCTTCTCTTCCCATCACTCTGGTACAAGTTGATCCTTGTCTCATCTGTCCATAGGATGTTGTTCCAGAACTGTAATGGCTTTTTTAGATGTTGTTTGGCAAACTCTAATCTGGTCTTCCTGTTTTTGAGGCTCACCAATGGTTACATCTTGTGGTGAACCCTCTAGATTCACTCTTGTGAAGTCTTCTCTTGATTGTTGACTTTGACACATATACACCTACCTCCTGGAGAGTGTTCTTGATTTGGCCAACTGTTGTGAAGGGGTTTTACTTCACCAGGGAAATAATTCTTCTGTCATCCACCACAGTTGTTTTCCGTGGTCTTCTGGTGTTGCTGAGCTCTCCGGTGCGTTCTTTCTTTTTAAGAATGTTCCAAACAGTTGATTTGGCCACACCTAATGTTTTTGCTATCTCTCTGATGGGTTTGTTTTGATTTTTCAGCCTAATGATGGCTTGCTTCACTGATAGTGACAGCTCTTTGGATCTCATATTGAGAGTCGACAGCAACTGATTCCAAATGCAAATGTCACACCTAGAATCAACTCCAGACCTTTTACCTGCTTAATTGATAATGAAATAATGAGGGAATAGCCCACACCTGTCCATGAAATAGCTTTTGAGTTGATAGTCCCATTACTTTTGGCCCCTTAAAAAGTGGGAGGCACATATAGAAACCGTTGTAATTCCTACACCGTTCACCTGATTTGGATGTAATTACCCTCAAATTAAATCTGAAAGTCTGCAGTTAAAGCACATCTTGTTTGTTTCATTTCAAAGCCATTGTGGTGGTGAAGAGGCCAAAATATGAAAATTCTGTCAATGTCCCAATATTTATGCACCTGACTGTATATCTAGGAATACACACGAGTACAGAAACAATGGGAGCACAGGGAAACCGGACCATATGTTGCCATTTCTGTTCTGGTCATCCTGACTTCTCACTGTTCTTCATCCGTATGTTGCCAAAGAGCATCTATCTCCCCTAGATTGTAAGCTCCTAGGAGCAGGGTCCTCCTCCTTACTGTTCTCTTCTCTAGCACTTCAATGACAGCCTTCACCTTCCCAGCTGTATTGTATTGGGTACTGAGAACTGTGGTGCTATTTGTTGATTGTGCTCTGTTTGTTTTGTTGTGTTACATTTTTTGCCCTGTCCCCGTTTATTTCATTGTTACACAGCTTTGTTGGTTAAGTTTTGCCCTCAAATTTTTTCACTGTTAAAAATCCCATTCAAAGTAAAGACTTGCTATAAAACACTGTTTGCCTGGTTATTAGTGTTGATTGGCAACATATAATTTGTTTTGTTTATGTCTATTGTTTTGAATTGCAGCAGTGACTTCATTATAGTTGTATTCATTTCTTACTATTTTTGACATAAAAAATATTATAAATGTATTCTTTGTCACAACGAGGTGATTGGCCTTAGAACTGTATCTAAGGTCATCCTATAGTGCCCACCTTCCTCATAAAACTTTAAATTTTTACCAGGGGTATGTGAGAGTATGCCTGTTGACATGTATAAACATACATATACGCTTGTAGTAATACAGATAAGGGACATAACTGAAGAGGAATTCCAGAAACAAACTGATAGGTGGGACTGGAAAAAAAAAAGTTAAATATCTGTGGTCAGGACAGGCAGCAGACTAGTTCAATCAGGACAGGCAGCAGACCAGGCATTCCCAGACAACATGCCAAGGTCAGAACCATGGAGAATCAGCAAATTAAGAAAAACAGGAACACTAGTTCAGTTTGTAACAGGCAATACAACTGGCCCAGGAATGAAGGCAGAGAGGCTGGGGACTACAGCTCAGCCTGAGAGGACACTATGGGCCGGCCCATTAGCAAGAAGATCCGAAATGTCATGAACCAGGAAGCTAGGAGCTGATGTTAATCAATGACTGAGAGTGTTGCAATGGGCGCCAACTCTCACACGTTACCTGAAACCTCCTAGGCAAGTATCCTGGCAAAAGCAAATGTACTGTTACTGTAAACAGACTAAAATACTAATTCTGATTCACATGTGGACGCAATGCCTGTATTTACTCAGTTGAGCAATAATCGGCCGACTGCGCATATGATGCGGTTGCACTGTGCACATGCCAAGATACCGTAGCGATGTCGCTCACAGTGATTTATTCGCAGAGTGATAGACATTCAGGGACCATTTGGGGGTAGTTACGGGAGGTGGTGGCAAAAATGCACCACTTGGTGGCGTGTCTCAGCACACTACTGCGGTCCCGTAGGCAGAACACTTTGCGCCAGCATCTCAGTTCTCGCGCCCATTATGTGAGACCATAGGATAACTCAGATAGTCGGTTATCAAAGAATCTGTGACCACCGCTGTGTGTTGTTACGCCTCTCAGTACATTTCCAGGCGGCTGCATGCATTAGCATATTTTAGCACAGGATCTGCATATGGGATTACAGCTGTGATTGCATTAGTGCAGATACCTGAATCAGGCCCAGTGTACAGTACCAGGGGATACACCACACTGATCTTCTGTTTTTAACCGTGAAAGACACTTCATCGGGAGGACAATCGGATTAATGTAGACTGTTTCAACTAGGGGTACAGACAGTGTACTTGTGTCCATTTACTGAGAAACAGGTGGAGGAAGTAATTCAATACATTAACTTGTAGGTCATGAGGGTTACCCAAGCCAGTTCAATTCTGTGTCTGAGGCTGGGAACACACTAGACCACAGATACTCAACTCTGTCCTCAGGACCTCCAACAGTGCATGTTTTCCAGGACTCCTCACAGAATCACAAGTGAAATATTAACTCCATCTGTGGATCTTTTAAATTGTGTCAATGAGTAATGAGTACACCTGTGCGTCTGCTGGGTAACCTTGGAAACGTGTCAGTGAGTAATGAGTACACCTGCGCTTCTGCTGGGTGACCTGGGAAACGTGTCAGTGAGTAATGAATACACCTGTGCACCTGCTGGGTGACCTGGGAAAAGTGTCACTGAGTAATGAATACACCTGTGCACCAGCGGGGTGACCTGGGAAACGTGTCAGTGAGTAATGGACTACACCTGTGCACCAGCGGGGTGACCTGGGAAATGTGTCAGTGAGTAATGAGTACACCAGTGCACATGCTGGGTGACCTGGGAAACATGTCAGTAAGTAATGACTACACCTGTGCACCTGCTGGGTGACCTGGGAAACGTGTCAGTAAGTAATGACTACACCTGTGCTCCTGCTGGGTGACCTGGAACTGTGTCAGAGTAATGAGTACACCTGTGTACCTGCTGGCTGATATGGAAAATATGTGAGTAATGAATACACCTGTGCACCTGCTGGGTGACCTGGAAAACGTGAACTGTGTGGTCCTGAGGACAGAGTTTGAGAACCTCTGCACTAGATGTGTACCCAGCCCAACATCTTCAGCAACGGAACCCGGTGGGGGAGTCAGCATCGGCAAGTGCATATGCACTTACCCATGTGGGCAGCGACGGATCGACAGTGGGGGCCATGCTGCTTTCTTTCGGCAGCATGGCCCTCGTTAACGACATCCTCCGTCGGCCCTGCATGTAGGGCCGACAGAGGATATCGAGTGCACATCGCCAGAGACTTAGCGGGTACACACTAAACGATGTGCCCGATATGTCAGTCCGAAGCACCAGATCGGACAACATATCGTGTACCCATTCTTAGTTTGCTTATAAGGCCTGATTGGAGTCACACACAGTGGCTAGTATCAGCCCTTTGCCTGGTGTATCAGAGGAATGTGCAAGGATTGGGCCTCCCACTTTGAACGTCATTAAGCATATTTAGACGCTACCATCGAAACTTGCACCAGCCCAATGCTAGGTCCAGATTCTTCGTCAGAGCATGGCCTCCAATGCAAGCAGTTGTGCGAGTTCTGCAACACGCCTATAAGATGGTATATCTCAGTGCATCTCCCTTACATTTCAGACTCCTTGTGCCTCAGTCGATCCGTGGGAGGCATGCTCTGTGGGACTTTTCAGCTACTTAGAAGCTTGTGCAGTTGAAACACATCAACAATTTGCATGTATATGGGAATTGCGTGAGACTCAGAATTAAGCCTATAGTGTACTAGGTACTAAGGATTAGTATTGATCACAAAGTCTGTGGTGCGCTAAACATGGCTATTTGAAGATAGCTATATATGGACACACCTATATATCTCTATACACCATTGAGAGATCACAGATGGCGTAAAGGTTAGCATTACTGCTTCACAGCACAGCGGTTGTGGGTTCGATTCCCATCAAGCCCTAACTGTGTGGAATTTGTATATTTTCCACATGCTTGCATGGGTTTCCTCCAGGTAATCCAAAAAAAGTAGGTTAATTGGCTTCCCAGAAAAAAGTAATAATAACCCTGTACATGGCGTAGGGAATATAGCTAGTAATCTTCACTGGGGCAGGGACCGATGTCAGTGGCCATTAATATACTCTGTAACATTCTGCAGAATATATGTGCGCTAAATAAACACCTTGTAATAAATAATCACCATCTATGGTCTTGCAGTTACCCTTTGGGAGGTTGAATTTTACTCCAAACATGGGGCAAAATGTAATAGGGTCCGAGTTTTGAAAATGTGCAACTATAGAGCTATACTTGCACATTTTTAGAACTTGCATGATTCTCACAATGGCAAAACTCGCATCCAGATGTTTTACCATTGTGAGGATACCACACCGCCAATGTAATAAAGTACGAGTGTTTAACTCACACACTATTACTGACTAAAAACTCGTAAAAAAAACCAGACCTGTGTCAGGCGAGCGAGCATAGCCTGAGCAGGTCAGAGTACACAGAAACATGCACAGATGTGCATTTAAATATCGTAAAATGTAAAAAAAATTAAATAAAAAAAAATTACATGTGGTTCCCCCCTAGAAGCACACCCAGCACTGGGACTTTTTTTTAAGTTGGTCCTGGTTATGAAAATACAAAGGGGGGGGGGGGGGAAACTATAGGGTTCAGTGAGCCAGTTCTGGAAATACAGGGGACAAAATGGAGTAGGGGTCCCTTGTATTTTCCATAACCAGCACCGGACTCTTTCTAGTGGAAGTGTAATGCCGTAGCCGGGGTACCCTTTTACCGGGTCCCACGGCCACACCTGACCGCTAATCAACCCAGACCGGGGGATCCCTGTGGATGATAATAAAGGGGTTCCCCCTCTACAGGGCACCCCATGCCTGAGATGATAGCCCAGGGCTATACCCTGCCATCCCTGGCTGGTGGGAGCTGAGTTGATTGTGTAAATGTGTTAAAACATATATTAATATTGTCTTTAACTGGAGAACTAAAGGTCCTAGCAAGCCTCTCCTGCATGCTGGTACTTGGAGAACCACAAGTACCAGTATGGGGGCATTAAGGGCCCACTGGTACCTCTAGTTCACCTGCAAAAGAAATATTAAAATAAAGATAAGACTCACACACTGTGAAAGTATAATTTTAATAAAACATACATGCACATTCATGCATACTCACCTATTATCCCTGTAGCCATTCAAATCCACTTGTCCAGTAGCATCTACGACACCTGTAAAAATATAAATAAATCATACTAACCTACCCCTTGGTTCTGGTCCGCTTAGGTCCATATAGACATCCACATCTTCAGAAAACAAACAAAAAAACAAAACCCGGAGCCCACAGACAGCTACCGTCCTCTAAGGACGGCACCTCGCGAATGAGGGCTCAGCTGCGTGTTCATGGGCTGAGTGTTCATTGGCTGAGAGAGGTGAGTCTCTGCACCTCTCAGCCAATGAACGGTTCCCACCATTTACTTCAATGGTGAGAACTGCTAGGTTACTAAAGGAACATCAGAGTGTGGGGTGGAGATTGGTCAGATCTCTGGGCTGGTAACACACAGTGACATGATGTGAGGAGGAGAGCAGGAGTATAATAGGGACTGGTGGCTCCTGATGTATGAGATACACCAGAGAGTGTGGGGAGGAGACTGGTCAGATCTCTGGGCTGGTAACACACAGTGACATGATGTGAGGGGGAGAGCAGGAGTCTAATACCCCTTTCAGATATACAACCCGGGAAATTTCCTGCTCAGACCCGGGAATTTCTCATGTGCAAATTCCCAGGTATTTGGTCAAGACCCCCCTTTCACACTACAGTGTCTACCCAGGAAATTCCCAGGTAGACCCCTTTCAGACAAGAGCAGGATTTTTCTGCTTACCTGCCTCTTCTCTGCCGTCTGCTCCTCCTAGCCTATCCCCTCTCTGGCTGATGATGATGTCATCATTCAGCTGCCGCAAGCCAGCCAATCATAATGCAGATTTTTTTTTAATTATTATTTTTTTTTTTTAAACTTCTTTTAATTCCCTGGTGGTCCAGTGGGAGTGCGGGTGGCCCGCTATGGCTGGGACCAGTCGGCGGTCTCCAGCGCGGGTGTCCCCGGCGTCCGGCTGGGGTCCTGTGTCGCTGAAACAGCGACCGGCGTGGCGGGCGGCCCGCTGTGGCAGAGATCCACCGGCGGGTGTCCCCACCGTCCGGCTGGGGTTCTCTGTATACAGCCGGCCGGCGCTGGAGAGCAGCACGCTGAGCTTCCTATAGGACGCTCTACGCTGCCAACTCAAAGCAGCAGCGCAGAGTGTCCTATAGGACGCTCTGCGCTGTCAACTCCATGTATAAGCTGCTTGGTGCTGGCCGGGAGTAGTAAATTCCCGGGTAGCACCATTCAGACAGAAGCAGGGTAATTTCCCGAGACTTAAGTCCCGGGAAAAACCCTGGTCGATTGAAGGGGTGGCTACCCGGGAACGTGTTCCCGGGTACCTTTCAGACAGACGCGGCTACCCGGGAATTTGGCTGAGGCAGGCCAAATTCCCGGGAATCTCGAGATGTCTGAAAGGGGTATCATAGGGGCTGGTGGCTCCCGACTCTTCCACTGGGCAGATACATTGTGTATTTTTATTTAAAATTTCTTCTTGGTGCACTACAGGTCAAAATAAAGCCTGAATTCCTCAGCTTCTAGCATTCCCTGTTAACTATGGGTATGCTGGAACTTGTAGTACAAGAGTCAGCATACCAAACTACTAACAGTTGGCCTGGACATGCTGGGACCTGTAATACACAAGGTATAATTTAACCACTTATTTTTCAATATTAACCCACAACCAATGGCCAGGGTTTAGGGAATAGCTCAGGTGCGATCAGCTCGGAGTTGGTTACATCTATGGGGGGGGGTATACCTGCATTTCTCTTGGCTGGCCCAGTTCCTCTAGAGAATACAGCCTAGGCCTGGTTAGTACGATAGCAAAGGGACCCTGCAGTGCCAGTCTGGAAAAGCCAAGAGCTGTGGCAATATCAGGAAGGGGGCAGATTGTTACTCAAGATTTTCACCCTCCCACTAGTGCTAGCTGAAAATGAGCCCCTCTGTTAATTTTTTTTTGCAATAAGTGTTTGGTGTTTTAAATTCCTATGACAAACGTATTTAAGCACAATAAGAAATACAAAGGGGAAAAACAGTCTCTGGAAAGTACACAGAATAGCAGGTGAGCTTCAGGTAGAGCTGAGCACTTAAAATACATAAGAATTCAAAGACACGGGTGAATACCAATACGGAAGGCAGGCAAACTGTGATCTTGAAAGAATAACCACTAGAAACTCGCACAGCAGAACTAGACAGAAAGTCCTCTTGTACAAAGGGCAGTAGATTCTGAAACCTCAAATAGGTTCTTAGATACCTCTGGCAGGGCAGCACTCAGGGGCATTTCTAGGTGGGCATCACCCTGGAAAACTTCAACTAAGGCTATTTTCTTAGTTAACACACTGTATTTTCACATGTGGATCCTCTAAACAAGCTTCCATCTTAGAGACCCCTGAACATGTGGTCGTCTCTAGAACCACTCTAGAAATGACAGCTTAGCAGCAAGTGGAGTACCATAGCAGGACACCTCCTGACCAGCCTGTACTCTCTTTATAGCAGGATTTGATGAAGCCAGTGGCACTGGGGCAACCCTTTGAAACAATTCCCTTATGAACAATTAGAGATGAGACTCCCTTCAGAACACATGGAAGGTAATGAATGTGCATTGCTGGAGCCTACAGTCAGCAGATTAATTCCAGAGTCATTCCAAGCAGCAGGCATAAAGCAGAACTAGAGTACTCAGTTCAGGCAGCCGTCTGCCCCAGTAACATGTGATAAGCAGAATCAGTATGCACCAGCAGAGGTTGGTCCATTGCTTGTCCAGGCGTGGAGATATTCCATTCCACGAGTCAGCCAGCAAAAGTGGCTAAGGTGGATCTGTGTGGTCTAAACCAGAGGTTCTCAAACTCAGCCCTCATGACCCCACACAGTTCATGTTTATCAGGGCTCCTGGCAGGTGCACAGGTGTATTCATTACTCACCAACACATTTTAAAAGTTCCACAGGTGGAGCTAATTATTTCACTTGTGATTCTGTGAGAACTAGAAAACATGCACTGTTTGGGATCCTGAGGACAGAGTTTGAGAACCTGTAGCCTAAACAATCTCTCTGCTTCTGGTTGGAACCAAGCCACAGAAAGCAGTTGTGTTCTTCTGTGTTGGACGAGCTAAATTTCCACCTGTTGCCATCCTGTTGTGTGCCTAATGCTAGCCATACATGAGACGATTGATCACACGATTTGGGCAGTTTTTACAGGTTGGACAGACCAATCTTATGAAAATAGTTGTATTTTGAGTCTTCTGTGATACCGATGCGCGCCCCCGCCGTCTAGTTGGATCGCAGTTCAGATAGTTTTGCAGAGAGACCTCAACGTATCGTGTATGATTTGCAATCTTCTGTGAAGTCTTATGTGAAATCGTTGCAGTTTCAAAACAAATCGTCCAGAATCTTATGGGAATAATTTCAAGGGAAATCGTACAACTCATCTTACCAACTTTTGAATCTCACCATGTATGGCCACCATTAGGCTGCGTACACACTTATAGATATATCTGTCCAATCTGTCTGGTGGGAAGGAAAATCTGGTCCATTTTCCAGTGTTTGGGAGCAAATTTCTATTGTCATTTGCTCCCATTCATTACTATATTTTCCATCCCACCAGACAGATTGGACAGATATATCTATAGGTGTGTACGCTGCCTTATGCTGGGCATACACTAAACAATTATCTGTCAGATATCTGTCCAATCTGGCTGGTTGGAATAAAAATCCGGTAATGTATGAGAGCAAATGACAATCAAACATTTGTTCATAAACACTGGAAAGCAGACAAAAATGGACGTTTAGCCAAATTGGTTAACTAAAACAAATTTAACCAATTTGAACAATCGTTTGACTTTTTTCCAGTGTTTAAAACCATATAATCGATTTTCATTTGCTCCCATATATTACCAGATTTTAATCTCAACCAGCCAGATTTGACAGATAATTGTATAGTGTATGCCCAGCATAAGATACATAATATGAAATATAGGTGTGCGCATAAAATGGGACATATTAATATGTCCCCTACTGCATATATTTTAAACACTGTCATATTTACATTATGGTGTATATCTTATTTCAGTGGTTCTCAAACTCGGTCCTCAGGACCCCACACAGTTCACATTTTCCAGGTCACATAGCTGGAGCACGGGTGTATTCATTACTCACTGACAGATTAAAAGTTCCACAGGTGGCGCTAATTATTTCACTTGTGATTCTGTGAGGAGACCTAGAAAACATGCACTGTTTGGGGGACCGAGTTTGAGAACCTGTGCCTTATTCTATACAGAATAACCTTAGTTATACACTATAAACTACCAGTCAAATGTAGTAGAACACCCCCCCACTTAACTCAAGTCCAGTGGATAAACTGAAATGCTACAAAATCTGCTAAAGGTTAAAAAAAAAAAAAAAAGTTTAGGTTAGAAAAAAAACTGAAAAATAAAGTAAGTTTCAGAGTCATTAAAAAAAAACACTTTTCAGGGGAGAATTAATGGGTTAAGAACTTACAGCTGTTCTGCACCAATAAAAAAGAGGCTCTTCAGGGCCATGGAATTTTAAATCTTTGGTTCATCACTGAAGGTTTATGTATGCCGTTGAGTAGGCAAAAGGACAGTTCCTCAGTGTGTGACACCAACTTGCAAACAGGGAGAAGGAAACATGATGGGTCTGGTATTATTATGCTGGATCCTCAGTTGGCGACATGCACGGAGTGACTGGCACCCTGAACCAAAAGGGCGACCACAATATTTAGCAGCACCATGCAGTACCTTCTGGTCTTCGCCTAGTTGGTCAAAGGCTCATCCTAAAGCATAATGACCTAAAACAGACCACCAGGATATGTCAGATCTAACTTCTAGGAAAGAAGACGGTAGGCTTCAACTCATGGAATGGCCGGTAGAGTCTTCAAACTTACACTCAAACTGAGCAGAAGGGTGAAAGGCAAAGCTACCTACAAGGGCAGGACATTTGTGGGAACATCTGCAACCGGGTTGGGAAGAAGTTCCCAAACAATATATGATTGTGCATTGTAGCAGGTTGTCATGTTTGTATTCCCCGTTTACAGCTGCAAAAGGCGGATACTTTGAGGAGTAAATAATTTCAATCACATTTTGTTAAAAAAAAATAAAAAATAATAATTTTATCTCCAATTGTTTCTTAGTTCTTCGCTTTAATTTGAGAATACACACTGACATTCAACTGCATAATTTCAATGATAATGGAAAAATGAGGGTGTTCCAAAACCTGTGACCGGTAGTGTATAATATGTCCACCAATGAATGAACTGGGAGATGTTTTTGTCACATGTAAATGAGATCAGGAAACACAAATTACTTAACTTGTATGGAAATTTTTATTCAGTGTATCAATATTTCAGAGAATGCTCCAATCTGTCAACTACCTGTGAGTTTTGTCATACATACACAGATTACTATCTGCACACAGAATGTTTCCCACTAGGAACATGAATATGTTTTATCCCTTATATATAGGCTTACCATAGTACCCCTTTAAACCGGGACACTGAATTACTACACAGGTTCTGTGGCTGGCTGATTTCAAGCCTGGATTTCACCTGGTTGAGCCACAGAACCTGTGTAATCCATGAGTGTCCCAGTTTAAAGGGATGGTATGGTAAGCCCACTTATATAAACATCTTTGATGGGTAACAAGAGCTGAACTACGGTACAGGTAGAACATTGCAGAAGAATAAAATTATACAGATTGTAGAATATGTGCAGTATCCAATTAGCCCCGAGCATTGTTTGGGCGCTAATTGATGCCCGCGACTGGCGAAAAACAGTGATTTTTTTCGCCGATTATCCCCGATGATTTTTTTTCACCCTATTCTATTATTTCGAACAAAATAATAGGATATATCTCACGAAAACACATAGGTCTACGAGCTTCTGGCGGACCCTATGTGTTTTCGCCTTTTTAAAAGGTGAAAAAAACAGCAGTTTTCATGGATTATTTTTCGTGACACATCAGGTCCCGAAAAAAAAGCCCCGATAAGTGCTGGCGTCGGGCTGACTTCAGGGCTAATTGGGGAATCCATTAGCGCCCGACAATGTTCGGGGCTAATTGGATACCCGACTATGGGGCATATTCATATAGCCGCGATAAAGTTTTCAACGGTGACATCATTTCAGCAGGCAAAAACTTATCCCCGTATTAAATTCCAAAGACTTTTCGCCTGTGCGGAAAGTCAGTGCATTGGAATAGGTAAAAAAGATTCGCCTATGAAACCTGTCGAAAAAAAGTGCAGAATTGGGGTTTTGGGGTGCAAACTTGCGGGAACCACCCAGCACCCTTGGGACAGTCCCCCAAAGGTAAACTGTGTCAAAAAAAAAGTTTTTTAAAAAACTTAACACCCCAAAAAAGTACATTCATTTTGGGGGGCGAAAAAAATACAAAGTTGGGGGACAAACTTAAAAACTAGCAAAATAAACTCCAGGGGGTCCCCAAGTATGCTCCCGGTGTTTTTAAGTTTGCAGGTGGATTTCTTTACAATTTTTAAAACTTCACTTTAGCAACTTTAAAATATGCTTGCACCCATTTTCGAGTACTCCAAATTTGCTGGGACTACTTATTTCCTGCAAAAAAAACCCCTGCTAAATGCTATTCTTCACCACTTCTACAAAGACGCCAATTAGCAGCTATTGAGAGCATTTAAGTACCCCAAATACCTTCAGCAGGGCTATTCGGGGGTATCTATAGTGATCCCCCATGTCAGTGCATCTTTTGGGGGTGTCACGCTGATTTCCAGAAATCTGACAGTACTTTTCGCCAAGTCCGAATTCACCGGGTTCCGTTTTCGCTGATTTGAAATTGAATACGGGGATAAGCGCGATACTTTTTCGCATGGAAAACCAGCGATATCGGCGAAAAGTCCGGCATCCGAAAAGTACAGGACTTTTCGCGGCTAAT
The DNA here is from genome assembly GCA_031769625.1 of Taudactylus pleione. Classification (NCBI taxonomy): domain Eukaryota; kingdom Metazoa; phylum Chordata; class Amphibia; order Anura; family Myobatrachidae; genus Taudactylus; species Taudactylus pleione. The sequence continues at coordinate 3,793,731 of JAUIMM010000375.1, read as the reverse complement.
TGAATATGCCCCTATATGTCAGCTGTAGCAATGTGTAAAAATACATAAAGTGTATGAATAAACAAAACCTATATACATGAGGATAAAATTACACATAAAGCAATCTAACAAGCGGAGATATATAGACAATTGTTGAGGTTTCACATAGGTTTTTCCCATGTCTCTGCGGACAGGTCAGGTCTGCAAGAACCAGTCGCAACAATGCCCAAATACATTTTAATCGGATATAAAAACCATCACCATATAAAAACAAACAAAAACAAATTAATAAAAAAAAAATTTTTCGGATGATTATTATAATTATAATTTCCTCTGTACAACTCGACTCTGTCCAGCTTGATCCCCATTGGTACTTTTACATGATATCGGTCAATGTTTTAGCAGCTCTATTTTTAAGGCAACTTCAGATTTTATTTGTGACATCTCAGATGTATATTAAGTTGTGAATTACTTATGAAACACTTCCCCCCTATTCAGAGCAAAGATATCGCCTCTCTCCTGTATGACTTGCCTGGGAATCTAGTGACCATGTAGACACTGTAATGTCACATGAGCTTTCATGTAATTTGCACATTGTTTTAACAGTATTTTATTTATACACTTTTGTTTTCATTTTTGTGTATTTATAATTGTACTGTTGAATTGATCACAGTAAAAACAAGAGATATGGTAAGAACTTACCTTTGTTATCTCTGTTTCTACGAAGTCCATAGGGTCCACAGGGTTGACCTTGGGGTATGGCTGGATCTGGATCCACGGGCACCACGCAGTTAAAGCTTTTGCTGCTCCCAGGATGCACTTGGGTCCATCCTCCTCTATACCCCACCCCCGAGCCACAGGCACCTCAGTTGGTAAGCAGCCAAGGCCGGAGGAGGAGACAAAACAGAGAGAAGGAAGACTGGAACACACAAGAAACCATACTCACAGACATGGGAGACGGAAAAACCGGTGACCAGCCACACAGCCCATATGAAGCCAGGTGCGTCAGGGCGGGTGTCCTGTGGACCCTATGGACTTCGTAGAAACAGAGATAACAAAGGTAAGTTCTTACCATATCTCTTGTTTTCTACTTCAGGGTCCATAGGGGGTACACAGGGTTGTCCTTGGGCATGTCCCAAAGCAGTTCAACTAAGGGCGGGGACGCTCCTGTGCAGAAAGGAGAACCCGGCGCCCAAAGGATGCATCCTGAGAGGCAAAGGTGTCAAATGCATAGAACCTCAAAAATGTCTGAATGGAAGACCAGGTGCCGCCTTACATAGCTGAACAGCAGAGGCGCCACGTCTAGCAGCCCAAGAAGGACCCATAGACCGAGTGGAATGAGCCTTAACGGAGGCTAAAACAGGTAAACCCTCCTGTGCATAAGCCTCACAAATAACAGAACAAAGCCAACAGGCTAAAGTTTGTTTGTTGGCAGGCCAACCCCTCCTGTGAAAACCAAAGAGGACAAACAAGGAATCAGACTTCCTAACGGAATCAGTCCGGTCCACATAAATTCTGAGAGCACGGGCTACATCCAAGGAAGCCTCACCAGCTGAAAGATCAGGTGACTGAAAAGCTGGCACAACAAGTTCCTGATTAATGTGGAACTTAGAAACCACTTTAGGCAGAAACTCACGACGAGTGCGAAGCACCGCTCTGTTCTGGTGAAAAATCAGAAAAGGAGGGCGACAGGAAAGCGCCCCCAATTCTGACACCCTCCTGGCAGAAGCAATCGCCAGGAGAAAAACAGTCTTAAACGTTAACCACTTGAGTTCCACCGACTCAAGAGGTTCAAAAGGAGGACCCTGCAGGGCCCGAAGAACCACCGCCAAGTCCCAAGGAGCCACAGGAGGCACAAAGGGAGACTGGATTTGAAGAACACCTTGGAAAAAGGTGTGAACATCTGGCAGTGTAGCGATCCTACATTGGAACCACACAGACAGTGCCGACACATGAAACTTCAGCGAGGCAAGACGTAAGCCTAGGTCCAAACCTGACTGAAGAAAAGCCAAAATCCTAGAAACTCGGAACACTTGAGGATCATAGTTTCTGGACTCACACCACTGAAAGTAAGAGTGCCACACTCTGTGGTAATCCGTGCGGAAGCAGGCTTGCGTGCCCTTAGCATGGTACTAATAACCGAACCGGAGAAGCCCCGAGACCTTAAGACAGCTGTCTCAAGAGCCACGCCGTCAAAGACAGCCGACCCAGATCCGAGTAAAGGCATGGCCCTTGAGACAACAGGTCCCGACGCTGAGGAAGAAGGTACGGAGCGTCGATGGGGAGGCTCCTCAAATCGCAGTACCAAGGACGTCTGGGCCACGCTTGAGCCACCAGCAAGAGCGTGCCACCGTCCTGCTTGAATTTCCGCAGTACCCGAGGCAGCAGGGATATTGGAGGAAATAGATACGCCAGTTGAAACGTCCATTTCACCGACAGTGCGTCTACCAGACTTGTGCCTGCATCTCTTGTCCTTGACCCGTACACGGGCAACTTGTGATTGTGATGGGAGGCCATCACGTCCAGGTCCGGCAGCCCCCATCTGTCCACGAGTAGTTGAAATACCTCTGGGTGAAGCGACCATTCCCCGGGATGCACTGAGGAAGTCCGCCTCCCAATTGAGGACTCCGGGGATGAAGATTGCCGAGATTGCTGGAATGTGGATGCGAGACACCTCCAACATCGCAGCACGACTGCGAGTTCCTCCGTGGTGGTTGATGTATGCCACCGTGGTGGCGTTGTCGGATTGAACCTGTACTGCCTTTCCTTGAAGAGCGGTGCCGGATGACTGCAGGGCCCTGTACACGGCCCGCAGCTCCAGAATGTTGATGGGGAGAACCGCTTTCTTCCGCATTCCAACGGCCCTGAAGTGACAACGAGCCTGTCACTGCCCCCCAACCCCGGAGACTGGCACCTGTTGTGAGCAGAACCCAGTCCGGGATCCAAAAGGGGCGCCCCTCGACGAGATGAGCTGTCTGAAGCCACCAAGCTAGAGACAGCCGAACCTCCGGGGACAATACCAGCATCTGAGACCGGATCCGGTGAGGTAACCCGTTCCATTCGGATAGAATCAGCCCCTGCAGGTGCCTGGAATGGAACTGGGCAAGTTCCACCATGTCGAATGCCGACACCATGGACCCCAGAACTCTCATTGCCGAGTGAACCGACACTTGGCAACTGCTCAGGCAACTGTGTATCTGCAGCTGCAGGGAGGAGACCTTTTCCGGAGTCAGGAAGATCCTTTGCTGACGATAATCTAGCAGGGCTCCCAAATGAACCATCCACTGTGATGGAATCAGGGAGGACTTTTTCCAAATAATCAACCACCCGTGCGCTTGCAGACAAGTGATCGTCAGGTGGAGATGTTGAAGCAGTACCTCCGGAGAGCTCGCCAGCAAAAGGAGGTAGTCTAGATACGGTAGCAGCCGTACATTCTGGCTCCGAAGGTGGGCGGCCATGACCGCCATCACTTTGGCCTCTCTACGGCACCAAGGGTTTTCACCAAAGGGTAGCGCCCGAAATTGGTAGTGATGTAGCAGTATAGCAAACCTCAGATACCGCTGGTGTGAAGGTGCTATAGGAACATGGAGGTAGGCGTCCTGGATATCCAGGGAGACCATGTAATCCCCCGGTTCCATCACCAGAATGATGGAATGTAACAGTTCCATCCTGAATTTGGGAACTCTGAGGAACTTGTTTAGAGACTTCAAATTGAGGATAGGGCGATGAGAACCATTTGGTTTCTGCACCAGAAACAGAGTAGAGTAGAGTAGTACCCCGTCCCCCGTTGTGACTGAGGAACGGGAACAATGACCCCTGCTTTCAGCAAGGACTCTATAGCTTCCTGGATCTGCAAAGCTTTGGTTTTGTCCTGAGGACTCGTGCAGAAAAACTGGTGGGGCGGTCTGTGCCGAAAAGACAGGGCATACCCCTGGGAGACCACTTCTCGAACCCAGGCATCCATGGTGGTATTGTGCCAGCACTGGGCAAATTGAAGAAGTCGGCCTCCCACTCTGGGGTCCCCAAGAGGGAGGCCCGTCCCATCAGGCAGAAGGTTTATCTTCCTGCTTGGAAGAAGGGCGCCTAGCACTCTAGGCCTGCTTCTTGGGCTTAGAGGCGGCCTTGGTCGCCGACTGCCTCGAGAAGGACTGACCTGTAGCCTTACCCTGAACCCGAAAGAATCGAAAGGCAGAGCTCCTGACCTAGGCATGCATTGTAGTCGAAGGGAGGAAAGCTGACTTGGATTTAGCCAGAGTAGCCACTATTTTGTCCAAGTCTGGACCAAATAACTCCTCATTAAAGGGTAAGGCCTCCAGGCCCTTCTTAGAACAGCGTCAGCAGGAGAACAACACAGGAGCCACAGAGCACTCAATCTCCTCATCAGACATGACAGAATATATATATTCAACGTATATATATATATATATATATATATAAATATATCACAATAGAGAAGTATGGTGTTGAACACCTGCGCCCTCACCAGTATGAAACACAACAGCCCACAATATGGTACTTTGTAGCACCCAACAGTATGTGACTGACCTCACAGATACGTGATTTATATACGCGAGGTCCACAGAAAAACGCCCTTCCCCCACACACCTGCCGGGCCGTAGGAGAAGGAAAGGGATAGGCATAAGCTGACAGTAAGTAGAAATCAGCACAGACAGGCAGCACTAGCAAAAGTCACATACCATGCAGAAAAGTCAATACTCACTGCACCTTTCACTACAATCAACCTGCCCAGATTCAGTATCTGGGAGGGCTATAGTGCTGTGTACACTGGCCCTGATTCAGAGCCGGATGCTCTGAAAGAGCGCTCGCTCTAAATCAGGGCGTTTTGGTTTTTTTTTTTTGAGCAGCCTCTTGCCCACCCACAGCTATTGCGAGCGGCCAGGATGATGGCCGCGATGGTCAAGACCATCGGGCTTGCGACGAGACCCTTGCGGTAGGGTCTCGTGGCCGCAAGCCCCAAAGAGCTTCTGGCTCTAATAGAGCCGGAAGCTCTCCCACTGACATCACTGGTGATGTCAGTGGGGCCGCCCACAAACGGCAGGCGTTCGCATGGGAACGCCTCCGTTTGTGAAGCAACCCCCCCGCCACACCTACAAAACGGGGCGAGCTGTCGATCAACATCGACAGCCGCCCCTATTGTAGTGAGCCACGGAGCGAGTGCTTTTTGCGCTCGCTCCGGGGCTCATGCGTGCGCACTGGAGCCACCATCGACCCGCTTGCGAGTGGGTCTGAATCAGACCCACTGTTCTTTAGCAGGGGACAGGTACACAGGGGGACCGGTCCACGCACCGCCTGGGAGATCTGCATTGCTACCGGTAGATGGCCACCAGAGACCTCAGAGGAGGAGTGTCCGCATCTCAGCGATGTCAGTACACGTGAGAAAAGGCGCGCTGAGCTGAGGGGAGGAGCCGCTAAACCAGGGAAGGCTCTCTCCCCTGGCTAGTGATTAACCCCAGGGACGCCGGTTCCCGTCCAGCCATTACTCCCTGGTGGTCTAGCGGACGCGCGGGGTATGCCTGGAGCCCGCCGTCGCTACTAGTGCCGCCGGTCTGTCCCCAGAGACCGGCGGCTAAAGACTGCATTTACCCACAAGCAACGCAAGTCAGCGCTGCTCGCGGCTTACCTGTACCCGGCGATCCGGCTGCAGTCGTGGGAGGTCCCGGAGCCTTGCTAGTACTGACTCCGGGGTTCCGCTGCGATCCCCAGAGCTGTACTGGCGTCGCAGCGCCAGCGGGGTGAAGGAGCGGCAACGTGGATGACCTAATGGACAGTCTGTTGCTGCCGCTCTGAAGAATGAAAAAAAAATAAATAAACCTTTTCTTCTTTTAAAAAATAAATCAGCTTATGGGCTGCTCCACTGCGCAAGGGTGACCCGACTCCGGCCGGGCACCAACTAAAACTGAGGTGCCTGTGGCTCGGGGGCGGGGTATAGAGGAGGATGGACCCAAGTACATCCTGGGAGCAGCAAAAGCTTTAACTGCGTGGTGCCCGTGGATCCAGATCCAGCTATACCCCCAAGGTCAACCCTGTGGACCCCCTATGGACCCTGAAGTAGAAATTTATATTCAATCTCGTCGTGCTCACATACCCCAGTGTTAGCAAATACGCGCTATAGTGCGTATTTTACCCGATATCGGGCACTGGGGACCCACTTTTTTTTAAAGTAGCCGGGTCCCCGGGGACGTGCTGTGGCCAATCCCTGACAGCTGGCTGCAGCACAGCGCGTCCCCCTGCAGAGACAGACACAACGCTGTCAGTTAGAGCAGCCAATGAGAGTCAGATAGACTCTCATTGGCTGCTGCTGTGGAAAGCCGTGCTGGGATCAATTGTCTGATCCCAGCATCGGCACAGCATCCATGCCCGGCGCTGGGACAGTGTTTGTTCCCAGCGCCGGGTAAGCCACCACGGCGGGTACCTGGTGAAGGGACCCCTGGCCCCTTCCACCAGTGGCGGCGAGAAAAGCTTGGCTCCGGGCGCGAGCTGAACGGAGCTCGCTGCCCGGAAGCCAAGTAGCGGCGGTGGTTGTTTGGCACTGGCCGCAAGCTTTTGGCTCGCGGTCCAGCAGCCAATAGGAGGCAGACGCGACGAGCCAATCGCGGCTCGCCGAGTCATAGCCCCGCCCACTCGCGGCATCTTGAAAAGACGCCGCTGAGCGGGAAAGTTCAGTCCGTCGGCGGAGGGGAGGAGTGAAGACCTCCCGAAGAGAGGAGCGGCGCGGCAACAGTTCCGGCGGCCGCGCAAGAGGCCAGAAGACGGCGTGATCAATAAGGAAGAGGCGGTGCCGCTGGCCAGCGGCAGAAGACTGAAGCTGAGGGCCAAAGAGGACTGCGGGGGAGGAAAGCAAAAGAGCTATCGAAGCTCCCCCCCGCAGCCTCTTCCACCGTGCGGGCAGGCGGCCTTGGGCCACCGTTATTTACCCCTCCCTAGACCACCAGGGTTGTCGGGCACTAGGCCCGTGGGATAAATTCAGGCAATAGGCCTGTGGGTCTATAGGCGGGCACAAGGCCCGGGCAACATAGGGGGCATTAGGCCCAATTGAAGGTATATGCCCCCCAAATAGGTGTGTGACTTGGGCATTAGGCCCAGGACACTAGCGGGCCCATCTATTTGCCCTTTAGTGGACTGGGCCTTATGCTCAGGTCACTCACACCTATTGGGGCAGATACCTTCTTTGGACTGCATAGGTGGTTGAAGGCATACGGGGGGCAATGCACAGGGGGACCTGCTGCTGGGGGCAATGCACAGGGGGGCCTGCTGCTGGGGGCAATGCACAGGGGGGCCTGCTGCTGGGGGCAATGCACAGGGGGGCCTGCTGCTGGGGGCAAAGCACAGGGGGACTGCCACTGGGGGCAAAGCACAGGGGGACTGCTACTGGGGGCAAAGCACAGGGGGGCTACTACTGGGGGCAAAGCATTGGGGAACTACAGGGCATTAATGTGCGGCATCATTTTGTATGGGGTATTACTGCATGGCATAATGTGTAAAGGCTGGGCTTTGCTGTGGCATAATGTGTAAAGGGCATTAATGTGCGAAATAATGTGTAAAGACCGGGCATTTATACTTTCATAAATATGCCTATTACCTAAAGTGGCTAACCATAATATCACTTTAAAACGGGACACATGAATTAATTACCAAGGTTCTGTGACTGGCTGACTTCATGCCTGGATTTCACCTGAAAGATCATGGAGGCATTAAAACATGCATTTAAAGGGGATTGTGGGGATATCTGATGCTGTTGGGGGTATCAGATCTGCATTTTAGGGGCATGTGGGGAGGTCTGAGGCATATGGGGAGCTCTAAAGCATAAATTATGATGGGACCCACAAATGGTCAGGTAGGACCCCATTTTTCTAGAGTGGTGGGTCCCTGGGACCCACAAATTTTGTCGCTCACCGCGATCACTGCATACCCTACATTTCCATTGTAGATTTCCCACATTCATGGCAGGAATAAGTTTTTTCTTGTGTGACTTCTCTGATGCACAACGAGCTGCGAATTCCGCGCAAACTGTTTCCCGCACTCGGAGCAAGGATACGGCTTCACTCCTGTGTGGACTCTCTGATGTACAGTGAGATACGACATAAGTGTAAAACATTTCCCACACTCGGAGCAGGAGTAAGGCTTCTCTCCCGTGTGAATTCTCTGATGGTTAACGAGATACGATTTACATGAAAACAGTTTCTCACATTCAGAGCAAGCGTAGCTTCTCTCTCCTGTGTGGGCATTCTGATGGCGCAAAAGTGATGTCCGCTGTGTGAAACATTTCCCACACTCAGAGCAGGGGAATGGTTTCTCTCCTGTGTGGGTTCTCTGATGGATACAGAGTTCTGAATTACATGAGAAACCTTTCCCACACTCAGAACAAAGAAAGGGTTTCTCTTGTATGTGAGATCTCTGATGCCTATGAAGACTTTCTTTCCTGAAGTACCGCTTCCCACACTGAGAGCAGGGGTAAGGCCTCGCTCCTGTGTGATTCTTCTGATGCTCAGCGAGAGCCACACTAGCTTTAAAAGATTTCCCGCATTCAGCGCAAGAATACGGTCGCTCTTCCGAATGACTCCTCTGATGTAAGTTAAGTCTTGTTTGACTGATGAAATATTTCCCACACACAGAGCAAGGAAATGGTTTCTCCCCTGTGTGGATTCGCTGATGTTGCAGAAGATCTGAATTCTGCTTAAAAGATTTCCCACACTCGGAGCAGGGGTACGGTTTTTCTCCCGTGTGGGTTCTTTGATGTACAACAAGGTTTGAATTACTAGTGAAATGCTTCCCACACTCTGGGCAAGGATAGAGTCCATCTCCTGTGTGTATTCTCTGATGTTTGCGAAGTCCTGTATGATGCATGAAACATTTCCCACATTCAAAGCAAGAATATGGTCTCTCTCCTGTGTGACTTCTCTGGTGACTAAGTAGAAGTGATTTTTTGATAAAGCATTTCCCACATTCTGAGCAAGACCATGATTTGTTTGTCATGCCGCTGCTTCCCCTTTTCCCTTGACGTTTAGGAAAACTGATGCCTGGTTTGTCATTAATTGAAGAAGATCCAGATTCCTCCTTAATAGGAGTAGATGTATACTGTGTATTATCTGTGGATGTATATATGTCAGTGTCTGTAATGGTTCCTGCATCACAAGAGACTGATTCCTCCTTAATACGAGTAGATGTATACTGTGTATGATATGTGGGTGTATATATGTCAGTGTGTGTGAGGTCTGCTCCATCACACGAGACTGATTCCTCCTTAATATGAGTAGATGTATACTGTGTATTATCCGTGGGTGTATATATGTCAGTGTGTGTGAGGTCTGCTCCATCACACGAGACTGATTCCTCCTTAATATGAGTAGATGTATACGGTGTATGATCTGTGGGTGTATACATGTCAGTGAGGGTTCCTCCATCACATGAGACTGATTCCTCCTTAATATGAGTAGATGTATATTGTGTATGATCTGTGGGTGTATACATGTCAGTGTGTGTTATGTCTTCTCCATCACATGAGACTGATTCCTCCTTAATATGAATAGATGTACACTGTGTATAATATGTGGGTGTATACATGTCAGTGTGTGTGAGGTTTCCTACATCACATGAGGCTGATTCCTCCTTAATATGAGTAGGTGTATACTGTGTATGATATGTGGGTGTATACATGTCAGTGTGTGTGAGGTCTCCTCCATCATATGAGACTGATTCCTCCTTAATATCACCAGATGAATTTTTATGTAAGTCTGTTGGGAAAATGTATAGTAGTTAGATTTATAAACTGTAATTTTTCCCCATGCTACCAATCCTTTCATACAATAACATTACTTCCGCTGTCTATCCCTAAGTGTTATTATTACAGATTCACATGATACCAATAAAGCCAGGAGTACGATTCGGAGTCATTTAACATTCTCTATTGTTTATTTGGCAAAACCTGATCTTACCGCTGATGCTATACTCTTACCCAGGTCCCCATTAAAGAAGCAGCACATCTGCTTCCTGCTTCATCATCAATGCTAATCACTGTAGAATTAGGACTTCAGAGTGATCCCAAAGGCTCCCCAAAGTGACTGGTGTTACCCCATAGCTCCAACACCACTACAATTAGTGGTGACACTGAAACACTAAGCAGATTGAAAAGCATAAAGTACAATTGGAGCAACATCTGCTAAGAAAGGGTTCAGTAGCTTCTCCAATGCCGAATGGGTATCCTGTTATTGAATAACACACACACACACACTCTATCTCTATCAGGATACCCATTCATATATAGTAACAATTAATTTATTCACAAATGACGGCATCACCTTTATACAGAGACTAGATCAAGCATCCTCTTACCCAGTGATGCGAGGGACCAGTGATTCTCCATCATCACGTCCTTGTACAGCTTGTGTTCCTCTATATACTGCCCCTCCTGCGTGGAGAGATAGACCGTGACATCCTCACACCTTAAAGGAACCTGACACACATACTGATACAGTCATCACCCAGACACATCCCCTGGTGTTACTGTATAATGCCCCATTCTCAGCAATCACCTCTCCAGTCATCACCCAGACACATCCCCTGGTGTTACTGTATAATGTCCCATTCCCAGCAGTCACCTCTCCAGTCATCACCCAGACACATCCCCTGGTGTTACTGTATAATGTCCCATTCTCAGCAGTCACCTCTCCAGTCATCACCCAGACACATCCCCTGGTGTTACTGTATAATGTCCCATTCCCAGCAGTCACCTCTCCAGTCATCACCCAGACACATCCCCTGGTGTTACTGTATAATGTCCCATTCCCAGCAGTCACCTCTCCAGTCATCACCGAGACACATCCCCTGGTGTTACTGTATAATGTCCCATTCTCAGCAGTCACCTCTCCAGTCACCACCCAGACATATCCCCTGGTGTTACTGTATAATGTCCCATTCTCAGCAGTCACCTCTCCAGTCATCACCCAGACACATCCCCTGGTGTTACTGTATAATGTCCCATTCCCAGCAGTCACCTCTCCAGTCATCACCCAGACACATCCCCTGGTGTTACTGTATAATGTCCCATTACCAGCAGTCACCTCTCCAGTCATCACCCAGACACAGCCCCTGGTGTTACTGTATAATGTCCCATTCCCAGCAGTCATCTCTCCAGTCATCACCCAGACACAGCCCCTGGTGTTACTGTATAATACCCCATTCCCAGCAGTCACCTCTCCAGTCATCACCCAGACACATCCCCTGGTGTTACTGTATAATGTCCCATTCCCAGCAGTCACCTCTCCAGTCATCACCCAGACACATCCCCTGGTGTTACTGTATAATGTCCCATTCCCAGCAATCACCTCTCCAGTCATCACCCAGACACATCCCCTGGTGTTACTGTATAATGTCCCATTACCAGCAGTCACCTCTCCAGTCATCACCCAGACACAGCCCCTGGTGTTACTGTATAATGTCCCATTCCCAGCAGTCATCTCTCCAGTCATCACCCAGACACAGCCCCTGGTGTTACTGTATAATACCCCATTCCCAGCAGTCACCTCTCCAGTCATCACCAAGACACAGCCCCTGGTGTTACTGTATAATGTCCCATTCCCAGCAGTCACCTCTCCAGTCATCACCCTGACACATCCCCTGGTGTTATTGTATAATGTCCCATTCCCAGCAGTCACCTCTCCAGTCAGCAGCTGAATGATCTTGTTGGTGAGTCCCAGGATCTTCTGGTCATTGTCTCTCTCATGTATCACAGGCACGGGGACGGCTGCTGGGTGTCTCGTGCTCATCAGAGGTCTTCTTCACTACTGTGTAATCCTGTATATTGACAAACATTATTACACATTTGTACAAAATGCACTGGACTAACCAATCTAGTATTTAAAGCCCCTATGGCAACTAATGTAATATAAAATACACACTGTGACACTCCCAGACCCCTTACCACTAAATCCACTCTATTTTGGCTGTTGCATGTCTGTACATACGTCCTAAGAAAGAGAGCTGGAAGTGTTGAGCAAGACTTTGTGATTACATCCATATGAAATGATTCATACATTATTGACATTATAAAGATCTGCGGAATTGTATCATCAGGGAGTTAAGGATCAAGATTGGAAAACTACTTTGTCCACATCTAAGGAACATATTTTTATCCATATAGTTCCTGGACCCCCTCACCTCCCCAGTCAGGTCCCTGTGTTAGTAATAGAGATAATAGTGATGTCACTGTGACACTCCCAGACTCCGTCATCTCCCCAGTCAACTCCCTGTGTTAGTAATAGAGATAAGAATTATGTCACTGTGACACTCCCAGACTCCCTCACCTCCCCAGTCAGGTCCCCGTGTTAGTAATAGAGATAATAGTGATGTAACTGTGACACTCCCAGACTCCCTCACCTCCCCAGTCAGGTCCCTGTGTTAGTAATAGAGATAATAGTGATGTCACTGTGACACTCCCAGACTCCGTCATCTCCCCAGTCAGGTCCCTGTGTTAGTAATAGAGATAAGAATTATGTCACTGTGACACTCCCAGACTCCCTCACCTCCCCAGTCAGGTCCCTGTGTTAGTAATAGAGATAAGATGTATGTGTTAATAATAAGGATTTAGTGATAAAAGAGGAATAGGCTACAGATTGATATGGTATGAAGGTCTGCCAGTATAATCAGCAGTGGGAAAAGCCAGTGGAGAACCTGACAGTATAGAGGTAGGTATTAGTTGCAGGAACAGAGAGTATAAACTGCCACTTTATACGTCACCAGTAAGATCTCACTCACTTACTGTAGGTGTGAGGTACAAAATGGGCGCAAGTTACAACCCAAAAAAATTAACACTAAATGAACAGATTTCGAGGTGTGGCCCTCTTTGCAACTGCTGCATGACAGCTTTATGACAAGAACACTTCACATACATTAACGTCCATGTTTTAAAACTACCTCACTTACGTGTAACAAATGCATTTGCCATTCGGGATTGTTTTAGTTGTTAAAACCAGGGCCGTAGCTAGTGTATTGCGGCCGGTGCCATCGCACAGGGCACCACAGGACAGGGGGCGGTGTGTGGGCCTGTCATATTTCTGTTTATTATCATTCTTTCTTGTAGCTTCCTCTTATTTCATCCCCAGCATCTCCTGGCCTCCCCTATCTCTTCCCTGGCCCTTCCCCATGAAGCCATGGCCCTTTTTTGGGTGCATTATGTCCCTTTGAAAAATGAGGGGGGCGCCAATGCTCTTTCTGGCACAGGGCACCAAAAAGTCTAGTTACGGCTCTGGTTAAAACCTATGTAATACAAAATTTAAAAAAAATCTAAAAACACGCTAATAGGAGCATGTTCTGTTTCCAGGCTACGAAGGAAGCTCCAGTCAGTGGGGTGTTTGTGTCTCACTAGTCACAAACACGTCATCATTAGCATCCTATATTCCACCTACCCGCGGTAACCCGCAAATGATCCATCTGTTCCTGGCATATTTTCGTCTCTTTCCAGGTCTGCATGCATATTTACAATTGTGCTATCACGCACTTAGTGTGCTTGGTTTATGACTGAACGTCTCAGTCTTGTTCCGATGTGGCCATGAGTCAGTAGAGACTTGCAAGAAGTCAGACATTTGCATGATCACATATGGGAACATTCCAAAGTATATGTACAAGCGCAATTTGTGCTCCGGAAACGTTTCATAATACTCCCTCTGCATGAGCTCCATAGAGGATTATGTAAAGTTCTGGAGGCTCTAAAAAGTCATTAAGAAGACCGAAGAAAACGCTACTACAATGGTGCACGGGTGCATAACCAGACTTATCCAGCTTAGAAGAAACAGAGATGATATGATAAAACAGCATTCATCATCAGGAAGGATCAAATAATATCTAGAACTAGGAAAACATGAATATTGGAGAAAGACTCAAAGGCAACAGAACAATGGCTTTTCATAAAAAGACAGTGACAGTCCCAAGGAATAGTCTCCCAGCAGTTGTGGCTGGGAATAGTTGAGACTTTCTCACCCCTCTGAGAAACCTTGAGGGTGGAAACAGGTTAGAGGTGCAGGGGACGTGGTGTGCAGCAGGTGGACCTTACGCTGAAGTGAATCAAAGCGAAACGCGTCATCAAGCTCCCATACTGCCAGCGTCATTTAGGAAGAGGGCGGTATGCAGCAGGTTGCCCTACTCTCTCAATATAGTGCCCCCCAAAATTTGTGTTAAGTGGGAACTAACGCAGTACAAGAAGCCAAGAGTGCATGGAAAATACATATTGCTATTGTTTGGCATTAGATCTATATTAAACACACAACTTGATGATGGATCTATTAGTATTTGGATATGGAAAGGAAACAGGATAAGAGAAGATGATCAAATGGGAAAACGACAGCAGAATGAATGTGAAAAGGGTTAATATTAATAACAGGACACCAGAGGCTGCTCCCCCTGTATAATATTTATAACAGGACACCAGAGGCTGCTCCCCCTGTATAATAATAATACTAATAAACTAGAGGCTGCTCCCCCTGCATAATAATAATAACAGGACACCAAAGGCTGCTCACACTGTATATTAATAATAACAGGACACCAGATGATGCTGATTATGCTGGAATATGTGACCGTACATATTCCTTCAGCAATTCACGAATATATGCATGCTTATGTCTTTCATTATTATTTTCATTGCAATTAAGAGTACATACAAATGATTCAGGATATATATGTTGTAAGTTGCAGAGGACAACATGTGTCGAATGGCCTGAGGCCTAGAGATGAGGTCTACCCCCTCTCTAACGTAGGTAGGTGTGTGTCTGAAGCAACAGTTATTATTGTTTAATCTAAAAGGTATAAGTGTTATTACAGAAAATAGGTATAAATCAGAACTGGTGAAAACTATTTCTTCTCTAGCAAGATAGAATAATGGGTTAGTTTAATACTAACAGACTAGGAGACAGTAGGTCCCAGATCCGTATAAACAAGGAGGGAGCTAATCAGGATAGCCTTGGCCTATAAGCGGTCACCAGTATTTTGAGAACTAAGTATTTTGAGAACATAGAAAGGAGATTATAGGTTTTGTTATGATTAAAATATATAATCAGTGAAATGTTTAGTGCACATGAATATTGGCTTAATTAATTAATATTCGCCATTTTATAATATGTCAGTAGCAGAGAGGGAAAAAAGTATAAAAGATTGATCAAAGAGGGGAGGGGTCAGTCAGTCGGGTTGAGCAGGAGAGAACGTGGGTCGAGAGAGTCCCGGGGCGCTGAGGTGTAAGTATAAACAGGGCTGGCTGTCACCTTGTGAGTCTATGCTAGGCATTACAGATAATCATTTTATCACTGCTGCTGAACTAATGATTTTTATGTTATAAGTCTGCTTTGTCAGTAATACAATGGTGCATGTAGAATTGATTTGCTTTTTAAGTAAAACATTGTCATTTATTTTAAAGTTGGTATTGGTCTGAATTATTCCATTTCTTCTTATAATAAGTAAGGTTTAAAAATAATATCCAAAACACATTGCGCTATCATGCTCCCCCTGTATAATAATAATGAGAGGACACCAGAGGCTGCTCCCCCTGTATAATAATAATAATGAGAGGACACCAGAGGCTGCTCCCCCTGTATAATAATAATGAGAGGATGCCAGAGGCTGCTCCCCCTGTATAATAACAATATTATTATTATTATTGTTATTATACAGGGGGAGCAAGCTCTGGTGTCCTCTCATTATTATTATACAGGAGGAGCATCATCTTGTGTATTATTATTACTATTAATGACACCAGAGGCTGCTCCCCCTGTATACTAATAATAATAGGACACCAGTGGCTGCTCCCCCTATATAATAATAAGAGGACAC
Source organism: Taudactylus pleione (assembly GCA_031769625.1). Classification (NCBI taxonomy): domain Eukaryota; kingdom Metazoa; phylum Chordata; class Amphibia; order Anura; family Myobatrachidae; genus Taudactylus; species Taudactylus pleione. The sequence continues at coordinate 3,777,918 of JAUIMM010000375.1, read as the reverse complement.
CAAAGGGTGCTCCCCCTGTATAATAATAATGAGAGGACACCAGAGGCTGCGTCCCCTGTATAATAACAACGACACCACAGGCTGCTCCCCCTGTATAATAATATTAATAATAAGACACCAGAGGCTGCTCCCCCCATATAACAACAACAACAACAGGACACCAGAGGCTGCTCCCCCTGTATAATACTACTACTACTACTACTAATAGGACACGAGAGGCTGCTCCCCCTATATAATAAGAGGATACCCCTGTATTATTTTTATTATACGGGGGAGCAGCCTCTGGTGTCCTCTTAGTATTATACGGGGGAGCAGCCTCTGGTGTCCTCTTAGTATTATACGGGGGAGCAGCCTCTGGTGTTCTCTTATGATTATTGTACAGGAAGAGCAGCCTCTGGTGCCCTGTTATTATTATTGTTATGCAGGGAAGCAGCCTCTGATGTCCTTTTATTATTATACAGGGGAAGCAGCCTCTGGTGTCTCCTATTATTAATTATTATTATTATTATACAAGAGGAGCAGCCTCTGGTGTCTAGTTATTATTAAATGCTGCTCCTCCTGTATAACAACAACAGGACACCAGAGGCTGCTCCCCCTGTATAAAAATAAAATAATAATAAGAGGACACAAGAGGCTGCTCCCCCTCTATAATAATAAGAGGACACCAGAGGCTGCTCTCCCTGTATAATAATAATAATCATTATTATTATTAATAATATTAATAATAATAATAATAATGGGACATCAGAGGCTATAATAATAAAATAATAATAATAGACACCAGAGGCTGCTCTCCCTGTATAATAATAATAGGACACCAGAAGCTATAATAAGAAGACACCAGAAGCTATAATAAGAAGACACCAGAGGCTGCTCCCCCTCTATAATAATAAGAAGACACCACAGGCTGCTCCCCCTGTATAACAATAACAACAGGACACCAGAGGCTGCTCCTCCTGTATAAGAGGACACCACAGGCTGTCCCCCCCTGTATAATAATAATAATAATAAGAGGACACCACAGGCTGCTCCCCCTGTATAATAAGAGGACACCAGAGGCTGCTCCCCGTGTATAATAATGAGAGGACACCACAGGCTGCTCCCCCTGTATAATAATGAGAGGACACCACAGGCTGATCCCCTGTATAATAATAATGAGAGGACACCACAAGCTGCTCCCCTTGTATAATAATAAGGACAGCACAGGCTGCCCCCCTGTATAATAATAATGAGAGGACACCACAGGCTACTCTCCTGTATAATAATAATAATAATAATGAGAGGACACCACAGGCTGCCCCGCCTATATAACAGTATATACCTATCATTACCCGCCGTCAGGCACAGCCATGTCTCCTCTTTGTTTCCACCAACTCGGAGCAGTCACCCAGAGGCAGCAGCTATAAAAATAAAAATTAACTTCTACTATTTTTTTGAAACCGGGCGGGAGCGGATGGGACGCACAAGGCCCCAGGATAGGAAGAAGGGTGGAACGCATAGGCCGGAAGTAGGATGGAACGCACAGGCCACAAGTAGGATGGAACGCACAGGCCGGAAGTAGGATGGAACGCACAGGCCGGAAGTAGGATGGAACGCACAGGCCGGATGTGTCTGGAGGAATGCAAAGGTTGTTACCTAACAAAAAAAAAAAAAAGGCTCTTCCGCAAAACCCGGAAATCAGATAGACCGCAAAGGCGAAAATTCGGTGGAACACACGGAACGAAGTTCGGGTAGAAGTGGATCTCACGGGATTGAAGTTTGTATAAAACCTTTCTGCCAGAGTGTGAGTACACATACATACTTACATAGGGGATGTAGTTATGACGGTCTCAACCCCGAGTGCGGAAACCCGGCAAGGGATTTAACATAGGCGTCGAAATACCGACGCCTATGTTAATCCCGATGCCGGAACGCAGAGGACGCCCATTCCCATACATAGACATAGAGCTCTATATACGTAGATATAACACACATATGTCCTACTCATGGATTTATGACCTCTTGTGTCCCACCTCATGGTACTTTCTGCTCACCTGGCATCTTACTGATGCCCTCACCATATCCTCACACTGTTCCCCTCGTACCTTACTCATTCTCTCACCACAGCCTCCTACTACTGCTCACCTGGTGCCTTACAGATACCCTCACCATAGCCTCATAATACTGCTCCCCTGGTATCTTATTGATGTCCTCACCATTGCCTCCTACTTCTGCTCATCTGGTACCTTAGTGATGTCCTTACCATAGCCTCCTACTACTGCTCACCTGGTGCCTTACTGATGCCCCCACCATAGCCTCACACTACTGCTCACCTGGTTCCTTACTGTTGTACTCACCATAGCCTCCTACTACTGCTCACCTGGTATCTTACTAATACCCTCACCATAGCCTCCTACGACTGCTCCCTTGGTGCCTTACTGATGCCCTCACACTACTGCTCCCCTGGTACCTTACTGATGCCCACACCATAGCCTCATACTATTGCTCCCCTGGTGCCTTACTGATTTCCTCGCCATAGCCTCATACTACTGCTCCACTGGTACCTTACTGCTGCCCTCACCATAGCCTCCTACTACTGCTCATCTGGTTCCTTACTGATGTCCTCACCATAGCCTCATACTACTGCTCACCTGGTTCCTTACTGATGTCCTCACCATAGCCTCATACTACTGCTCACCTGGTTCCTTACTGATGTCTTCATAGCCTCATACTACTGCTCACCTGGTACCTTAGTGATGTCCTCACCATAGCCTCATACTACTGCTCACCTGGTACCTTACTGATGTCCTCACCATAGCATCATACTACTGCTCACCTGGTACCTTACTGATGCCACCATAGGCTCATTCTACTGGTAATGTTACCCAGTCACTCTTGTCTGACCTACCTACAGGGAAACACCAGCTATTACTGACTCCTCTACATCTAGGCTTGGTGGTGTAGTCTTGAGTCTCCCACTTCCCTAAACACCTACAGTTACTCCATTTGTGGAACAGAAGACTTATTTCTTGGTGAAGGTTCGACAGATCCTAAAATAAGGGAACCCCTCCCTAGCCTTATGACATTCAGGGTTAATGATAAAGTTACTTTACTCTTTTGGGAAGGGTGTGAATGTACCAAGCCTTGTAAACTTACTGTGTTCACTTTTAAACCTTTTTGTTTAGGGCACATTATGCACACATGAACTCATGGGCTTTTTATAAAAATAAATCTGAAATCTAACGTAAGGAATTGGAAATCTTGGGGAATTTCAAAGTGACATCACTGTTATCTCTATTACTAACACAGTGATCTGACTGGGGAGATGAGGGAGTCTGGGATTGTCACAGTGACATCACTCTTATCCCTATTACTAATACAGGGACATGACTGGAGAGGTGAGGGAGTCTGGGAGTGTCACAGTGACATCATTCTTATCTCTATTGCTAACACAGGGACCTGACTGGAGAGGTGAGGGAGTCTGGGAGTGTCACAGTGACATCACTCTTATCCCTATTACTAATACAGGGACCCGACTGGGGAGGTGAGGGAGTCTGGGAGTGTCACAGTGACATCATTCTAATCTTTATTATTAACACAGGGACCTGACTGGGGGGAGGTGAGGGAGTATGGGAATGGCACAGTGACATCACTATTATCTCTATTACTAACACAGGGACCTGACTGGGGAGGTGAGGGAGTCTGGGAGTGTCACAGTGACATCACTATTATCTCTATTATTAACACAGGGACCTGACTGGGGAGGTGAGGGGGTCTGGGAGTGTCACAGTGACATCACTATTATCTCTATTACTAACACATGGACCTGACTGGGGAGGTGAGAGAGTCTGGGAGTGTCACAGTGACATCACTCTTATCTCTATTACTAACACATGGACCTGACTGGGGAGGTGAGAGAGTCTGGGAGTGTCACAGTGACATCACTATTATCTCTATTACTAACACATGGACCTGACTGGGGAGGTGAGAGAGTCTGGGAGTGTCACAGTGACTTCGCTCATATATCTTTCAATTAAGCATTGACGATTGGAGGGCTGAGGCGTCTTGGTGACAAACTATGTGACTCCAGTCCTAGAAGGTCTTTTTGTGTTTGGAGTCAGAGAGGATCACTCCTATAACTGTGACTAAGGGCCTGATTCAGCAAGGAACGCAGATGAGAATTTGCACGCAGTCATCCGATTGTTGCGTTCTGCGCATGCATCTTAGTGTGCGAACCGGCCACTGCGATCGGGAAGCAATCACCGTCACATCATAAAGTGGTTGACAGGAAGTGGTTGTTTGGGGGTGGGGAAGGGGGGGGGTCCAGTGCGTTTAATCGCTCTTACAGGGGCTTGTATGAATTAGCCATTGCGATGGCATACTCAGCCTGAGCTCTCATTGCGTGCAGGAAGTTTAGCAGTTTGTGAGTGAGGTCAGGTCAACCACAACTGTACGTATGTGTCCGATCTTACTCAATGTTACCGACTCTTTCGCACGCTTGCAAAGGTATTGCGGATGCAAGTAAAGGGAAGTGGGCGGCTGGATAAAGTGGTGGGCGTCTTTATATTTTGCTGTGATCGCTTCATTTGCATATTTTCGTAGCGAGCGGGTGCGTGCGATTGTAGACTCGCGTTCCGTGCTGAATCAGGCCCTAAGTCGGAAAGATAAATAACCAAACTATTTTATATCTCCTTACATTTTGCAATATAATTTTTGACCTTCAGCTTCTGTGAGATCATCTATAGAAACATTAGTATTTAAATATTCTTTTGATATTATGTACATTACATTATAGATATTTTCCTATAAGTGGTGGGTAGTAGATAACAAAATTGAAAGGTGATGCTAATCCAGTTTATTGTGGTTCTATACTCAGCAGTTTCTTCAATAAACATAAATTAAGAAACCAAAAAAAAAAAGACACAAGGGTCTGTACAAGGACGTGACGATGGAGAATCACCGGCACCGCATATCACCGGGTAAGATGAGACTTTCATTTATTGTATAGTGGACAACTGGTTAGATGGTCACCTATATACACACATCATCTGATAATCACATATATACAATGTACTCAGTCACTTTGTGTCTCCTACAGATGTACCCAGTAACAGAGATACCCCAGAGAGATGTCCCCGTCCTCTGTATTCCCAGGACTGTACAGAGGAGAATCACAGGACCCCACAGGAGGATCAGGTAGACGGGATTTAGGGTCTTGCCAAATATCAAAGTGACTGTCCCTATATTATGTGTAGAGAAATTGTGTGTCTCTAATACTCAAGTTTTCTATTATTTAATCTTGTTTAATAAAATCAGACATTATTAAAGTGTTATTTTATTGTTAATTAGGGTGAATATGTGACTTATATCATGGTAGAATTTATAGAAGTGGAAGAAGAGATGTATGTGAGGGGTGATCTGCAGTGTAAGGAGGAGGAAATCCCTACAGACATCAGCACAGGTGAGTAATAATCACTAAGTACAGAAAAGTTCTATATTCTTGAATTTTTTTTTTATGACGCTCACATTTTATCATTTTATGCACCACTTAACAGAGACTATTTAGTTATTCACATCAGTCCTTGCCCCAGGGATGGTTACAGTCTTCATTGGCTACACATACACAGAATTTGAATGTAAATGTACTTGTGTATAACCCATATTTATGAATTTCCCTGCAACTTAACTGTGACCGTGGTACGCGTTCGACATCCCGGTGGTCAGGCCAGTCAGAACCCTAGCGCCGGGATGCCAAAGGTAAGTATCGGGGGATTAGGGGGGGGGTTGATGGTTAGGCACGGGGGGGGGGGGGGGGGTTAGGGTTAGGCACCAAAGAGGTAGGGAGAGGGGGAGAGTTAGCATACCGACCATCAAGTGTCAGTATGCTAGCCCTTCCGGAGTGCCTACGTCTGGATTCTAACAGCCGGGATCCCGAGCGCTGGCATCTCATACGATTATGTGACTGCTTCCCCTCTCTTTCTGTAGTAAATACAGAGCAAAAAAGATTTTCTTCTTCAGGGTCCATAGGGATCCACAGGGAATAACCATGGAGTGTGTGTGCTTGGAGTGATCCGGGCACCAACCAGTCAAAGCTTTTAGCTCCCAGGATGCACCGCTCCTCCTCCATATAAACCCCGCCCCCAGCCACAGGCAGACAGTTTTTTCGTTTGATGCTGGAGAGGATGTTCGCACCTTTTTAACAGGGGGACTGCTAAAGTAGTCCCAAGCTTCTCATTTTATGAGTGTTTTTTTTTTTTTTTTTGTGAAGGATGGTCTGTGTGCTATTTGTTATGTATCACCAGAACAGCCCACCTTACCACCACCCGTCCAGGAGCCACCTTGGGTGTCCTCCTTGTCCCAGGTTATGACGCAGCTAGCGCGAATCGCTTGTCAGAATATGGGGTCTATTTACTAAGCTGTGTGAGGAGATAAAGTGGACAGTGATAAGGTACCAGCCAATCAGCTCCTAACTGCCATTTTTCAAAAACAGCCTGTGAGATGGCACTTAGGAGGTGATTGGCTGGTACCTTACCACCGTTCACTTTATCTCCTAACACTGCTTAGTAAATAGACCCCTATGGCTCATATGTCTGCCGCCTATCATCGTATGTTACAGGCGGACAAACCTTTAGCCACTAAAGCACATAGGATGCTGGAGGCTGCCTATCAGTGCTTTCAGATTCTGATCTATCGTCTGAGGAGGCAGATGATGCACACGCTTTTTTTCCCGGGACCTTCTCGGGTGAAGAGGACCATCATTTAACGGTGGATGTCCCTTCCCTAGTGACATTGGTTAAATCAATCCTGAATATAGAGGAACCGGCTCCTAAGCCTAAAACCCCGGTGTTTAAACGCCAGAAGGTGGTTAAGGCTGGATCCCTCAATCAGAACAGCTCACTGGGTTCTTGGGGGAAGCATGGCTTACACCTGGCAAACGGTTCCAGATTCCAAAAAGACTAAAGTCTTGTTACCCTTTCCCATTTGGTGTGTGTACTAAGTGGGAAGTCCCTCCTATGGTTGATGCTCACGTGGCATGCTTAATCCGAAGCTCTACGCTGCCTATACCGTCTGCATCCTCCCTTAAGGATGCCACGGATAGGAAACTGGAAACTTGTCTTATATCAGTTTACTCATTTTCTGGCACTTTTAGTTGGCCGGCTATGGCCGCAGCCTGGATAGCTAAGGCTATTGAAGGATGGACAGAGGTTCTTGAAGACAGCCTGCCAACAGACGCTACCAGGTAACAACTGGCCTACATCTCCTATATCCGGGAAGCGGCTTCTTATTTGGGAGAAGCTGCATTGGCTACTGGACTCCTTGCCTATAAGGCATCTGCCACCTCGGTGGTTGCCCGCAGGGTCCTTTGGCTACGATCCTGGAAAGCGGACACAGAATCCAAGAAGGCCCTTGAATCCCTTCCCTGGACTCTGGCTGTTCGGCATGGAATTGGTCAAAATCGTAGATCCCATAGCAGCCTCAAAATCTGCTTTTTCTTCTTCAAGGTCCATAGGGATCCACAGGGATACCATGAGGAATATTATGGTTGGAGACCAGGCACCAAACAGTTAAAGCTTTAGGTCACAGGATGCCTCGGGTCCTCCTCCATATACACCCCGCCCCTAGCCATAGGACTTCAGTTGTTCGTTTGGTGCGGCAGGATCAAGACGTGCCTTTGTAACGGGACTGCTCTGGCAGTCGTAAGATTTTATTTTATGTTTTATTTTGTGTTTTTGGGTTGGCAATACTAAGCGTCTAAATTAAGACTCATTTACTGCGACTCCATCTTCCTCCACCGGGCCGCAACACCAGTAACCGGGCTGGTGATTTCGGTGGGTCATGGCTAAGCTTGCTAACCGCAATGCTGCGACCTGGTCTGCAACCGGACGCACGGAGATGTCAGGTAAGGCGATTTCTCGCTTCTGGTGTCAGAGGCGCACTTTTACAGAGAATATTTTTGGTCATTCACATTAGTCACCTTTCCCAGTGGAACTTACAATCTTTCAGCTGCAGGGTCCATAGGGCTCCACAGGAGACCTTGGGGTATAGGCGATGGCTTTGCTGTTGGGCGCCACGTAATTAAATTCCCCGCCTCCCAGGATGCATAATGGGCCCCCTCCTATATCCCGCCCCCAGACCAAGGCACCGTCAGTTTCGTAGGTGCCCGGCCGGAGTCGGGTCACTGCAAGGGGGCTGCGCAGATAGCCCCAGAAGAGAAGATGAGCGTTCAGCACGGACTGTCCAGCGGACGCCCGTGCTTCCGCTCCGTCACCACAGACGCCGGTACAGATCCGGGGATCTCGGCGGGGCTCCAGGGTCTCAGCTAGCAGGGACCCCGGAGGGTCCCTGGACTGTGGCCGGATTGTACGGGGGCTTAAGGTAAGCAGCGGGTGTCTGCGGTAGGCACACGCTGATACACAGTCCGGTGTCTGTCCTCAGGGTTGGGGGCTCCCTGAGGAAGGCTGCTCAGTGGAGCTAGGCACTGTGCCTGCGCTACCACTGGACCACCAGCGGGCCGACGTTTTCAAATAAGCACCAGCTTTCCAGGGGTTAATTGCATGCCAGGGGAGTACTCCTTCCCTGTACAGCGCAGCCGGCTCCTCCCCAGCTGCATTAGGCGCCTTTCCACTGCGGTCTGGCACGCTTGTGCTGCACTCCTCATACAGGTCCGCCTCCTCTGAGCTCCGGCAGCCATTTTAAGGCAACGCTGGCCTATTCATGTGGTGCGGAGCCTGGGTCCCCCTACATACCTCTCTTCCAAGCAGGTCAGCGTATGTAGCACTTTTTCCTACCAGACTTTAGGTCTGTGTGGTGCTTTTGTAGTGCAGGTATTCTTGCATTGTGTGTGGCTTATGCTAGCGCTGTCTGACTGTAATTCTTTTTCTTCTGTCAGCCATTTTACTATCTTTGTACTTTCCTTCTCACAGCCCTCACGGTGCAAGTACTGTGCACTTCACAGGTTTAAATATACAACATGTGCTGTCACATACAGCAGTTTTGATCATGTCTGGGAGTGAATCCGGACAGTTTGATGCTCCTCTCCTGCAGTCCTGCTCTAGGCGCTAGGCAGGCTTGGGAGAGCGGTAAATTTTTATTGGAGGATTGTGGACTTACCTGTTCTGCTTTGGCAGGTTCGTCTGCTGGGACCAGGTCTGCGCAGGAGCCTCCCTGGGCTTGCTTTGCACAAGCTTTAAATGCCCTTGTAGGACGTTTGGCAGCTTTCCCCATGTAACCTCATATGGGGTTTATGCAGCAGGCGGTAGCGCCATTTCCTGTGCTGGGTGTATCCAGGCAGGTGGTAATGACTACACAACCATCACCATCTCAGGTGTTGCCAGAGCCTATGTGGATTAACTCTTTTTCCGCTATGGTGCAAAACCTGACGGATATGTTGTAGAGTGAATCTCCTCTGCGACCTTCTAAGAAAAATCTATTGTCGTCTCAGTCAACGCATTATGAGGATGATGACATAACATCAGACGATGGGGAGATACATGACTTATCGGACTCTGAGCCCCCTCAGAGGGATACTGAGCCTAAGTCGAGAATTTATGTACACGGCCTTATACGTGTGGTGCGTGTGGCCATGGTAAATGGGATGAGGACTCCCCGGCCGCCAAATCTAGACATTCTTATTTCAAGGAGGTTAAAAGTACTGCTACAGTTGTCCTCTGTCTGATCAGTTGGTGGAGCATTTGGAGGAGGTTTGGAAATCTCAGGGCAAATGGTTTCGGCCTCAAAAGAGGTTGACTTATGCTTATCCATTTGAGGATAATTATTTCTCTAAATGGGAAACTTCTCCTCGGGTGGATTCTCACATTACACGCCTGGTAAAAAGTGCGACTCTACCTATGCCGTCCATGTCATCTTTAAAGGATGTTACAGATAGAAAGGTGAAGGTATATTTAAAGTCCATTTATTCACTTTCAGGAGGGGCTTCCAGACCAGCTATGGCAGGGGTCAGGGAACTTTTTTACCTTTTACCCTAAAATATATTAGATACACCGATGTTACCCCCTTGATTTGAAAGGAAGGAAATCCTATAATAGTGCCTCCATAGTTATGCCCCTGTAGCAGTACCCCCATATAGTGCCCCTGTAGTAGTTCCCCCATATAGTGCCGCTTGTACAAAAAAAAAACCACTTAATCCCCGCTCCTGCATCCGCCGCCGTCCTGTCCGCCCGGCTGTTCCTCGGCACTATGGGAGAGACGTCATGACGTCTCTCCCATAGTGCGCATGGAGAGAGCCGGAAGCTGGAGTTCAGAAGAGAAGTCCAGCCTTCGACTGACGCGGCGCTGCATGGAAGGAGCCGGGTTCCCGCTGGTAATAACATCTCAGCGGGCGTCCGGCTTAGAGCCTTCCTGCGGTGCTACTGGGGGTAATGGACGGACAGCCGGGCATGCAATGATTAATATGCATGCCCGGCTGTCCGTCCATTATCCCTAGGAATTTCATTTTTATCCCATTTGGGATAATTTACCTCTGTTACCTGACCAGTGAGCTATGGCCATCTGCTGGGTGGCCAGGGCCATGGAACGCTGGGCGAACTCTCTGGAGGTGTCCTTACCTTTTGGATGTTACCAGTGAGCAGATTGAACTGGTAGGTTATCTCAGGGATTCAGCCACATATGCCAATGAGGCTGCTTGGGATATTAGCCTCCTAACATCCAGAATTTCAGCTGCGGCCGTTTCGGCGCGTCGCTCTCTTTGGCTGCGGTCAAACGCAGAGTCTAAGAAAGGGCTGGAGTGTTTACCCTTTAATGGAAAAGTCTTGTTTGGTCCTGACTTGGACAAGATTGTGGATACCTTGGCAACTGCAAAGTCTGCTTGTCTCCCCTCAGCCCTGGTTCCTTCAGGATGTGGGACCTCGTCCTTTCAGACCTATCGTCCTCAGGGAAAGTCTAAAGTTCAGTCATTCCCTAGGCCTGCAGGAGCCAAGAAGGTTGCAAAGGCCTTGGAACTCCAGAAAGTTATGTTCTATGCTCCAGGCGGGAGTCATAGTGCCGGTACCGGATCCTCAGATGGGAACGGGCTATTATTCCAACCTCTTTCTGGTTCCAAAACCAAACTGTTCTTACTGGCTTATACTCAACCTCAAGTCCCTGAACAAATTTCTCAGAGTTCCTCGGTTCAAAATGGAAACCCTGTGGTCCATTATACTGGCTATGGAACCTGGGGACTTTATGGTTTCCCTGGATATTCAGGATGCATACCTGCATATCCCGATTGCTTCGACTCACCAGAGGTGCTACAACAACACTACCAGTTTCAGGCCCTGCCGTTTGGCCTGTCTATGGCACCAAGGGTGTTTACCAAGGTTATGGCGGTAATGGCGGCCCATCTGTGACTGCAAGGGGTCCGCCTGTTGCCTTACCTGGATGACCTTCTGCTCCTAGCCAGGTCTCCAGAGGTACTTCTCCACCATCTCCAACTGACAATCTCGGTACTGCAGTCTCACAGGTGTATAATCAACTGGACGAAGTCCTCCCTGTCTCCCTCACAGAGGATGCCCCATCTCGGAGCGTTGTTGGATTCTCAGTAGCAGAGGATCTTTCTGACCAGGGACAAGATCTCCACCTTGCAGACGCGGGTACGCAAATGCTTGCACAGTCGCCGAGTGTCGGTTCACTCAGCAATGCAGTTGCTGGGCTCCATGGTGTCGACGTTTGACATGTTGGAGTATGCCCAGTTTCATTCCCGGCCTCTGTAGTCTCTGATCCTCGCCAGGTGGGATGGATCTTCTCATTGGATTCGGACACAAACACTGGTGCTCTCTCCGGCAGTGCGTCTGTCTCTGTCCTGGTGGCTTCAGACGGATCACCTCACCAAGGGGCACCCCTTCTGGATTCCGGACTGGGTCCTTCTGATGACGGACGCCTGACTCCGCGGTTAGGGTGCAGTGATAGGTCCACACTTCTTCCAGGGAAGGTGGACAGACGAGGAGTTCGCACTCCCGATAAACATAGTGGAACTTCGGGCGGTCTTCAAGGCTCTACAACAAGCCAGACTCATACTACACGGAAAACCCGTGCAGGTACAGACGGACAACGCCACAACGGTGGCTTACATCAGCCGTCAAGGAGGAACTTGAAGTCGAGCAGCACTAACAGAAGTGTCTCGCATTCTGGCATGGGCAGAAGGCAATCTTCCTGCCATATCAGCGGTGTTCATACCAGAAGTACTAAACTGGGAAGCAGACTTCCTCAGCTGTCACGACGTGCATCCATGGGAGTGGTCTCTTCACCAGGAAGTATTTCAGCTCCTAGTGGACAAGTGGGGTCTTCCAGAGATAGACCTCATGGCATCTCGTCACAATCGCAAGCTGACGATGTTCGGGTCCAGAACAAGGGACACCGAGGCTCTTCTGGTAGACACTCTGTCGGTCAAGTGGACTTTCCAGTTGGCTTACCTCTTTCCTTCGTTCTCCCGGCTTCCTCGAGTTCTTTGAAAATTCAAAGAAGAAGGCGGCACGATCCTGCTAGTGGCTTCGGCATGGCCAAGGCATCACTGGTACTCTGATCTTCAGTGTCTCTCCTTCGACACTCCTTTGCTGTTGCCTCAACGTCCGGACCTGTTGTCTCAAGGTCCTTGCCTTTACCCTGACCTGGGTCGTATGTCTTTGATGGCTTGGCTCTTGAGACATGCCTCCTAAGGTCAAAAGGTTTTTCTAGCTCTGTGGTCAACACCATGCTCAGAGCATGGAAGCCGGCTTCTGTCAGGATTTACCATAGGGTATGGCATACCTATTTGATTGGTGTCGGCCTAGAGGTTACGACCCCCAGGTTTTCAGGATATCCAGAGTGTTGGCTTTCTTGCAGGCGGGTTTGGACCTTGGTCTTCACCTGGCTTCACTGAAGGTGCATGTTTCTGCCCTTTCTGTTTGGTTCCGGTGTAGGATTGCTCCCCCTCCCAATGTCCGCACCTTTATGCAAGGTGTTCTTCGTATCCAGCCTCCCTTCGTCCAGTGGCTCCTTTGGATCTGGCTGTGGTCCTGACGAGTACATTTGGACCCCTGGGCACAGTGGATTTTAAATGGCTTTCGGCTAAGACTGTATTCCTTCTGGCTACTGCTTCAGCTAGGAGGGTGTCAGTTTTGGGGGCTCTCTCCTGTCGCCCTCCGTTTCTGATCTTTCACCAGGACAGGGCGGTGCTTCGGACTCACCCTTGGTTCCTTCCCAAGGTGGTTTCTAGTTTCCACATTAATGAGGAAATTATAGTACCGGCCTTTAATTCCCCTGACCTCTCAGCAGGTGAGGCCTCAATGGATGTAGTACGGGCTCTCAGGATTTATGTGGACCGTACCCAGCTCCCTTCCCAAAGTCGGACTCTTTGGGCCAGTGCGCACGCGCGACCCCATAGCAAGTGAGAACTTCACTCGCAGCAAAACAGGGCGGCTGTCGATGTTGATCGACAGCTCACCTCGTTTGGTAGGGAGGTTGCTGAACAAACAAGAGACATTTCCGAAGGAACGCCTGCCATTTGTGGGCGGCCCTATTGACATCACTCATGATGTCAGTAGTGGACCTCCGGCTATATTAGAGCTGAAAGTCCACTCGGCATTGCGAGTGCTGAGACCCTACCTACCTTAGGGTCTCCTCGCAATGCCGATGGTCCTGATAATCGTGATCCTCTCCTGCCCGCTCGCACTAGCTGTGGGTGGGCACCCACAGCTTGGCGAGCTGACAAGCAAAAAAATATATATTCACCGCCCTGATTCAGAGTGTGCGCTCGCAAATAGCGAGCGGCTCTGAATCAGGCCCCAAGTCCATAAGGAGATCAGATTCACTCTTTGTGTTATATGGATTCACAAAAGAGGTTGGCCAGCAAACAAGCAAACCTTGTCACGCTGGCTTCGTATGACCATTTCTCAGGTCTATACAGAGGCTGCTCTTCCTGTTCCTAACAAGGTGACAGCACATTACACTCGGTCTGTTAGACCATCGTGGGTGGTTAGACAGGGCGCCTCTGCTGAACAGCTCTGCAAGGCAGCCACTTGGTCTGCCGTTAATACGTTCAGAAAGTTTTATGCTTTTGATATGTATACATCCTAGGATGCATTCTTTTTGACGGCGTATTCTCCTCTCTACTCAGGAGCGTCCCCACCCTTAAGGGAACTGCTTTAGGACGTCCCACGGTAATTCCTGTGGACCCTATGGAACCCGTAGAAGAAATATAGAATTATGGTATAACATACCTTTTTGATCATTCTTTTTGTCAAGGTACATAGGGTCCACAGGGCACCCTCCCTGATGCACCTGGCCTCAGATGGACCTGTTCTTAAGCTATATGTCACAGATTCCCTCATTGCTTGTTGTGTTTCTTGTGCAATTTTTCTTTCTTCTCCACTCTCCGTCTCTTGCCACAAGGCTTAGTCATGAACAGAATGCCTGTGGCCGGGGGCAGGGTATATAGGGAGGAGGACCAGTGCATGTTGGGAGCTGCAAAGCTTTTGCTGTTTGGTGCATTGGATGCTATCCAACTATATACCCAAGGTAATTCCTGTGGACCCTATGGACCTTGAAAAAAAAGAATTATCAAAGGTATGTTATACCATAATTCTGTATTTTCTCTTTGCCATCTCCTCAGCCCACAGAGTCTCTGATTTGGCAGCACTCTTCTGTCTACCCAGGCTGGTTACCTCCCTAAAGTGGTATCCCAATTCCTTTTGAATGAAGAGATTGTGGTTCTGGCCTTCCAGTCTTCGGACCTCTCTGCATGTGAAGCTTCCTTGGATGTGGTTTGTGCTCTTTGGATCTATGTGGACCGTACCAACTCCCTTTAGGAAATTGGATTCTCTCTTTGTGTTGTATGGCTTTCCAAGCGGGGTTGGCCAGCTAATAAACAGACTCTGGCTCGATGGCTCCACATGACAATCTCTCAGGCTTACAAACAAGCTGATCTCCCTGTTCCAAACACGGTTACAGCTCATTCTACTCGGTCTGTGGGACCATCATGGGCGTTTCAACGTGGTGCTTCTGCTGAACAATTGTGCAGGGCGGCCACGTGGTCTTCCATCCACACTTTTCCCAGGTTCTAAGCCTTTGACGCCTTTTGCCTCTCGGGATGATTCCTTTGGGCGCTGGATTCTCCTTTCTTCTCAGGAGTGTCCATCCCCATGGACCCTGAAGAAGAAAATAAGAGTTATGTTATACTTACCTTTATTAACTCGTTTTTTCTTCAAGGTCCATAGGATCCACAGGGCACCCACCCTAAAGCACCTGGCTTCATTGGGTATTGTTCTCTTTGTCACTGATTCCCTAATTTTTTATGAGAGTGTTCTTTCTTCTCTCTCGCATTCCTGTCTTGGGCTTGTTTACAAAACTGTCTGCCTGTGGCTGGAGGCGGGGTATATGTAGAGGAGGACCGGTGCATCCTGGGAGCTAAAACTTTTAACTGGTGCCCGGATCGCTCCAACCACACACACTCCATTGTTATTCCTGTGGATCCTATGGACCTCGAAGAAAAAGTTAACAAAGGTAAGTCTACCATAACTCTTATTATTTTGATCAGGGCTGGCCAAAGCCACTCCCCCACTTCAGCAGACAAGGTATTCTTACATCTCGTCATTACTTCTTCCTGCTTCACCTCGGTAAAGAGGCAAAGTAGGTACAGTTATAGCAACACAATCCGTGCTGGTTTAGAACCCGCCTCTTAGTGAATTTTGCCCTTAGCCTCCATTTAGTGTGCTGAAACTCAAAGCCATTTTCATTGCTGTTGTCTCAGGGTTCTGTTCCGTTGAGGAATTACAATCAAGATCCTCTTATACAAAGCCAGGGCATTACTGCTTGCCATGTCAGAGAATCCTAATAGAAGCAGAACTAAAAGCTCCAGCAATTGCACCAGTTTTTATCCTGGGGATAGAAGATTTAAAAAGTTGTTCCAGAGCAGTTGCATCTTTCGTCCAGGGGAATAGTCCCATCTCAGGGAAATTTTCCAGAAGCTTGCTGACACATGGGGGTCATCCCATGGGAACCCATGGTATCTTGGTTGAACCGAGTGGAGCATCTTGTTTTTTATTGAATCGGTATTCGTACCTCAGTACTGCTTGTTCTCTTCATTAGAACAGGGGCAGGACAGCCTGTCCCTGACCTTCTGAGGGCACCTCTATCATATCTGTGGAGGCTTCCTGGGTAGTGTGGCACAAGCCTCTGGTTACGCATGAGTGTGAGGGCAGTATATGAATGAGCATTGTAGTTGGACAGTGTCACTGGCTAACGTGGCTACCTGTCCCTTCCTGCTGACAGTGCAATGTGTATCATTTTGATATGTTACTAAAATATGGATTTTTGGGTAGAACAGCCCCTAATTGTATGAAAATGTGCTTCTCAATATAAAAACAAGATGTCTATTTCTATACATATATTTTATTTCTAACAGGTGGACTCACAAACAGGAATACTTCGGAGGGACATCTCAGTTTGTTTTCAGACTTTAAAATGGAAGATAACATTGCACAAGATTCCACAAGAGAACGTCCCATGACCTTAAATACACAGCCAGTACATCTCAGTCCAGGTGCATCACCTGATCAGTCTCTGCGTGAGGAATGTTCTCCTGGTGATTCGGACATTGCTCCACATAGTACAGGCCATAGAGGTGATACAGTCTTTCAGTGTTCTGAATGTGACAGATATTTTATATATCATTACAACTTGGTAAGACACCAGAGAAGTCACACAGGGGTGAAGCCATTTCCGTGTTCTTTGTGTGGGAAATCTTTTGCAGAGAAATCAGCTCTTGCTAAACATCAGAGAACTCACACAGGTGAGAAGCCATTTCCATGCTCTGAGTGTGGGAAATGTTTCACAGTCAAATACAATCTTGTTGAACATCAGAGACTTCACACTGGGGAGAAGCCATTTCCATGTTCTGAGTGTGGGAAATGTTTTACAAAGAAATCAGTTCTGGCTAAACATCAGAGAAGTCACACAGGTGAGAAACCATTTCTATGTTCTGAGTGTGGGTAATGTTTTACACAGAAATCATCCCTTCTTACACATCAGAGACTTCACTCATAATAGACACTCAACAGGGAACTACTATTTCTAAATATCCTTTTTTTAACGTAACTGATAAAATTAGGCAGGATTACATTTAAAGAGTGTACACACAATGTTCTATTGACATCACAGAGTTGTGGCGATTACAATCGCCAGTTACACAGTAGATTAACATGTAATCATTTAATTACCACCCACAGACATTAGGGGAGTGTTTGTCATCAGCATGAGACTGTAACTGATCACTCGTGTAACTAATTCCAGCTTCCTTATCATACTAGATATCCGCATTCTACACAGTAATAACAGACCTTGTTATAGTAATGTATAATCCGGCCAGCAGGCTGGAGATATAATGAGAGATCTGTCACTGTGTGGTCATCATAACCTATAATCGAAGGTGTGATGTGGTTCATTTAGTTAGTACTATAATGTATTATTTTGCCACTAATGGTGCATACACACGGTCAGATTTTTCTTCAGATCTGAACAATAACTATTTCAAAAATCGTTCATATCTGAAGGAAAATCTGACATGTCTGAACGATGAATGATGTGCGTTCCCGATGGTCAGATAACGATATCTGACATCTGATGTGTTTGCAGTCAGTTTTGGACGATTTCAGTCATTTTAATGCCGTCAAAAATCGTTCGTAGGTCAAATCGTTCAGATCGTTCATCTGACAAATCTGACCGTGTGTATGCATCTCGATTTTGGTAGCACAATCCCTACGCCCCTTTCTGTGAGGCCAAGACCTCTTTTTCAGATGCAAATGTCCCTGCTTGGTAGATTGCAAAGGATTTTTCTCAATTAGAGTAGATTGACGACTCCAAAAGTCTGGCACCACTGATTTAGATCTGCTATTTCCTTGTGCCCCTCCACCAAATTCTCACTCTGGGGGAGATGTATGAACCGACAATAAGGGGGTTTAGTGATATCAGCACACATGCTCACTGATGCCGCTTCTCCCTCGTGTATTAATGTGGGGCTGGGTGGTAAATGACTGGCGCTATGCGGCCCAGTAATTATCAGCGCTGCTGTCTACAGCATAGCATGCCAATGTTTGAAAGGTCAATGGCTCTGACCGTTCCAATAGCTGCAGCTATCGATTTCGATAGCTGCAGCAGTCATTGTCCTATCACCACAGCAGGGACAGCTCTGTCACTGCTGCTGCAACTGCTGTGCTGCACATGAGATCTCACGCATGCCCAGTGGAGTCGACAAGGAGGTGAGTCACAGTGCATCAGCACTAGGCAAATGCACTGTGGGCTCTTGCAGGGATCGCCGGAGGCGAGAGTTTTCACTCCCCCACTTCAGCAGACAAGGTATTCTTACATCTCGTCAGTACTGCTTCCTGCTTCACCTCGGTAAAGAGGCAAAGTAGGTATAGTTATAGCAACATGATCCGTGCTGGTTCAGAACCCACCTCTTAGTGAATTTTGCCCTTAGCCTTCATTTAGTGTGCTGAAACTCAAAGCCATTTTCATTGCTGTTGTCTCGGGGTTCTATTCTGTTGAGGAATTACAATCAATATCCTTTTATACAAAGCCAGGGCATTACTGCTTGCCATGTCAGAGAGTCCTAATAGAAGCAGAACTAAAAGCTCCAGCAATTGCACCAGTTTTCATCCTGGGGATAGAAGATTTAAAAAGTTGTTCCAGAGCAGTTGCATCTTTCATCCAGGGGAATAGTCCCATCTCCAGGGAAATTTTTCTAGAAGCTTGCTGACACATGGGGGTCATCCCATGGGAACCCATGGCATCTTGGTTGATCGGAGTGGAGCACCTTGTTTTTTATTGAATCGGTGTCCGTACCTGCTTGTTCTCTTCATTAGAACAGGGGTAGGACAGCCTGTACCTGACTTTCTGAGGGCACATTCATCATATCTGTGGAGGCTTCCTGGGCAGTGTGGCACAAGGCCTCTGGGTAGAACAGCCCCTAATTGTATGAAAATGTGCTTCTCAATATAAAAACAAGATGTCTATTTCTATACATCTCTTTTATTTCCAACAGGTGGACTCACAAACAGGAATACTTCGGAGAGACATCTCAGTTTGTTTTCAGATTTTAAAATAGAAGATAACATTGCACAGGATTCCACAAGAGAAAGTCCCATGACCTTAGAAACACAGCCAGTACATCTCAGTCCAGGTGCATCACCTGATCAGTCTCCTCATGAGGAATGTTCTCATGGTGATTCGGACATTGCTCCACATAGTACAGGCCATAGAGGTGATACAGTCTTTCAGTGTTCTGAATGTGACAGATATTTTATATATCATTACAACTTGGTAAGACACCAGAGAAGTCACACAGGGGTGAAGCCATTTCCGTGTTCTTTGTGTGGGAAATCTTTTGCAGAGAAATCAGCTCTTAATAAACATCAGAGAAGTCACACAGGTGAGAAGCCATACCCATGTTCTGAGTGTGGGAAATGTTTTATGCAAAAGTCAGCTCTTGTTAAACATCAGAGAACTCACACAGGTGAGAAGCCATTTCCATGCTCTGAGTGTGGGAAATGTTTCACAATCAAATACAATCTTGTTGAACATCAGAGACTTCACACTGGGGAAAAGCCATTTCCATGTTCTGAGTGTGGGAAATGTTTTACAAAGAAATCAGTTCTGGTTAATCATCAGAGAAGTCACACAGGTGAGAAGCCATTCCCATGCTCTGAGTGTGAGAAATGTTTTACACGGAAATCATCCCTTCTTACACATCAGAGACTTCACTCATAATAGACACTCAACAGGGAACTACTATTTCTAAATATCCTTTTTTTAACGTAACTGATAAAATTAGGCAGGAATACATTCAAAGAGTGTACACGTGGCGTTTACAATCGCCAGTCACACAGTAGATTAACATGTAATAATTGAATTACCACCCACAAACATTAGGGGAGTGTTTGTCATCAACATAAGACTGTAACGGATCACTCATGTGTAACTAATTCCAGCTTCCTTATCGTACTAGATATCCGCATTCTACACAGGAATACCAGACCTTGTTATAGTAATGTATAATCCGGCCAGCAGGCTGGAGATATAATGAGGGATCTGTCACACTGTGTGGTCATCATAACCTATAATCGAAGGTGTGATGTGGTTCATTTAATTAGTACTATAATGTATTATTTTGCCACTAAGGGTCATTTGCAATTGGGAGGAACCAAGTGTATCCAAAGTTGTATCTTCCTTGTATGTGAAATTTTACATTTAGCTTTGTACACTTTGATGTCCAAGTTTCAGGTGGTAAAAATGATGGGATATGTTAGAGTGTGTACATTAATACCACCATTTGTAGACTAATTATTAATCAACCTATATATATATATATATATATTTTTCACCGAACAGGCAGCACTCCCATAACCTCAAATACATCCAAGCTGGTGCCTTCCTAGGTGTCCACTCCAGGATCCAAATATAACACACATAAGGCGGCACTCAGAAATCGCTGGCAGAAATGGAATCAACGTTTCGAGATTTCAGTATCTCATCATCAGGGCATACAGAAATCAAATAGATCTACACACCTTATAAACCCTTCAACACGTATCCAGCTGGTCCACCGGGTGCCGCCGAGGATGCACAATAGTGATGTCATCAGCCTGTTCCCCGCAGCTCAGTTGTAACAATGAACAACAAATACAATGTTGCATAATACACCAATACATAGTGATACAATAATACATCATAATACAATACCAATACATAAACATTGGACAATTACAAATATTGGATCCAGATACCAAGTAGAGTATACCTATTCTAAAGGTTATAATACAAATTCCCCATCATTTACAACATAATATTCAGAATCGATCCTTGATGCCACTCTGTTAAATATTCTAAGTGAGCCAACCCAATTATATGTCACAAAATCGCCACAATTCTGTTATCCTACTACAAAAAACAGTGTAAACCGGCACACTCATTTAGCCCCCTGGGCGACAAAGTGTCCAGCTTATGTATCCAGTGAGCCTCACACCGTAACAATTTAAGAGCTCGATCACCACGGTGTACCTGTGCGGGTGTATGATCAAAGATAATGTACCTAAGTACGGACAAATTCTGTCCAGCCCGCACAAAATGGCCGGGCAACTGGCTGGTCACTTGTCCCTTCTCTAATGGCTGTTTGATTCCGGAACGATGCAATGCCATCCATTCACGCAGAGTTCTCTTGTTCTTTCTCACATAACTCAGACCACACTAACAGGTAATCATAAATACAGTTAACCATGTAGTACATGTGACCCTATGTCTAATGTAAATCAACTTGCCACTATGAGGATGATTAAAACTGGTTCCAAACTGCATATAGTGACAAGTTAGACATCCCAGACACTTATGGCAACCGAGCTTCGGTGCCAAAAAATTTACCTGTTCACTTCTTGAGTGTTGTATGCCTGTTACATCAATGCGCATCACCCAGTCTTTAATCGTGTGTCTTCTGGTGTAACAAGGCAAATTCAGAGCTTCATCGGTTTGTACAATGGGCCATAATTGTTTAACGGTATTACAACCTTGCTGATAGGGTTGAAATGATTAACCCATGGTAACTGACTCTTCTTGTTCTCTTCATTTTGTTTTTTAATAATTGTTGGCGAGGAATTGCTAGTGCTCGCTCTTTAGCCTTCACCATCGAATTTCATACATAACCCCTATCTCTAAATTTATTCATCGTTTCATCAATATTCTGTTCTGCAATTTCTGGGTCGCTACACACTCGTCTGGCCCTGATGAACTGGGAAAAAGGCAAGCTATATTTGCAAGATTTAGGGTGAAAGCTTTATGCGTGCAGCAGGGTTTTACCGTAACTTTGTAACTGATATTATACATGAACTGAATGGGACTACCTGAGCTATTATGTTCACAGATGAAATTACTGAACTCTTCCCTGTCCAGATCAGAAACAAATCAATATATCTGGAGTATGTCTTGATGTGGCTTGATACACTTATATAAAAATATATATATATCACGTTCTGCAACCATCATAAAGGCATTGGTGTACGATGGGGCCACATTGGACCCCATCGCACATCCTGATACTTCAAGGTAGAAACTACCATTATAGGGAAAATAATTGAGTCAAAATTAATTCAAGTAACTCCAGGATAAAATCCACATCTATATACAAACGGTTACCCTCGATTAACTGACGTACCGCTGACAGCCCTTGCTCAATTGGTATAATCATGTACAAGCTGGAAATGTCGATACTACACAAAAAGCTCGCCATAGGAATCTCACCTCATTCCACATGTTCAAAAAAGCTGTTGTGTCAAGCAAAAAACCAGCACTATTCACAATACAGGGTTGTAAAAGGACATCCAGATAGCTTGTAAGGGTTGTTTGAGAATGATGTCTCAGTGAGCTGGTTGGAGAAATTATCTAATCAGGTGGCAAATTACAAACGTGATTTGATTGCTTTCAAAAAGAAGCTTAACAAAGTTAATCTTGATTATGAACAAAACCGTGTGTATCTTTGGATTAATGGCAACAAGCGGGATTTTGGTCCTCGTGGTCGGTCACAGAGATATTATGCACAACGCACTACGGGAGGCTCTGATTCCTCACTTGAGATTGCGACTATATTATATTTCTTGTTTTGAATGGACTGGGTAGACAATTCAAAAGGAAAGAAGTACCCAGAGGTTTTTTGATATATGGGGAAAATATATGGTAACGTTATCCAGACCAGTACAGGAAAGAATACAAGTATGCTTTACAGGGATTGTTTGGAATGGACAGGGAGAATAAGCATTGACCCAAAGGGGATTCGTTTAGGAAGCCGGCGGTTGCAAGCGGGACTGCCGGCTTCCCGACTACACAATCCCGGCTAGGGTTAAATGACAGGCGTCTAAAATCTAGAAGCCTGTCATTTTCCCGACGCCGGGAGACCGGCGCCCGGCATCCCGATCGAAGGGATGCCGGGCGCCGCTGGGGGGTTTGTTAGGTTTAGGGCACCCGGGGGGGACTTAGGGTTAGGCTAGGGGGAGGGAGGGTTAGGGTTAGGCACCCCCGGGGGGGACTTAGGGTTAGGCACCCCCCCGGGGGACATAGGTGTAGGCAGCGGGGAAGGGGGGGGTTAGGCAGCCGTATGGAGGGTTAGGGGGGTTAGTATAGTTTATACTTACCTTAGGGATTTCCAGCGCTGTCGGTCTTCTGCTGCCGGGCTCTGCTGTTTTGTCGGGCTGCCGCAGCCGGGAATCGAACTGTCGGTCATGCGGCAGCTGGCTTTTCATACCGAATGCGACCCAAAGGGTTAAGGGTTTGATAAAAATTATCTGATCAGGAGAGGGATTGGTGAGGAGAGGATTGGAGATGGACGGGATATTTTTTTATTTTTATAATTAGTATTATTTGGGGGGGGGGGGAGATTTAAGTAGTAGGGGATCTCACCATGTCCTGTTGCACAAGGGTCTAAATTATTAGCCTTTTGGATATTGGAGTTATATTCACAGTAGTATACTGTCGTATACCCAGTATACTTACAACAATATGTGTATGTTATGTGCAAACCCTGTAGCTTTGTAATTTTATATTATCAATATAATTATGTGATTTATATTGAACAGTATGGAAAAAATTTGATATTGAAGTTGTGCAATAAAAAGAGAGAAAAAAAAAAAGATGGAACTGTTTGATGTCAGCTGGTGATAAGAGTTGTGTGTATAATGTGATACTAGGGATGGATGCTGACTGTATTTTGGCATGATTGTGAGGTCTGTATTAAGATGATAGTGTTAGACATTGGAATCGACTTATTTTATGCATTTTGGAATACTATACAGTATAATGCAATGTTTTCCTGAAGATATCACACAGTATTGGTGTGTGTGTGTATGGTGTCCCTTTTACCAAAAATAATTTCAAAGTGAGATGAGTTCCACATCTCAGTAATAGGTATCGTATCTGCGAAAGAGCATTGAAAGTCTATTTTTCTCAATACCATGTTTTGTTAAAAATCGGCATACAATATCCAGTTTGCATTACGTTGGTATTACAGAGTTATAGCATCATGGGAGTTTCAAATTGGAGTTTATCTTTGTACCATGAGGTTTGCACAAAAGAACATGTCATCCCAGCACCCACACAGAACATACACACTCCTCTTCCACCATGCTTTCTAACAACCATCTTGGTTTTCTCTCTCATAATCTCTGTATATCTTATATTGTATTTTGACTAATATTGTGAAGTTTAAATACTGTTTTATTACATACTTTATGTATGTGAACTTTATGAACATCAATGCATCAATATGTTTGATTATATAATTACACCTTTACTTTAGTAGATCTGGGGTGCACTGTCTTATTGAAATTAAATTATCCTAATTCAAAGGTATATAATCCTGGGTAACACTTTGCGAGTTCATATACACTACCGTTCAAAAGTTTGGGGTCACTTAGAAATTACCTTATTTTTGAAAGAAAAGCACTGTTTTTTTCAATGAAGATAACATTAAATTAATTAGAAATACACTTTATACATTGTTAATGTGGTAAATGATTATACTAGCTGCAAACGTCTGGTTTTTAAAGAAATATCTACATAGGTGTATAGAGGCCCATTTCCAGCAACCATCACTCCAGTGTTCTAATGGTACATTGTGTTTGCTAAGCGCGTTAGAAGACTAATGGATGATTAGAAAACCCTTGGAAACCCTTGTGCAATTATGTTAGCACAGCTAAAAACGGGTTTACTCATTAGAGAAGCTATAAAACTGTCCTTCCGTTGATCTAGTTGAGTATCTGGAGCATCACATTTGTGGGTTTTATTATACTCTCCAAATGGCCAGAAAAAGAGAACTTTCATGTGAAACTCGACAGTCTATTCTTGTTCTTAGAAATGAAGGCTATTCCATGTGAGAAATTGCCAAGAAACTGAACATTTCCTACAACGGTGTGTAATACTCCCTACAGAGAACAACACAAACAGGTTCTAACCAGAGTAGAAAGAGAAGTGGGAGGCCCCGGTGCACAACTGTGCAAGAAGACAAGTACATTAGATTCTCTAGTTTGAGAAATAGACGCCTCACAAGTCCTCAACTGGCAGCTTCATTAAATGGTACCCACAAAACAACAGTGTCAACGTCTACAGTGAAGAGGTGACTCCAGGATGCTGGCCTTCTAGGCAGAGTGGCAAAAAAAGCCATATCTGAGACTGGCCAATAAAATGAAAAGATTAATATGGGCAAAAGAACACAGACATTGGACAGAGGAAGATTGGAAAAAAGTGTTATGGACAGACGAATAAAAGTTTTTGAGGTGTTTGGATCATACAGAAGAACATTTGTGAGACGCAGAACAAGTGAAAAGATGCTGGAAGAGACCTGACACCATCTGTCAAGCATGGTGGAGGTAATGTGATGGTCTGGGGCTGCTTTGGTGCTGGTAAAGTGGGAGATTTGTACAAGGTAAAGGGATTTTGAATAAGGAAGGCTATCACTCCATTTTGCAACACCATGCCATACCCTGTGGACAGAACTTGATTGGAGCTAATTTCCTCCTCCAACAGGACAACAACCCAAAGCACACCTCCAAATTATGCAAGAACTATTTAGGGAAGAAGCAGGCAGCTGGTATTCTGTTTGTAATGGAGTGGCCAGCGCAGTCACCAGATCTTGTGGGAGCAGCTTGACCGTATGGTATACAAGAAGTGTCCATCAAGCCAATCCAACTTGTGGGAGGTGCTTCAGGAAGCGTGGGGTGAAATTTCTTCAGATTACCTGTTACCTTTTTTAAACACTATCTGTAAAAAACGCTGATTATAGTCAGCTTTGACAAGCGGACATATTGTAAATCTAGTGTTCATTCTAGCACCCTGGACCTGTCACAACCCGTGCAGCTCCTCTTTCCTGCCTAGGGTGTCCCTCTATGATATAGTGCTTTTAGAACACTCATCTGATGCAACAAACTACTGGAATACAGACTAGAGTTTTCTAGAAGCACCAGAGCAGAGAGCGACACACCAGGCAGGTAATAGGAACTGCACGGATTGTGACAGGTGCAGGGTGCTAGAATGAACGGGTTTGGCATGAAACATCGGCGGCTGACCAGCCACCGGTTCAAATCCCGATGCTGCAAGTCTGGCTGTGCAGAATACCAACAGGAGAAGGTAAGTAACCTAACTCTCCCTTAGTGATCCCTAAACCCCCTCTTCCTGCACCCTAAACCACCCTGGGGGGGTGCCTAACCTCCCCTTCCCACAGTCTAACCCTCCTTGGGGGGTTGGGGTAATGGGGGGGGGGTGCCTAACCATAAATTCCCCCCGGGGGTCCCTAAACCTAACCCTACTCCTTCCCCGGGCTTATGTGAATACTTACCCGGATCCTACGTTCAGGATTCCGGCGGTAGGTATGCAGACACCGGTATCCTGATCCCATTCAGGATAGCGGCTTCGGCATTTTTCCGGGCAGCGGGATTCCGGCGTCTATATTGACGGCTGGCATCCGTCCGCCGGCATATTCACTACATCCCAGAATGAACAATAGTAAATCTAACCTTATGACTTTATGAGGACCTATCGAGGTTAATGTGTGTGACTGTAGGCTGCTTTTTCACCCGCCCCTGTAAAAGGACTAGAATTTTACACATATTCAAAGGTAGAGTTGGTTAGGCCTCGGCCTATATTTTTATACCGGATACCTTTTACAGCTAACAAGCACATTGGCAATGAAAAAGCACATGTGAGTTATAAAGGCATATCAAATACAAACCTACATGGGGACATCCTTTGCTCCCAGCTATGCCAATTTGTTTGTGGCGTGGTGGGAGGAGCAAAGGATTTGGAACAACAACCCCCATAAAGAGAACATTCTATTTTGGTCAAGATACATAGACGACCTCTACTTCATCTGGGACGGCGGTGAAGAAGACCTACAAGCTTTCTTTAATTATATGAACAACAATAGACTCAATCTAGAATTTGTTTCATCTTACAGAAACAACATGGTCATATTTTTAGACCTGGAAATTTTTATAAAAGAGAATAGAGTACAAACAACACACACCAAAGAATGTAATGGTAATAATGCTCTAGCTTTCCATAGCAACCATCACCAAAACTGGATTAGGAACATTCCGGGAGGACAGTTCCGCAGAATTAGGAGAAACTGCTCAGAAAACTCAACTTTTAAAGACCAAAGTGATTTAATGAAACAAAAATTCCTACAAAAAGGATATAATGAGCAATTTATACAAAATCAATTAGAAAAAGCATCACAGTTGAAAAGAGAAGATCTGATTAAATACAAACTTCAACGAGAATCAAGAATAGAGGGACAACCAATTTTTATTACACAGTATAATGGAAACTATAAGAAAATCGAATATATACTAGCTAAACATTGGCACATACTAATGTTGGATGCGGAGGTGAAAAAGATACTCCCAACTAAACCCAGAGTCATTTATAAGAAGGCAAAGAATCTGAAAAATGAATTAACAAATAGCTTTTTACCGATAGAGAAGATGGAAGAACATCAGATGAAAGGTTTTTTTCATTGCCTTAATTGCAAAGGGTGCAAGAATCAAACAACAACAAAAGCAGTGCTAAACTTTATTTCAAACAAAAATAAAAAAGATTTCAAAATAAGAGATCACATCTCTTGCGAAACAGAAGGCGCTATATATCTAATTGAATGTCCCTGCTGCCTTCAATATGTAGGCCAGACGAAAAGAAGACTCAAAGTAAGAATTTCTGAACATTTATATAACATAAGACGAGGTTTGACCACCCATAATTTATCAGCACATTTCCTCAAATACCATAATCGCAACCCACAAGGCTTAAAATGTATGGGTATACAAAAAAATCACTACACATTGGAGAGGTGAAGACCTTGTGAAAAAACTTCTACAAAATGAACAAAATGGATATATAATCTTGAAACTTTGGAGCCTCATGGCCTTAATATTGATATAGAACTGAAAGCTTTCCTATAAATATTTTCCCTTCATGTACATAACTTTTTACTTGTTTCCCTTCTTCCTTTATTATTATTTTTTCACAATAGTAAGAGAAAAAAAATGCATTATTCCCACTAACATGTGGTTGCCGCTCTTTTGGACGGCACTTCCGGTTTTGAATATCTGGGTTTTCCCTAAATTGACTAATAAAGTTACGCTATTTAAGGAGCACTCTGGGAATGCCCCAACCATCCTTGACAAAGCGCCGACAGTGGCGTGAAACGCGTTGGCCAGTGAGGAGCAAAGTGGAAGAAAGTCTTCTGGGAGAACCATCCGTTTACCGCACGAGGTCCGGGCGTCTGACGTCATCAAGCGGCGCCACGGCAACACACTATCTGGCTGGCAGAGATCCCCGGTCTGCGAGGACAGCAGACTTAGAGGTAGGGAAAGCGTTAGATCATTACTCACCAAGCCAAGATCTGGAACTTTTTGTGTGGACACGGAAATAGCGTCCCCATTCCTTTCACCCTGCTCCAAACACACTACCCCAAAGGGGCTGTAAACATTATTTCATTTTATTTTTTGCATTTGTTTCTCTTTTATTTATTTAGCGCTTGTTATATATATTTTAACCATAGATTTCCTTAAAACGGGGACTACATTGTCGGAGTATGGGAATCTTTGCCGTAATGAAAGAATAATACGGACTCCTTATAGAACAAGTAGAGTCAGGAACAGGCCTAACACAGTTGCAGTACCACAATTCCTGTGCTGCTTTAGGGGATTTATATTCTATGCTTCTTGACAAAGCCGCCCTGAAATGCGACAAAACATGTTGAAGGACACAGATTGATCAGCCACTGCACTATTGAGACCCCAGCTCCTGCTGTCTGCACAAGCCTGCCAAGGTACCACCTTGGAGCCTATGTTAAACTCCAGCTACTGTAGGTACAAAGGAAAAGTCTCTTGAGCTCAGGGCCTGATTCAGAGCCAGACGCTCTGAATCAGGGCGTTTTTTTGCTTGTTTTTTGAAGCGGCCTCCTGGCCGCTCGCATAGCTGTGGGTGACCACCCACAGCTATAGCGAGCGGCCAGGTTGATGATCGCGATGGTCACGACCATCGGGCTTGCGACGAGACCCTTGTGGTAGGGTCTCGTGGCCACAAGCCCCTAACAGAACTGGAAGCTCTCCCACTGACATCACTGGTGATGTCAGCGGGGCCGTCCACAAACGGCAAGCGTTCCGTTGGGAACGCCTCCATTTGGCCGGCCACCCCCCCGGGGTCACTCACCATTGACAGCTCACCCCCTTTGGTGCGAGACCCGGAGCGACGGAGCACCCGTCGCTGGCCGGGTCTCGTGCATGCGCACAACGGAGTCGGCTCCGTCGTGCGCATGCCCAGTGGGCAAACATCAACCCGGTTGCGAGCGCTCAGTGCTTGCGACCGGGTCTGAATCAGGCCCTCGGTTCACCATTCTCCTGCTGTTTAAAGCTATTATTATTATTATTGATTGCTGAATTGTTTTCTACACCACTCCTGGGAGATTTATTATTTGTTTGAATGTAATAAATGTGTAATATTATAGTTTATAGTATTAATATGTTAATTTTGTGCAATTAAGCGCCACCTGTGCTTCTATATTCCTTTTATGTATATACTCTGCAGTATATACAATGCAGTGTACAGCTGCAGAAAGCATAACACACAAAGGATAATTCAACTTTATTAACGTCTTACAAAAGCACAAGTTCCAAGGTATGGTAAAAAGTTTAAAAAAAAAAAAATCAGCAGCCTGAAGTTTGAGACGACTGTGTGATGCAAAGCAGATCAATGGCATCTTTTTTATTTTATTTTTTTATAGACTATTTAACTTGTCCTTTTTATAAATTGTTTGTCTTTTTAAAATTATTAATTTTTATTGATGTTTCAAATGCAAGCAAACCAAAGAATTGAAAAAAAAAAAATTAAATCAAAGAACAATCTTAGCAGTGAACATTGCATAACATTGTAGAAGGAGGTACAAAGCGCACAGTTGGGTGTTTTACAGAAAATGGATCAAACAAAGAAATAATGCACAACACGTTGTATAATAACATATAAAATTAAGATATACATTTGCTGACATAATAATGTGGACAAGTTACTACAAAAAGCACTTAAGGAGAGAGCACATCCACCTTGTTACCAGCAGTTAGCCCGACATGCTAGAAGGACATAAGGCATCTGCCTGAGAAGGACATCTAGCGTATGGGGTGTCCAGCCATCTAGAACTTTCTAGCTAAATTATTTTTAATGTTTGTGAGTGGCGTTCAGTGTCAGATTGGGGCATGAAGGGCCCACCAGGGGAATGCAGTGGTAGGGGCCCGTGCTTAAAGGGTGTGGCCAGCCACTACAGAGGCTTGGCTAGCCATAAAGAGAGTGCATGCTCTGGACCCCTTTCGAAATGTACATAGAGAATCTTGGTATAGTTTCTATATAAGCTAATCAAGCACCCATGTTCATCAGCGGTACTGCTCCATCAGGTAACTGACCCTCTAATCAGTGGCGTCCTCACCTTTAGCTGCACCCGGTGCGGGTGTACAAGCAGGAGCGCGGCGTAGCCGCGTGCGTCGGGGAAAGGGGCGGGGCCTCAGGACATGTGGGCGGGGCCTCACATGTGGGGGCGGGGCCGCGCACCCGAACCCTGGTTTTAGCGTCTCCGGGGGGGTCCAGGAGGTGCGGGCTGCCCCCGGGGACCAGTGTGTTTGTACTGCTGGCTCCTTCACTGTGACAGGAGCCGAGTGCTACACGTAATTCTACAGTGCAGCACCCGGCTCCTGTCACCAGAGGGGGAGTCTGCACTTCGGTGTCACCCCTCGGCGGGTGACACCCGAGTGCGGTCCGCACCCCCCTTGTGACGCCACTGCCTCTAATTAATGTATATATTGAGTGGACAGTTAAGAACCTGACCCTAGAGGAAAAGATGGACCCTCAGGTAGTTGGGCATACCGGGGATTTCCCCTGTACTCCTGTGGGCCAGTCCGACCCTGGTGGCATTAACCAGGGAGAGCCATGCTTCGTACGTAGGTCCCATAGAGGCCATCTACAAGCGTGCAATGTAAACTTTTGAAAGCATACTTTTGTTAATAATATCCTGTCTGGCATAGTTATCAAACAAATCATCACCCAAAGTACCAGACCCTAGGGGCAGTGGTGTCACAAGGGGGGTGCAGGCCGCACTCGGGTGTTACCCACCGTGAGATGACAAGGTGCCGACTCTCCCTCAGTGACAGGAGCCGGGTGCTGCACTGTAGCATTAAGTGCAGCACTCGGCTCCTGTCACAGTGAGGGAGTCGGCACCTCCGGCACCCCCCTCCTGAGTGATAACGGGGGTTTGAGCCGTGAGGCCATGCCCACTTCCCACGTGGCCATTCCCCTATTTTGTCAGCGGGCAGCGGGTGTCAATGTGGGGAGGGATGCCACTGTGTAGGGGTAAGTAAGGCAGGGGGAATTCCCGTGAGCGATATTGCCCTCATTACCCTGCTGTCATGATCCCTTGCTATTCCACCTCCTGCCAGCGGTGTCGCTCTCCCAGTGCTGCCTTCAGCACACCTCAGACTCTTGTGTTTGCTTTCTATTTGCTAATTAAGCAGCTGTGAGGGACACCTGGGACTTGGTTATTTATGCCTGCTGCACTGTGTGTTCTGGGCCAGCTAATCAAGTCAGATATTCATGTCAGTACCTGTGGGTCTGTCTCTCCCACTCTGCAGCATATTACTATTTCTAGTATCCAGTCTGCATACCTTCAGCCTGTGTCAGTCCAGTTCAAGCTGCTGTTCCCCTTTGGTCCCAGTCCGGTTCAAGCTGCAGTTCCATTCTGCTCCTAGTCAGGGTTCAAGCTGCTGTTCTCCTCCAATCCCAGGGCCTGATTCAGACCCGATCGCTGCCGTATTTTGTGTTCTGCGCATGAGTATGGTTCACAGTGCGCGAGCCTCTCATAGCGATCGGGAAGTGATCAGCCAGAACAAACAGATGGCCTAGGGTCTACCTCAAGCACTGCGTTTTCCTTCGATGGTTCTCGATTTTACCGATGGTCTTATAACACTTCCTGGAGATGACATGTGCTGCGAAGGGAAAGGAAGCGGCATTAGACTAGCTTGCGATCACTTTGCCGGCGCACGCTAAGACATAGAGGATGTCCTTAAGCCAGGCCGTGCGATCGCGGGATTTGCATACCCAGCCCGACGGCTGTGTGCGATCGCTGCGTTGCGAACGGGTCTAAATCGGGCCCCCAATCCAGTTCAATCGCTATTCCCTTCCGGTTCTAGTCCAGATCAAGCTGCTGTTCCAGTCTGGATCAGCCTGTGTCCTCCATTCCGGTTCCAGTCCGGTTCAAGCCTGAGCAGTAAAGTATCCTGTTTACATGCAAAGATTCACTATTTACCAGCTGCCTGATTGTCTGCAAAGATTCTGCTTTACCAGCTGCCTGTTTATCTGCAAGGATTTAGTAATTACCTATAACGAACCACCTGTTATTTGCCCTCATCTGTGCATTTGGGACATTATTGTTTATATTATTGCAGATCTGTTCTTGTTAATCAGTGCGGTCTAGGACATTACTGTTTATATGGTTGTTCGTCAGTTGTGCAATCCAGGACTCTGTCATAAACCTGCATTCCTGTTTTACCATTGTCATCTGCCTGATCCATCCTGATTTCTGTATTACAAATAAACCATTGTTCCAATGTATTTGCTATAGTGCTACACTTTATCTTGGGTAAAAGTCCTAGAAACGTGAAAGTCTGAACTACAGGGCAGTCCCATAACAGGTGCCAGAAGGAACCCAGAGGAGCAGAACATTTAGGGCACACAGAATCATCCAGTCCTCCAAACCTACACAATTAGGAATGGCTACCAGAGGAGTGTCCATCGATGGTTACCATCGAATGGTCCATTGGTGGTAACCATCAATGGCACAAAAAACATGGATGGTGAGCCATCGAGAGTTTGCACTCCTTGATGACCACCGCTGCGGTGGGGAACGGCGTGGGCCAATCAAAAACGGGGGGTGGAGCTCAACTCCGTCCTATCCAGAAAAAAAAAGCTTCACACTCGTCCATCGATGGCAGAGAACCATTGGCTTTCTGCCATCGATGGTCAAAGTATTCAACATCGGCCATAAAAAATGAATTTGAATCATCGATGGTCGATGGCCATACCTAACACAAATTAATATGGGTCATATAGATTCTATGTAGAATAAATAGTTGCATTTGTTGGAAACATATGGAGATAGTCAAGTTCCGGGGGCTGACTGCCACTCTTCATCTGCCAAGGAGCCTACATCCACCTGCATTTAGCCCTACTGGTCAGTAAATACCCACTGTGGTGGGCCATAGAAATAGGAGGGGCATTGGAAAATTGAACAGATGGGGCATGATGGAGCTGTAGGTAACGGTAAAACTGGTTTGTGGGAACACCAAACTCTGAATCCGAGCAAAGGATTTAAGAACCCCAGAGACATAGCTGCCCTACATAAACCACTCGACCGTCTGCTCCACGGCACGGACAACTGTGAGAGTTCCACAAAGGGGCAGCCGGATCCAAGCCTTGGCTGAAAAGGGCTATGCTCAGGAGACACCTGGGCTAACAACTGGATACCTAGTGCATTAACATCAGAGTGTTGAACCTACAACCATAAGTGTGCCAGCTGAGAGGCGTAGTAATAAAACCTAAAGTGAGGCAATGCCAGACCACTGTGTTCACCTGATCTATACCCCTTTCAGACATATTGAGATTCCCGGGAATTTGGCCTGCCTTTAAAAAAAATGGCTGGATTGTGATTGGTCGGCTGCCTGCTGCATTTTGATGACATCATCAGCGGCAACTGGAGAGGGGATAGGCTAGGAGGGGTAGAGGAGAGGCAGGTAATCTGAGAAACCCGGCTTATGTCTGAAAGGGGTCTACCTTGGAATTTCCCGGGTAGACGCTGTAGTGTGAAATGGAGGTCCAAAATTCCCGGGTCTGAGCAGGAAATTTCCCAGGTGGTATGTCTGAAAGGGGTACTAGTGAGTGTATTAAATTGTTCATGATGATCCACCCACATTTAACTCCGAGAGGAAGAATGCTAGGCTTATCCCAATTTATAGTAAGGCCCGAGAAATTACCAAACTAGTTTATTGAATTGAGAACATTAGGTAGGGAAATAGGATAGTTCAATATAAAAACCAGTAAGTCATCTGCGTTGGAGCAGACGTCTTCATGTGAAAAGAACACTAGCCAAAAAATGACCCTATTTATTGGGACATTGTGGTTTTCTAGTCTACCTGTGCCTGAGAGATCACCTCCCATTTCCATTCGGTCACGGGATTCCGGATTCCCCACTATCACTAAGTGGAAACAACATTTACTAAGAGACCTCTACCTAAAGAAGTAGCACAGATCTCGCACCCAATGTGATTAGCCAGATTGTACCTCCACTGTTAGCAGGTAGGAGTTGGGTGTGGCACCCTCTTCTCATGGGACTGGAGGTGTGGCATTGGATGTAACATCATAGGCAAGTGCCATATCCCCCATTGTAACATTGAAGGGCAACAACGCCTAGCTGCTTCTCTTTCATGTCAGCAGCCGGTGTTCCATTTGGTGAGTAAGATACTATGAACCTCCTGGAAATTAAAATACTGGTTTTATTTTCATCAGTATTGGTGCTAGAACATGACACTGGTAATTCCACCGCTACCTTAACCAAGCAATTTCCCAATTCGGCCCAGGCCTCCAGCACAATGAGAACATGAGTTACAATTGACAGGAGGAATTAATCATTGGAGGATGTGAAAAGTAGATAGGGATAGAAAGAATTCTCAGCTCAGAGAAAGGGAGCGGTGAGATGTGATTCTGCTTAGTAACTGGAGATTGCAAATCCCCGTTAGACTGGACTATACCCAAGACATAGGGCCATATCCAATTAGCCCCGAACACTGTTCGGGCACTAACTGATCCCCGCAATTGGCGAAAAACAGGGATATTTCGCCGATAAGCCCCGATTTTCGACGATATTTTTTTTTCCCTATCCTATTAATTCGGGCGAATTAATAGGATAGTTCACCCGTTAACACATAGGAGCTTGCGGCCCTATGTGTTCTCGCCTTTTTTTGTGCGAAAAAACGACACATCAGGTCTCGAAAAAAAAACCCTGATAAGTGCCGTTGTCAGGCCGACTTCGGGCTAATTGGATAGCCCCGAGTCAGCCCCGGGTGAACTAATTAGCCGAATATACATGATAATGTGGACTCCCGGGTTGGAATACAAGGAATGGAAAACATAAATTAACCTGCTAGCGGACCACAAAAAGAGACAGTAAAATAATAGATCATATATTACCAAGTGATATAGCACCCACGGGATGCCGTAACACACACTCACTCTCCCTACTTAGCTGCTTCATCCTTCATTTTCCCTCTAATTTAAGTTTTAAGAAAAATAAAATGGCCGACATGGTTGGGCATTGCAAATTTTATTACTTCACTTGTATATAGACCACATAATAGCATGTCATGTTCATATATGCACTGCACTGTTATTCCATTTATGTATTCACTGTATAAAGAACAATATATAGATAAAAAATAAAATCAACCTGAACATAAAACATTCCACAACCCACTGTGCAAACTACAGTACACAATATAAGAGTCATTATAAAACACAGGCTAGCCATGTACTGCAACATAAAGAGCAACAACTACAGGACTCTATAATATATATTCTAGTGTTTAACAATGTTACATATATTCCAACATCACAACAATTAAAGCACAATTGTCACCAACACGCCATGCAGGCAGCCATTTTGGGGCCATTTAGGATACAGCCAATCGCATCACAAGATATCACAGCGATGTCACCGATTCCTCGTAGTGAACTGACAGGGTGCATTGGGAATTTCATCACACGCAATATGTTCTTTTAAAAGTTTT
Organism: Taudactylus pleione; assembly: GCA_031769625.1. Taxonomy (NCBI): domain Eukaryota; kingdom Metazoa; phylum Chordata; class Amphibia; order Anura; family Myobatrachidae; genus Taudactylus; species Taudactylus pleione. The sequence goes on along the minus strand of JAUIMM010000375.1, from coordinate 3,742,060 downwards.
CAATAAAGTTAGAACTGTTCACTTGGGATGAGAGTTATCAAAGCTTGGAGTGAGATAAAGTACCAACCAATCAGCTTCTGTCATTTTTCAAACACAGCCTGCAACATGACAGAAGCTGATTGGTTGGTACCTTATCTCTCTCTAAGACTTAGTACATCTCCCCCTATATCACTTTATGATGTCCGTTTTTTCCACTTTTATCCATACTCAATTTCCATGTAGGTCTGATCGTAGGACAAAAGATCCGACCCCTTTCTTAGGCAAACAGTCCCCCACCCCCATGTATGGCAAACCTCTAAACCCTCCCTACTTTTGAATACTGAGGGGGTGATAAAACAATTTAATTAGTCCTGATTTACCGTCAAAAATACTGGAAGACTGGGCTGCGATATTCAATAGTTATTGGGCGCCCATGCTTTATCGCCAATGTCGCATCCAGATAGGGTTTGGCCTCATAAAGTGGCTAAACCTGTCTAAAGTCCTTGTTTTGGCGCCTAAATGACGGACTTATAGCACATCTGTGCTCGCCACCTCAGATGGCGGCGAGCAGAAATGCCGGCACCAGCGGCTCTCTCCCCCGAACGGAAAACAATTGAATTGCCCCTGAGAGTCTGAACCTTTCAAAAGTTTTATAATAAGACCGACAGCCATCGGTTTCCTGTGCCCCAATTTATCTCATCATCGAGCACTATGTACAAGGAAAGAGTTGTCAATGAAACAGTGATCCTCAAGTCCACAGAGGTGAGAGAGGTGCTGACTATCTACAAAGGTGACAAAGCGTCGGGTTCTAAAACCCAGCGCTTCCGATCGTGTATATGCCCTGAATTTCCCCCTCTCAGCAGCTGGCCCCATGCCCCTTCAACATGCCCGGATAATCTGTACCCCCCACTTCCTTCCGCTCTCAATGTCCCTCTTCTAAGCAACTGCAAAACTCTAGTGTTCTTGCAGGGGAAGAAAAAGTCCTATATCAGTATTGTAAACCAGAGAGACCTGTGTAATGATGCACTCGACTGCCTATTAAATGCCCATTACAAAGCTGGGACCATTAAGCTCCACCCAGAAGAAGCAAAGGTTTGCACACCTGCAGACACATATCCACCCACCAATCTACACACGTGCCTGTATAAATGTGTTTGTAGGGGGAAGGGAGAAACCACAGCTCATCACAAAATTGCACACGCACTGTGGGCCCTCAATTGTGCAGCTTTAGCAAATTACTCCAAGTGTGAACATAACAGATTACAGAACAAATGATATAATCCATTAGAGAGTATGAGCAAACATAATGTAGTGGTGCCCCAGATTCCACATTCTATATCCAGCTCACTGCCGGGACTATATATTAAGTAGAACCATATATAAAACATTATTGTGATCTATTATTGCTGTGGAGAGTGATGCAGATATAAAATAGAATAAGGAGACAGCAATACGTTTCACAAATAAGCGATTTCTTTCAGTCTTATGTTGGTGACGCAAATTCCATCTATGGGGAGAATGCAATTAGCCGCGATAACTTAGGCCCTCATTCAGAGCCGTACGCTCTGAGCAGAGCGCACGCTCTGAATGAGGGCCGTCCTCCATAACTATGGAGCGTCCTCCTGGATGCTCGTATAGCTGTGGGTCACCACCCACAGCCTATACGAGCGTGCAGTTTGATGGCCGCGATGGTCTTGACCATCGCGACCATCGAAACTGCGAGCCGGAGCCTGCGGTTGAGGTTTTCAACCGCAAGGCCCGGAGTGATTTTGGCTCTATCAGAGCCAAAATCACTCCCACTGACATCACTAGTGATGTCAGTGGGCCGGCTTCTGACGGTAGGCGTTCCCTTAGGAACGCCCCCGTCAGGGAGGCACGCCCACCAAAGGGGGCGTGCTGTCAATCAACATCGACAGCACACCCCCTTTGATCAGACACAATGAGCGAAGGAAAGTCCTTCGCTCGTCGCGTCTGGAGCATGCGCACGACGGAGCTCCCTCCGTCGTGCGCATGCTCAGTGCAGAACATCGACCCACTTGCGAGCGGACAGCCGCTCGCGAGTGGGTCTGAATCAGGCCCTTAATGTGTTATTTTCGCTTATCACGGCTATGTGCACCCGCAATCCTATTGCAAAAGTGGAGATGCAGCATTTGCGTGAAAGTTCTTTACGGTGTTAGCTGTGAAATGTATAGGTAGAAATGGGGAAATCAGCCTGTACCCCCCCAAAAAAGACAAACTGATAAAGGAGAACAATATAAAAGTGTATTAATGGCCCTAATAAAAGTATTTGGGGTTCTTAAATTGTGTCAAATGGCTGTTAGATGCATTTTTTTTTATAATAGTCAATTAATGATAGAAAGAAAGAGTTTTACTGCAAAATAAATGTTATTTTTAAATTGGAGATGCATAAAAATGCCCCGAAAGTAAATATTTGTGTCATTTAAATACACTTTTTAAAAAATTTCAATATTTGCCTCTAACACCGACCTGCAAATCTTAAAAACACCTGTTCCATTCATATAGCACCCCCAGATAACTGTCCTACATCAATTAACCCATTTTCCTGCCCTTTCTCACCGCAAAAATAACGTTATTGGCCAAATTAAACTAATTAAATTTTTTTGCGTAAATAGTCATTGAGGAAGGTTACCCAGTGGTTCAGAACCAAGTTCCCTTATTTTTTGCCAAAAATTGGGGGTTGGCCCAATTTTTCATCTTTTCAGGAGGTGGTGAAACTTTTTGCGTAAGTTTATCGCTATGGAGAATTCGAAACCGCTAAAAGTCACGGCTAATAGGAATACGCAAAATGTATAAATTAGAACGATAAGCATTTTTTCGCGGAAAAGTGGCTTATCTTGGCTAATTGAATACCTCCCTAAGTCTGTGGGTGTTAATTACATTATAACATTTTAATATACAATAGTGTGACTGCACTCAGAAATATCAACAGACCTTTGAGGGTCCTGTCTGTTAATGAATTTAGGCTTATTTAAATAATGAAAATGGCAATTAACTTTTATGATATTTAAAATATTGCTGCAACCCTGATAAGTATTTATTGCTTTACTAAAATTGCTTTTCTCAAGTGAATTTTCTGATGTACAACAAGAGTTGACTTTTGTGTAAAGCGTTTGCCACACTCGAAACAAGGAAACGGCTTCTCACCTGTGTGAATTCTCTTATGTTCAACAAGAGCCGATTTATCGGTAAAACATTTCCCGCACTCAGAGCATGGAAACGGCTTCTCTCCTGTGTGACTTCTTTGATGTTTAATAAACCCTGATTTCTTTGTAAAACATTTCCCACACTCAGAACAGGAAAACGGCTTCTCCCCTGTGTGATTTCTCTGGTGTTCAACAAGGACTGATTTCTGTCTAAAACATTTCCCACACTCAGAGCATGGAAATGGTTTCTCACCCGTGTGGGTTCTCTGATGTTTAACCAGAACAGATTTCTGTGTAAAACATTTCCCGCACTCCGAACATGGAAATGGTTTCTCTCCTGTGTGTATTCTCTGATGTTTTATTAAAACTGGTTTCTGTGTAAAACATTTCCCACACTCTGAACAGGGAAATGGTCTCTCACCGGTGTGACTTATCTGATGTCGAATAAGTTGTAATTTTAGTCTAAAACATTCCCCACACTCAGAACACTGAAACGGTTTGACAGCTGTGTGAATTCTCTGGTGTTTAACAAGATCGGATTTCTGTGTAAAACATTTCCCGCACTCAGAGCATGGGAATGGTTTCTCACCCGTGTGACTTCTCTGATGTTGAACAAGTACTGGTTTCTGCGTAAAAGACTTACCACACTCAGAACACGGAAATGGTTTCTCACCCGTGTGAGTTCTCTGGTGTCTATCAAAAGTTGATTGATGTATAAAGCATTTACCACATTCAGAACAGAATATTTTATCACCTTTCTCAGCTGTACTGTGTGCAGCAATACCAGATTTATCAGGAGAACATTCCTCATGAGATGGATCAGAGGATTTATCTGCACTGGGAGGTATTGGAGGTATTTTTTGGGCAATGGGATTTTCTCCTGGGGATTCTTGTGTAATGTTCTTATCTTCTATTTTAATACCTAAAGACAAAATTAGATATCTCTCATGGTTATTCCTGCTTTTGCATTGATTTTCTGGAAACACAATAAGTTAATGTAAATGGGGGAGAGGGGGAGTTTAATGGGTTGCAATATACACACAGCCATATCACCAAACACATACAGTAGACCCAACTAAAGTGACATGCATATTGTACATCCACTATGGACATTTCCACCCAAAATGTAGAGTGGGTGGGTAACATTTACCGAGCATCCACATTAAACAGCCAGCATCACACAGCAAGAAGCCTCATTAGTCAGATCCACCAACCAGACATAATGTCCATCCATACACAGCCCTCACGCACAAACTCTGGCACCTTGGAAACAGAGCAGACGTGGACTAATGCAGCCCAAAAAACAGCGCAAGAAATCAGAAGAAGTAGAGAAGGAAATAGCAACACCAAATGAAGTGTGAGAGAGAGCATCAGGACTCAGTAGGAAAATACAGCAGGATACAGAACAGGATACAGTAACAGATCAAAAAATGAAGTGAAAGTGCAAAATTTAAAAACACAGACTGGAGGGGAGCCATTGTCCAGTAATCGGAGTATAGTTATACTTGTGTGTGGAACAAACAAATAAGAGTTTTTGTGAAGTGTGTATTGTGAAGGGTTGAGTGTGGTCTTAGGGTTTGAATAATCAACTGCTATTTTGATGAGCATTGCAGTGTTGCTGAGCATAAATACATAATCAAATATTCAGTTATTATTACACAAGGAAGTTAATGTGTAATGTCAGATGTGGTAGTGCACATGGAGCATAAAAGGTAATGAAACATGTGTTAGTGCACGTGAAGGATCATGGTTAAAGTCACATAGAGTCTCATCCCAATGAGCATTGATTGAATCGGTATGTTGACATCCTTTGTACTGATGAATGAGAAACACCAGTGTGGGGAGGAGACTGGTCAGATCTCTAAGCTGGTAACACACAGTGACATGATGTGAGGAGGAGAGCAGGAGTATAATAGGATCTGATGGTTCCTGATGTATGAGATACACCAGAGAGTGTGGGGAGGAGACTGGTCAGATCTCTGGGCTGGTAACACACAGTGACATGATGTGAGGAGGAGAGCAGGAGTATAATAGGGGCTGATATCTCCTTGTGTAGGAGACACACCAGAGAGTGTGGGGAGGAGACTGGTCAGATCTCAGTGACATGATGTGAGGAGGAGAGCAGGAGTATTATAGGGGCTGATGGCTCCTGATGTATGAGATACACCAGAGAGTGTGGGGAGTAACACACTAGTAACACACAGTGACATGATGTGAGGAGGAGAGCAGGAGTCTAATAGGGACTGATGGTTCCTGATGTAAGAGATACACCAGAGAGTGTGTTTTGAGGAGAAAGGTCAGATCTGGGCTGGTAACACACAATGACATGATGTGAGGAGGACAGCAGTAGTATAATAGGGGCTGATGGCTCCTGATGTATGAGATACACCAGAGAGTGTGAGGAGGAGACTGGTCAGATCTCTGGGCTGGTAACACACAGTGACATGATGTGAGGAGGAGAGAAGGAGTATAATAGGGGCTGATGACTCCTGATGTATGAGATACACCAGAGAGTGTGGGGAGGAGACTGGTCAGATCTCTGGGCTGGTAACACACAGTGACATCATGTGAGGGGGAGAGCAGGAATATGATAGGGGTTTATGTAGAATAAGAGACAATTATAATGGCTGAAGAAGGAGAATATGTGACTCTGTTCTGTAATAAGTGCTTATTACTCACCTGTGCTGATATCTATAGGGATTTCCTCCTCCTTAGAGTGCAGATCACCCCTCACATACGTCTCTTCCTCTCCCTCAATAACTTCCACCTTAATATTATTTAGATCTTCACCCTAAACATTTGGTGAAACAATAAAATAACACTTTAATAATGTCTGATTTCAGTAATTGAGATTAGGCAGAAGAATATAAAAAATATCACACAGCTGCTCTACTGATTATATCATGAAAATTAATTTTGGTGAGACCCTAAATCCCACCTACCTGATCCTCTTGTGGGGTCCTGTGATTCTCCTCTGTACAATCCTGGGAATACAAAGGACAGGAACATCTCTCTGGGGTATCTCTGTTACTGGATCCATCTAGAGAAGATGCACAATGACTGTATACTTTATGTACATACACACATACATAGAGATAGCTAGATAGATATTTACCAGATGGACTGACACTCACATTACTTTGCAGAGGCTGCTTTGACCGGTGTCATTTAGAACAATTAATAACACAAACTGGCAAAAAAGGTGGCACTCAAGCACAATACATACAGTAACAGAAAGAGGTGGTTGCTGACATTTCAGAATTTAATCATTCTTACGTTATTAGCTCTGATGAAAGAATTATTAGATTCTGAAACGTCCCGTGACAGTATGTATTGTGCCCGAGTGCTGTCTCTAATTTACAGTCTATATATGAAACAATGTATCTCTAGAGTCTGCATATCTTCAGTAGTGTGGTGTGGTAATGCAGAACCATCGGGGAGGAAGCATGTACCCAGCCTCTCCCACCTTACTTCCGATCAAGGCATTCCGTATATCTCAGACCATTGTTTATCTGAAAAAGTCTCCCCTAAAACCGGTACCCACTGTCTAACACAATCCGGCAAAGGTATCAACTGATGAAAATCCAAAGTAGACCATAGATAAAGGTTTTATCCAATGCATTGGAAGTCAAAAGGTGTCTGGCGAGAAGAAGTCAAAAGGTGTCAGGTGCACACAGATATACAAGTGTCACATGTCAAATTAATCAGCGCAGTCTCCTGGTGCGTCCAAGTGAATCACATTGTGACAGACGCATTTTCGGGGAACAAAAAGGCGCCCAGCGCTAGCAGAGTGGCACGGTACCTGGCGGCTCACTCACGCCAGGCAAGCAGTGCTGCATGGCATACTGAGGCAAGATGTATAAGGACACATTTGTAGTTGTGGTATAAATTTAAGGACAATCATTTTAATTCACCTTTCCGAAATCTGTTCTTTAGGTTTTGAAGAGTTATTTATTGCATGTGTATTTTATTTGATTTTATCCTTTGATATTCATGTTTGTAGGTACTATTGTCATGACTTAATGCGATTAATAAATAAACGTTGGTTTTATTTTTAAGTCTGGTATACATGTTTATGACCTACGTAAGCCGGATTACTATTCACCATCTATATGATATTGTAATATGCGCCAGAATCTAACTACAACAATAACAGTGATTACTCACCTGTGCTGATACCTGTAGGGATTTCCTCCTCCTTACACTGCTGATTACCCCTCACATACGTCTCCTCTTCTCCATTTATAACTTCTATCTTAATGTCAGTCAGATATCCACCCTAAATAACCCACAAAACAATAAAAACACTTTAATAATGTCTGATTTTATCAATGGAGCGGAAACAATACGGCTTCTGTTCATAGCAAACAGTTAGAAGTCACTTTGGTATTAGGTGAAACCAAAGATCCCACCTACCTGATCCTTCTGTGGGCTCCTGTGATTCTCCTCTGCACAATCCTGTGTATAAAGAGGGCGGGGACATCTCTCTGGGGTATCTCTGTTACTGGGTCCATCTGTAGGAGACACACAATGACTGAGTACATTGTATATACGTGATTATCAGATGATGTGTATCTAGGTGACCCTCAACACAACTCTCCTTTTACAATAAATGAAAATCTCCTCTTACCCAGTGATGTGAGGGGCCAGTGATTCTCCAACATCATGTACCTGTACAGACCCCTGTGTTCCTCTATATACTCCTCCTCCTGCATGGAGAAATAGACAGTGACACCTTATAGGAACCTGAGACACACAATGATACAGTCCCTGGTGTTACTGTGTAATGTCCCATTCCCAGCAGTCACCTCTCCAGTCATCACCCAGACACATCTCCTGGTGTTACTGTATAATGTCCCATTCCCAACAGTCACCTCTCCAGTCATCACCCAGACACATCCCCTGGTGTTACTGTGTAATGTCCCATTCCCAGCAGTCACCTCTCCAGTCAGCGGCTGAATGAGCTTGTTGGCGAGTTCCAGGATCTTCTGGTCATTGTCTCTCTCATGTATCAGTGAGTGAGGTGGAGGCACCGTGATGGGGCTCTGGGTCCTGCGCAATCTTCCTGATACACAGGGACGGCTACTGGGTGTCTAACACTCACTGGATGTCTTCTTCAATACTGTGTAATCCTGTGTACTGAGACAGATATAAAAGAAGAGTAAATAAATAATTGGGCTTATGTGAGTTGCTAAGAGTTAGCTCCTATACAGAGCATACAGCAGTTAGCTCTCCTGCAGGATCTGCCATCTTCGATTATACACTCCAAATGGCCAGAAAAAGAGAACTTTCATGTGAAACTCGACAGTCTATTCTTGTTCTTAGAAATGAAGGCTATTCCATGCGAGAAATTGGCAAGAAACTGAACATTCCCTACAATGGTGTGTACTACTCTCTTCAGAGAACAGCACAAACAGACTCTAACCAGAGTAGAAAGAGAAGTGGGAGGCCCCGGTGCACAACTGTGCAAGAAGACAAGTACATTAGAGTCTCTAGTTTGAGAAATAGACGCCTCACAAGTCCTCAACTGGCAGCTTCATTAAATGGTACCCACAAAACTCCAGTGTCAACGTCTACAGTGAATAGGTGACTCCGGGATGCTGGCCTTCTAGGCATAGTGGTAAAGAAAAAGCCATGTCTGAGACTGGCCAATAAAAGGAAAAGATTAATATGGGTAAAAGAACACAGACATTGGACAGAGGAAGGTTGGAAAAAAGTGTTATGGACAGACGAATCGAAGTTTGAGGTGTTTGGATTTGTGAACATTTGTGAGACGCAGAACAAGTGAAAAGATGCTGGAAGAGTGCCTGACGCCATCTGTCAAGCATGGTGGAGGTAATGTGATGGTCTGGGGCTGTTTTGGTGCTGGTAAAGTGGGAGATTTGTACAAGGTAAAGGGATTTTGAATAAGGAAAGCTATCACTCCATTTTGCAACACCATGCCATACCTTGTGGACAGCGCTTGATTGGAGCCAATTTCCTCCTCGAACAGGACAATGACCCAAAGCACACCTCCAAATTATGCAAGAACTATTTAGGGAAGAAGCAGGCAGCTGGTATTCTTTCTGTAATGGAGTGGCCAGCGCAGTTACCAGATCTCAACCCCACTGAGTTGTTGTGGGAGCAGCTTGACCGTACGGTACGCAAGAAGTGCCCATCAAGCCAATCCAACTTGTGGGAGGTGCTTCAGGAAGCGTGGGGTGAAATTTCTTCAGATTACCTCAACAAATTAACAGCTAGAGTGCCAGAGGTCTGCAATGCTGTAATTGCTGCAAAAGGAGCATTCTTTGAGGAAAACAAAGTTTGAAGGACAAAATTATTATTTCAAATAAAAATCATTATTTCTAACCTTGCCAACGTCTTGACTATATGTTCTATTCATTTTGCAACTCATTTGATAAATAAAAGTCAGTTTTCATGTAAAACACGAAATTGTATGGGTGACCCCAAACTTTTGAACGGTAGTGTACATCCTATCAGTACCTGACCAATTGGCTCGCACAGGTTCAGAACTGCAGGTATTCTATGCTATACACTCAATTCACAAAAATATGGCCTGTCTGACTCTTGTGGGAACTCTTATAGTTTAAGGGTAATTTTTTTTATTATATCCCACTCATGTCCGGGTCTCATGGGCCAGTGACCAGTGGAAAGTGTGCATTATAATAATCCGATGACATATGAATTGTTCTTATGAATACACACTCAGATTTCTAGGTCCCTTGCTTACAGAGAATATACGGAAGACCAAGGGATGCACTAACCTGCAGCCATGACTTGCTCCTCTTCCCTGGCTCACAGGGATTCAACATCCAGATGTATATGACTGCTGGGATCCCGGCATAGCCCCTGACTGGGAAGAATGTTTGTTCTGAATAGAGATGTGGAATCATTGTACTCAGAAGGTTTACGGTAAATACTCACCTCAGTCGGGATCTTCATCTGCCGGCCTTCCGGCGTCGGTATTTCATCCGCCGGGCTTAGGTAATACATAACGATTCCTGAGATCATTGCCAAATTACACTGCCAGTAACTGCTCTATCAGACTATTCAGACACTAAGGAAAACGATGTAGAATAAGAAATACCTAGAGGTATATTTACTAAATTTCGATTTTTAATCGATTTAAAAAAAATTGATCAACATCGATGCAAGGTGTTTCTAGGGCTAAATAACATTTACTAATTCAGTAGAATCTGGATAAATGGGAAACCTCTATTACTGGGACTAATTGTGAGGCGGCATTTTTGCACCAAAAAAACCTGTTAGTGAGACTGATTTTTCAATCACCTCTATAACTGAGACAATTGCTGTTAGGACCTCTTTAAGTGAAATTAGTGCAGTTCATTAACCTCTATAAATGAGACAGTCGCCTTTAGAACCTCTTTAACTGGGAATAGTACAGGTTTTGACAAGTCTCTTTGTCTGGACCTGGACTTTGAGAACCTCTATAAGTGAGACAAACACTTCTTGAACCTGTATAAGTGAGAAACTAGATAAGTGAGATACCTCTTTAAGTGAGACTAAATGTGCCATCCCTTGAGATCCCACTTATCCAGGTTCGAGTGTACTTAAAAAAATAAAATTGTTAGTAAATGTATTTACGAACAGACAATTTTTTATTTCAATTTTTTTTAAGTATTAGTAAATATGATTTAACCCCAAGAAACACAGCATCGATGTTGATCAATTTTTTATCGATTTTAAAGTGATTAAAAATAAACCTTTAGTAAATATACCCCCTACTGGCTGAGTACTGTAGTGCCACATTAATACTAACCATAGTGTACTATATAGAAAAAAGAAAACAACAGCTGTAGGCTATTCTGAACAAAAAATGATTTATATTCAACTACATGGAGGGAAAAATCTAAAAAGGCCACCCATATATATAGTGGGTTACTATTGCGCCTGACCTTCCCTACATATGTGCGTACATTTAATAAAGGAGATACTGTACCTATGCACATATACCACACTGACAGTAAATGGATTCACAATTAGGTGCAATTTATCACTCTGGTCAAAACTCATTAGGAGCTGAAATAATAATATTGTTCTCCTTCTGAGGGCGGTATTCAATTGTTTTAGCGCGCCCCGACTAAAGTGACAGGAGATCGCAGGGCACTATTCAATTGTTGCTGTTTTTCGCGCTGATCGCACCCAAAGTGGTCGGGTTTAGCATCGTAAAACAGCTACCCCCGACAAAAGTGCTGGGCACGATCAGGAAAAGTGATGTTTGGGCGCCCAAACATGTCACTTTTCGCCCATTTCAGCTCGCACCCCCCTGGGGCTGCGAGCTGAAATGGTGCACCAGCAGCTGATCACGCCCAACATGAGAAACAATTGAAAAGCTCCTGTCGGGCACGTACAGGGGCACAACAATTGAATACCTCCCTGGGAAATAAAAAAAAATTAAAAAAAGTATTTTTTCATTATTTCTCTATAATTCCCTGTGTCACATGATACCTCTTGTTCTACCTGATATACAATACTAAGAACTGGTTAACCTGTATCACATGTGGACTAGTGTTCACTCTAGCACCCTGCCCCTGTCATGACTCGTGCAGTTCCTCTTTCCTGCCTGGGGGTGTCGCTCTCTGCCCTGGTGGTTCTAGCACACTGTGGTCTGTATCTCAGCAGTTTGTTGCATCAGCTGAGTGTGCTAGAAGCACCAGAGCAGAGAGAGCGACACCCCAGGCAGGAAAGAGGAACTGCACGGGTTGTGACAGGTGCAGGATGCTAGAACGAACACTAGGGGACTAACCGTCACCAGCAGCAACTACTGCGTTATACATCTAATCAACATTACTCACGCACTGGCTGGCTATCTGGTGAACTACTGCTCCCAGCAAGTTCCGCATGCATCACTGTGAAATTTCACACTAATCCCTGCTGTCTCCACCATCTCTTTTACAGATAGAAACCTTATACGGACAGTCACTACCCAGTCACATATAGACCTGGGTCTACATTTAACCGACTCACATTCCATGCATACAGACCCCATATCCCATCACTGCGCATGAATACAGCCTCATATATACAGATGGTTAGGTCTAGACTATACAAGGCTGATGGACCTGTGACGTCACACCCACGTGACCTGGCCTGAAAGGGGGAGGGGCGGGGATGCTAACAGGGGACCAAAAGTGTCCCCTCGCGGGCTCGCCGCGCTTCGGGCACGGTGGCCCGCTGCGCTAGCCACAAATATTTATTCCCCCTCTATGCCCTAGTGGATGGTAACGCAGGAGCGGTCCAGCCTCCTGCAGCGGTCACGTGGTGGATACGTCACAGAGGTCCTTTAGCCACATAGGAAATAGCAGCAACCATATACAGATCTGGGCACCCAATAGATATACAGCTTCATGTACAGCAAATAGACTCCTATACCCACAAAAAAACCTGCATTAAAGCCTACTATATGCTGTCCTGGGCCCCCCTCATGCACCTACTCCACACAATTTCATTGCACAGCATTACATACACAGTAATAATAATAGTACAGTACCAGGACAGGACAGTTTTGGGATGTCAGTCTGATAAGGATGGATGAATAATAATGCCCACAGTCCACAACAAAATGTCCGCCGCTTTTATTTCCAGTAGCTACATGGCTGGGGACATAATTTTGCAGTAATGATAAACAAGAAAATGGCCGCCGCCCTTATCAGATACTTTTTTATTTTCCCGGTGATAAGATACTATGAGACCCGTAGCAGCTATTAAAATAAACACTCGGTAACAACACACACCACACATGTCTTAAGTGCAAGTAGGCGGCCATTTTCCCTTATACCAGAACAGCTGCATTATGTCCCTAGCCGTGCATTAACTATAGGAGCGGCGGCCATTTTCTTGTAGTCAAAACTTTCCTCCGAGTCCTGACTCCAGACATCACTCCCCGGTCCCTGCAGCCTTGTTGGACTCCGGAGTGCCGGTGTTTTTAGGTGCCATACTAGGTATGTATTTTTATTATCGATGCCATTACTAATATTATTATTATAATATATATAAAGATGGAATGCTGGGCTGTTATTGGGGGTATGGGACTGTGGGGTCTATTTACTAAGCCTTGGATGGAAATAAAGTACCAACCAACCAGCTCCTAACTCATTTTTCAAACACAGCCTGTGACATGGCAGTTAGGAACTGATTGGCTGGTACTTTATCTCCATCCACTTTATCTCCATCCAAGGCTTAGTAAATAGACCCCTTATATATGAAGCTATGAAAGTATGTATGAATTCTATATGTATGAGGCTGTAATGCTAGCAGGGCAGGCGCTAGGCTGTGCTGCACCCAGCGCAGTACGGTGTTGCCGCCCCTTCCCTCCTCCGCTCCCTCCCCCCTGAGCTTAAATATATCCCATAGCGCTGGGAGGGAGGTAGGCGTTTCCTGCGCCCTCCGGAAACAGTAGCGCTCCGGGCGACGGACCGGCTTGCCCGTGCCTGGAGCCGCTACTGAATGCTAGGCAGTGGGTTTGGAGCTGCAGGTGTTGGACTACAGGTCTGTATATGTATTAGGCTATAACGTGAGCCAAGGCGCAGCCAAATGACGCTGTAGCAGGAGTAGGGGGGGAGGTGGGTGCCGGGTGGCCGCAAATAAAGTGGGATGGGCCAGACCGTCCTATCTTTCTCCACTATGCTCCCTTGTTAGCCAGTCCATCATTGACAGCGGGGGTAGGGATGGACATCGGAAGCCTGGGCTTCTGACCTAGCCATCATATCAAAACCATTCGATGGTATAATCTTCGATGGTTACTATGTGCGCAGAAGCATTCGGAGCTACGCACATAAACAGAGCTGCGGACACCCCTGCCAGGTGTCTGCAGCTGAAAGTTGTCAGACGCCTGATGGGCATTAAAAAACTTAATCCGATGCCTGTCCGATTTTACCCGCATCGCTAACCGCAATGCACCAAAAAAATATCGATCGTTATTATTTTAATGTTTGTTTTCTCTATTAAATACAGACATGGAACCGAACGACCAATGCGGGACTGCCGATTGGCCATCCCTAGGCCAGGCATTCTCAAGCAGGATTTCCAGGAGAGACAGCCTGCAACAGCATCTCAGCAGGGGTTCCCTGAGGAAATGACCATAGAAGCAGCTCCGATAGCGGTGCACACATGAAATACTTACAGCGCCAGCACGCAGATCATTTGTGAGTGGTCAGGATTCGGAGACGCTGCCATTGCAAAGGTAAGTACCACGTGTCTTGGCTAAAGATGGGAACTGATTGAGTATGCAGGAGAAATGCATAAAATGTGTGATGGTGCCTGGGCACTGCGTACATGTATTTGGAAGAATAGAATAAAATGAGTGCTTGGGAGTTAATAACATCCACCACAGTTTGAGACTTTCACAGAAAGTGAATGAGGGGTATTTAACACTGTTAATAAATGTATCACCTAATTTGGCAGCAGCCTTTTACAGCATAAGTAGTGTTCAATCTAGCGCCCTGCACCTGTCACAACCCGTGCAGTTCCTCTTTCCTGCCTGGGGTGTCGCTCTCTGGTGCTTCAAGCCCACTCTGGCCTGTTCCTCAGCAGTTTGTTGCATCAGATGAGTGTGCTAGAAGCACCAGATCAGAGAGCGACACCCCAGGCAGGAAAGAGGAACTGCCTCTCTGAATCAGGCCTATTGTGCATTCATCCCCTACCAAAAGATCGCTCGCCTGTAATAAATTGTCCTGTCCGATAGTCACAGTAGCAGCTACACAGGGCCCATCTTCTGCCCGATGCTGCCCCAGCTCACCAGGCGGCCATCAGGCTGGTGCACACGGGACCTAACATGCACAGCGTGCGCCTGCTACCTGCATTTAACTTATTAGCCGTTTTGATTATTGGGGCATTAATGTTAATTTGCAGCATGGGACAATAAACGTCTCAATGGTATTGTATGGGGAGGGCGGGGTCAGAATCTATAAGAGTTTTTTTTTTTTAATCTCTGCAGTATGGTAGGTCTAATTCGGGCAACAGCATGATGACATCATTGTCATAAGCCTCTGATTTTTAGAAAACACTAGTTTATTGGACCCTTGTCACTCCAGTCTCTGCCCCTGCTCCTTCCTCCACTCTGACCCCCGACCCTCTCTCATTTGCTCTGACGCCGCCACTCCCCTCCCAACCTGTTTCTCCCCCCCCCCCCCTGCTCCCCATTCCCTGCAGCCAGTCCTCCTCTCAGAAATCTGTCATATCTACTTTACAGTGGGTTCCACTGCACACGAATTGGAAAGATGGACCAGACCGTACATATTATGTAACGCAGTGTGTATATAACTATGTAAGCAAAACATGATCTATTTATATTATGCTTGTGACGTATATTTTTGCTTGTGATTTTGTTCATTTTAAGGGGCCTATAAACTAGCCGACCTGAAAGACTCAACGACTTGCGTTCAGACCTTCAGGTCGACCAAGATGCGGTGCCCGCACTGAATAGCGTTCACTGAACGTCATTCAGTGCAGGAGCCCGAACTCCTATCTCTGAACATGCCGAACCTGACGATCGTCGTCAGGTTGACGGGCATGTTCAGTAGATAGCTGGGGTCGGCAAGGACCCAGCGTGCACGCGCATCGCTGGTCTTTGCCGGCTATCCATTACACAACTTCCTGTACGATGCGACCAAAACCTCCTGGTTTTGGTCGGATCGTGCAAAGTCGTGTAATGGATAGGCCCCTTAAGAGAGCTCTGTCTTGGTTAGATATATGATTTATGTCATTCTTAGGTAAAAGCCTGCATCCTGTATAGTCAGTAACTCAATAACATTATTTACATAGCTGATATATACACCAATAATTGTATGTACATTACACAGTGTTATTCTGTCAGTGATGACATTATGCTGAGTGTGAGGCTGGGTATGATAAGAAATGACCTAATGCAGATCCCTCATCTCTCATCAGGTTACAGAGATGTCGCCTGACCTCCTCCTGCTGTGATGATCTCCGCTCTGTTATTACTACAAACCGCTCTCTGACCAGACTGGACCTCTCAGTCTGGAATAAAACTTCTGTGTGAGGGACTAAGATATCCAGCCTATAGAATCTTCCGTAAGACCTGGCTAAGTATTATATATGTTTTCTTAGTACAAGCCATAGATCACACAGGGTACAAATCACAAAAAAAGGAGAACAATGTGAGACTATTAAGGTGCACACTAAGACACAAGGAAATTATTTTTACAAAATAATAAAACTTAACTTTTATTTCTTATATAAAACATCTATTAATGTTGACATATTGTTATTTCTTTTAATTAAAAGCAAAGAAAGAAGTGCTATAGTATGAAAAAGTGTTTTAAAATCAGTCAGATCGTTCCACTGAGTCACAGTCGGACAATATTCTTGGCTCTTATATTTATGCTAGCTATTTAATGCATGCTGTCATGTAAAAGTAATTCTGTGTAGTTACAAAATGAAATGAAAATATATGTTCCTGCTAGTTAAACAGTGGCATGTAATGGCAACATAGTAAATATCTTTATACACAGAATAGTCTTATAACAGTTAGAAAGAGCAACTGCAACAGTGTAAGCTGATTATTGCTTCACTGTTGCTCTGATCCACAGTTCATGTGTGTTATAGCAAATTGTTAGTATATATTCATGCAGCACGTCCGCATTTCTATTAAGCAATCTTCTCGAATTCCTATTTTAGGGACTCATATCTGTGTTGGTAGAGGGTATGTTCCAAAAAACTTATATGGGTATAATTCTTTATTATTTATAGTTTTCCTATCCATTCCACAACACTTATTCATGTGCCCCAAGTATTTAAATTCACAAGATTTATTCAAATATTTATACACAGATATACTTAGTCTATTGTGCACTATTAATGTGTGAAGATATATAGGAGTTCTTATATTAGTATATGCTCTTAATATAACCACACTGACTTCATATAGGTATTAATGATAGAACACACACATAATTGGGTATATATCATAGAGTAGTATTTCATTGTCATTAAGGCATGAGCGCTTATGTATGCTAGACACGCATACCAATAAATGCTGTCATTAGTGTGTTTAATTAATCAGCCGTCTAAAGTTTCTCCGACCACGCGCCAGCCTCGGTGCCGTGGTAGTTCAGATGCGCTGATACTATATAGTGGAGACTGAGAGTAGAGTGAGCCGCAGCCTCATTATTTTACATTGGTCATATGAAATACTCTGATCGTACACTAGCATGGACGCCAGGATTTACAGGCGCGCTAGCACTGTGGACCACCCAGACTGTGACTCCATGGTCAGAAATGACAATAGCCAATACGTATTTCGCCGGATGTCCGGCTTCTTCAGGGCAAGCCGAGCGGGTCCCTTGATATGGTTTAAATACTTTGTGTTTAGATACCGTTGCTAGGGGGTGTGTTTTATGGATCTCTTTCTATTTTCTTCCTCAATAAAGGATAATTCTTTCTTGTCGTATTTATTCCATTGCTATATGATAGTTATAGATTCCCAGAGATTAATAGGTATTGTTTTAAATTGTTTATAATTCAACTGATAAAATAATTATAAGTTTCCAAAGATAAATAGGGATAGTATCTATATAGGTTGTATGGTCATCCATTATTACAGATATGATGGGCATTTCACAATATCATGTATAAACATGTAAATTGCAAATAAATCATTATATTTCACTGTATAAATATGCTCCCACGCTTTTTCCTTATTTAATAAGATATGTATAGGAAGATATATTATTTTTATTATTGATATATTTTATCTATCAAAAAAATATTTAATATCATGTGAAAAATAAAAAGTAAAAATTGTAAAGGTGAAAGGTTGTATAAAAATATTAACTAATATAATAATGTGATATTCAGAGTGTCAGTAATCTGGCACATTTAATAGTGTTGTGAGTGGACAAGTTATTCATTGAAATTAAATATACAAATATAAATATTAATAGTAAATATGAATTCAGTGCATAGATAAATGAGAATAAAATGAAATTATATATTCGTGTCATCTAATCCCTATCTTTGTGATTAATCTGACACTTTTGTGACTTGGTATAAAAGAATGAATTGAAAGGTGAGTGCAATCTGGAAATATCTAAAAGTGATTAGTGTATTATTTAAAAAATATATAGATAATAATTGATGATAATTTATTTCCTTAGGAAAAATTATATTAATAAAAAACCTATAAGGATTATTATAATGTAAGATTTGAATAATTTATTTCAAAACACCTATATATTCCCATTTCATTGTTATATCAGATCTTGAGATATGTCAAAAACATAGAAGCCATCATTTATTTATTTGACTACTCAAGGAAAACTGTATAATTATTATTTTCGTTTAAACCTTTGGGGATGATTGTGTCCATCATATATATCATTCTTGTTTCTCTTTGTTCCAATTTTTTCCTTAGATCTCCTCCTCTGATCCCCAAGCGAATCCTTTCCATTCCGAAGGCCTTTAGATGTTTTGGATTTCCTCCATGTTCTTTAAGGAAGTGTCGAGCAATGCTGGTAAGTTGTTTCATCCTTGTCTTATCTTTTTCTGCATTCCTGATGTTTCCTGCATGTTCTAAAATTCTTTGTTTTAACTTTCCATAGCATGTTTTTAACGACCAATTGGAAAAATACACCAAACATATTAATTCATGGCATCGCTATATTGACGATCTATTAATAATTTGGGAAGGACCACAAGAATTATTTAAGAACTTCATAGGAGAACTAAACAACAATCCCTTCAATCTCAGGTTGACAATGGAGATGAGTCAGGAACAAATTACTTTCTCGGATCTTACTATAAGAATTACAGGATCAAGTAATATAGAAACAGACATATTTAGGAAACCAACGGCCACTAATAACATCTTGCACTTTGGAAGCTCCCATCATCTAACCACCAAAAATGGCATCCCCAAGGGAGAGATGCTTAGAATACGCAGAAACTGTTCAGAGATGAAAATTTTCGAAATAAGAGCAAAAGAACTTGAAGAACATCTACTGGATAGGGGCTACAGTAAACGGAGCATCAAAAAGGCATTAAAGGAGGCGAAACAGAAAGATAGAAAGGATTTGCTGACTCCAAAAAATAAAGATGACAAATTTGGAGAGGGAAAAACCAGATTTATAGGAACGTACTGTAACCAATGGAAAGAGATTCGCGATGTACTCCAGCGACACTGGCATGTTTTATTAACGGATGAAGAACTAGCCAAACAAATAGGAGATAAAGTGAATATTAGCTGGAGGAAATCACAAAATATTGGTGATATACTGGTACATAGCCATTTTTCCAACGGAAAAAAGAAAGAGAATTTTGAAGGAAGTTTCCCCTGTGGTCACTGACAGATATGATAACATCAACAAGATAAAAGAATACATCAATTGTGACACACAAGGAGTCATATACTGTTTAGAATGTGAATGTCACAAAAAATACATAGGGATGACCAGTAGAAAGTTAAAACAAAGAATTTTAGAACATGCAAGAAACATCAGGAATGCAGAAAAAGATAAGACAAGGATGAAACAATTTACCAGCATTGCTCGACACTTCCTTAAAGAACATGGAGGAAATACAAAACATCTAAAGGCCTTCGGAATGGAAAGGATTCGCTTGGGGATCAGAGGAGGAGATCTAAGGAAAAAATTGGAACAAAGAGAAACAAGAATGATATATATGATGGACACAATCATCCCCAAAGGTTTAAATGAAAATAATAATTATACAGTTTTCCTTGAGTAGTCAAATAAATAAATGATGGCTTCTATGTTTTTGACATATCTCAAGATCTGATATAACAATGAAATGGGAATATATAGGTGTTTTGAAATAAATTATTCAAATCTTACATTATAATAATCCTTATAGGTTTTTTATTAATATCATTTTTCCTAAGGAAATAAATTATCATCAATTATTATCTATATATTTTTTAAATAATACACTAATCACTTTTAGATATTTCCAGATGGCACTCACCTTTCAATTAATTCTTTTATACCAAGTCACGAAGGTGTCAGATTAATCACAAAGATAGGGATTAGATGACACGAATATATATTTTCATTTTATTCTCATTTATCTATGCACTGACTTCATATTTACTATTAATATTTATATTTGTATATTTAATTTCAATGAATAACTTGTCCACTCACAACACTATTAAATGTGCCAGATTACTGACACTCTGAATATCACATTATTATATTAGTTAATATTTTTATACAACCTTTCACCTTTACAATTTTAACTTTTTATTTTTCACATGATATTAAATATTTTTTGATAGATAAAATATATCAATAATAAAAATAATATATCTTCCTATACATATCTTATTAAATAAGGAAAAAGCGTGGGAGCATATTTATACAGTGAAATATAATGATTGATTTGCAATTTACATGTTTATACATGATATTGTGAAATGCCCATCATATCTGTAATGATGGATGACCATACAACCTATATAGATACTATCCCTATTTATCTTTGGAAACTTATAATTATTTTATCAGTTGAATTATAAACAATTTAAAACAATACCTATTAATCTCTGGGAATCTAGAACTATCATATAGCAATGGAATAAATACGATAAGAAAGAATTATTCTTTATTGAGGAAGAAAATAGAAAGAGATCCATAAAACACACCCCCTAGCAACGGTATCTAAACACAAAGTATTTAAACCATATCAAGGGACCCGCTCGGCTTGCCCTGAAGAAGCCGGACATCCGGCGAAATACGTATTGGCTATTGTCATTTCTGACCACGGAGTCAGTCTGGGTGGTCCACAGTGCTAGCGCGCCTGTAAATCCTGGCGTCCATGCTAGTGTACGATCAGAGTACTTCATATGACAAATGTAAAATAATGAGGCTGCGGCTCACTCTACTCTCAGTCTCCACTATATAGTATCAGCGCATCTGACTACCACGGCACCGAGGCTGGCGCGTGGTCGGAGAAACTTTAGACGGCTGATTAATTAAACACACTAATGACAGCATTTATTGGTATGCGTGTCTAGCATACATAAGCGCTCATGCCTTAATGACAACGAAATACTACTCTATGATATATACCCAATTATGTGTGTGTTCTATCATTAATACCTATATGAAGTCAGTGTGGTTATATTAAGAGCATATACTAGTATAAAAATTCCTATATATCTTCACACATTAATAGTGCACAATAGACTAAGTATATCTGTGTATAAATATTTGAATAAATCATGTGAATTTAAATACTTGGGGCACATGAATAAGTGTTGTGGAATGGATAGGAAAACTATAAATAATAAAGAATTATACCCATATAAGTTTTTTGGAACATACCCTCTACCAACACAGATATGAGTCCCTAAAATAGGAATTCGAGAAGATTGCTTAATAGAAATGCGGACGTGCTGCATGAATATATACTAACAATTTGCTATAACACACATGAACTGTGGATCAGAGCAACAGTGAAGCAATAATCAGCTTACACTGTTGCAGTTGCTCTTTCTAACTGTTATAAGACTATTCTGTGTATAAAGATATTTACTATGTTGCCATTACATGCCACTGTTTAACTAGCAGGAACATATATTTTCATTTCATTTTGTAACTACACAGAATTACTTTTACATGACAGCATGCATTAAATAGCTAGCATAAATATAAGAGCCAAGAATAATGTCCGACTGTGACTCAGTGGAACGATCTGACTGATTTTAAAACACTTTTTCATACTATAGCACTTCTTTCTTTGCTTTTAATTAAAAGAAATAACAATATGTCAACATTAATAGATATGTTTTATATAAGAAATAAAAGTTAAGTTTTATTATTTTGTAAAAATAATTTCCTTGTGTCTTAGTGTGCACCTTAATAGTCTCACATTGTTCTCCTTTTTTTGATTTAATATTATACCTATTTAGTGAGCAAGGTGGCACCACTTCCCCCACATTTGAATATGTGAAAGACTATACATAGAACGTATTACTGGTGTAATATCAACTATTATATATGAATAGGGGACTTAAGACTAATATATAAAATTCTGTGCAGGAATTCACATAAACTTTCTTCTGAAAGGGTACAAATCACACAACAATTACATATGATAATTTATTTTTATGTCCTCTGAGTATATATATTTCATTACTTCACTGCAGAGCCCATTTTGGCTTTTTCTCAGAAGACCTTGGCATTTTGGAAAATATCCATAGTTTGCTCATTTCTCCTCCCACAGCATACCCCAAAATAGGCAATCAAGTATTTATTTTTAGTATCATTGCAATTGCAAGAATGTGAAGTAAGTCTTGGGGGCATATGTAATAGCCTGCACATTCTGCTAATGCAACAAACTGCTGAGATACAGACCAGAGTGTGCTGGAAGCAGAGAGCGACACCCCAGGCAGGAGGAACTGCACAAGTCGTGACAGGTGCAGGGTGCTAGAATGAACACTATATAGCCCCTGGAATGAATCTCATAAAAGGTGTTGGAATAATATGGTAGCTCAACAAGGCATATACGGCTTTGAAAAGTAGACAACCTACCGCATGAAATGTGTTTATTGTTGTCAGTATAGGAGAGATCTGGGCATTAGAACCCCCCGTCTCTAGACTTCTTAATGCTTTTCATAGCATAGAGTATTCTAGTCTAGTGATTACCAGAAAATAACTACAAAGGGGGCATATCCCCTCTTCCAACGAAAATAACGACTAAGGGGTAAATTTACTAAAGTGAGAGTTTTTAGAAGTTGTAATGTTGCCCATAGCAACCAATCAGATTCTACTTAACATTTAACTAGCACCTTCTAGAAGATAATAGAATTGGTTGCTATGGGCAACATCTCCACTTTTTTTTTTTTAAATGTTCTTTTTATTGAAACACCGTATAAAATATACAGATAAACATTATAAAAAAATAAAATCAATATTTGTTACATATCAAGGCCCGTATTCAATTTGAGGGGAAAAGTCCAGACTTTTCGCCTGCTGGACTTTTTGCCTCCTTTGCCTGTTTTCCAGGCGGAAAAGTATCGCGCGCGTGCCCGCTATTCCCCGTATTCAATTCCAAAGTAGGCGAAATCGGGAAGAGGCGAAAAATTGGATCGGCGAAAAAATAGGGGAATTTTCGGGAAATAATTGTAGGACCCCCCTAAAGATGTCCAGACCTCGATGATCACTATGGGTACCCCCGTTTTTGCATGCAGAAGAAAGTCGGCTTTTTAAATAGATGCGACAGGTGGTTATTTTTCCCGACATTGAAGAAGTGATGCAGAAGAGCACTTAGGGTTTTTGTTTTTAAAAGTGGTCCCATCAAATTTGGGGTACATGAAAATGGGGGTAAGCATATTTTTAAGTCCCTAAAGGTAATTTTTAAAATTCTTCAAAAATACACATGCCGCTACTCTGCACAATGAAAAAAACACCTGCCACATACTTGGGGACCCCACCACAATTAATTTAGTTAGTTTAGCATTTTTTATTTATTTATTTTTTTTTTCACCCCAAAATGTTAAATAATTTTTTTGGGGTGTCGCAATTTTTTTTTTTCTTGGCACATTTCGTTTTAAAAGGGCATTCCCAAGGGTGCAGGCTATTTTTTTTTTTTAAGCCTGCACCCCTAAACCCCAAATCTGCACTTTTTTTCATAATTGAAAAATGATCCCTGTTTTTTTTAAATGACCTTTCACCACATTTACGGGAAAAAAAACGGAATTTTCGGGAAATATGCCTGGGACCCCCCTAAAGATGTCCAGACATGGGGGATCAATATCGGTACCCCCCATTTTTGCCTGCTGAAGGAAGTCGGGGTTTGTAATAGCCGCGCAAGGTGCAAATTTGGGGTACATGAAAATGGGGGTAAGCATTTTTTTAAGTCCCTTCAGTTATTTAAAAAAATCAGCAAAATTGCACCTGTCGCTTGTCCCCACAATGAAGAAAACACCTGCCGCATACATGGGGACCCTACTTGAATTAATTTAGATAGTTTGGCACTTTGTTCCCCTATTGTTATTTTTTTTTTTAACCCCCAAAATTAAACATAACTTTTTTGGGGTCTCCAGAATATTTTTACACTTTTTTTGACGCAGTGTACCTTTAGGGGACTGTCTTAAAGCTGCACGAGGGTTCCCGCAATGTTGTACCCCAAAACCGCAATTCTGCACTTTTTTTCCGCCTGCTATTCAGAGGCGAAACTGTTCCGCCTATTACATTGCATTGACTTTCCGCCTAGGCGGAAAGTCTTCTAAATTGAATACGGAGGAAACTCAAAACAGGCGAAAATGACGTCATCTGTGAAAAAGTATCGCGGAAACAGACTTTTTGCCTCAAATTGAATATGGGCCCAAATCGGTAACTGGAAACAGAATCAATAACAAAATAATCTTAAATAACATCTCCACTTTTAAAAACGCTCATTTTAGTAAATTTACCCCTGAGTGTGCAGGTGCCAGGATGGGGGACATTGGTCATGTTAACTGCGACTGCTTGTAAAATAGCACACTCCCCTAACAGTTCTGAGACGCCTACCGGAGCCATGGCAAACGGCATCGTAACTGCGTACACATTCGAAGCCCACACGCAACGATAATCGACCATGTGAGTAACCCAACGGTCCCACAGCATGGGCATCTGGACTGAGACGCTGGAGCTATCTTATGTGCGTAGGGGATAGCAATCGCCGCCTACTGCGACCCCCCCCACAAACGGCACCGACCCTACGATTTGCCAACCACTCCCCCATTTCCCCTTAGAAACTGTTCCTCCCTGTCAATCACACTGCGATCCGTGAAGGTATGGGTTCGGGATCGCAGAAGGGGCTTCACTGATAATAATTGTGTGAGAAATCGGAACAGCATACATCTCTGTATCAGGCCCTACATAAAAAAAATAATATTTTTAACACATAATATTAATATCTATTTTAATATTGATCATCGATAATCAGACCATCGCAACTTTGCATTTCCCTGGCGGCTGCTCTGCTGAGCCATGAATATTCCGGGTATACACTGGGAGTCTGAGAGCTCCTCCTCTTTGCAGCCACCAGGGGGGGTGTCACTGGGATGCCCGATCAGCAGTGATTGGCTGCACGGCAAACACTGGTAGAGTGTGCACGAAGGTCCCTCTACTATTGGCAGCTGCTAGAATATTATCTTCCGGGAGCCGCCCAGTGGGCGTTTCTGACTGGTCGTATTGTTTGCGACAGTATCAGGGAACGCCCAACTAGGCAAGTGGCAAAGGCATTTCTTATAACTATACGCCTCTTCTGTAGAATATGTTTGGACTGGTAATACATCATAATTGTTGGTTTCTTGAAGGTTTTGTCGTGAGATGTGTGATTATCTAGGAAGTTGCATGGGTCGCTCCCATGGGCCTTGTAGTTGAGACTCATAGGCCTAACAGCTGGGTTTCCTTGTCTATGGTTGTTGTTGTAGAAGACAAACGGTTTGGAAGGTTGTATAGAAATATGTCTCTTTATGTCATCCTATGGTTGACCTTTGTTCAAAGCTGCTGATCTTTACAGCAGTTTTGAACAAATTGGACAAATTACAGTGCGTGTGTGTTGGGGAAAGAATAAATGGCATGACATAATTTGACATAACTATATTATATAATATAGTTACATTTATCTCTATATGTTTACAGATCAACATGAACAGCCTACTCGTCTCCTCTCCAAATGATACAAAGATACGTACTTGGAAAGGGAAGAGAGGGGATTAGATGGGGAATAAAACAAAAATCTAAATTTCTAAAATCTAGGGATTTTTTGAATGGTAAGTTTTAAGGATACGATAGTATAGAGAATCCAGATGAAACCCTAGTGGTGGAAATAATGTGACGCTCAGTTTGGAGTACTGTGTAGACAAATGTGACTTTTAAGAAGGGAGTAGACACCAAGACTACAGTAGATCATAAACCATCAGAGAGGGTGGGAGGGGACAGTCAGTAACACTCAGGAGGACTGATGCTGGCGATAGCTCTGGCAGATGGAAGACTGGGTTCTAAGATGATAGGACGGAACATTAAATGACAGGACCTGGCCACAGATCACCTGAACCAGATGGCTAAATATGATTGTACCTCACAAGACTTCACCTTACTGTGCTAACAGAATGACATTGTGAAGCCACACCAAAGAAGACCTCCAAAAGCAACAACTCTGGCATTTTAGATTCAATTGGGGAGGACAGTTTAGGATACTAGGAAGGGGCTTCATGTGGGGATTTTTCCTGCTGTCATTAAGAAGAAAAAGAGGAACAACATTTTCCTAGACCAAAGGATTTTACATCTCGCCACGGCAATGGATAAGATATGCCTTTTTCTCTCCTCCCTTAGGTACTTATTACTCTGGACTGTAAAAATGAAATAGCCATAATAAATTGAAGCAGAATACTTAGCCTGTTGCTCCCAAATGTACACAAATGGGGTCTCCCATTTTCTCTTTTTTTTACTAAGAACTGGCCCTATAGACAGCTGCGGGTGTAATTTAAAACACAGCCCCATCCATAGTAATGTCAGGGCTGCTGAACCCAGGCTGACTCCAGCACCTTTGTCTTTACTGAGCCTGCGCAACCAGGGGAGCAGACCAGCCGGCCGGGCAGCAACTCAGGGAGCCCGGGAAAAATTCCCATGAATCACTGGTCCCCCAGGGTTGTAAGGCAGAGGGCCCTCGGGGCAGCCTGACACTGAGGCCCCTGTCCACTGAGTAGAGCTGGACCATCCCTGGAGAGGCAGGTCAGTGAAGAACTGCTAGGCTAACAAGAGGCTCTGTGGGCTGTGATTGGACGGAGATACTGCCGTACCTGCTGTTGGAGAGTTGACCTGCCAGATAGCCTGCTCCAATACCTAAAACTGCTGCCGCGGAGTTCACTCTGCCTGTCACTGGGAACCAAACTCCACAGTCACACATACACCACTGCCACTCACCTTGCCGTCGGGATAGCCAGAGGAGTAGAGGACTGCGGGACCACTGCGAGTCATGCCTGCTGGAGAAGCTGACCCCATTGCAAAAGACTGCTGGAAGAGTTAAGGACGCTCTGCTGCTGACTAATCCCACCACGTAAAGCCTGCCTGCCCCCGAAGAGGAGAACCTGAACTGTTGTTGCTCAAAGCCTGTTACATTATTCCTGTCAGCGTGTGTGCACAACTGTTAAGTAGTGCTCATTCTAGCACCCTGCATCTGTCACAACCCGTGCAGTTCCTCTATCCTGCCTGGGATGTTGCTCTCTGCTCTGGTGCTTCTAGCACACTCATCTGATGCAACAAACTGCTGAGATTTAGCAGTTGGTGTGCTAGAAGCAACAGAGCAGAGAGTGACACCCCAGGAAGGAAAGAGGAACTACACAGGTTTAACAGGTGCTAGAATGAACACTAGTTAAGCTTACCATGTAGAGACATTGCTTTGTCATACCTGTATTTACCTGTCTAAGGCCTGCTTTGCTTTGCTTATGAAAATTTCTTTATCGTGACTGCGATTTATCATATTCCTGCCAGTGTATTAAGCCTTGCTTATAGGTTTAATTGCGGTTTTCCAGCCAGCTAAGGTTGAACTTTTGGTTTTGTAAAATACTGGTTAACTCAGTGGTTTCCAAACTTTTTTGAATCACGACGCCCTAGAGTATCAGCAATGTTTTCAAGGCACCCCTAGGCCAAATGTTTGTTAATGAGAAATTCAGAAAAAAAAATGAAGTAAATTGTGCTTACCTGTCATCCTTAGGTTCAGTTATGTGGTGGTAGACAGGTTCACGCATCTGTTTGTCCACATATTTACATTATATTGACCATAAATAATTTGATTTGGTGCTGGACCACCAAGCTGAGGCACCCCTGCAAGTGTCCCGAGGCACCCCAGGGTGCCACAGCACACAGTTTGGGGGAACCACTGGGTTAACCCAAAAAGTAATCTTTGCCAGTTACTGTGTCTAAACCAATACCTATTGTAATTGTTGCTTTCAAGCCACTTGATACGGTTTGAAATTGTAACAACTTGTCTTTAACTGGGCTTTGGGCTTGGTAAAGTAAACAGATTGCAACCTTTAATCTACTTTGTATTACTTGAGCTATAATAAAATAGTGTTGTATACAAATTGTGATCATTGTGACTGCAAAAAAGGAAATCCCACCACACTTGTCCCTCTGTCACGGTGTGCTTCTGCTGTTAGTGTCAAGAAGAAGTTAGTGAACTCATCAGCAAAAACATACATAAGGACCTGGTATACTACATAGAGATATTTATATATACTGTATGTGTGTGTGTGCAGTATAGTAAAGTTTTAGGCAGATGTGGAAAAAATGCTTAGTAGAATAAAAAGTAAAAAAAAAATGCTAAGTAGAATAAAAAGTAAAAAAAAAATGCTAAGTAGAATAAAAAGTAAAAAAAAAAAAAAAAAGCTCTCAAAAATATAAATGGTAATAGTTTATTTTTATCAATTAACAAAGTGCAAAGTGAATGACCAGAAGATAAATCTAAATCAAATCAATATTTGGTGTAACCACCCTTTGCCTTCAAAACAGCATCAATTCTTCTAGTTACACTTGCACACAGTTTTTGAAGGAACTTGACAGGGAGGTTTTTCCAAACATGTTGGATAACTAACCACAGATCTTCTGTGGATGTAGGCTTGCTCAAATCCTCCTGTCTCTTCATGTAATCCCAGACAGACTCGATGATGTTGAGATCAGGGCTCTGTGGGGGCCAAATCATCACTTCCAGGACTCCTTGTTCTTCATATCGTTGAAGATAGTTCTTAATGACATTGGCTGTATGTTTGGTGTCGTTGTCCTGCTGCAGAATAAATTTGGACCCAATCAGACACCTCCCTGATGGTATTGCATGATGGATAAGTACCTGGCTGTATTACTCAGCATTAAGGACACCATTAATCCTGACCAAATCCCCAACTCCATTTGCTGAAATGCAGCCCCAAATTGCAGGGAACCTCCACCATGCTTCACTGTTGCCTGCAGACACTCATTATTATTCCTCTCTCCAGCCCTTCTTCTCAGAACTGGCAGAAACCAGTGGGACCCAGGTACACCCATCTACTGTTCAGAAAAGTCAGGCCAAAAGTGTTCTTCACGGAAGAATTGTGGCCAAAAAGCTATACATTTGACGTGGAAACAAGGCCCAAGTGACTCAACTATGCACAAAAAAACATAGGAATTGGGGTGCAGAAACATGGCAGCAGGAGCTCTAACACTGTTAAAACACTATGTCACATGGCACATACAACGTCCATGTCGACAGTTTGAACGTTGACACTACATACAACACCCATTGTAGTGCTAGTAGTCAACTAACTTCACATAAAATGAAGTACTATAATTATTAAACCACATATACTACTAGGGCACAGAGGAATAATCTCACATGTGGTAGTAAACAAGAAAGATCACGGATAATATCACAGAGGACCTGATCCATTTGACGAGTGAAGGAATCACTATGACAACATACCTTTTTACTGATGAGAGACACCAGAGAGTGTGGGGAGGAGACTGGTCAGATCTCTGGGCTGGTAACACACAGTGACATGATGTGAGGAGGAGAGCAGTATAATAGGGGCTGATGGCTCCTGATGTATGAGATACACCAGAGAGTGTGGGGAGGAGACTGGTCAGATCTCTGGGCTGGTAACACACAGTGACATGATGTGAGGGGGAGAGCAGGAGTATAATAGGGACTGATGGCTCCTGATGTATGAGATACACCAGAGAGTGTGGGGAGGAGACTGGTCAGATCTCTGGGCTGGTAACACACAGTGACATGATGTGAGAGGGAGAGCAGAAGTATAATAGGGGCTGATGGCTCCTGATGTATGAGATACACCAGAGAGTGTGGGAGGAGACTGGTCAGATCTCTGGGCTGGTAACACACAGTGACATGATGTTAGGAGGGAGAGCAGAAGTATAATAGGGGCTGATGGCGCCTGACTCATCAGTCTGTACTGGAGGGTTTAGGATAAGAGGCTGCTATAGTGACAGAACCAGGGCCGCCATCAGGGGGGGACAGCCAGTACTCCTGTACCGGCCCGGACAGCTGAGGGGCCCGGCAATCTGCAGACTTATGGTGCATACACACGATCAGATTTTTTTCTTCAGATATGGACGATAACGATTTAAAAATCGTTCAGTCGTTCATATCTGAAGGAAAATCGTTCATATCTGACATGCCTGAACGATGGACGATCAACGATGCGCGTTCCCGTTTGTCAGATAACGATATCTGACATCTGATGGGTTTGCAGTCAGACTTGGACGATTCCATTCATTTTAATGCAGTCAAAAATCGTTCAAATCGTTCAGATCGTTTAATCGTTCAATCGTTCATCTGACAAATCTGACAAGTCTGACAAATCTGACCGTGTGTACGCTCCATTAATTGTTAATTATTCACCCTCACGCTGAGCTGCTAGTGCTGTCCAGAGATATGAATGAGTCATCACCGCTGTGTGTGATGTGATGAGTCATTCATTAACTCTCCTGCCAGCAGCACTGCTAAAGCACACACCTACCCGGCACCAGTGTCTGGCTGCACCTGCAGGAGGACAAGATTCTATTAAAGTTGGTTGCACTGGGCCCCCTCTCACAGACAGTTTCCCCTCTCAGGACCCCACAAAATAAGTTAGTATCTTCACTACTGCAGCTGCTGCCTCGATAGTTGCTCCACCCTCAGCTAATCCTACTCTCCTCCCCCTGCTCTCATTGGACAGTAACTGTGTGACTGCACTGACAAGAAGAAAATGTGAGAGAGCGACTGCGGTGCACACACAGAGCTGACTCTGCCCCCTGCCTCCTTTACTATTCCTAAATCCTGCCTCTGCCCCCCTAAACAATCTGCCCCACTGTCCCCTGTATTATTCCTTAATCTTGCCTCTGCCCCCTTCATACCCCTAAACAATCTTCCCCACTGTCTCCTGTATTATTCCTGAATACTGCCTCTGCCCCCTCCCCCCTATACAATCTGCCCCTTTTACTGTTGCAGAATCCTGCTTCTGTCCCTCCCTCCCAAAATCTGTAACTCTGCACCCTTCCCACATGTGTCTCTGCTCCCCCATATCTGTGCCCCTGTTGCCCCATACCTGTGCCTTTGCCCCTATACATATCTCTGCCTCTACCCTCTCCCTACCTTTGACTCTGCTCCATTCCTGTTTCTGTGTCCTTTACCCAAGTGGGCCTCTGCCCATTTGCACCTCTGCCCCTTTTACCATGGTGTACCTCTCCCCACGTGTGCCTCTGCCCCCTTGCCATATCTGTGCTGTGTTCAAAGCCACATACAGTATCCGAATCTAAGGATGGCAGGTAGGCACAGTCTTATGTAATTATAATTAGGCTTTTCTCACTTTAAAAAAATCCTTTATTCCTTTGTAATCTTTAAAGTGAAATATCTTAATTTGTTTATTTTATATATAATCTATCTAGCAGAGTTCATTCATAAACCTAGAATAAGCAGCACTCTCTTCTATGCAATCAGATAAATTTATTAGTAAAGTACATACCCATCTGTAAACTGTGTCATGTCCATGTCAAATATTGCTGTCTATTTTACATTTGTGGATGCTCTCTTATTTTGCACGTGTATGTGTGAGTCTGAGAGGCATGTGAGGCACGTCAGTACCGTGGTGCAGGGGCATTTTAAGAGAGGAGAGGGCCTGTGTGCAGCCTCCATTTGGGTCCCCTCCTCTCCATCGGCAGCTCAGCGCGGCACTGAGCGCTGTAGATTCTGGCTTTATGGCAGAATCTACAGCGCATGCGTGGGTCTCCGGGAAAATGGCGCCCGCACCTACTTTCCCGGGGACATCTTTTCTGTGCATGCACAGAACACTGGGAAAATAGCCGCCACCATTTTCCCAGTGTGTGTTTGCTGCTCTGCAGCGCCAGTCCAGCGCTGCGGAGCAGCACTTCGGGAATCAGCAGAGGGGTAAGTATGATTACCTATGGGTGCAGGGTGTGCGGTGTGGGCCCCCCTGGACCAGGGGCCTGTGTGCACCGCACACCTTGCACCCATTATAAAGACGCCTATCTCGTGGTGGGAACTCATTGCATGCACTTGCTTCAAGTTCCAAAGCTCAACACTGCACCACGTCTGCGTCCACCGGACCTTTGAGGCGAGGAACCAAGGAGGTGGGGGGCCCTGCCTTTTTCATTTGTACTGGGCCCCACGATTTCTAATGGCAGCCCTGGACAGAACAAGGAGAATATGTGACTCTTCTGTAATAAGTGATTACTACTCACCTGTGCTGATATCTATAGGGATTTCCTCCTCCTTACACTGCTGGTCACCACTTACATACATCTCTTCTTCCCCCTCCATATATTCTACCTTACCATCAGTGAGATCTTCATCATAAAATTACCCACAAAAGAATAACATAACAATATTCTATATTATTTAATTATGATTCAACGGTAGAATATCAGTGTATAAGATACTATAGACACAGCTTCTCCACAAATTATATAGTTAAAAGTCATTTTGTTATGTTGGTATTTAGTTGAGACCTTAATCCCACCTACCTGGATGCTCCGGGAAGTGCTCCACTTCCTAGAGCCAAGGGGCCCCGCCTCCTAGACGTGACATCATGATATCAGGAATTAAGGGGATGGTGCCAGCACAGGGTGCACCAGAGCAGAGAGCGACACCGTAGGCAGGAAAGAGGAACTGCATGGGTTGTGACAAATGCAGGGTGCTAGAATGAACACTAGATTTTCTTATACTTTATTGAGTTCATCATCATCATTCCAGCTCCCCCACAACTGCAATGATCCAGCTCAGTATCACTAAAGAAATCAGTCTACAGGGCATCACCCAGCGTTCCACAGCAATGCACAGGTTGTATCACTGTTTTTTAGTGGGCAGCGTGATGATTGCATGCACACACACCACACACTATAACAGCTAGTTGCATTAGTACTTCTGTAACCAACAGGCTAATAAGGTCTTATTTCATTAACTGAAAATGACAGAATATCAGTTTATAAGACACAGACAGCTGCTCTACAGATCATATAGTGATAAGGAACCTTGGCATTTTGTTATTGGGTGAGACCCTAAACCCCACCTAGCTGATCCTCCTGTGGGGTCCTGTAATTCTCCTCTGTACAGTCCTGTGAATAAAGAGGATGGGGACATCTCTCTGGGGTATCTCTGTTAGACCCCTTTTACACCGACTTAAAAATCCCAGGTTGATGCACGTGAACGCGCATCAACCTGGGATTTTTGTCGGTGTAAACAGATCAACTCGGGTCCAGTGACCCAGGGATCCGACACGGCTGGATTGCAGGGTTGAGAACGGGTCATTCCCGTGTCATCCTGCAGTGTAAACGGCACGACCCAGGTCACGATGACCCGGGTTGCGCAGCATGCCGCCCGATTGGCCGGCTTCGTTGGTGCTTGGAGATGACATCATCTCCAAACGTCCATTGCCAGGCCGACCAAAATGGAGCAGCGCACCTCATCAACCCTCCGTGCCTCCAGACCGCTTCGGAGTAAGATAAGGGGGTCGCGGAGGGGGAGGGAGGGTAAGAAGCGCTGCTCAGCTGCGCCGGAGAGCCGGGTCAGTTTTGGCCCCGTTCCAGTGTGAACGGTGCCAACCCGGGTATAGCCCAGGAAGGTGCCGCAGTGTAAAAGGGGGTCTGTCCCAGATCTGATTCGTATTGGAAACGTGTTCCAAATCCCAGTTCAAACCCGGGACTTTGGTGTAAAAGGGGTGTTACTGGGTCCATCTGTAGGAGACACAGAGACTAAATACAATCTATATATCAGAAGATGTACGGGGACCCTCAAAATTGCTCTCTCTTTAACAATAGATGAAAGTCTCCTCCTACCCAGTTATGTGAGGGACCGGTGATTCTCCATCATTACGTCCTTATACAGACCCTTGTGTTCCTCTATATACTCCCCCTCCTGCATGGAGAGATAAACAGTGACATCCTGACACCTTATAGGAACCTGACACACACAATGATACAGTCATCACCCAAACACAAATAATGTAGTGAGATCCACTACAATTCCTGGCACTAATAATATAAATGTACAAATGATAATTCACCGCAGCTGCAAGTACTTGAGGTCTGGTTAGGACCTGAAAAAAAAAATAAAAAAAAAAAAAATCACACAATGCACAAAAACAGCAATAAATGCTGCTCTTTATGTTTTTTGTTATATTATACAATATTCTTTTAACTGTTATATATGTTTGCTCTCAATTTGTAAACAGAAGGCTTCATTAATGACACCAATATTTGCATGTTTAAAATTACTTTCATATCCCACATAAACATACAAATCTCAAACAGATATAACAGTATACATCACATGAAATATATACAGTAGAGATCTACAGTAGAGATCTATAGAGAACCATATAAATATTCCTGAAATAAATATTATTCTTTCTGTTTAAAATCCACACAAAAGAGAGATTGCAACATAATTGTTAGTTTGTCTGGTTATAAAGCATGTAGCAAATATGTTGCCAGTCCTCAAGTTCTCAAGCTAGGCAAGTCAGTCAGTAATACCCATTTTCTGCCAAAAACCCAGGTCTGACCTGGGTTTTCGGACATTAGGCCTGATTCAGACCCGCTGGCTAGGATACGTTTGCACGCAGCCGTCAGCAGCCCGAGTATGCAAATCCCAAGATCGCTAGCAAGACATTAGCACACACAATATGTCTTGCCGTGCGATGCCGGTGTGTATTTAGACGCCCACTAGCCTGACACAAGACGCCCACTTTCCGTTCGTAACATTCGTCATCTAAAGGAAGTGTATGAAACAATCGGTAACATTGGATCCATATGCAGCACTTGTGGCTGACCATACCCTAACGCAAGCACTGCGTGTGCTGCTGTGTGTAATTCAGCCATGTGACGTGTATGCTAACGCTGCGTCTTAATTTTGTACGCCCTTGAAACGACGTTCAGATGCACAGACATGCCTGCGTTCACACCACCACACCCCCGTTACCACCACCCACAAACGGCTCGTCCTGTCACTCATTATGGCGGGGCGTCTATGTACAGGTTGGGAACGCTTCACGATCGCTTGGACTAGTTCGCGCACAGTCTTATACGTGTGATCGCCCAGGTCAGGCCCAGGCCCTGTTTAGACTGCACCTTCAATCCAGGTCATTCCTGGGTCAGCCCCGTTCACACTGATCCTGGGTCTGCCCCGCTAAACTTGTGAGGTCATAAAAAGTAGGAGGTGACTGCTCCACAGCAACCAATCAGCTCATTTTAGGCATGACCCAGGTCGCATAACCCGGGTCACACCATTACTACCAGTTTCACACTGCCATCAAATAACCCGGGTTACTGCACAGTGTGAAAGGGCCCAGTTGAAATAACCCGGGACCCAGAATTTCAGCCTGGGTAACGAGCAGGGTTGAACAAGAGTTCAACCCGGCTCGCGGTGCGGTGTGAACAGGTAACCGGGGTCCCGTTCACTGCATAGGGAGAGCTGGCGCTTGGAAATGATCAGACGTGGAGTCCAAATGCTGCTGTAGGTCTCTTGTGCGCCGCCGGAGCGGTAAGGCAATCACTATTTGTCTTGGCTATTAGCCGGAGCAATGTAATTGCATGGGAATTACATCACCCAGGCACAGCCCCTGGTGTTACGGTTACCCCTATTACACTGCATTCTCGAGTCACACCCAGGATTTTGTACAGAGGTCCATACCGGGTGAGACCCCTTTCAGACTGGCGGCCCAACCCGGGCTTATTGCCAAGTCGATGATGTCACGTGCCGAGCCGGCGCTTGAAGATGAGATCATTTCCAAGCGCCGTCTCTTTCTATACTGTGAATGTGACCCCGGTTACCCATTCACACTGCACCACGAGCCGGGTTGAACTGGTGTTAAACCCTGCTCGTTACCTGGGCTAAAATGCCGGGTCGCTCGTCCAGGGTTATTTCATCTGGGCCTTTTCACACTGCACAATAACCCGGGTTGCTGTGCGTTCACGCGAAATAAGAAAATACAGAAGTGCTTCCCAACATCTAGCATTTAATAAATAGCACAATGCAATATACAATAACAATCCAATACACACGGCCGGTGTTATAAAATATACAGTGTCTTTGCCTACCATTTCCAATTTCCTGCATATACTGGGATTGCATTAAAGGGAGTGTGACATTGGATAGCTACCTATGTGATCAATAGGCAGCTGATGTAAAGTAGCTTATATGGGACGATTAATATAGGGGATTTAGTGTTGAAGTGAAAAGGTGGGGTATATGCAATGCTTTTGAAATAAGCTTTCACATTCTCCCCATGTTCCTGTTGTGACAGCTGACCGAGGGCCTGATTCAGCAAGGAACACAGGATCTCATTCAGAGCCGGACGCTATTTGCGCTCGCTCGTTCAGAAAAAGGGGCTGGCTATTTAAATTGAGCGCTCGCTCTTTGCGGTCTTTTGACGCCTTTATGTCTGAGCGAGAGTCCGAAACATGTGCTCGCTATTTTGTAAAGACGCCCCTTGCCCGCAGGCATCATACGTCATCTCCGCTATTTATTAGATTAATCGAGTACATCGAAAGGCGTATGA
The DNA here is from genome assembly GCA_031769625.1 of Taudactylus pleione. Classification (NCBI taxonomy): domain Eukaryota; kingdom Metazoa; phylum Chordata; class Amphibia; order Anura; family Myobatrachidae; genus Taudactylus; species Taudactylus pleione. Next base: position 3,705,379 of record JAUIMM010000375.1, on the reverse strand, counting down.
ACTGCTCGCTATTCTTGTGGTAGCATTTTCCTACCGCAATCATGCGAGCAGTTCAGGCTAAAAGACAACCAAGTGACGTGGTCGATGACGGTGCTTTGTTAATTATGCACACCCTTAAAACGCCCGTTTTGACCTTTTGGCACGCCTGCGTTCGGATCTCCACTCCCCGTTTTCAAGCACCTTCCCCTGTTACCACCCACAAACGCCTCATTCTGTCACTCAAATTACAAGCCCCTCGCTGTTTTACGAGTGCACGATTTCCGACCGCAATGACTGGTTGGCGCATGCGCATTACGACCCATACACATGCGCAGATGTGCGAACATCGCTCGGAGCGAGCGAGCGGCCGCTTACGAGCAGCTCTGAATCAGGCCCACAGGCCCTGATTCAGAGCCAGACGCTCTGGCAGAGCGCTCGCTCTGAATCAGGGCCGGGCTATTTTTTTTTTTAACGGCCTCCTGGCCGCTCGCATAGCTGTGGGTGACCACCCACAGGTATAACGAGCGGTCAGGAAGATGGTCACGATGGTCTTGACCATCGCAACCATCGGGCTTGCGACGAGACCCTTGTGGTAGGGTCTCGTTGCTGCAAGCCCCAGAGAGATTTCGGCTCTCACAGAGCCGAAATCTCTCCCACTGACATCACTCGTGATGTCAGTGGGGCCGCCCCCAAAAGGAGGCGTTCACATGGGAGACAGGGGCAGATTATCGCGACCATCGGCCTTGCGACAAGACCCTGTGGTAGGGTCTCGGCTACCGCAAGGCCAAGTGGACTTCCTGTTCTAATAGAGCAGGAAGTCCACTTGGCCTAGAGTAGCGACTGAAGTTAAGTCGCTCGGCGGGGCTTGCGCATGCGCAAGCCAGACGCGGCGCATGCACAGGGGGGAAACATCGAGCAGACTCTGAATCAGGCCCTCTGTTCTGTATCTCAGATAGGAACTTTGTTCCAATTCCGGGTCAGACCCGGAATTTAGGTGGAAAAGAGGTATCAGATATGTTCCACCAGGACAGCACCTCTAAGCACGTGCAAGGACTACAGTGGGTCCTGTCCCAGTCTGTCCAGTGGTCAATTTTGAGTGCCATTTACAATAGGTGAAAATAGTACTGCATCACCCCACTTGAAGAGGCTCTGATACTTTTCATTATCTGACATGTTGTGAGCAAAAAGGATGGTAGAATTAAACAAGAGCGAATCCCAATCAGGAAATAAGAGAAGGGCAACTTCCAAAATTATAATATGGTATAGAATAATATAGTATAGAAATGACAAGTAAAGGGCCTTCAAACACTGCTCCCCAACTAGGAGATAGACAACAAGAGTGTACCACACACAAATTCAAATTAGCAGTCAGTTTTGTTGGGAATGTGGACCTCATTCAGAGGCGGTCGTTAGTTGCAAGCGGTCGCTCTGAATGAGGGCGGCCGCTTGCTTCTTGTAGTGCCGCCTCTTGGTCGATCGCTAAGCTGTGGGTTACCACCCACAGCTCTAGCGACTGACCAGGGTGATGGTCAAGATCATCGCGACCATCGGGGCTTGCGACCAGGCCCTAAGGTTGGGTCTGGGCACTCGCAAGCCCCAGGAAGCTTCCTGCTCTGATCGAGCAGGAAGCTCCCCACTGACATCACTGATGATGTCAGTTCGGCCGCCCACAAAACGGTAGGTGTTCCTTAAGGAATGCCTCAGTTTTGGAAACCACCCCCCCAGCCCGCCTACAAAACGGGGCGAGCTGTCGATCAACATTGACAGCCTCCCCTTTTGTAGCGAGCTCCGGAGCAAGATAGTTTCTCTCTCGCTCCGAGCTTGCGCACGCGCAGTGCGGCCGCTGCGCATGCGCAGGGCTACCCATTGATGTGGTTGCGAGCACATCGGTGCTTGCGACCAGGTCTGAATGACCCCCTGTGTGTGTAGCCTAAAGGTGCATACACACACAACGATGTAAGTAATGAACGATTTTCATTCAGTTTTTCCCTTGAAAAAGTGACCGAAAATCGTTTTACAAAGTAGTTGGATTTACTTTACTTAATAAACGATTTTCTGTGTGTTGAAGGAAAAATTTTGCAACTTCTATTGAAAATCGTTCAGTTGGCCAGTCTGACTGAACTACAAACTACGATCGACAAACGTGAACGCGCATGAACGATAGTCATTCATAGTTTACCGTTTTACACTGAACGATTTTTTGATGACGTCGTTATCGTTAAAAAAATCATTGTGTGTACGCACCTTTAATGTTAAGCAGTATACTGTACACACCAGCAGTTCATTCTGTCAAGTTACTTAACCTGGCTCTGTGTTATACTGTTGGAAATAGTTTGCACAGCCGTACTCACTGTTGTAACACACACTCTGGATGGAGCATAGCAGAGGTGGAGAAAGCTCACCAGCCGGTGATTCTTCTGTAGGTTAGCGGTGCAGCGTCTGGAATACTGGATACAGAAGGGTAATTACATGGGTCCTTGGATCTAAGAGGATGTCCGTCCTCTACCATGTTGTGGCTCCATCCCAAACCCCCCTCCCCTTTCCCACTCCCTTACATATACCAGCGCTCAGTCCTCCCCTCCTAAGAGTGTCCTGTCTCCCTTGCAGTGGGAGATGTGAATGTTGCAAATATTGAACACATTTGGACTAACATGAGCTATATATTTAGCGCACATTAGGCTCCACAGCATGAAAGATAATGCTACTTAAAGTTTAGATATAAATTCAGTCCCCTTAATGGCGCTGCACCATGAAAGTTTATGCAGCGGTGGATATCTTAGCTGCACGGCTCGGCTTCCCTGCCCCAATGTCACAAGTAAATTAATATTCCAGGTAATGTGTCAGCCCTGAATAATAAAATATATGACCCCTAATAAAGTAGTGTTTCCGCTAGGCTGTTTCAGGGGGGTGCTGCGCCCTGCCCGATTTGAAAAGGGCAGAATGCTCCCTGCCCTTTTGGCAGCGCCCCGCTAAAACAACATGCCAGGTGCCATCACCACCTGCGGGCCGCAGTGTCACAGGTCACAGTGATATCACACACCTGATACACACTGATCACTATACACAGGTCACACGGATATAACACTGATCACTATACACAGGTCACACTAATATCCAACACCTGATACACACTGATTATACACGGTGACACTGATACCACACACCGATCACTATACAGTGATATCACACACCTGATACACACTGATATCACACACCTGATCACTATACACAGGTCACACTGATATCACACACCTGATACACACTGATCACTATACACTGATATCACATACTGATCACCACTATACACAGGACACACTGATACCACACACTTGATACACACTGATCACTATACACAGGTCACACTGATACCACACACTTGATATACACAGGTCACACTGATACCACACACTTGATACACACTGATCACTATACACAGGTCACTTTGATACATATTGGCATACACTCCCGGAAGTTGCAGGAGGAACCCGATTTTTCAGATTCCCCCCAGCACCCACGAAAGAGTAGGTGGATCTCCAGTATCCTGCCCACTTCCTAGCGTAGGGGGCAGGATAGGGAGATTATATGGGGAATTTGCGTGTCTGTACTGAGGGGTGGGGCTAAAATGACGCAAGTCGGGGCTAATGACGAAGTGAGCCCAACCCCACCCCCAAAGCTGTCAGCAGCATCTCCTCTCCGGGTTTCTCCCAGGGAGGAGTTATGTAAAGTGGATAAGTATGCTCTGATATCACACACCTGATAAGCACTGATTATACACTGATCACACTGCTCACTATATACAGGTCACACTGATATCACCCACCTAATACACATTGATCACTATACATAGGTCACACTGATAACACACTGTGCACAGGAGGAAGTTACATCTATACTGTTGGAGGAGAGTTTGGAAGGCACCAGTCTCAGACCATGACAGCAAGGCTCCTACAGTATCTGAATGGCGATGTCTTGTACCCAGAGACTAGCTTACAACGGACTTCCTGTCCTTTTGGTCCATACTTACCAACATCTGAGATTCCCTTCCCGGGAGAAACCCTGGGAGGAGAAGTAGGTCTTCGGTGTTGTGGGCGGGGCCTGATGGGACGGAGAAGTGCCTACCCTTCCGGGGGTGCGGGGGGTCACCTGAAAAATCGGGTGCTTCCCGCAGGTCCCGGGAGGGTAGACAAGGATGATTTGGTCTCTATAGATTCTCTCCAGTGGGATGGCCAAACACTCACTATTCACACCACAGTCCAGGACAAAGGAAAGCCATGTTCTGACGGCCATCTTGCTGCTGCAAATTAATAATAGCTAGGCTTACCATACTATCCCTTTAAACCAGGACACTCATAAATGACATGTTCTGTGGCTGGCTGGCTGGCTTCATTTCACCTGGTTTCATACCTCCCAACTGTCCTGCTTCCAGCAGGACAGTCCAGTTTTTCTGGGACTGTTCCACCCGCGGGCCGCAGTGTCCCGCGGTGTGGGGGGAAGTTGGGGAGAGCACAAACCTCTGGGGGTGGAGTGTACAGGAGGAGAACAGATGCCGTGGGCATGCGCACGGCATCTGTTCTCATATGTACGGACTGCCTGGGGGCTGCCCAGCATCTCGGAGAGTGCTGGGCACGCCCCCAAAGTGACAAAAACAGGGGAAGCTGTGAGGCTCCACCCCCTTTTGCAGAAGCCACGCCCCTGTTTGGTCGCGCGACCTGTCCCTCCTTAGTATGCTCAAATGTTGGGAGGTATGATATTTTAATCAGCCACATAATCTGTGTAGTACATGAGTGCAGAAAAATAAATAAAGTCTGGCGCTGAAGTTAGCACAGCCAATTTTAAGATTCTCAGACTGCCGCTATCAAATCAGGATAGGGTATACCTTTCCTATCGAGGTTAAATACAGAAAAAATTAAGCGCTGCCTGTAATATCAAATGTAAGAACAGAATTTTATCACAAATATATAAAAGAAAATTTTGATCTATAATCAGATCTGATGACATCGATGGAACCATGTTGAATATAAATTTACTATATATAACCTCTATTAAAATAGCTGATAAAAAAAATAATATATATTTAAAAATAATGCAGAGCCCTGGTCTTAGGTCAACTGAAGCTTCACACATGCAAGCTATGACCAGAATTGTTAGGCAATTTAATCATACAGTGTGAACTGTGGGCCTGATTCAGAGGCGCTCGCAAAAAGCGAGCGCTCACTATGAATCAGGGCGAGCGCTTGGTTTGTAAGTTGCGGCCTCTTGGACGCTCGCATAGCTGTGGGTTACCACCCACAGCTTATGCGAGCGGCCATGATGATGGTCGCGATGGTCAAGACCATCGCGACCATCGGGCTTGCGACGAGACCCTTGTGGTAGGGTCTCGTGGCCGCAAACCCCAGAGAGCTTTCGGCTCAAACAGAGCCGGAAGCTTTCTCACTGACATCACCGCCCCTTTTGTAGTGAGTCCCCGGAGCGAGCGCTTTTTGCGCTCACACCGGGGCTCGCGTGCGCACACTGGCCCACCATCGACCCGGTTGCGAGCGCACTGCGCTTGCGACCGGGTCTGAATCAGGCCCGGTGTCCTTATCAGTTCCAAGTGCTGTTAGCAACAAACGTGGTAATGAAACACTTTTAAAGCTGCAATAATATAGTTTGAAAGCCTGAATGGCTACACAGTATCCAACTTGCTAGAAGTATTCACATTCCATTTTCCGCAATAGAAATAGGTAGGCAATGATGAAATTCCAAAGTTTATGGTGCAGGAATATTAAGCAGACTGAATAATAATGTCTTAATCCTTCCCTTTGATAAGGGTAAGGAAGTACCGTACTTAGCCAATGGTGCGGTAATTAAAAAATGTGGTGCACTCACATTTAAAGTGTGTCCATCCAAGAGAGCCCTCTCGACGGGCGTGTTAAATAAACAGGTATTCACCTCAATCGCACTGCTCTCTGATGTCCCGCTGAGACCGGAGTTTAGATAAGGTACCGTGTTTCCCCGATAATAAGACCTACCCCGAAAATAAACCCTACCCTTACTTTTGTAGCCCGGTCTAAAATAAGCCCTACCCCGAAAATAAGACCTACCTTTTTTTCTTTTTGAGTTGGGAACGCTGCAGAGACCAGCGTTCCCAGTCATGCAGTGCGCGGGTGACGTCATGACGTCACCCGCGCGCTGAGGATCCTGTGCGGCCGCGCCTGCTGGATCATATTAGATCCAGTCAGCGCGCAAGTGAAAGGGACATCCCGGACGGCGGTGACTCAGGTAAGTACCGTACTTGCACTGCAATAAGGGGGCCTGCATAAAGGACACTGCTACAGGGGGAGGGCCTGCATAAGGGGCACTGCTACACAAGGGAGGCTGCATAAGGGGCACTGCTACGGTGGGGGGGGGCTGCATAAGGGGCACTGCTACACAAGGGAGGCTGCATAAGGGGCACTGCTACAGGGGGGTCCTGCGTAAGGGGCACTGCTACACAAGGGAGGCTGCATAAGGGGCACTGCTACAGGGGGGGGCCTGCGTAAGGGGCACTGCTACACAAGGTAGGCTGCATAAGGGGCACTGCTACAGGTGGGCCTGCATAAGGGGCACTGCTACAGGGGGGCCTGCATAAGGGGCTGTCAATGTTAATTAAAATAAGACCTACCCCGAAAATAAGCCCTATGGTGTTTTTTGGAATCAAAAAAAAAATAAGACAGTGTCTTATTATCGGGGAAACACGGTAGTGTGATCATACAAACCGGCAGTTGCCATGTCCACTTCAATGCGTTTCTCCGCCTACAATCCAAATCAGCGGCTTCCTCAGGAAGTCAAAGGTGTGGAACTCCTATGTCTCCTACCATTTAAATAGTGGCTATTATTTAATTTCATTCAGCTGTGTCCACTTAACACTTCATTAGCCAGTTGTCTCTGTCCTGCAATATGTTCTACCATATATTTAAAACATTATAAAGTGCAAAGTGAGGTTGTATTTCTTATCGGTTCCATATTTCACAAATAAAATGTTTTAAAAAACTTTCATTTGTCCATATTAGTGACATATTTCTTATACCTCCAGAGCATTCTTATCTTTCATTTTCCATCAACTCAGTTGTTGCCGTAGCTCATTTAAATCACTTGTCAGACTAAGTTACTGGAGACGCCTGAACTGGACCAATAGATTTCAATCCAACATCATAAATAATAATAATAAAAATAATAATACATGAGTGTCCCGGTTTAAAGGAGTAGTATGTAAGCCTATTATAGCCCAGTCCAGACAGCTGTTTTCTCTCACCCAGATCCTTTTCTATTATAATAATCTGGCACCATCTGTATTATTATTACACTTAATTTAGAGGGTGCATATGGTCCGCAGCGGCTTACAGAAGGCAAACAGTAAGACAGTGTACAGTACATTACAGTAATAACAAATACCCAATAGCACTATACTTACAACCAGTGCTATTTTTCAGCAGGAACTCAGATCCTGAACCTCTAACTATGATAGAATGTCCCTGGGCCAAAATGTATTCCATAGGATACATTTTATTTTAAAGTCCCTTTTGAGTGCCTTCTTTTCATACACATATATATATGTATTGTATATCATACATATATATATATATATATATATATATACAAACACAATTGTTTTTTTATAGCTCCACCCCCAGTAGCCTCATTCCCAGTTCCTGAACCTTTTTTTCTAGAAAAATAGCCCTGCGTACAATACAACTGTGGATGCAAGGGGTACAGGGGAAAGTGCACCTACAGCCATGGCCAAAAGTTTTGAGAATGATACTAGTATTGGTTTTCACAAAGATTGCTGCTTCAGTGTTTTTAGACCTCTGCAATTCGCCCTGGCATGCTGTCAATCAACTTCTGGGCCACATACATAGGCCGCCCATTCTTGCCTAATCAATGCTTGGAGTTTGGCAGAATTTGTGGATTTTTGTTTGTCCACCAGTTCTCAATGGCTCTTCCTATCCTGTGAACGGAACCTGGCTCGCATCAACTCGGGTTACCTGTTCACACTGCATAGCGAGCCGGGCTGAACCCGTGTTCAACCCTGCTCATTACCAGTGTTGAAATTCCGGGTCGCTCCAACCTGGCCCTTTCACATTGCACAGTAATCCATGTTGATGCACGATCACCTGCAATAACCCGGGTTATTGCTTGTAGTGTGAAAGGGGTATATCATGACACAGGAGCCTGTTGCACGCTAATAATAATTACAGACCCTCCAATATGGCCTCTTCAATTAGGTACAAATTGCTATGCTCATGGACTCCCCTCTAAAGGTGCGTATCCACTACACGAGTGAACGTCTGTACGATTACAACATCGTAATCGTTCATCATACTGTGCAGTGGATAATGTGCCCACACTGAACAATATGTCATTCAGGGCAGGCACCCTCCCTCATCCCCGAACATGCACAACCTGACGATCTTGTCAGGTTGGCCTGCATGTTCAGGCGATGACAGATGCCGACAACGACCAGCGGGAGTGCGCATTGCTGGTCGTTGCCGGCATAATTACTGCATGTTTAATGAATGATTGAACGATAACATCGTTATGGTTCAATTGTGCATTTTAATCGTGTAGCGGATATGCGTCTTTAATTTAGGAATTTAGGATTGCAACCACCTATGTTGAACTAGTTAACAGATGAGAAAAGTGTTTTAGGTTGCTGCACTCTTATATTAAGAGGGGATTACAGGAGCAGAGCATTTTATACCTGCTGGAAGGGGTGGCGTCATGTTGGAAATTCTATAATAATACTAGTAATAATACATTATTAAATGGTGCCAGACTCAACAGTAACTCCTTCTTTCTGCTTGCTGGGTTTACGCTCGCTCACTTCAATCGCTCAGACGATCACTCGGAAGCTGAAATCGGAAACCACTTAAGGAGCGTGGAATGCAGAAAGGCAAAAAAAAGAGAAGTCTGGTGGAACGCACAAGCCGAAAGTCTAGTGGAACGCACAAACAGGAAGTCTGGTGGAACGCACAACAAAAAAAATATGGTGGAACGCACAGAGCTTTGGAACGCACGACCGGATGCATGGAGCGCATCAACTTCCGGGTGAAAGGAGGAGGAAGTGTCTGGCAGGGGGTAAGTCTCTACATAGGTAAATAAAGAGATTTAATGGCAAACTTATAACTTAGATAGGACTAAAGCAGCTCCATGAGTGATGTAGTTGTGATGTGACCGCTGGGAGGCTGTGAGGTGGGTACAAAGTGGTTATAAAGTAGGAATCACGAGACTGTGCCTCCCACCTCATATTCTCAAATGACACCCTCATGATTTCAGCCTGATACCCTCATAATGCCAGCCTCTTAGACCCACAGTGCCCATTAATTATAATGGACACCTGACTCTTCATGCCCACTTTATATCCTCTTCATGGTCTGTCATAGCCTCATTATGCCCACCTTGTGGTCTGCCAATGCAAGCTTCATAATGTCCACCTCAGCCTCAAAATGCCCATCTCATAATGCCTGACTTATAGCTTATTAATGTCTGCTCATAATGGCCGCTTTCTAGCCCCATAATGCCCAACTTATTGCTTTGTAATGCCTGTTTCATAATGCCCACATTATAACCTCATACTTCCTGCCCCATAATTCCCATGTAATATCCATACCTGAGTTACTCTTGAAGTCCACTTTATAACTTTTTAATTACCACCTCATAGCTTCATAATGCTTCCCATCTGGTAATTCCTACCCCAAATGTTTAGGATTCCCACCTCATAATTTCCACATGCCCACCTCACAGCCTCCACATGCCCACCACATAGCATTCACATGGCCACCTCACAGCCTTCACATGCCCACTTATAGCCACCACATTGCCACCTCATAGCCTCCACATGTCCACCTCATAGCCTCCACAGACTCGCATGCCCACCACATAGCTCCACATAGCGTTCACTTGATTATCTCACAGCCTCCACGTGCCCACCACACAGCCTCCACAGTCTCATAGCCTTACCATGCCGAACTCCGAGTCTCATAATGCTTCTGTAAAAGAGTCTAATAGCAAGTCAAATACATTATGACCATTAATAACTGATTTCATCATTCTTTTTCATTTTCCTTATGACTGTAAGCCTGCGAGCAGGGCACTCTTACTTTTGTGATTATCCAGTCTTGTTTTATTATTGTTTTGTTCCCAGTTGTAAAACCCAATGGAATATGCTGGCACTATATAAGTAAACTAGTAGTTATGTGCTCAACATCTGCCAGGTCAACCTCCGCTGGCATCTGCACTCTGCCCTTCTCCCACCCCCCCCCTGCCCCTTCCCATCCCGTTACATATATTTAAACTCCTCCCTTTGCTGGTCCTCTTCTTTCCCGGCACGCGCGTGCATGTCGCACCTAATGTATGTGGCGTGCCCGGTAGGCGCTGAAGAGCGATGATCTTATTTAAGTCCGGCTCCAATTTTATAATAATAGATGAGGTCAGGTAGGGTAATTTTCCTTAATTTACTCTTTAATCCGAGCAAAATCTGTTGAACTTTTATAGCCCCATGTAACTCTGTGTATATGAGCACAAATACTAATGAAACAGTGACACTAAAGTGTATAAATCTGACATTTGACATGATGGCCCTCATTTCCCAAAGTGCAGTCAGAGGGTACGGATTGGTAGGCTCACTGTAGATGGCAGGAGGTGCAGGAATTTAAGTGGTTATACACTCCACATTACTGTATATAGAAAACAGTTACAGATAGGATTGGGTTGTCTATTAACAAACCCTTGTATATTTTGCACAAATAACCTCTAAATAGAAAAAAATACAAATAGTGGAACTTCACTGACCTTTTACCAGTTCCTCTCTCATTTCACAGGATTACACAGTAGTAAAACAGAGATTCGGTGAGCATGTGACACCCAGCAGCTGCACCGTGTGTCTGGAGGATTGGGCAGGACACGGATCCTAATCACGGTGCCTCCACCTCACTCACTGATACATGAGGGAGACAGTGACCGGAAGATCCTGGAACTCACCAACAAGATCATTCAGCTGCTGACTGGAGAGGTGACTGCTGGGAATGGGACATTATACAGTAACACCAGGGGATGTGTCTGGGTGATGACTGGAGAGGTGACTGCTGGGAATGGGACATTATACAGTAACACCAGGGGATGTGTCTGGGTGATGACTGGAGAGGTGACTGCTGGGAATGGGACATTATACAGTAACACCAGGGGATGTGTCTGGGTGATGACTGGAGAGGTCACTGCTGGGAATGGGACATTATACAGTAACACCAGGGGATGTGTCTTGGTGATGACCGGAGAGGTGACTGCTGGGAATGGGACATTATACAGTAACACCAGGGGATGTGTCTGGGTGATGACCGGAGAGGTGACTACTGGGAATGGGACATTATACAGTAACACCAGGGGCTGTGTCTGGGTGATGACCGGAGAGGTGACTGCTGGGGATGGGGCATTATACAGTAACACCAGGGGATGTGTCTGGGTGATGACCGGAGAGGTGACTGCCGGGCATGGGACATTATACAGTAACACCAGGGGATGTGTCTGGGTGATGACTGGAGAGGTGACTGCCGGGGATGGGGCATTATACAGTAACACCAGGGGATGTGTCTGGGTGATGACTGGAGAGGTGACTGCTGGGAATGGGACATTATACAGTAACACCAGGGGATGTGTCTGGGTGATGACCGGAGAGGTGACTGCTGGGAATAGGACATTATACAGTAACACCAGGGGCTGTGTCTGGGTGATGACCGGAGAGGTGACTGCTGGGGATGGGGCATTATACAGTAACACCAGGGGATGTGTCTGGGTGATGACCGGAGAGGTGACTGCTGTGAATGGGACATTATACAGTAACACCAGGGGATGTGTCTGGGTGATGACCGGAGAGGTGACTGCTGGGAATGGGACATTATATAGTAACACCAGGGGATCTGTCTGGGTGATGACCGGAGAGGTCACTGCTGGGAATGGGACATTATACAGTAACACCAGGGGATGTGTCTGGGTGATGACTGGAGAGGTGACTGCTAGGAATGGGACATTATACAGTAACACCAGGGGATGTGTCTTGGTGATGACTGGAGAGGTGACTGCTGGGAATGGGACATTATATAGTAACACCAGGGGATGTGTTTGGGTGATGACTGGAGAGGTGACTGCTGGGAATGGGACATTATTCAGTAACACCAGGGGCTGTGTCTGGGTGATGACTGGAGAGGTGACTACTGGTAATGGGACATTATACAATAATGGTGGGTACACACTGGGCGATTAAAGTGGACGACTGAACGATATCGTTATCGTTCTGTCATCCACTTTATCGTCCATTTTTAACTCCAAAACGATGAACGATAACGACGATGCGCGTTCCCGCGGGTCGTTCATCATCATCGTTCATCAGGTTAACATGCAGGCCAACCTGACGATCTCGTCAGGTTGCTGCATGTTGGGGAATGGGGGAGAGCATATCGTGTAGTGTGTACGCACCTTAACACCAGGGGATGTGTCTGGGTGATGACTGGAGAGGTGACTGTTGGGAATGGGACATTATACAGTAACACCAGGGGATGTGTCTGGGTGATGACTGGAGAGGTGACTGCTGGGAATGGGACATTATACAGTAACACCAGGGGATGTGTCTGGGTGATGACTGGAGAGGTGACTGCTGGGAATGGGACATTATACAGTAACACCAGTGGATGTGTCTGGGTGATGACTGGAGAGGTGACTGCTGGGAATGGGACATTATACAGTAACACCAGGGGATGTGTCTGGGTGATGACTGGAGAGGTGACTGCTGGGAATGGGACATTATACAGTAACACCAGGGGATGTGTCTGGGTGATGACTGGAGAGGTGACTGCTGGGAATGGGACATTATACAGTAACACCAGCGGATGTGTCTGGGTGATGACTGTATCATTGTTTGTGTGTCAGGTTCCTATAAGGTGTCAGGATGTCACTGTCTATTTGTCCATGCAGGAGGAGGAGTATATAGAAGGACAATAGGATCTGTACATGGATGTGCTGACGAAGAATCACCGGATCCTTACATCACTGGGTAAGAGGAGACTTTCATTATTGTTAAAGGAGAGAGCAATGCAATATACAATGTACTCAGTCACTGTGTGTCTTTTACAGATGGATCTAGTAACAGAAATACCCCAGAGAGATGTCCTCGTCCTCTTTATTCACAGGAAAATCACAGTATTCCACAGGAGTATCAGGTAGATGAAATTTAGGGTTTTGCCAAATACCAAAGGGATTACTATATGTAGAGCAGTTGTGTGTTGCTTATACAATTATATTTCACTGTTTAATCTCGATAAATGAAATCAGATATTGTTTAAGTGTTATTTTATTTTTTGCGTATTACTTAGGGTGAATATCTGAATGATATTAAAGTAGAAGTAATAGAGGAAGATGAAGAGACGTATGTGAGGGGTGATCAGCAGTTCAGGAAGGAGGAGGAAATCCCTACAGATATCAGCACAGGTGAGTAATAATCGCTATTACTGAACAGAGTCTCATATTCTCCTTGTTCTGTCACTACAGCAGCCTCTTATTCTACACCCTCCTCTGTCACTACAGGCTAATGAGGACAATGTATCTGTCCAGTAGGGGAATCAGGAGCCATCAGTCCCTATTAGACCCCTTCTCTCCTCCTCACATCATGTCACTGTGTGTTACCAGCCCAGGGATCTGACCAGTCTCCTCCCCACACTCTCTGGTGTATCTCATACATCAGGAGCCATCAGTCCCTATTATACTCCTGCTCTCCCCCTCACATCATGTTACTGTGTGTTACCAGCCCAGAGATCTGACCAGTCCTCCCCACTCTCTCTGGTGTATCTCATATATCAGGAGCCATCAGCGCCTATTATACCTGCTTTCCCCCTCACATCATGTCACTGTGTGTTACCAGCCCAGAGATCTGACCAGTCTCCTCCCCACACACTCTGGTGTATCTCATACATCAGGAGCCATCAGCCCCTATCAGACTCCTGCTTTCCTCCTCACATCATGTCACTGTGTGTTACCAGCCCAGAGATCTGACCAGTCTCCTCCTCACACTCTCTGGTGTATCTCATACATCAGGAGCCATCAGCCCCTACTATACTCCTGCTCTCCTCCTCACATCATGTCACTGTGTGTTACCAGCCCAGAGATCTGACCAGTCTCCTCCCCATACACTCTGGTGTATCTCATACATCAGGAGCCATCAGCCCCTATCAGACTCCTGCTCTACCCCTCACATCATGTTACTCTGTGTTACCAGCCCAGAGATCTGACCAGTCTCCTCCCCATTCTCTCTGGTGTATCTCATACATCAGGAGCCATCAGCCCCTATTATACTCCTGCTCTCCCCCTCACATCATGTCACTGTGTGTTACCAGCCCAGAGATCTGACCAGTCTCCTCCCCATTCTCTCTGGTGTATCTCATACATCAGGAGCCATCAGCCCCTATTATACTCCTGCTCTCCCCCTCACATCATGTCACTGTGTGTTACCAGCCCAGAGATCTGACCAGTCTCCTCCTCACACTCTCTGGTGTATCTCATACATCAGGAGCCATTTATTAGACTCTTGCTCTCCCCCTCACATCATATAATTGTGCGCTACCAGCCCAGGGAGCTGACTACTCTGCTTCCCACACTCTCGGATTCTTATAAATCAATACAAAATAAAACTAGACAATGAATTCATCATTGAATACTTTCCAAAAAATATTATCACTTTTAGTGCACAGAGAGGATAATGGGACTGATTCAGCAAGGATCGTAACTGCTAATACGCACGCAGTCGGCCGATTGTTGCGTACTGCGCATGCATATGCATCGCAGTGTGCAAAGCAGCCACTGCGTTCAGCACTGTGAACTGCAGTGGCTACGCAGACCCATCGCAGAGTGATTGGCAGGAAGTACCGTTTGGGGGTGGGGGGGGTTGTTGGCGAAACGAAGAAGTGCCATTGCGTTTGAATGCTGTTGCAGGGGCATGCATAAATTAGCCACTGCAATGCCATACACAGTTTGTCCTTTCACTGCGTGCAATGAGGTTAGCAATTCCTGAGTAAGGTCAGCGCTTGTGCAAGAGTGCGTGAGGCTGTGATGGTACTCACTGTTACCGATGGTTTCGCAGTCTTGCTAAGGATTACAGATGTGTGTATGGTAAAGGGGGCGTCCTTATGTTGTGCTGCGGCGGTCCATCGCTGATTAATAGTATAAGACCACTTATTCTCCATGATCCTCTCTGTGCATTAACATTATAATATTTTATATTACAGTATTCAATGTTGATCACTTTCTCTTCATTTGTGTTAGAGGCAATCTGTATACTAGCATTACATCTACCTATATTAAGTACATATAATCTAGTGGGTTTTTTTTTATTTATTAAATTTGCAAAAATCTAAAAAAAATGTTGTACACATTGTCATTATGGGGTATTGTGTGTAGAATTTTGAGGACAAAAATGAATTTATTCCATTTTGGAATAAGGCTGTAACATAACAAAATGTGATTAAAATGAGAACTCTTACATGACCTCTTTCTTTTTTCGTGATGATCCATATCTGGTTTTCTTTTAGTAAGGTTGAAACATATAAGGGATCTAGGGGGTCATTCAGACCCAGTCGCAAGCACCGATGTGCTCGCAACTGGGTCGCTCCGGAACTCGCTACAAAAGGGGCGGCTGTCGATGTTGACAGGCGGGCTGGGGGGGTGGTTTCCAAAACGGAGGCGTTCCTTTAGGAACGCCTACCGTTTTGTGGGCGGCCGCACTGACATCATCTGTGATGTCAGTGGAGAGCTTCCTGCTCGATCAGAGCAGGAAGCTCCCT
Organism: Taudactylus pleione; assembly: GCA_031769625.1. NCBI lineage: Eukaryota > Metazoa > Chordata > Amphibia > Anura > Myobatrachidae > Taudactylus > Taudactylus pleione. Next base: position 3,689,561 of record JAUIMM010000375.1, on the reverse strand, counting down.
GATGCTTGCGAGTGCCCAGACCCAACCTTATGGTCTAGCCGCAAGCGCCATCACCCTGGTCGCAAGCTAAGCTCTGGGTGGTAACCCACAGCTTAGCTTGCGACCAGGAGGCCGCACCAGAAAACAAGAAGCGCCCGCCCTCATTCAGAGAGAGCGATCGCTTCTAGCAACCGCCTCTGAATGAGGTCCTTAGTCTTATTTAGACAGGGCAAGCAGAAATGAATCCCTATGCTATCAATGTAATGTGTTTTATGTACATCCATAACCTGATAATGACATGTATACAATGTACTCAGTCACTGTGTGTCTCCTACAGATGGATCCAGTAACAGAGATACCCCAGAGAGATGTCCCCGTCCTCTGTATTCCCAGGATGGTACAGAGGAGGATCACAGCATCCCACAGGAGTATCAGGTAGATGGTATTTAGGGTCTAACTAAAATACCAAAGAGCGTCAGCAATGTGCCCTGTGCTGGCCCCGTCCCCTAAATTCATGACATCATTACGTCACGCGTAGGGGGAGGGGTTGCCGGCTGTAGGAAGTGGAGCACTGTCCGGAGCATGTAGCTGCAGGGTGCCCTTCCAGGCTCGCCTCCCCCAAACATTTGAGAGCGTGGCATCTGTGGACGGACAGTGGCGGCTTCGAACGGTCGGGCTGTGCATTATAGCAATAGGCTGCACTGCACGAAGGAGGAGGATTAATGTGTGGTCTTTAAGTTAAAAGTCCCCCCATTATACCTCCTCCTCCAGGAGTGCAGGTGCTGTGCAGCCTATTGCTATAATGTACAGTCCCTGCAACCTGCTGCGACGGAGGAGGGGTGGCGCCAAAATTAAATTATATTGCCCCCCAACATAAATAGTTCCGACGCCCTTGAGAGCATCTGTGCATGGCTTATACACTGATATTCTACTGTTTACTCTCCGTTAATGAAATGAGAGATAATTAAAGTTGTTATTTTATTGCATTACGGGTTATTTAGGGAGAAGACCTGACCTATATTAAGATAGAAGATATGGAGGGAGAAGAAGAGATGTACGTGATCCGTGCTCAGCAGTATAAGGACGGGGACATACATACAGATGTCAGCACAAGTGAGTAATAAGCAATTATCGCAGAAGGCAAAAAGGACAATACCTATGTGATCTTATGGTTCCGTGTTAGGAATAGATAAATACAGGAATAAGTACTCTAAATAAGAAATCACACCACCTGTCAGCCAGTCCTTAGGATAGTGCTCCAAATCCTATAAACTTGCTGTACATAAATAACAAGAGAAGAGAAAAGGGGCCTGGTATTACTCCATACTCATACTCCTGGACCTCTCATATGCCTGTGACACTGAGGACCACCCTTCACTACTTTGGTCTAAAGCTGAGCTTATCATATCTCAGCGTCACCCTCTGCTATGTTCCACAAGTCTGCTGTCCAGGAGGATCCTCATGTTCTCCCTCTCTTTCTAAATCTCTCCCGGTCATGCTGGCTCCACTTTCGTAACATTTCCAGGATCAGGCCCTTACTCACCCTGGAGGCCACTAAGACCCTCATCAGCTCACTGATCATCTCTTGCCTGATCTATTGCGACCTTCTCTTATTTGGCCTTCTTGACTGCCATCTCTCCAATCCACTCTAAATGCTGCTGCTCTGCTCATTTTCCTCTCTAACCACTCTGAATTTGCCTCTCCTCTCTGCCAGACCTTTCACTGGCTCTGGTTCCCCCACAGAGTACACTTGAAAGCCCTCAGCTAATCCTTTCCCTTCTACATATCTAACCTCATCCCCTACCACCCTCCCGCCCACCCTCTTTGCTTTGGCCAATGGCCGCTGCTTCTCTTCTCACTCCTGCCTCCAGGATGTCGCCTGTGCTGTGCTGCTCCTCACTCCTGGAACTCACTCCCTCTCCCTATCAGACACCTTTTTAAAGTTTCAAGCTGCTCCCAAGACCCATCTCTATCTCAAAGCAAACCAGCTCTCCTCCTAACCCGCCACTGTTTCCCCGCACATCGATCACCCACAGTGTCGCCCATATTTGACCACCTCTTCCCTATAGGCTGTAAGCTCTCACAAGCAGGGCCCTCTCCTCTGATACAGTCAGGTGCATAAATATTGGGACATAGACAGAATTTTCATATTTTGGCCTCTAATCACCACCACAATGGCTTTGAAATGAAACAAACAAGATGTGCTTTAACTGCAGACTTTCAGATTTAATTTGAGGGTAATTACATCCAAATCAGGTGAACGGTGTAGGAATTACAATGGTTTCTATATGTGCCTCCCACTTTTTAAGGGGCCAAAAGTAAGTGGACTATCAACTCAAAAGCTATTTCATGGACAGGTGTGGGCTATTCCCTTGTTATTTCATTATCAATTAAGCAGGTTAAAGGTCTGGAGTTGATTCTAGGTGTGACATTTGCATTTGGAATCAGTTGCTGTCAACTCTCAATATGAGATCCAAAGAGCTGTCACCATCAGTGAAGCAAGCCATCATTAGGCTGAAAAATCAAAACAAACCCATCAGAGAGATAGCAAAAACATTAGGTGTGGCCAAATCAACTGTTAGGAACACTCTTAAAAAAAGAGAACGCATCGGAGAGCTCAGCAACACCAAAAGACCCGGAAGACCACGGAAAACAACTGTGGTGGATGACAGAAGAATTATTTCCCTGGTGAAGACAAAACCCCTTCACAACAGTTGGCCAAATCAAGAACACTCTCCAGGAGGTAGTATATGTGTCAAAGTCAACAATCAAGAGAAGACTTCACAAGAGTGAATATAGAGGGTTCACCACAAGATGTAAACCATTGGTGAGCCTCAAAAACGGGAAGACCAGATTAGAGTTTGCCAAACAACATCTAAAAAAGCCATTACAGTTCTGGAACAACATCCTATGGACAGATGAGACAAAGATCAACTTGTACCAGAGTGATGGGAAGAGAAGAGTATGGAGAAGGAAAGGAACTGCTCATGATCCAAAACATACCACGTCATCAGTGAAGCGTGGTAGTGTCATGGCGTGGGCATGTATGGCTGCCAATGGAACTGGTTCCCTTGTATTTATTGATGATGTGACTGCTGACAAAAGCAGCAGAATTAATTCTAAAGTGTTTCGGGCAATATTATACTTTCATATTCAGTCAAATGCTACAGAACTCATTGGACGGCGCTTCACAGTGCAGATGGACAATGACCCGAAGCATACTGCAAAAGCAACCAAAGAGTTTTTTAAGGCTAAAAAGTGGAATGTTATGCAATGGCCAAGTCAATCCCCTGACCTGAATCCGGCTGAGCATGCATTTCACTTGATGAAGACAAATCTGAAGGGAAAATGCCCCAAGAACAAGCAGGAACTGAAGACATTTGCAGTAGAGGCCTGGCAGAGCATCACCAGGGATGAAACCCAGCGTCTGGTGATGTCTATGCGTTCCAGACTTCAGGCTGTAATTGCCTGCAAAGGATTTGCAACAAAGTATTAAAAAGTGAAAGTTAGATTTAGGATTGTTTAGTTTGTCCCATTACTTTTGGCCCCATAAAAAGTGGGAGGCACATATAGAAACCGTTGTAATTCTTACACCGTTCACCTGATTTGGATGTAATTACCCTCAAATTAAATCTGAAAGTCTGCAGTTAAAGCACATCTTGTTTGTTTCATTTCAAAGCCATTGTGGTGGTGAATAGAGGCAAAAATATGAAAATTCTGTCAATGTCCCAATATTTATGCACCTGACTTGTATGTACTCTTCCTTACCTCCGCCATCATCTCCTCCCCCTTGGTATTCTTTTAGCTATAGTAGCTCTGGACCTGTCTGCTGCACCCATCCACTGGGGTGTTTTTCTAGTAACTTACAAAATTTTTTTTTTTATCAGCTAGCATGTATATATTGTTATTTTTTGCATTATTCTGTCCATTTAGTACTTTTGTATGTACTTTATGTCCTGCTATGTACATTTGCACGCCTTTTATATGGTGCCACTGATCTGTGGCTCCTTATGAATAAAGGATAAAATTAGTGATGTGAAAAAAGTACATATCAAAAATGAATAAATTTTCTACTTCAGGGTCCATAGGGGGTCCACAGGGTTGACCTTGGGGTATAGCTGGATCTGGATCCACGGGCACCACGCAGTTAAAGCTTTGCTGCTCCCAGGATGCACTTGGGTCCGTCCTCCTCTATACCCCGCCCCCGACCACAGGCACCTCAGTTTTAGTTGGTGGCCGGCCGGAGTCGTGTCACCCTGTCGCAGTGGGGCTGCAGGAGCAGCCCCTAAGCTTTATTTTAAAAGATAATTTTTTTTATTTTTTTCTACTTTTTTTACACTTTTAGAGCGGCAGCATCAGACTGTCCTTTAGGACGTCCACGCTGCCGCTCCTTCTCCCCGCTGGCGCCGCGACGCCAGTACAGCTCTGGGGATCGCGGCGGGACCCCAGAGCCTGTACTAGCCGGGCTCTGGGGACTCCCTTGACTGCTGCCGGACGCGTCGGGGATCAGGTAAGCCGCGGGTCGCCGCATGCGGCGGTCCGCGGATACTTTATATGCAGTCAGAAGCCTCCGGTCTCTGGGGACAGACCGGAGGCGCTAGCGGCGGTGGCGGGCTCCCCCTCTATAGAGGAATACCCCGCGTGTCCGCTAGACCACCAGCGTAACAGGCTGGTAGCGGGACCGGCAACCAGGAGGTTAATTGCTAGCCAGGGGAGGCAGCCTTCCCTGTCTAGCGGCTCCTCCCCTCAGCTCAGCGCGCCTTTCAACTAGCAGACTGGCGTCGCTGAGCTGCTCTTATCTCTCAGCCACTCCTCCTCTGAGGTCTCCGGCGGCCATCTTTACTGGCAGGCATCGCAGACTCCCAGGCGGTATCAAGTGGACCGGTCCCCCTGTGTACCTCTCCCCTGCTAAAGGACAGTGTACACAGCGCTATAGCCCTCCCAGACACTGAATCTGGGCGGTTGATTGTAGCGGAAGGTGCAGTGAGTACTAACTTTTCTGCATTGTATGTGACTATTGCTAGTGCTGCCTGTCTGTGACTTATTCTCCTTACTGTCAGCTTATAACTATCCCTTTCCTTCTCCTACGGCCCGGCAGGTGTGTGGGGGAAGGGCGTTTTTCTGATACCCTCACTTATATAAATCACGTATTTGTGGGGTCAGTCACATACTGTTGTGTGCTACACAGTACCATATCTGGGCTGTTGTGTCGCATACTGGTGAGTGCACGGGTGTTAAAACCGTAATTCCTCTGGTGATACGTATTTCTTGTGTTTTTACGGTATCATGTCTGATGAGGAGACTGAGCGCTCTGTGGCTCCTGTGTTGTTTTCCTGCAGACGCTGTGCTGCTGGAGTTGATGGGGAGGACTTATCTCAGGATGGTCTGTGCGGGCGGTGCCAGCTGGTACCGGGCCCCTCCAACCCCCCTGTGTCACAGGACCCTCCTTGGGCGATGTTTTCACAGGTGCTGGCGTCTATTGCGGACCAGTTATCGGTCCCATCAGCGGTCCCTTCTAGGGCGTTGCCTCAGCCCACCATCCCCATTCCCCGGGTGTTCCGCAAATATTGCGGTCTCCCCCCGGGGGCCCAGACTGTGGGTCCTTACTCGGGACTGCCTGTGTATGTGCAGTCTCCCCCAGTGACGCGTCAGTCTGTAGTGCCTTTGCAGAGTTTTGCTCCGACGGCTCCTCCGCCTTGGGTGGATGTTCTCTCCAGCTCCGTACAGAGTCTGGCGGCTTCATCCTCGGCGTTTCAGTCAATGTTGCAAAGTGATGTGCCACCAAGGGCGTCTAAACGTCCGGTTGTGAGTTCACTAGCTGCGCAGTTGTCGGACTCGGAAGTGTCCTCAGATGGTGGAGTAATCCATGAGGACTCTGACTCTGATGCCATGGGGCAGGAGGTGGAAGCTAAATCCTCCATTAATGTTCCAGCCTTAGTTAGGGCGGTGTGGGCTATCCTACATGTTGAGGATGATGCGCCGGCTCCTAGGTCGAAGTTTCCTAATTTTAAAAAGGCCAAGGTGACTTCAACTGTGTTACCTCTGTCTGATCAATTAACGGATCATATGGCGGCGGCCTGGCAATTACCCAGTAAGAGGTTCCATCCACAGAAGAGGTTGGCGGCGAACTATCCTTTTCCTGAAGCTCATTGCAGGAAATGGGAGACTCCGCCGGCGGTGGATTCCCACGTTACCCGCTTGATCAAAAGCGCAACGCTGCCATTGCCGTCTATCTCCTCTTTGAAGGATCCCACGGACAGGAAGGTGGAGACTTGTTTAAAGTCCATTTATTTTCTTTCCGGGGCGGTGGCTCGCCCGTCCATGGCTATCTCCTGGGTGGCTAAAGCCATTGAGGCCTGGGCCAATGCCTTGGAGGATACCTTTCCTGATGAGGCTCCGGATATCCACAGAGCGTTAGTGGGACAGATGCGGGATGCAGCTTCCTATATCGGGGAAGCGTCTTTGGATGCCAGCCTGCTCACTTCTAGGGTGTCGGCTGCAGCGGTGTCTGCTCGGCGCTCCCTGTGGCTGAGGTCCTGGAGGGCTGATGCAGATTCAAAAAAGGGTCTGGAGGCCTTGCCTTTTAATGGTGATTTACTATTTGGTCCGGATTTGGACAAAATAGTGGATACTTTGGCTGAGTCCAAGTCGGCTTTCCTCCCTTCGGCCTCTGCGCCGGCTAAAGTGAGGAGCTCTGCCTTTCGGTCCTTTCGGGTTCAGGGTAAGGCCAAGGGCCAGTCCTTCCCGAGACATTCGACGACCAAGGCCGCACCCAAGCCCAAGAAGCAGGCATGGAGTGCTCGGCGCCCTTCTTCCAAGCAGGAGGATAAGCCTGCTGCCTGATGGGACGGGCCTCTCTCTGGGGGACCCCAGAGTGGGAGGCCGACTTCTCCAATTCGCCCAGTGTTGGCACAATACCACCACGGATGCCTGGGTTCGAGAAGTAGTCTCTCAGGGGTACGCCCTGTCTTTTCGGTTCAGGCTGCCCCACCAGTTTTTCTGCACGAGTCCTTCTCTGGACAAGACCAAAGCTGGCCAGATTCAGGTAGCTATAGAATCCTTGCTACAAGCAGGGGTCATTGTTCCCGTTGCGCAGTCTCAGCGCGGGACGGGGTACTATTCTACTCTGTTCTGGTGCAGATACCCAATGGTTCTCATCGCCCTATCCTGAATTTGAAGTCTCTGAACAGATACCTCAGAGTTCCCAAGTTCAGGATGGAAACGTTACGTTCCATCATTCTGGCGATGGAACCCGGGGATTATATGGTCTCCCTCGATATCCAGGACGCCTATCTCCATGTGCCCATAGCACCGGCACATCAGCGGTATCTGAGGTTTGCTATCCTGAACCATCACTACCAATTTCGGGCGTTGCCTTTCGGCCTTTCCACGGCTCCGAGGGTGTTCACCAAGGTGATGGCAGTTATGGCTGCCCACCTTCGGGGTCAGGGTATACGTCTGTTGCCGTACCTGGACGATCTTCTGCTGCTGGCGAGCTCCCCGGAGCTGCTTCTTCGACATCTCCCTCTGACCATTGCTTGTCTTCAAGCACACGGGTGGTTGATAAATTGGAAGAAGTCCTCCCTGATTCCATCACAGCGGATGGTTCATTTGGGAGCCCTGCTGGATTCTCGTCCGCAACGGATTTTCCTGACTCCGGAGAAGGTCTCCTCCCTGCAGCTGCGGATACACAGTTGCCTGAGCAGTTGCCGCCTGTCGGTCCATTCGGCTATGAGAGTTCTGGGGTCCATGGTGTCGACATTCGACATGGTGGAATTTGCCCAGTTCCATTTCTGGCCCCTGCAGGGGCTGATTCTATCGGAATGGAACAGGTTACCTCACCGGATCCGCTCTCAGATGCTGGTGTTGTCCCCGGAGGTTCGGCAGTCTTTGGCTTGGTGGCTTCAGACAGCGCATCTGGTCGAGGGGCGCCCCTTTTGGATCCCGCACTGGGTCCTGCTCACGACGGATGCCAGTCTCCGGGGTTGGGGGGCAGTGACCGGCTCATTATCGCTTCAGGGTCGTTGGTCCGCGGAAGAAGCACTTCTCCCCATCAACATCCTGGAACTGCGGGCAGTATACAGGGCCCTGCAGTCGTCCGGCCCCGCTCTTCACGGAAGGGCGGTTCAGGTGCAGTCCGACAACGCCACCACGGTGGCGTACATCAACCACCAAGGGGGAACTCGCAGTCGTGCAGCAATGTCGGAGGTGTCTCGCATTCTTGCTTGGGCCGAGTGTCACATTCCAGCGATCTCGGCAGTCTTCATTCCCGGAGTCCTCAATTGGGAGGCGGACTTCCTTAGCCGTCACGACGTGCATCCCGGGGAATGGTCGCTTCACCCAGAGGTATTTCAGCTACTCGTGGACAGGTGGGGGCTGCCGGAGCTGGACTTGATGGCCTCCCGTCACAATCACAAGTTGCCCGTTTACGGGTCAAGGACAAGAGACGCAGACGCCTGTCTGGTAGACGCACTGTCGGTGAAATGGACGTTTCACCTGGCTTATCTGTTTCCTCCGATATCCCTGCTTCCTCGGGTTCTGCGGAAATTCAAGCAGGACGGCGGCACGCTCGTGCTGGTAGCTCCGGCATGGCCCAGACGTCCTTGGTACTCCGATCTGAGGTGCCTCTCCATCGACGCTTCGTACCTTCTCCCTCAGCGTCGGGACCTGTTGTCTCAAGGGCCCTGCCTTTACCCGGATCTGGGTCGGCTGTCTTTGACGGCGTGGCTCTTGAGACAGCCGTCTTGAGGTCTAGGGGTTTCTCCAGTTCGGTCATTGGTACCATGCTTAGGGCACGCAAGCCTGCTTCCTCGCGGATTTACCACAGGGTGTGGCGCACTTATTTTCAGTGGTGTGAATCCAGAAACTATGATCCGCAGGTGTTCCGGGTTTCCAGAATCTTGGAGTTTCTTCAATCGGGTTTGGACCTCGGCTTACGCCTGGCCTCTCTGAAGGTTCATGTGTCTGCTTTGTCCGTGTGGTTTCAGCGACAGATTGCTACACTGCCAGATGTTCACACCTTTTTCCAAGGTGTTCTCAGGATCCAGCCTCCCTTCGTGCCTCCGGTGGCTCCTTGGGACTTGGCGGTGGTACTGCGTGTCTTGCAGGGTCCTCCTTTTGAGCCGCTTGAGTCGGTGGAGCTCAAGTGGCTGACATTTAAGACCATTTTTCTCCTGGCAATTGCTTCTGCCAGGAGGGTGTCAGAATTGGGGGAGCTTTCCTGTCGCCCTCCTTTTCTGATTTTTCACCAGGACAGGGCGGTGCTCCGCACACGTCCTGAGTTTTTGCCCAAAGTGGTCTCAAAGTTCCACATTAATCAGGAACTTGTTGTGCCAGCTTTTCAGTCACCTGATCTTTCAGCTGGTGAGGCTTCCTTACATGTAGTCCGGGCACTTAGAATCTATGTGGACCGGACTGCTTCAGTTAGGAAATCGGATTCTTTGTTTGTCCTCTTCGGTTTTCACAAGAGAGGTTGGCCTGCCAACAAGCAAATGTTAGCCCGTTGGCTTCGTTCCGTTATTTGTGAGGCTTATGCACAGGAGGGTTTACCTGTGCCAGCCTCTGTTAAGGCTCATTCCACTCGTTCTGTGGGTCCCTCTTGGGCTGGTAGACATGGCGCCTCCGCTGTTCAGCTGTGTAAGGCGGCCACTTGGTCTTCAATTCAAACATTTTTGAGGTTCTATGCGTTTGACACCTTCGCCTCTCAGGATGCATCCTTTGGGCGCCGGGTACTCCTTTCAGCACAGGAGCGTACCCGCCCTTAGTTGAACTGCTTTGGGACATCCCCAAGTTCAACCCTGTGGACCCCCTATGGACCCTGAAGTAGAAAACAAGAGATATGGTAAGAACTTACCTTTGTTATCTCTGTTTCTACGAAGTCCATAGGGTCCACAGGGCGCCCGCCCTGACGCACCTGGCTTCAAATGGGCTGTGTGGCTGGTCACCGGTTTTCTGTCTCCCATTTCTGTGACTATGGTTTCTTGTGTGTTCCAGTCTTCCTTCTCTCTGTTTAGTCTCCTCCTCCGGCCTTAGCTGCTTACCAACTGAGGTGCCTGTGGTCGGGGGCGGGGTATAGAGGAGGACGGACCCAAGTGCATCCTGGGAGCAGCAAAGCTTTAACTGCGTGGTGCCCGTGGATCCAGATCCAACTATACCCCAAGGTCAACCCTGTGGACCCTATGGACTTCGTAGAAACAGAGATAACAAAGGTAAGTTCTTACCATATCTCTTGTTTTTTCAACTTAATTGACATATACATCTGCACCCACTGTAAAGAAAACAACGTAAGTATATTATGGGCAGTATTCAATTTGAGTCGAAAACCCGTTATCGGCGATAATTTATTGCCTGTTTTAATTATCCCCGTATTCAATTTCAAAGACTTTTCGCCGGTGCGAAAATGGGGATAAGTTTTCTCCAGTGTTTAGCTGGCGAAAAAAAGGTGCAGAATTGGGGTTTAGGAATGCAGACTTAAAAAAAATAGCCTGCACCCCTGGGAGTGTCCCCGGAAAATAATCTGTGTCAAAAAAAGTTGAAATAAAAAATCGGGACACCCCAAAAAAATAAGTTTACATTTGGGGGTGAAAAAAATAAAAATAGGGAACAAACTTGTAAAATAGCTAAATTAATTCCAGAGGGGTCCCCATGTATGCGGCAGGTATTTTCTTCATTGCGGGTGGTAGCGGCAGGTGCATTTTTGAAGAATTTTTAAAAATCATTTTAGGGACTTAAAAATATGCTTGCACCCATTTTCATGTACCCCATATTTGATGGGCATAGTTATTTCCCCCCCCCCAAAAAAGCTAAGTGCTATTCTTCACCCCTTCTTCCAGACAGATTTATGCACCTGCCACGGCTATTTGAAAACCCGACTTACCTTCACCAGGCAAAAACGGGGGTACCCATAGTGATCCCCCATGTCTGGACATCTTTAGGGGGGTCCCAGGAACATTTCCCGAAAATTCCCAAATTTTTTCGATACTTACCTTTCCGCCAGGTCCCGTTTTAGCTGATTCCTAATTGAATACGGGGATAAAGCGGGCACGCGCCCGATACATTATACCTGTCAAAACCTCCGATGTGGAGCGAAAAAGTCCAGCACGGACTTTTCGATCCAAATTGAATACCCCCCTATGTGTGGTTGTGATATAAAGTAACAGAGTTCATAAAACAAACCAGTGGCTGAAGCTGAACATTCAAATATAAAAAAATAATATTTTATTAACAACATTCCAAAAGTTAATAGATGAAAATATGATAATTTAGATAATTATACATATAATCAGGAGATTATCAATGTGAGGGAGAATACAATGAAAGTAGTGCCACAAATTGTAAAGGTTAGTGGCTAAAATGACATTACAGATGTTCCCTCATACACTGTGGCTTCAGATGCGCCAAACGGTCCTTCTCAGTGTAACTGGTCCTGGACGCCTCCGCCACGACGTGCGTCTTTCTGACTTAAAATGTACGTCTTATGTGCACAAATAAAACTGGAAGCGACAAAACTACTTGGCTAGATTACACTGATCAATTTGATGTTTGTACATTTATACATCTGTGTGTGACTGAGTCAGAATCTGTGTATGAGGCCGCAGCTTTTTCTTGCGCCAAGTTCCGTTGTGCACCTCTCGAAACGGCTCAGCCATACTGGGCATTTTGTGCCGTATTAGGACACATTGATATATAATTACGTAGCGCTTTACACAGCTTGCTATCTATATTCCCTACCACATGTACACACACTTGGGTAGATTTTTTTTTTGTTAGAAACCGAGTAACCTACCAGTATGTTTTTTGGAGTGTGGGAGGAAACCGGAGTACCCGGAGGAAACCCACGCAAGCACATTCATTAGTCTTTCTTAGCCATGCAGCCATGATTCCGCCTATTAGATATGACATGTTTGGAATCCCTATTGTAAATAAACTGCTGTCACCGACCTTTTATACATTTCCAGGACTGCTTTCATTCTAGATTTCCTCACTTTGATACTCTACTGATTAGATTTATATTAATGATGTTTATATAGGAATCATTTATCAACTAACCTATGGATTTTGTATTAATAAAATACAGTATGCATATATATATATATATATATATATATATATATTATATTTGTGTAAATGTTTTACTTGAGCCATCACTTTGTTTTATCGACCCTGCCTGATGCGACTACTGTATATATTACATATATGCATTTAATTTAGTTCTTCTTTTTGATGCATAATTAATTTATGATATATTCTATTATCACATCACCACGAGCCTTTTCTACCTTTTTTTATTGTATTTACTTATTACAGAAAAGAGTTATGTAGTTTCTTTATTCAGTGACTACAACAGTCTCTTATTCTACACCCTCCTTTGTCAGCACAAACTAATGAGAGAAATGTATCCATCCAGTGGGGCAGTCGGGAGCCATCAGCCCCTATTATACTCCTGCTTTCCCCCATCACATCATATCACTGTGTGTTACCAGCCCAGAGACCTGACCAGTCTCCTCCCCACACTCTCTGGTGTATCTCATACATCAGAAGCCATCAGCCCCTATTAGACTCCTGCTCTCCTCCCTCATATCATGTCACTGTGTGTTACCAGCCCAGAGATCTGACCAGTTTCCTCCCCACACTCTCTGGTGTATCTCATACATCAGGAGCCACCAGACCCTATTATTCTTGTGCTCTCCCCCTCACATCATGTCACTGTGTGTTACCAGCCCAGAGATCTGACCAGTCTCCTCCCCACACTCTCTGGTGTATCTCATACATCAGGAGCCATCAGCCTCTAATAGACTCCTGCTCTCCCCATCACATCATGTCACTGTGTGTTACCAGCCCAGAGATCTGACCAGTCTCCTCCCCACACTCTCTGGTGTATCTCATACATCAGGAGCCATCAGCCCCTATTATACTCCTTCTCTCCTCCTCACATCATGTCACTGTGTGTTACCAGCCCAGAGATCTGACAAGCCTCCTCCCCACACTCTCTGGTGTATCTCATACATCAGGAGCCATCAGCCCCTATTATACTCCTGCTCTCCTCCTCACATCATGTCACTGTGTGTTACAAGCCCAGAGATCTGACCAGTCTCCTCCCCACACTCTCTGGTATATCTCATACATCAGGAGCCATCAGCCCCTATTATACTCCTGCTCTCCTCCTCACATCATGTCACTGTGTGTTACCAGCCCAGAGATCTGACCACTCTCTGGTGTATCTCATACATTAGTATAGGACATCACTATAGTGGTTCAGTCACTTATTAATGGGATGAGAACACATGACATTACACTTACATCCTCCTTGCACGATAATAAGAATATTTATAAATGTAAATTTTATTTAAGGCAAGCTGTTTAGTAGCAATATCACTAGTGTGAAGAAGCTACATCGCTCCAATGTGAGGACCCCTGTCATGACATCATCAGGGGCACAGTCGGACACAAATGGATCCCAATGCTATTCAGACCCCCAAACATCCTTTAAGTGCCAATCAGACCTCCCCCCACAAGTTCCTTAAGTTCCAATCAGACTTTCCACACACCATCAGATACTCCCACAGCCTCTGGCATCATTTTACCTAGTGTTCATTCTAGCACCCTGCACCTGTCACAACCCGTGCAGTTCCTCTTTTCTGCCTGGGGTGTCGCTTTCTGCTCTGGTGCTTCTAGCACACTCAGTTAATGCAACTAACTTCTGTTATACAGACCAGTGTGTGCTAGAAGCATCAGAGTAGAGAGTGACACCCCAGGCAGGAAGGAGGTACTATGTTGTGACTGGTGCAGGGTGCTAGAATGAAGCCTATTACCTGCCACAGAGGTAATGTTAGTTCTGTGTGTTATAACGTAGCGTTCCGCTAGGCTGTTTTAGCGGGGCGCGGCGCCCTGCCCTCCTTCTGCAGGGCAAAAAGCACCCTGCCCTCCAGGAGGAGGGCAAAAAGCGCCCTGCCCTCACAGCCTGCGGGAGCTGTTCTCACCCGCGGGACGCAGTGTCCCGCGGGTGGAGAAACATGCGGTGACCCGGTCACCGCCGGAGAATAGACGCCGGGCGCATGCGCCCGGCATCTATTCTCCCTGTCTGCAGGGCTTGGGGGCTGCCCGGCGTGTCCGTAAGTGCCGGGCACGCCCCCAAGAGTGACGAAAAGGGGACGCGTCTTATAGACACGCCCCCTTTCCAGATGACCACGCCCCCTTCTCGGACGCGCGCGCGCCTTCGGCGCACGCACGGGCATGCCCTCTCTAGCTCCGGCGCCCTGCCTCCCGCCGGAGCTAGAGGGAACACTAATAACGGAGTACTTGTGTTCTGTGCGTAATAATGGAGTAGTTGTTTTAGTGCTATGCAGAATAGTAGAATAGATGTGATTTCCCTGTGTATAATAATGGAGTTGTGTTAGTGCTGTGTGTAATAATGGAGTAGATGTGTTAGTGCTGTACATAATAATGGAGTAGATGTGTTAGTGCTCTGTTTAATATTGGAGTAGACATGTTAGTGCTGTGTGTAATAATGGAGTAGCTGTGTGTAATAATGGAGTAGCTGTGTGTAATAATGGAGTAGCTGTGTGTAATAATGGAGTAGTTATGTTAGTGATGCGTGTAATAATGGATTAGATGTTAGTGCTGTGTGTAATAATGGAGTAGATGTGTTAGTGCTGTGTGTAATAATGGAGTAGCTGTGTGTAATAATGGAGTAGTTATGTTAGTGATGTGTGTAATAATGGATTAGATGTCAGTACTGTGTGTAATAATGGAGTAGCTGTGTTAGTGCTGTGTGTAATAATGGAGTAGATGTGTTAGTGCTGTGTGTAATAATGGAGTAGATGTGTTAGTGCTGTGTGTAATTATGGAGTAGCTGTGTTAGTGCTGTGTGTAATAATGGAGTAGATGTGTTAATGCTGTGTGTAATAATGGAGTAGCTGTATGTAATAATGGAGTAGTTGTGTTAGTGCTGCGTGTAATAATGGAGTAGCTGTATGTAATAATGGAGTAGTTGTGTTAGTGCTGCGTGTAATAATGGAGTAGCTGTATGTAATAATGGAGTAGTTGTGTTAGTGCTGCGTGTAATAATGGAGTAGCTGTGTGCAATAATGGAGTAGATATGTTAGTGCTGTGTGTAATAATGGAGTAGATGTGTTAGTGCTGTACATAATAATGTCGTTGCTGGCTTGCACAATTGTCTTCAACAAAGGTCCTCCTTGAATTAATCACCTTCAGTCTGTGGTCACCTAACTGACGTGGTCGCATGGGATGCAAACGCAGCCAACTGTGCTTCAGCTGTCAAGGTGCGACCGTACCGCCTCGCTGTGTTTTTGAAGAGGAAATCTCCTCTGACTCCTCAGACTCTCCTGCGGAGCCGGCAATTTCTGACTAGTTTTGCAGGCAAAAGTCGTCAGTTGTGGCTAAATGGAATCCAGCGATTCTGATGTAATGGCACATCCGGTGTGTGCTAGCCAGCCTTTTGTGTGCATAGTCCTTCTACGGTACAACCAGCTGCAAGAGCTGGCGTGCGGAACAGCTTTTCCAGGATAATTTTCTTTCCCCAAGGTGGCTATAGCTCTTTTACACACATACTGGAACTACTATTCTGGCTGTTCACACTCTCCAAGTAGAATGCAGAACTTCTGCATTTAAACCTTTCCAGTGACCTTGGTGGTATGGAGCACTTCCGGCTAAATATGGCCGACCGCCAGTAAAGGAAGACCTGTTAATTCTTCAGTCATCAGATAGCACAATTTCTCTGGCTGCGTGACCACTGGGTATCTACAAATGGCCTAACCGTCGGGAGTTGGGTCAAAACCGCTAGAAAAACAAAACTGAAGAATCAATTTGGCCAATCAGAAGAGGAAAAACAACACACTTATCATTATGTAACAATACATTTATTATGGGGACAAATTTTTTTAATATATATATTAAGGTGCACAATTAATTTTTAATTATCCTAAGAAAACAATATTATTTATTAATTATATTAAAGTGGCAATATTCATTGCTAACTGCTTTTAAAAATATTTTTTTTAGACGGGCAATAGTTATTGTTCTATGTAAATGTTGCCCTCCTCATAAAAACATTTTTCTTACACCAATTAACAATGAACTAATATTGCCCTTTTAACATAATTAATAAAAAAATATTGCTCTCAATTAAATTAAACATTCATTTTGACCTCATATATATTAATATAATAATATTTAGCAAAATTGTCATTTGGTACATTCTGCCTATAGTCTCTATTTATTAAAAAGACAGATTAAAATATATTGTTAATCACAAGTACCGCAGTTTATATATCAGATTTAAACCCCATAGGGTCTAATGTAGAGTTTCCAAAATGCAGATGTAAATTGTGTCTGGAAATAAAGGCGCATTTTACGTAGTATGCCAAGTCGGACGATCTGGAGACGCGTCTAGATTTGTTTCACTCACATATGCGCCATTTCCATGTTGGGCCTGCAGTACACCAAGTCATAATTGTGGTCGCCTCTGTATATGTGGGCGAGACGAGATACACTTGCGTGCAGATTGTAAATGCTGTGTTTCTCAAACTTATACAGGTAGTTCACACATTATTTTCCCTTCTGTATATGTCTATTGCAGGCTGTTCCATCTGACTTTGCTACTTCAGCAGTGTGTGCGATATTGGGTACTGTTTCTTACACTATTGCCTTTTACAGGGCAGGGATTATGTACTTTGTAGGATGCAGCTTCACCACCTGAAGCCAAATATATATATTTTTATATATATTCCCAAAAATTAGAATAATACACTGTGAAAAAATTTTATTTTAACAAATTTGAAATTTAAACTAAAATGGTAAAGTAAAAATGCAGCTAGTAATCATCTTACAAACAGAAAAACAAATAAAATATTATACCCAGAGGGGCTTCTCGATATCCTCTGGGACATTTCCCTACACCTCCTGTGTGGCCCTCAGCTGTTGGCGCCTCAAACACATTGGTTAAACAAAATTTACCAAAAGTGGCTTTTGGATCCATCAGTTTGTTTGTCCTGGTTTATGAGATTAGACAACACAGGATTGTTTTTACTGAAGGGAATTATTGAGTGGCATGTCAAGGTACATCTTAGATATATCCCTGTTTATCCTTTCAAAATGTTCTCAACAGTGATTGGCTGAAATGTGTCCCAACAGAGAACTGTGGGGCCCATTTATCAACGCGTTTTATCATATGCAACGAGTTTTAGAACTCGTTGCGTATGATAAATGGTGCTCCAGCCAATCGGCTCCCAACTATTATTCTGTAAACAGATGACAGCTGGGAGCTGATTGGCTGGAACACCATTATCACACGCAACAAGTTTTAAAACTTGTTGCATGTGATAAAACGCATTGATAAATGGGCCGTACGTATATGACGCAACTCAGACACCCAGTAACGGATGTGGAGCCAGGTTGCCGCTTCATTTTAGTTGACACGGCCGCTGCTACTAAAAATGGTTGCTGCTTGTCTATTAGTTCTTGTCAGCAAAAAAATAAATAAATAAAGCCATTGGCGAAAAAGAATAATCCACCTTTGACCAACTCTGCCTGACGCATTGTCAACAAACAAACCTGTAGTAGCCACAACCCTTCCTTGCATCACTCACACAAAAATGTAATGCCAGCGAATACACACATTTTGAATGATCTATAAATAAACATAAAAATATTACGTATACACATAAAGCTAAAGATAAAGTAATTCCGATATTTTCAGGGAGAGAAGCGACTTTGCAACACAGAAGACCTCAGATGCGAAGACATCACGAAAGTCCTTCCACTCTAGGAACTGCTGCTAGACAGCCAGGCCGGTCAAGCCAAGCCATCCTCGCCACCCAGCAAGCTGCTGCCAGACATTCAAACCACATATTAGGGAAAAAGAGACGGCCTAATTTTTCTTACCAGGAGGTGGACATTCTAGTGAACAATGTGGTGGACATGCTCATGACAGCAAGCAGTAGCCTCACGTCAGCGGGCAAGCTGGCCATTTGGCAACAAATCACACACAACGTCAACACGATGGCTCCCATAACGCGGTCCGTAGAGGAGGTAAAAAAAAGATGGCAGGACTTCAAGCGCCGGCTCAAGGAGAAGCTCAGAGAGCATCACAGACAAGTTAGAGTGAATGGTTTGGGACCTACGGCCCATCTACTACTAACGCCATTGGAGCAGAGAGCCATGGTCTGCATCCACCAAGAGCAGATCCAGGGACTGGATGGAGGGGACACTGTTAGGCCACTATCTGCCCTGCATCAGAGCATAGCTGAAGGTAATATTTATAAATACTCCTTACTTTTAGTAGCATGGCTTTGTATCTTACCGGCTTCCTGCCCGCTTCAACACGTTAGGGACTAGGCTTTCTGTTCCCAACTTACATTGGCAGCCTATTGTATTTGACACCGACAGTTGGAACCAAAAATGGACCATTAGCCCACATGAATTTAAGCAATTAGAAATAATACAATTTTTGTCCGTATTTATTACAGATATAACTATCGAGGACACAAAGGGCTACAGCGGACGCTAGCTGCGTCGACTTTGGTATCAGGCACCTGTGTTCCTAATAACATTTGAGAGATTACTGCTAATTTATTCACATTGTGGGGGCAGATGTATAAAGCCTTGGGGGTACATTTACTAAAAGCCAATTTTGTTTGATTTTTGGTCGATTTTGTGTTGCGGGGTCTAAATCACACATTTACTAACAGATCATTTTTTGTAAATATGTGATTTATACCCTGAAACACAAAATCAACCAAAAAAAAAATCAACCGAAATCAACTTTCATTAAATATACCCCTAAATCACACATTTACTAACACTTGAATTTTGACATTATTTTAAAAAAACTATGTAAAAAAAAAATCAAGTTATTAAATGTATGATTTAGACCCTGAAATACAAAATCTACCAAATATTGACCTATAGTAAATATATACCCTGGAGAGAGTACCAGCCAATCGGCTTTTAACTGTCTTTTTTTCTAGCACAGCTTGTAACATGACAGAAGCTGATTGGTTCATACGTTATCTCTCCACTTTATGAACCAATCAGTGGAGAGAGTACCAGCCAATCAGCTTCTAACTGTCTTTTTTTTTTTTTTTTTTTCTAGCACAGCTTGTAACATGACAGAAGTTCATACGTTCCCTCTCCACTTTATGAACTAATCACCTTCTGTCATTATGCAGGCTGTGCTTGAAAAATGTCAGGAGCTGATTGGTTGGTACTTTATCTCTCTCCACTTTGTCTCCCCAAGGTTTGATACATCTCCCCCTGTAACATTTAGCTATCAGGAAGGTTCAACAGTTGTCCTTAGCTGCGTCCGTTATATGAGCCTGATTTCAGCTTGGATCGCAAGTCTGCGAACGCACGCACCCGGCCGATGTTTGCATTCTGCGCATGCGTATACATCACAGTGCGCGTGTGCGAACTGGTCACTGTGACCGAGAAGCATTTGCAGTGAGCACGCAGTCCAAGCGCTAAATGATTGACAGGAAGTGACCGTTTGGGGGGTGGTGACGGGTGGGTGGTCGATGAAACGCAGGCGTGCCAGTGCGTTCGGATGGCGTTGCAGGGGCGGCCATAAATTAGCCACTGCGATGGTGGAAGTTTAGCAATTTCTGCGTGAGGTCAGGTCAACCACAGCTGTACTTATGGGTCCGATGGTTCTCGATGTTACCGATGTTTTCGCTGTCTTGCTAACTATTTCGGATGTGAGTAAAGTGAAGGGGGCGGCTTTATGTAGTGCTGGGCGTCAGCATCTTGTGCCGCGGCGGCATTGCGATCGCATTCATTTGCATAATTTCGCAGTGGCCGGCTGCGTGCGTCCGCAGACTTGCTATCCATGCTGAATCAGGGAAAACGTAACTTGGGTAATGTTCACTCATTTCCATAGATATCGAGGATCAGCAACAGTCCCCGCGATCACCAAGGCTCGATCCACAGAGCCCCTCACCACCTCCGCCATTATCATTACCTCCGCTACCACTACCACCCTTACCACTGCCGCCACTACCAGAGTCACCAGCCGCGACACTTGCTGAGACATCTTCACGGTCACAAATCCTCCAGGAGCTCCAGTCAGACAGGGCTGCGGCGCTAGAATACTACGATCGTCTCATGGAGATTCAACGCCAACAACTGACACTTCAGGAGAGACAAGCAGAAGCTCTGGAAGGTAATTGTTCAGTCCCAGATATTTATTTCCCTTTTTCACGTGATTTGGTACAGTATAGAGTACTTATATTGCTGCTCTTCTGGCTTTACAGGTGTTGGGGCCACTCTGTCTAGATTGGC
Source organism: Taudactylus pleione (assembly GCA_031769625.1). Classification (NCBI taxonomy): domain Eukaryota; kingdom Metazoa; phylum Chordata; class Amphibia; order Anura; family Myobatrachidae; genus Taudactylus; species Taudactylus pleione. The sequence continues at coordinate 3,669,287 of JAUIMM010000375.1, read as the reverse complement.
GACTGCTCAGGAGAGACTGGCCACTGCACAGGAGAGGCAGAACATCATCATGGAAGGCATGGTGTCTGTTTTTAAAAGAATGACTGGCCTAAGTATGCCCACACTGTATGGCCTTGGTGGGGCTTCTGCAGCAGGGGAGCCTGAGCCCCAAGAGCCACCTGCTCCCTCTCCCCCAGCAGCCTCCGTCGCTCGGCTCACCCGTAGGCAGGAGCGCCCCCAAGAGCCAACAACGCCAGCGTCTGAGGGCAAGCGCCTCAAGAGAGGGAAAAAATAAGGTCTCGAGTACTCCTTTTATAATAAAATAATTAATTATACACACATCGGTCTTCACATTCTTTAGAGGCACACGTTTTGCGCTTTATAAAGCGTATTTTCTATATGCCAGTCCTTACAGATGTATCTTCCTGGTACGGTGGTCGACAGTCCGGTTTGGGTGCAGGGTGCTAAATGTGTGGTGTCCTTTATAAATATGGAGGGTGATGTTTTCTAAGGCTCGGAAACTATGAAATAGTAAAGTCCAGGTGAGCAGGCTGCATTCATTACATGGGATATCTATCATATTCCATCACGGCCTTAAATGTAATAGACTGTGAGATTTGGACAGTGACAAGATTACGGCTACATAGCCTCCCGCAGCCTAACCCTTTTGTCCTGTAGCCTGACCCTAACTCTTCACCTAGCGCCTGACCCTAATCCTCCCCTCTCACAGCCTAAACCTCCCACTAGTGTCTAACCCTAGCTCACCACTAGTGCTTAACCCTCCCATCCTGCATCCTAACAGTTCCCTTCGTGCATAACCATCCCCCCCAGTATCCTAATTCTCTTCCTAGTGCCTAACCCTCCTCTCCCGCATCCTAACTCTAACCTTTTCTCCAATGCTTAACCTTAACCCTTCCGCAGCCTGACCCTCCCATTATTTATTTATTTCCAGTTATTTATATAGCGCACACATATTCCGCAGCGCTTTACAGAGAATATTTGGCCATACCCCAGTGGAGCTTACAATCTATATTCCCTACCACATGCTCACACACATACACACTAGGGTTAATTTTGTGTTGGGAGCCAATTAACTTACCAGTATATTTTTGGAGTGTGGGAGGAAACCGGAGTACCCGGAGGAAACCCACGCAAGCACAGGGAGAATTAGTACCTAACCCTCCTGTCCCGCAGCCTAACTCCCCCTACGGCTTACATTAACCTTCTTCTCTCGCAGCCTAACCCTAACCATCCCCCTAGTGCTTAACCCTAACCCCATAGTGCTTACACTAATCTTCCCCTCTCACAACCTAACCATCCCCCTAGTGATTAACCCTAACCTTCTCTTCTCACAGCCTAACCCTCCACCTAGTGCTTGACCCTAACCTTCTAGTCTCACAGCCTAACCCTCCCCCTAGTGCTTAACCCTAACCGTCTTCTGTCGCAGCCTAACCCTAACTCTCCCCCTAGTGCTTAACCCATTCTTCCCCTCAGCAGCCGGTCCATGCAGAATGTTGACATATCACATGTTGACATTGCGAACACGTGTCATTCTGCAGGTGCCAAGGTGTCGACATGTTCCATGTCGTCATTTCAAGAATGTCGACATTGTAATAATCGACATTGTGTTATACAAATTATGAATGTCGACATGTTAAGCATCGACATTACAACCACATCCCATCTCATTACATTATGAACATGACCTGGGGTCTTTCAGAACAAGAAGAGCATCTTCCAGGTGACCTGCACTGTGACCTGTTTCCACTCAGTGGAATTCAGTGGGTTCTGTCTGTGTCATTGTCTTGTACTCCACATGAATGCAACCAGCAGGCTGCTCATCATTGTTGGCCTCATTTATCTCACAAACTGCCTTCAAGGTAGAACAGAAGCACTCTCATGGGTACAAATCCTTAACCAGCATGGGCGGTGTCAGCCACCAAGGGCAAATCGCGGCTCCTAGATCAAGGAAGTACATTTTCTTGCAGCAGCATTTGGCTGCCTCCTCTTTAGGCATCTTGGATGGCGTGGCTGCCCTCTGCTTATTTCAGTGGTGCAGGGATCCACTTGCAATTACTGTGGGGCTGGAACCACCTACAGCTTTTCTGTGGGGCCGATACCCACTACTGTTTATTGTAGGGCTGATATCTACTTAATTTCTTTCCTTGGGCTGGCACCCACTACCAAATATTGTATCACTAGGACCCACACTGCTTATAGTGGGTTTGAAACCCACCATTCCATAAAGCTGGTAAGGTCATCTATTTAATCGTCACTCAGTCAGTGCCCAATGTCAAGGTTCCTACTCCTTTTTTGGTCACTGCCCAATCTTTTTTTTTTTTTTTTAAATTGAGTACATTTTTATTGCAATACATTAACAAATAACCAAACAAAATAAAATAAAACAATAAATAAAAATTGTATATATACATAAATACATAATCAAATAACAGTATCTGGAATATAAAACCTAGATCTACAAACTGCATCCCAGATCCATTTCTTATAAAAAAAAAATATATATATATACAATATTAATCAGTATACCAAAACAATAAACATAAAAATTAAAATAAAAAAAAATAAAAATACCACACTATGCAAAAATTGGATTATCGTCAAAAATATTATCTGAAAAAATTGGCAAAATCAACTAGATCCCAATAAATTCTTCTCTCAACTGATCACACAGCACATTACCTCAAACAAAGTAATAATCTACTTCATTATCCTAGCAATAATATACCGGTCAATCATTAGGCAATGCATGAGCATAACGGGATTTAAGCCAACTGCTCCAGATATGTTCACACTTATTTTCAGCTTTGCGATGTCACTGCCCAATCTTACTGGGTGTATATATCCTCTCTGAGCCAGCAGCTAGGCAGATCCTATCGTTGGGGTCCCACCACCGAATTGCCCCTTTTTAATTTGTTTATGGGGTGTACAAACCCCCACTAAGAAGGTACCTAGGAGAACTGAAGTCCTAGCTTACTTCTGCATTCACCACTCCAGAATCCCCTTTTCTGAGACTCCCCTGTGTATCCCACCTTTTGGGTCATGTACTGCTTTTAGGCAAATGCAACCTCAGTGAGTCAGCATCATAATTGCCCTCAGATCCCCCTTTTGCTTTCTGGGACTGATCACATGTACAAGGAAAAGGGCTATATTACATTTTAAACTATGAGTGGTTTGCGGTCTGGTATTTGCATAGCCATTGAATGCTCCCATGTACATGCCCCTGTGTCTCCTCCTGGTCTCCAAAGCAGAACTACCTGATCCAACTGCTGCTACCAAATGGTACTCCAATGGGGTACCCACAGTGTCAGATGGACAGTTAATCTGTATTCCAAAACCAAGTCTGCTTCACTCGCTTCCAGTGCCACGAACGCGAGCTAATATTTTGACACTGTGGGGGAGATGTATCAAGCCTTGGAGAGAGATAAAATGGCACCAACCGATCAGCTCCTAACTGTCCTTTTTCAAATCTTGAGGCTGAGAGGTTGGTACTTTATCTCTCTCCCAGGTTTGATACATCCCCCCCTCCCAATGACATATCCGTATAATGGATGCCTAAGATTATTTAACGCAATCCACCAACAGAGCTATAGTTCTTTTATTAAACCAATTACACTGTAACAGCTGTAACATAACACATAGGGAATATAATACAGTATGATCCAATCTCATGATCGACCACCTTTGGGTATCTGCTTCCGGCTCAATCTGTTAGCTATTCATGTCACTTTCAGCATAGCAGAGGTCTGGCTTCCATGTCACTTCACTTTTGGTGGGCACCCAGATCCACAAATCTTGCAGGGAACTAGAATGAGTGAAGGTGATGACTGTTTTTGCCGTCCTTTGTGGTATCCTCCGTTACTGATCAGTACAGGAGAAGCTAGAACCCATAGCCAGTCTTGGCATCCAGCTTTTACAGTTTCACCACTGTCTGTGTGTCTTCTGGTCACAGGGCGCAGCCTGTTATTCTGGATTCAGGGATGGAGCTAACTGTAATCGGAGCAGCCATTACCGGATTAGTCTTTCTGCAGGCGGGCTACGGTTTTGTACAGACATAGGGATAAACATAATCGCCTGCTAGTTACAGGCAGCCGCAAGATTTTGTCGATTTAGCTGCCAATTTTAAATCAGGTTGGCTTTGCAATTTTTTTTTTTAAATTGCTGCGTTAAATATAACAATGAAATTGACAAAATCTTGTAGCTGCTTGAAACTCGGGCTATTACATAAACTCCATTGTATCTGTACATGCATTGGGGACACGGCTTAAGCATATACTATATACAGCACAACTGTAAAGATAAAAATAACTGGGGTTATCAGAAGGAGAGCAGGTCCAAGTGGGCTTAACCTTTATTGAACATGCACGGTACCTTCCTGCGAGACAAAAGGAGTAAAAATGACCAAAACGCATTATCTGTGGGAAATGAGGTGTTACTGTGGCTGGATGAATTGAACACCACTTCTCGCCACAACTTCCCTTTCTGAAAAAAGCTTAAAGTCACCGTACTCTCGGAACGCAGTTCTTGAGACAGAGCCATGAACTTCACTCCTTTTCACCACAGTAGGGGCCAAGGCCGATGTCTCCCCACCTTCCAACTTGCAAATTCCCTGGAGGCTAGATGTTCCAATCGCCAGCTCGATTGACTCAACCACAACCAGTATAACAGGACTCATTACCGCTAGTCAGTACTGTGCAAGGAGAAGATTACAGTGGGTGAGGTGAAGCCCCTTTTATTCCTGATCTAAGAACCATGGGGATGTGGCTTATGCAGAGGGGGTGCTAGATAGTTTTGTCCCACCGGAAGCCTCACTGATACCTCACCTAAGCAGTAGGCCCCTTGCAGTGTTTGGCTTTGGTAAGTATGAGTGGTTACTGCATTACATAACTGGTACCCACTTTACGAGAGAAAAAAAGTGCAATAACAACCTAGACAAATACGTAGGCATTTTAAGATTCCTGTACTGTACTTTTGGGTGACTTCTTGCTCTGGACCAGCCGACACAATATATCCTACTGCTAGTGGCTGATGCAAATAAATAGGTGCCTCTATTCAGCAATTGGCCCTAAGTGATGGCTCCTATATAGGGGATATGTTACAGAGTCTATCAATGACTACATTACCCAGTCATAGCCTGCATACACGTATGCAACTTGTAGCAACTACAAGGCAGTTCACAGTTGCATTGTTAAATATGAATAAGACACGTTCAGGAAAATTCGACGAAGAGGTGGTAGCCTCTAAAAGGTAAAAAAATCCATTGTGACTGCTTTAATTATCAAATGAATAAGGCCCAAAATTAGGGTAGTTCAGTCCCCTTCAGATTAGATCAAAACAAGGGAAAACATTAAATTTTAGACCGTCTTGCAGAGGCAATGGTAGTACAGAAGGAACCTGCATACAGGTTACAAGGAGATCTGGGACAACTATCCTCAAACAAACAAAGTAACCCTAAAATTGTAATTAAAGGGGAAGAGCTGGGTGGTCTTCCAGGATAAGGAGAATTATCTTAAACGAGAATCCTGGCTGACCAGTCCCTATATGCTATATTTGAGGGGGATCTTATTTATGGTTTTGCAGTGTAATTATTTTTGAATATGCCTGATGCTAAACATGACAATTGCTATTGAAGAATGTGATTATCTATATAAGAAACATACTACAACTCCACAATTTTAACATATCCCTAAGATACATAAGGCTCTTGATAACCCCCTGGGACGCCCAATAGTATCAAGGATTATCTCCCTCACAGTGAATCTGTGAGGGAGAATATAGACATTTGGAATCATATACAAAGGATTTGACACATATTTTGATTCCCTTGAACTGTTTATTTAGTTCACTGATTATAGATGGATTTCCATAGACCCTGAAATGTTATAAACATCCATTCTCCATTAACTGGTTATCAAGGTGGTTGATTAGCTGACATTGGAGCCAACTGCTAGAACGGCCATTCATCTCAAAGTAAAATAATTTTGCATTTGGGGTGAATTTAGTGATTGATCTCAGAGGGAAGACATTTCCAATTAAGAGTTCATACATCAGGTACTTCTTTATATGGGATTTGTGTTTCCTGTTATAGTTGTGGACTGCACTATGTATGTAAAACCAATAGAATGATAAAAAAATGAGGATGAAAGAACACATCTGCAACATATAACATGGTTTAATAACACAGTCAACCCTGTCATTTTGCGGCGGCACATAATAAGGATATTGGCTCTTAAATTTATAGGGATCAAGCAGGTAGTATTAGGGAGTAGGTGTGACAATAGGGATCTTGTCCTATCCAGAATTTTGTTCCATTTGGTAGTAAATTATTTCACTGTATATTAATGGCCAAATGTCGGTGTCCATGGTAACTGGCAATACATCCATTGTTTAGACACAGATGTGACATTACCATTTAGTAACCGTGACATTACCATTTCGGAACCATAAGAGCTGTTAATTCAATTTGGTAACCAGTTCCGAAAATTACCTAATTGGATATGGATGTAACAGCAATTTGGAGTCAACCCAGTTTCTTCCCAACTTCTGGATTTGAATAGGGATGTGGCACAGCTGCACATAAGAAGTTATGGTAAGACAACCGTTGCCTGGGAAACGGTTTAAGTGCTTTTCTATGCACACATATTGATGATTACTTTTTGCATTGCAATGCCCAATCGGTAACCTATAAACTACATTGGCTAACACGCATGCATGAATATTAATGTTATGGGACATCTTTTTCAGTTGATAAATAGGATTGATGTCTTACACTGTAGACAAAACTGAGTGGATGCTGACAGCAAATAGATCAATGAGATGTTATTGAGGTCAGTACTTTGTAGGTCCACCATGTGCAGCGATTACGGCAGACACCCTTCTTGGCAAACTGTCCATTTGTGGACAACAACAGGTGGTATGTTTTGCCATTCCGCCTTAAGTACAGTGACCAACTGTGACACTGAAGAATGTCAAGTCGGCCTAGAACCCACCCGTCGCTCCAATTCGTCCCAGAGGTTCTCAATGGGGTTAAGATCTGTACTTATCGAATTTTCTGTATACCAGTCCAGCGTCGCCCTGGAAACATGACGGGTGGCATTGTCGTCCTGCTAAAAAACATTTTTTGTGTCTGTAGAACTGCCACAATGTAGGGAACACAGATTTATTGAGAACATCTCTATACTTCTTGTTTTATACCTTCATGAACACGCATCAATGTCCAGTCACTTTTATCTACATAGTGCAGAATGATGTGATTTACTCATGTCAGGGATTCAAGTATGTAAATGAATGCATCATTTCACAGTTTTGTATTTTTAATATTTGTGCATATACTGTGTGTGTGTGTGTGTGTGTGTGTATATATATATATATATATATATATATATTATTTTTTGCTGGTCCTTTGCAGAGTGCAAAATGTTTAAATTTTCTTATCTAGATTAACCCCTCCCTTTTCAAGCACCTATGAAGGGGGATTGAGTTGATTTGAGCAACCACCGTTTTATATTATTCTTCTGAGAGGTATGGGTGGGACCAGCATTTGGAGGGTGTACTAATTCCTGTAGTGCCATTTGGAGGATTTTGAGGTTCCACCAGCTGAGTTGACTCTCAATTTAGATATATTCATGCATGTTCTGTTATCATGTAACCTAACAGTAGGCTATTATATGACCAAAAGTGGGTGCTATTACCACGTAGCGTTGGGGACCACCAGAACAGAGACACCTTGACAAGGTCTGGTGGCTTAAACATATCTTTGCAAATATATGCTAAGATCTCTGTATTTCTATTATCATGAAGTATTCAAGTCTCATTGCTGGTCTTTTGCTGTGTGCTGGGGGAACATTTTTCTTATGCAGATATAACAGCAAGCCAGATCCAGCCGGGAGCTTCAGGCTTAATGCAGGTGGTATACATAGAGTAGCACACAACTGTATATATGTACATTAGTGGCAGTGGCCCTTTAACAGTAATCAGCGGTGACCGTGGCTGTTCTCACTTTCCCACAAAAAGAGTCAATGAGCTTGCCTACAGAGGGGGGACACCTACAGGTAGTGGCAGTGGGGGAGAAGTAAAGTAATGAAAGAAGACAGAAAGAGTAGTCAGAAAAGAAGGAGGATAGCCAGGAGAGGGCAGTGTCACGCAGACTGAGTAGAGGATTGCAGGAGGAGAGGGTGGTCCATGGTATCAAATGCAGCAGAGAGGTCAGGGACAATGAGCAGACAGTAGTGGCCCTTGAATTTGGAAGAAAGAAAATCATTGATAACTTTTTTTGTGGGCAATTTCATTTCACCCCTTATCTTATTTCTCCTCTTCAGCTGATGTCACTGGAGTACGATCATGAGGAACCTGAGATTGGCAGGTAAGTGTAGTCTTCTGACTTATTATGTTCTATATAGCTGGCAAACCTTACCTCTGGCTATAATTTACAGAAGTAAGGTGAGCCAACTTTCATCCCAAATTTAACACATATTATGGCGGTACCTATTCTGTTAACAGATAACAAAGTAAAATGATTTAATCATTTACAATAATTTATTCCTTGAATAAAGCATTTTTTTTATTTAATTTTTTTAATATTTTTGATCTATTTTTATTTATTTTTTTTAAATATATTTTTTGCCACCTTAGTGGAAATGACAGCTCTAATCTGGTAAGCTGGCTCAGAAACTGGCTTGGCAAAGCAGTGTTATGCCTAACCACTTTGTGCCAGTATTATTGATATTTTTTTTTATGAATTGTGGCGATAACCAATTTTTATTATTGCCATAATAAGTTGCGATTTTGTTTTTACTAATAACCACAAAAGGGTCTGTTAATCTTTAAATTGTATCCATTACTTTCAGCAGACATAAAATTCATCAAACTCTGTACGTTAAAAAAAATATATTTATTGATTATTTATTAATTATTTATTCTGTGGCCTGTAGTCGTTGGTGATGTGATTTTCTGTCCTCCACTATTTTGCTTCATGTGCCTCAGTTTACAGCACAGAGCAGCTCACCAGGGCCACAGAGCAGGAGCAGAGAGATCAGCCAACCAGAGTCACAGAGGGGCTCACCAATCAACAGTCCCTGGGTGCAGGTGGGGGCCAGGCACAGTCTCAGGATGTTTTTGTTGCAGAGATGCGAATTGTGGTAAATATGCTCCTGATAAAAGTTAGACACCGACATAAGTAGGCAAACCAATTGCTAAGATTGAAATGTTATATGATGATATATACACTATTTCAATGTTCTTTCCAAAAAATATGGGAATTCGTTTTAAAGTATTTCATCATTTCTTTCTTAATTTTTTGCTTGTGTATAAATAGCTTTCCCGGCGTGTTACCCCATCTGGCAGTCAGAAAATAAGGTCACTTTTTGTACAGTAATTTAAAATTGCCTACAGTATATTGTGTCACCTACTGCTTCTCGCTGTGACTAGACCTGTGTCACTGTGTAACGATGGACCTGACACACAGAAGCAGGTGCCCATGGGAATAACAATAGCTGAGATCTGGTGCCACCTTGGTGTTGCTGTTTTACCCTCTCCTAGCAGCAGAGATCATGCTGATTTTCTATTGTTCAATAGCGTGGCGATATTAAATCTGTTATTCCCACAATGTACCATTGGTAACTGGCAGCGATAAGGGGTTGGCCCTGGGCTTATCATATCAGTTGCAGTTTGTTCTAGTCTATAAAAAACCCACCTGATGCACCCATATGCCTGCCCTGTAACATGGGGCACCGATAAGTATATGGCATGCTGTACTACACTGCTTACACCTAACAATGTAAGAGGGCCCCAGTGCAATTCCTGTTATATAATTATTGCTGTAAGTACATTATTCTCTCTCTCTCTTAGAGCCAACGTAAAGCCCAGCTGGCTGAACAGCAGGAACAGATTGAGGCACTGACCTTTAAGAACTCATCTTACCTTCTGTGTGGAGCAGTAGATGCCAGACGTAGAGATGCGTGTGTGGTGTTAGCCATGATTGCTTTGTACCCATCTGGTTGGCATTTCCTGGCTAGCTAGTGATTCAAGGAGGAGGCAGATTCAGCAGCATTCTAGTAGATTAAAAAGCAAAGTGCACCTCCACCCACTTCCATCACACCCCTTATTCCCAACCCAATGGGACATAATGTGCTCCATCACCCTATCCCTATTGCATGTAGGCAAGCAAATCAAAGTACTTACACAGACAGCCCCCTGCATGTAATAAATCACTGTAAAACACATATAACATGGTTTATCCATGCACTAAGCTGATGTATATCTGTATAATGTTACTTTCTTTGTAAGGCTTTAATAGACGATTTAAAAAAACAAAAACAATGATGCTCTAAATATGGGGAGAAGATGTGAAAAGATCATTATAGCTGCTACCACCTGTCTCGGGCAGCCGTCCCTACAGTTCCTTATTGCGTATGTTATAGATTCTATGTGACTGTTGGTAGGGATTGTTGGAAATTTTTGTACAACTTGGTGTTTAGCAGAGTCGTGTGCACACAGGGGGATATGTAATTAATCCAGGCCACTATTCCAGTGAAACTTAACCAGGTTGTGTGGTTTTATTGAATAGAAGTTTTGTACAGCCGTACTCACTGTTACACTGGATGTCCAGAGCATGAAGTGGAGGTCGTAGCTTAGCGAGGTTAGGCAGCTCACCAGACGGTGACTGTCTCAGGTATTGCGGTAGCAGTGTAGGCTCAGGAACAGCAGTCATATGCAGGTACTTATCTCGGGAGCTAAGGGGAGGACAGCCATTCTCTACTGTATAGCTCATATCATACACAGAGAACAAGATGGCACCACCCATGCGCAGTTACAGTATCGGTGGCTATCTTGATAAAATAAATGAAGTCTACCTTGAGGAGCCATATTGTTGGAGACTACACAGTAGGGCACACCACTTGCAACATGGATGAGATGTCACCTTTATAGGAGTTATACACAAGTCTGCCACAAATGCAAAAGGTGGCCATCTCTGAATCAGGACCCATTTTGTAAAATTAATATCTTTCCTGATTAAAAACAAATTGGGGTCAGCCTAAGCAGTACCAGTATTTACATCAGGCCAGGCCCGTGCTGCTTCACCAATTCTGGGGTAATTCAGCTACAGGCATGCCCTGTCCCGGCACATCGCAGACAGCTACCTGGCTGTTATTTTCTCACATCCCATAGAGGTGCACAGGAGATCTGCATGGGTGACACCACTATTCTGACTGTGCCAATTGAGTGAAGTGAAATTTTATTTTTATTATGTTTCCAACCGCTGTCACTGCTCTTTGTAGGGCTATGTAGCTGGAAGTATTAGAAACTAAAAAACATAACATGAATTATTATGGCCTAATCTGCAGGAAGTAGTGGCCCTCCTCCAGCTGCACAAGGAGGAGATGCTGTGTATATTATTATAGAATCAGCTGGAGATTGATCTATTAAAAGAAGAGATACAGCAGCTGCAGGAACAGGTCAGATACGGATCTATCTATACATGATATTTTCTCTGTAGGTAGGACAGGGCTGGAATAGTCGATGGTGATTTACATGTGGTCCAGGTGCCTTTTTAATTTCCCTGAGAGCTTTTTTGCACTAATTTAGTATTTAATTAGACAGGAATAAAACTCCAAGTAGCAAGATCATTTTTCTATTACCAAAGCTCTCATTCCATTTATATGGGCAAATAAATGTCCACACATCTCCTTGTTCAAGCTGCAGTAACCCCCTACTCTTGGTGGTATCAACCTCGCTTGTATCCACGATTACGCACTAGCGGCTGACTATGGCTACGCATTAGACTGGATAGGAGGTAGTGATCATTTTACCAACAATACTTCAGTCCACACATCGATCTGACATATTTATTTTACATATATACCATACTAAATTTCCACCTCAAACTAGCTGATAACACCCAAGGGCGCCGAGAGGGGGGTACTAATTACATGAGCCCAGGCTGCTGGAGGGGCCTGGGTCCGGCACGCCACCCCTCCCTCTTAAATCACAGCAGCTGCAGTGGGAGACTACTCATGGCTGCTGAGCAGCCGTCTCCTGTGCCTGTGGGGGGAGCGATCACACTATTTATTAACGCAATGCTGAGTTGAAATGATTTAACAATTTTATATGTTCTTATTTCATCTTTTATTTTATTTTATATAAATAAACCAATTGTTCCTATTTGCGCCCTATATGTTTATCATTTATTAATTTTAGTTTCTGAGTGGCAAAGGGCAACCACTGTAACTTAGAGGCGCCATGAGGATATTTACTGTAAAACACCATCACCATTGACAATTTCTGTAGCTTTATGGTAAGAGCGCACTGAACCATCACACGTATACTATATTAATCAGCAATTATATCCGGGACTTTGGGCTAGGCGGCTTTCATCTTACTATAAAATATGGACTCCAGTCTGCAGTATGTGCTGTAGCTATCAGCGAACTGATGGAGACCCAAACCAGATGCAACTTCCGGTACAGAGTTCAGCGTCTGGTTTGCTATATTTGACCACCTCGTGGTGAGACGCTCGCAGATCGCATTTGTGTGTGTGTACTGCTGTAGCGGTTGGTCTGTCTCCCTGTATACTTCTCCCTTGGGTCTGGTAAATAGCACTCTATATCTTACCATTACCTCTGCGGGGCTGGTCAGTTGATTCAGAGTTCCATTTGCAATAGCATTTGTGCGTATTTATGCCTTGTATGTGACTATAATGCTAGCTGCTGTATTGTACTGCCTTTTAGTTTTCAAACTGTCAGTTATACCTATCACTGTGGTCTCCTCATCACTCTGAAGGGTGTGGGGGGTTTCATTGATAGGAGTCACATTGCATTTATACTGTACACCTTATACCATTTATACATTTGTCATGTCTAAAGGTGTAGGCGAGAAGGATGATCTGCCAGTACTCAGATCATGTGTCTTGTTTGGCAGGCCTGTCGGACCTGGACGGATTGTGTAGCCTCTGTTGTAAACAGATACCTGTTCAAGCCGGTATATCTAGAGCTCCAGTGCCAGAACCACCAGGGTGGTATCAGGTTTTGTAGCACTTAGTGGACAAAGTAGCAGAAGCGCGGGCTCTGCCTGCGGTATTTCCCCATGCTATGGGGTATTCACAGCAGTTGCATCCTTCTATGTCTATGCCCCCCATGAATTCCTGTTGGGTTGATACTAATGCTCACTCTAGTCATAGTACGCCGCTGTCTATAGCTCCTCAGCAGCCAGATAGACAAGTGGCGGCAAAGCAGGAGCATAAGAGGTTGCCTCATGATGACCCGGACCTACCACAAGCACTGCGAGCAGTTCTGATGCCTTTCGATGTTCCCGATTAATCTAATAAATACCGGAGATGACGTGTGATGCGAACGGCAAAGGGGCGTCTTTACAAAATAGCAAGCGCATTTTTCAAACGCTCGCTCAGACATAGAGGCGTCAACACACCGCAAAGAGCGAGCGCTCAATTTAAATATCCGGCCCCTTTTTAAGAACGAGCGTCTGCAAATAGCGTCCGGGTCTGAATCGGGCCCTTTGTCTGAGGCTACCAGAGAACACCAGTCTTTTCTCTATCAGATGCGAGAAGCAGCTGTGTATATGGGGGAAGCGGTCATTGACGCAGGTATTTTGGCTACTAGGGTCTCAGCAACTTCGGTTGTAGCCTGAAGATCCCTTTGGCTAAAAACCTGGAAGGCGGATGCAGGATCCAAGAAGGCTGTTTCAGTCCTCCCTGTTTTCTTGTTTGTTCTAAGTCCTCCCACCTCCCTTTTGTTATTCTCCTCTCTCTGAGTACCTAATTTTTATTTCTGTTTCCATCTCTCAGTGCTCTCTCTCTCTCTCTCTCTCTCTCTCTCTCTCTCTCTCTCTTTCTTTCTTTTCCACTGTGTTTTTACTCCTCCCTCAGCCCCCATTCTGAGTCTCTATTTTTTCTTATATCTCCCACAGCCCTCTCTCTTTTCTGTTTTTTTTCACACAGCATTTCCACCTCTTTGAGCCCCCTGAGTACCTCTTTATCCTTAGTACCTCCAACTCTATTACTTGCCCCCCTTTTTCTAACCCCTTTTCTTCTCTCTCACCCCTCCCCCTCTTACTCCTTTAACCCCCTCTATATCTCTCCCCTTCTCTCTTTCCCCCCCTCTCACCTCCTTAGTATCTCTAACTCTCTCTTGCTCATACCCTTTCTCTCACTCCCTTTCACACCCCTCTCTCCCTCTCATGCCCCTCTCTCCCTCTTACGCCCCTCTCTCCATCTCACGCCCCTCTCTCCCTCTCACACCCCTCTCTCCCTCTCACGCCCCTCTCTCCCTCTCACACCGCTCTCCCTCTCATGCCGCTCTATCTCCATCTCACGCACCTCTCTCCCTCTCACGACGTTTTCTCTCCCTCTCACGCCCCTCTCTCCCTCTCACGCCCCTCTCTCCCTCTCACGCCCCTCTCTTCCTCTCACGCCCCTCTCTTCCTCTCACGCCCCTCTCTCCCTCTCACATCCCTCTCTCCCTCTCACATCGCTCTCCCTCTCATGCCGCTCTATCTCCATCTCACGCCCCTCCCTCTCATGCCCCTCTCTCTCTCCCTCTCATGCCCCTCTCTCCCTCTCATGCCCCTCTCTCCCTCTCACGCCCCTCTCACCCCCCTCTCTCCCTCTCACGCCGCTCTCTCCCTCTCACACCGCTCTCCCTCTCATGCCGCTTTATCTCCATCTCACGCCCCTCTCTCCCTCTCACGCCCCTCTCTCCCTCTCAAGCCCCTCTCTCCCTCTCACACCCCTCTCTCCCTCTCACGCCCCTCTCTACCCTCTCACACCCCTCTATCCCTATCACACCCCTCTCTCCCTCTCACACCGCTCTATCTCCATCTCATGCCCCTCTCTCCCTCTCACACCCCTCTCTCCCTCTCACACCCCTCTCTCCCTCTCACACCCCTCTCTCCCTCTCACACCCCTCTCTCCTTCTCACACCCCTCTCTCCTTCTCACACCCCTCTCTCCCTCTCACACCCCTCTCTCCCTCACACCCCTCTCTCCCTCTCACGACAATCTCTTCCTCTGACACCCCTCTCTCTCACACTGCTCTCCCTCTCACACCGCTCTATCTCCATCTCATGCCCCTCTCTCCCTCTCACGACAATCTCTTCCTCTCACACCGCTCTCCCTCTCATGCCGCTTTATCTCCATCTCACACCCCTCTCTCCCTCTCACACCCCTCTCTCCCTCTCACGCCCCTCTCTCCCTCACACCCCTCTCTCCCTCTCACGACAATCTCTTCCTCTGACACCCCTCTCTCTCACACTGCTCTCCCTCTCACACCGCTCTATCTCCCTCTCATGCCCCTCTCTCCCTCTCACGCCCCTCTCTCCCTCTCACACCGCTCTCCCTCTCATGCCGCTTTATCTCCATCTCATGCCCCTCTCTCCCTCTCACACCCCTCTCTCCCTCACACCCCTCTCTCCCTCTCAAGCCCCTCTCTCCCTCTCACACCCCTCTCTCCCTCTCACACCCCTCTCTCCCTCTCACGCCCCTCTCTACCCTCTCACACCTCTCACTCCCTCTCACACCCCTCTCTCCCTCTCACGCCCCTCTCTACCCTCTCACACCTCTCACTCCCTCTCACACCCCTCTCTCCCTCTCACGCCCCTCTCTACCCTCTCACACCTCTCACTCCCTCTCACACCCCTCTCTCCCTCTCACACCGCTCTATCTCCATCTCATGCCCCTCTCTCCCTCTCACGACAATCTCTTCCTCTCACGCCCCTCTCTCCCTCTCACGCCCCTCTCTCCCTCTCACACCCGCCTCTCCCTCTCACACCCCTCTCTCCCTCTCACACCCCTCTCTCCCTTTCACACCCCTCTCTCCTTCTCACACCCCTCTCCCTCTCACACCCCTCTCTCCCTCACACCCCTCTCTCCCTCACACCCCTCTCTCCCTCACACCCCTCTCTCCCTCTCACGCCCCTCTCTCCCTCTCACACCCCTCTCTTCCTCTCACACCCCTCTCTCCCTCTCACACCCCTCTCTCCCTCTCACACCCCTCTCTCCTTCTCACACCCCTCTCTCCCTCTCACACCCCTCTCTCCTTCTCACACCCCTCTCTCCCTCTCACGACAATCTCTTCCTCTCACACCCATCTCTCCCTCTCACGCCCCTCTCTCCCTCTCACGCACCTCTCTCCCTCACACCCCTCTCTCCCTCTCACGACAATCTCTTCCTCTCACACCCCTCTCTCCCTCTCATGCCCCTCTCTCCCTCTCACACCCCTCACTCCCTCACACCCCTCTCTCCCTCTCACGACAATCTCTTCCTCTCACACCCCTCTCTCCCTCTCATGCCCCTCTCTCCCTCTCACACCCCTCTCTTCCTCTCACACCCCTCTCTCCCTCTCACACCCCTCTCTCCTTCTCACACCCCTCTCTACCTCTCACACCCCTCTCTACCTCTCACACCCCTCTCTCCTTCTCACACCCCTCTCTCCCTCACACCCCTCTCCCTCTCACGACAATCTCTTCCTCTCACACCCCTCTCTCCCTCTCACGCCCCTCTCTCCCTCTCACACCCCTCTCTCCCTCTTACGCCCCTCTCTCCCTCTCACACCCCTCTCTCCATCTCACGCCCGTCTCCCTCTCACACCCCTCTCTCCCTCTCACACCGCTCTATCTCCATCTCATGCCCCTCTCTCCCTCTCATGCCCCTCTCTCCCTCTCACACCGCTCTCCCTCTCATGCCGCTTTATCTCCATCTCATGCCACTCTCTCCCTCTCATGCCCCTCTCTCCCTCTCACACCCCTCTCTCCCTCTCACACCACTCTCCCTCTCATGCCACTCTATCTCCATCTCACGCCCCTCTCTCCCTCTCACGACGTTCTCTATTCCTCTCACGCCCCTCTCTCGATATCTCACGCCCCTCTCTCCATTTCACGTCCCTCTCTCCATCTCACACCGCTCTATCTCCATCTCTTGCCCCTCTCTCCCTCTCACGCCCCTCTCCCTCTCACGCCCCTCTCTCCCTCTCACACCGCTCTCCCTCTCATGCCGCTTTATCTCCATCTCATGCCCCTCTCTCCCTCTCACGCCCCTCTCTCCCTCTCACACCCCTCTCTCCCTCTCACACCACTCTCCCTCTCATGCCACTCTATCCCCATCTCACGCCCCTCTCTCCCTCTCACGATGTTCTCTATTCCTCTCATGCCCCTCTCTCGATATCTCATGCCCCTCTCTCCATCTCACGCCCCTCTCTCCATCTCATGCCCCTCTCTCCCTCTCATGCCCCTCTCTCCCTCTCACACCCCTCTCTCCCTCTCACACCCCCTCTCCCTCTCACACCCCTCTCTCCCTCTCACACCCCTCTCTCCCTCACACCCCTCTCTCCCTCTCACGACAATCTCTTCCTCTCACACCCTTCTCTCCCTCTCACGCCCCTCTCTCCCTCTCACACCCCTCTCTTCCTCTCACACCCCTCTCTCCCTCTCACACCCCTCTCTCCTTCTCACACCCCTCTCTCCCTCTCACACCCCTCTCTCCCTCACACCCCTCTCTCGACAATCTCTTCCTCTGACACCCCTCTCTCTCTCACACTGCTCTCCCTCTCACACCGGTCTATCTCCATCTCATGCCCCTCTCTCCCTCTCACGACAATCTCTTCCTCTCACACCCCTCTCTCCCTCTCATGCCCCTCTCTCCCTCTCATGCCGCTCTCTCCATCTCATGCCCCTCTCTCCCTCTCACGCCCCTGTCTCCCTCTCACGCCCCTGTCTCCCTCTCACGCCCCTCTCTACCCTCTCACACCCCTCTCTCCCTCTCACACCGCTCTATCTCCATCTCATGCCCCTCTCTCCCTCTCATGCCCCTCTCTCCCTCTCACGCCCCTCTCTCCCTCTCACACCGCTCTCCCTCTCATGCCGCTTTATCTCCATCTCACGCCCCTCTCTCCCTCACACACCCCTCTCTCCCTCTCATGCCCCTCTCTCCCTCTCACGCACCTCTCTACCCTCTCACGCACCTCTCTACCCTCTCACATCCCTCTCACACGCCTCTCTCCCTCTCACACCACTCTCCCTCTCATGCCACTCTATCTCCATCTCACGCCCCTCTCTCCCTCTCACGACGTTCTCTATTCCTCTCACGCCCCTCTCTCGATATCTCACACCCCTCTCTCCATCTCACGCCCCTCTCTCCATCTCACGCCCCTCTCTTCCTCTCATGCCCCTCTCTCCCTCTCACACCCCTCTCTCCCTCTCACACCGCTCTATCTCCATCTCACGCCCCTCTCTCCCTCTCATGCCCCTCTCTCCCTCTCACACCCCTCTCTCCCTCGCACGCCGCTATATCTCCATCTCATGCCCCTCTCCCTCTCACGACGCTCTCTTCCTCTCAAGCCCCTCTCTCCCTCTCAAGCCCCTCTCTCCCTCTCACACCCCTCTCTCCCTCTCACACCCCTCTCCCTCTCACGCCCCTCTCTACCCTCTCACACACCTCTCTCCCTCTCACACCGCTCTATCTCCATCTCATGCCCCTCTCTCCCTCTCACGACAATCTCTTCCTCTCACGCCCCTCTCTCCCTCTCACACCCCTCTCTCACCCCTCTCTCCCTCTCACACCCCTCTCTCCCTCTCACACCCCTCTCTCCTTCTCACACCCCTCTCTCCCTCTCACACCCCTCTCTCCCTCACACCCCTCTCTCCCTCTCACGACAATCTCTTCCTCTCACGACAATCTCTTCCTCTCACACCCCTCTCTCCCTCTCACGCCCCTCTTTCCCTCTCACGCCCCTCTCTCCCTCTCACACCCCTCTCTTCCTCTCACACCCCTCTCTCCCTCTCACACCCCTCTCTCCCTCTCACACCCCTCTCTCCCTCTCACACCCCTCTCTCCCTCTCACACCCCTCTCTCCCTCACACCCCTCTCTCCCTCTCACGACAATCTCTTCCTCTCACACCCTTCTCTCCCTCTCACACCCCTCTCTCCCTCTCACACTGCTCTATCTCCATCTCATGCCCTCTCTCCCTCTCACGACAATCTCTTCCTCTCACACCCCTCTCTCCCTCTCATGCCCCTCTCTCCCTCTCTTGCCGCTC